>CM033471.1:224717186-225366258 GCA_019447015.1 Hymenochirus boettgeri
TATTTACATAACAGAAATGATGATGTTGCTTTATAAAGGACTAAAACACAAGACCAGATAGAGCCAGTCTGTTAAAGGAAGTTCAGTGCAAAAACATATGCACTATTTTTCCATCCCAATGACCTTAAATTGCCCATTCAGCTTTTTGTCAGTGTATAATAAATGCAACCAAAATACTGACTTTATCAACAAAGGTCCCAAATGCACACTTAGCCTGGCATGGTGCAGACGTCTCTGACCCACCCCCAAGGGCATAGGAATATGGTATATCAAAAAAACAGGTCAGAAAGTCGCACACTACAAGGTAGATTATTACTAGTGAACCACACAATCACAATGTTTCGGGGTTTACCCCTTCATCCGGTATTCAATCAACTCCTGATGATGGGGTAAAACCCCAAAAAGTTGTGATTTTGTGGTTCATTAGTTAATAAATCTACATTGGAGTGCAACTTTCTCACCTTGTTTTTGATATACCAAAATACTGACTCCTGTTTGTAGGACCCCTAATAGAGACCGTTAGGTCTTGCCCTTGACCCAGTCCCTGGGTTGATTCAGTTGCTCAGTAGAGATCTGAGTATGTTTGACCCATCCAACAGTCAATCAGTAGAAATTCCTGTTAGGAACATTTCAAGGAAGTGGTGCATCCTGGGAAGTAGAAGGACCGTTAGAACCTGAATGTCAGCTCACTAATGTCACAGCAGGAATAGCAAAGGGTATGAAATCAACTGATTTTTCAAAATGGAAAAGATATGAAGAATAACTAAGTATGCATAATACAAACCAGAATTTAAAAAAAAATAATGATATTTTCCATTGAACTTTCTCTTTGAACCTTATAGTACCCTGGAGTTTGTACCTTTTAAATAGGTGCATGTTAAAAAATATCATTGGTCGAATAAACATATATAAAATCACTTATATTATTCCTTTAAATAAACCCTGAAATCCTGATCTTCTGGCTTCTCCACTCTGAGGAGTTACATAATGACAATGGTCTCTTTGCCCTCAGAGATAATGTTGGCCATACACTAATAAAGGAGTTTGTTTTCTAGCACAGACATAAACAACATAACATTTTTATCAGAGAGATAACATTACATGATCATTATTGCTGCATGTATGGGCACTTTACTAACATTTATTAGTATCTCACTACTCAGTGCAGTTCTATCGCCATACACTCTCCAAACAAATCTTATCCTTATAATTGAAAATAAATTTTGTCGTGCAACCTGGGTATTTTGTTTAAAGAAGTCCTTGCAGTGCACCTATAAAAACTTAATATAAGGTGTACTATACCAAACAGTGAATACACTTCGTCCAGAAGCACTGAACAGTTGTACCTGAACAGTGTGTGCTAGTACCTTCTCTATTATTATATGTGAATAGGGGTTACCAGATTATCCACTGATTGGATGATCTGGTTACCCCTTTAAGATTGGAAGAAATAAAGTTTCATCTTCAGGTTAGGAAAGGTTTCTTTACAGTGAGAACGGTGAAACTGTGGAACTGTCTTCCACGCAGATGTGGTAATGGTAAGTTCATTAAATATCTTTAAACGTGGGCTAGATGAGTTTATAAAACTAAATAATATTGAGAATCACTGGTCATAATACATATACTATAGTTCTGGTTGTTACAGGACACTATATAATATTGGATTTACTGGTATTAATACATACACTGTAGCTCTGGTGTTACAGGGATACTATATAATATTGAGAATTACTGGTATTAATACTATACTATAGTTCTGGTTGGTACAGGGATACTATAAAATAGGAGAATTACGGGTATTAATACATAAACTGTAGTTCTGGTTGGTACAGGGATACTATATAATATTGAGAATTACTGGTATTAATACAAGCATAATACATGTAAGTGTCCTGGGTGCAATGATTGCTTTATTTTATAGATTTTTACAATTTAGGAATAGGTGTCCTCTGATTTTTCACTAATCATGCAATACAACCCATGAATCCATCACGGAGCAGCAAAAATAATCATTAAAGCACACGCCTATGTTTCCTGACAGCATTATGCCTACATGAGCAGGAATCCCAGAAATTTCAGCCTCTCAGTGCCGTCTCACAGGCCACTTTTCAATCTCACAATGCTGGTCCAGGGTGGCCAAAAGTCTTAATATAATGTTGCTAATTTGCAGAAATGCAAACAACGGGATTCCATCCTTCAAAGCACATTCACAAACAAGGCAAAAAATTGTAAATGTTTTATTTTTTTACACAGCCACAATTTCTTTAATTTCTTACTATAAGCTGATCTAAGCATCAAACGCCATTAAATGAAATGAATTAATAAACAGATGACTGATTCCCCTCTTCAGTAATTCAGTTCCCTCAAAGTCCATCTGGAGATGTGTCAAAGAAGGACATTATAATGGAATAATTCTTACTCGATTTAATAAGAATTCAACAAATTCCATCATTCACGGTGGTTGCCAATGCTGATATGAAGTTTAGAAACTATTAATACTAAATAGTCTTTGTCCCTGCCAAAGTATAAATAAATAAGATTCATGCGGCTTTTGTAATACACCTTCAATTGCTCCCTGTGGTGTCCACACCTAATGCCACCATTGAGGACAAGAGAATCCCGCTAAGGGTTAGATTAGATCTCATTCTTGTCTTTTATTTAGCTAGACAAAATGTTCAATTTACAGAAAACTACTACATTTTTATTAACCAACAAAGTATCTTGGAGATTTTCATTTTGTAAAAAAAAAAAAAAAAACTCACTATACAACATAATATACTTCTCTACCTTGGAAGATTTTTGATTTACATTCATTTAATGCACAGTTCTATTTTGGAACCCGTCTTATTTAGTTGTGGCAGAGCGTACATTTAATAACTTTATAAGCTGAGAAAAGCACTGGGGTTTTTTGCGCTAAGTTATTATTGTGAGAAATCTCTAAACTTTAAATTAGGCCCTCAATACATTATATGGGCTCCAGTTGGATCTCCTAGCATTGCCTCTCTTGTGTGCTTAGTTTAGAAAGTCATTACATATCGGTTTTCTTAGCACTAGGTTACTCTCTCTAAAGGTTCTATCTATCTTAAGGTTTTCTAATATAGAATGATAACATACTAATATCTTTTAGTTCTACCAGATATTCTCTGCTTAGGGCACTTTTGCTTATTATCAACCATTGGTTTCACTAGAGATGAACAAAACTGCAGAGTTTTGTTCCAGTAGTGGTTCTGCATTTTCCAAATTTTCTTTAATCATTTTCGTTTTTTCGATAGACATTTTCGATTTTAAAAGTGAAATTTTCTCTTTTCGAACTTTCAATTAGCATTTTCCAAATTTTTTTTTTAACTCTCAACCCAACACGGGTACACACACCTACTGATATACTTATCCATTACTGTGGCAGCCATACTTAAAGGGTAACTAAAGTCAAAAAAGCTCATTTTGATCAATAATCAAAAAACTTTGTTTTTTTAACCCTCAACGTGATACAGGTACACACAGCTACTGACCTACCCCTCCATTACTGTTGCAGCCATACTTAAAGGGTAACTAAAGTCAAAAAAACTAATTTTGACCAATCATCAAAAAAGTTTTTTTTTTAACTCTCAACCCAACACGGGTACACACACCTACTGATATACTTATCCATTACTGTGGCAGCCATACTTAAAGGGTAACTAAAGTCAAAAAAGCTCATTTTGATCAATAATCAAAAAACTTTGTTTTTTTAACCCTCAACGTGATACAGGTACACACAGCTACTGACCTACCCCTCCATTACTGTTGCAGCCATACTTAAAGGGTAACTAAAGTCAAAAAAACTAATTTTGACCAATCATCAAAAAAGTTTTTTTTTTAACTCTCAACCCAACACGGTACACACACCTACTGATCTACTTATCCATTACTATGGCAGCCATACGTAAATGGTAACTAAAGTAAAAAAAAATCATTTTGACCAATCATCAAAAAAGTTAGTATTTTATCCCCCAACCTGATATGAATACACACACACCAACTGACCTACCTTTAATGCATGTGACATATTTAAAGGGTAAGTAAAAAACAACAATGTCCTCATCATTGACATTATTGAGTTTTAAAATCTGCAGCACAAACACACAAATTCCCTTCCAAAATAAAGTCTTTCAAGCCAAATTCAAAGTTTATACTTAAACTTTCCCTTTCTAGTTGTATTTTAATACTGTACAGCGCTGCGTCCCCAGGTGGCACTTTATAAATAAACTATATATACATACATGAGAAGGCAGAGCACCTTGATATAATATGTTTCATTCCAACATGAGGTTTATGTTTTATTTCCCAGCATTCCAGTATCGCACAGTGTGGTCAATGACCATTGTATTCTTTGCACATGTCCAATACTAAACTACTGCAAGAACTTGTTACAGAAGATCACACCCACTAGTAGTCTCTAGCCAATCCTTTTACAGGACAGATTATGCAAGGGAGCATGTGACTGAGGTCAGGGGTGTGAGCAGACAGTGAACATGCACACAGTAATCCAGTTCTTATGCGTATTATATTTACTTTAGTGGTAATTTACAATGTATTGGTGTTTTTTTTGGGGGGGGGTGCCATTCTGAAATATAAACATTTCGGTTTAGTTCTCCTTTAAATAAGTTATAATGAAGTTAAAATTTGCCTTCTTGTTATTCTATCTATAGATTGCTGTTTGTTTCCCAGTAGATCATCTATGTTAGCTTAGTATGCTCTAGTTATTATAACTAATATTAATTATTTACAAATGTACCTCTGTATTATTTAGCAGAGATTCCTTGAATAGGAATTTCTACCCCCATGTTTACAATCTGCCATTTTAGGATTGATATGGAAAAGGGACTATTTATTTTTCTCCTACTAACTGTGTTAAATCTACCCAGCATCATATCAGTTATTATAACTTTATACAGCTAGAAATAAGTCTGAATACAGATTTATCATAAATGAAGATCAGAGGATTAAAACATTTATTTACATTTATCAGATGGTAGGTCTTCTCTGTTAAGTTGGTTCCAACGTTGCATCACAGCAGTAGTTTTTAAAATGAGACCTCATGCTTGGAAAGAAGGTCTTATTGCCGGTAAGGGGTATACCAGTCCATTTCCATTTAGAATAGCTACTGTATCAGATAAGAGATAGCACAAGTCTGGATATCCGATATGGCCGTCAGTCAATTTATAATAACCTTTTGTGAACTGCCAGAGAAGACAAGCTTAGTACCCCATGTAGAGAGACTTGCAGCGTGCGCAAAACACAATTCTGACATTTTACTTTGAAGATGTTCCTCAGCAATTGCCTTCAGGATGGAGCTCCCCACCTGTAGTCAAAGCCTCAAGTAATAGTAGATGAAAAGGATCTTCGCCCATGAAGCAGAGACAAAGCTGGATTTGAGGAATAAAGAAAAAGTCTTGTACTTTGGATAAACGAACTTAGAAAATGTTTTATGTGGGATGGAGAAACTGCCAATGCTTTAATCTGCTCTCTAGCCTTGAGGAAGACATTTTATAGGCTGCTGATGTGTCTATTTGAAAACACATGTACTTTGAATAATGTGATGTCATTATTGTCATTAAATGTAATTTCATTTAAAATAATGATTTTTTTTTATATTTACATAACAGAAATGATGATGTTGGCTTTATAAAGGACTAAAAACACAAGACCAGATAGAGCCAGTCTGTTAAAGGGGAAGTTCAGTGCAAAAACATATGCACTATTTTTCCATCCCAATGACCTTAAATTGCCCATTCAGCTTTTTGTCAGTGTATAAATAAATGCAACCAAAATACTGACTTTATCAACAAAGGTCCCAAATGCACACTTAGCCTGGCATGGTGCAGACGTCTCTGACCCACACCCCAAGGGGCATAGGAATATGGTATATCAAAAAAACAAGGTCAGAAAGTCGCACACTACAAATGTAGATTTATTAACTAGTGAACCACACAATCACAATGTTTCGGGGTTTTACCCCTTCATCCGGTATTCAATCAACTCCTGATGAATGGGGTAAAACCCCAAAAAGTTGTGATTTTGTGGTTCATTAGTTAATAAATCTACATTTGGAGTGCAACTTTCTCACCTTGTTTTTTGATATACCAAAATACTGACTTCCTGTTTGTAGGACCCCTAATAGAGACCGTTATGGTCTTGCCCTTGACCCAGTCCCTGGGTTGATTCAGTTGCTCAGTAGAGATCTGAGTATGTTTGACCCATCCAACAGTCAATCAGTAGAAATTACTGTTAGGAACATTTCAAGGAAGTGGTGCATCCTGGGAAGTAGAAGGACCGTTAGAACCTGAAATGTCAGCTCACTAATGTCAACAGCAGGGAATAGCAAAGGGTATGAAATCAACTGATTTTTCAAAATGGAAAAGAATATGAAGAATAACTAAGTATGCATAATACAAACCAAGAATTTAAAAAAAAAATAATGATATTTTCCATTGAACTTTCTCTTTGAACCTTATAGTACCCTGGAGTTGTTACCTATTTAAATAGGTGCATGTTAAAAAATATCATTGGTCGAATAAACATATAATAAAAATCACTTATATTATTCCTTTAAATAAACCCTGAAATCCTGATCTTCTGGCTTCTCCACTCTGAGGAAGGTTACATAATGACAATGGTCTCTTTGCCCTCAGAGAATAATGTTGGCCATACACTAATAAAGGAGTTTGTTTTACTAGCACAGACATAAACAACATAACATTTTTATCAGAGAGATAACAATTACATGATCATTATTGCTGCATGTATGGGCACCTTTACTAACATTTATTAGTATCTCACTACTGCAGTGCAGTTCTATCGCCATACACTCTCCAAACAAATCTTAATCCTTATAATTGAAAATAAATTTTGTCGTGCAACCTGGGTATTATTGTTTAAAGAAGTCCTTGCAGTGCACCTATAAAAACTTAATATAAGGTGTACTATACCAAACAGTGAATTACCCATTCGTCCAGAAGCACTGAAGCAGTTGTACCTGAACAGTGTGTGCTAGTAGCCTTCTCTATTTATATATATGTGAATAGGGGTTACCAGATTATCCACTGATTGGATGATCTGGTTACCCCTTTAAGATTGGAAGAAATAAAGTTTCATCTTCAGGTTAGGAAAGGTTTCTTTACAGTGAGAACGGTGAAACTGTGGAACTGTCTTCCAGCAGATGTGGTAATGGTAAGTTCATTAAATATCTTTAAACGTGGGCTAGATGAGTTTATAAAACTAAATAATATTGAGAATCACTGGTCATAATACATATACTATAGTTCTGGTTGGTACAGGGACACTATATAATATTGAGAATTACTGGTATTAATACATACACTGTAGCTCTGGTTAGTACAGGGATACTATATAATATTGAGAATTACTGGTATTAATACATATACTATAGTTCTGGTTGGTACAGGGATACTATAAAATATTGAGAATTACTGGTATTAATACATAAACTGTAGTTCTGGTTGGTACAGGGATACTATATAATATTGAGAATTACTGGTATTAATACAAGCATAATACATGTAAGTGTCCTGGGTGCAATGATTGCATTTAAATTTTATAGATTTTTACAATTTAGGAATAGGTGTCCTCTGATTTTTCACTAATCATGCAATACAACCCATGAATCCATCACTGAGCAGCAAAAATAATCATTAAAGACACAGCCTATGTTTCCTGACAGCATTATGCCTACATGAGCAGGAATCCCAGAAATTTCAGCCTCTCAGTGCCGTCTTCACAGGCCACTTTTCAATCTCACAATGCTGGGTCCAGGGTGGCCAAAAGTCTTAATATAATGTTGCTAATTTGCAGAAATGCAAAACAACGGGATTCCATCCTTCAAAGCACATTCACAAACAAGGCAAAAAATTGTAAATGTTTTATTTTTTTACACAGCCACAATTTCTTTAATTTCTTACTATATAAGCTGATCTAAGCATCAAACGCCATTAAATGAAATGAATTAAATAAACAGATGACTGATTCCCCTCTTCAGTAATTCAGTTCCCTCAAAGATCCATCTGGAGATGTGTCAAAGAATGACATTATAATGGAATAATTCTTACTCGATTTAATAAGAATTCAACAAATTCCATCATTCACGGTGGTTGCCAAATGCTGATATGAAGTTTAGAAACTATTAATACTAAATAGTCTTTGTCCCTGCCAAAAGTATAAATAAATAAGATTCATGCGGCTTTTGTAATACAACCGTTCAATTGCTCCCTGTGGTGTCCACACCTAATGCCAACCATTGAGGACAAGAAGAATCCCGCTAAGGGTTAGATTAGATCTCATTCTTGTCTTTTATTTAGCTAGACAAAATGTTCAATTTACAGAAACTCAATACATTTTTATTAACCAACAAAGTATCTTGGAGATTTTCATTTTGTAAAAAAAAAAAAAAAACTCACTATACAACATAATTATACTTCTCTACCTTGGAAGATATTTTGATTTACATTCATTTAATGCACAGTTCTATTTTGGAACACGTCTTATTTAGTTGTGGCAGAGCGTACATTTAAATAACTTTATAAGCTGAGAAAAGCACTGGGGTTTTTTGCGCTAAGTTATTATTGTGAGAAATCTCTAAACTTTAAATTAGGCCCTCAATACATTATATGGGCTAACAGTTGGATCTCCTAGCATTGCCTCTCTGTGTGCTTAGTTTAGAAAGTCATTACATATCGGTTTTTCTTAGCACTAGGTTACTCTCTCTAAAGGTTCTATCTATCTTAAGGTTTTCTAATATAGGAATGATAACATACTAATATCTTTTAGTTCTACCAGATAATTCTCTGCTTAGGGCAACTTTTGCTTATTATCAACCATTGGTTTGCACTAGAGATGAACAAAACTGCAGAGTTTTGTTCCAGTAGTGGTTCTGCATTTTCCAAATTTTCTTTAATCATTTTCGTTTTTTCGATAGACATTTTCGATTTTAAAAGTGAAATTTTCTCTTTTCGAACTTTCAATTAGCATTTTCCAAATTTTAAATTTTGGAATTTTTGATTTTCAATGAAAAGTTTAGAGTTTCTGATTAATTTATTATTACAATTCCTATTATATATTTATCTGTGTCTAATATATTAATAAAACCAGATTCTTAAAGGATAAGTGCACTGTAAAACAAGTTATGTTCATTTGGAAGCTGCAGCTTTAAAAATACCGTTGCCATATTTTTTTTTCCCTATGCCCCTCCAGAGCCTAGCTTTGTGCCTTGGAAGTTGCTGACATCTTGTTACTGGTTTGCTGAATGTTAAGCTCCGCCCCTCTGATATTTCCTCTGCTTTCTCCTGCTTGAGCCTCAAACATTAATGCCTGTGAGTTCCGTGCACTCTCCTGCTTAAGCCTCCAACAGTAATGCCTGTGAGTTCCATGCACTCTCCTGCTTAAGCCTCAAACAGTAATGTCTGTGAGTTCTGTGCACTCTCCTGCTTGAGCCTCAAACAGTAATGTCTGTGAGTTCAGTGCACTCACCTGCTTGTGGCTCAAACAGTAAAGCCTGTGAGTTCTGTGCACTCTCCTGCTTGAGCTTTAAACAGTAATGCCTGTGAGTTCCATGCACTCTCCTGCTTGAGCCTGAAACAGTAATGCCTGTGAGTTCCGTGCACAGGCATTACTGTTGGAGGCTCAAGCAGGAGAAAGCAGAGGAAATCTCAGAGGGGTGGAGCTTAACATTCATAAATTTTGCATTATAATTTCACAGACAGCAAGTATTTTATCTCCTATGCATATTAATAATATAATAAAAATAACAAATGCAATGCACAGGTAAGTAAGATTTTCTTTAAAGAACAGTTTTAAGGAGTTATATTATCACAGTATGGATGCAGCACAAACATATTAACTTGTAATGTTCAGGGTTACCTTAGTGACTGATACACTATTATTACTTGTGGGAGACAATTAAAAGCTCACTCTTGAGGCATTTTAACTCCATGAGCCACATAGCACAATGTGTTGTTAATGGCAGCCTATATATATTCCTGGTGTACAAGCCAGGCTGTGGATCTTTTGCCATGGTTCCTTATCATGGAGGAAATATTACATTTCCAATATGAATTATATGTAATCAGATATGCATACACTGGTCGAAGCATTGCAATGCTTCAAATTAATGATTTTGTTTTAACTCATAGGATGCAAAGCCTATCAAATCCAATGGTATTTTCTGTTTGTCAGTCAAAAGTATGGGACAAAATTGACCGATCCCAAACAATCAGGTGACTGCTTATGCAAGTCATTATTTATCACCAACAATTAAAACTACTGCATAATATGAAACAACTGTATCGTGTGTATGGCTACCTTTACTCCACTGTCCCAAAAGACTAAAGCATGTGCTATGTATGTAGCTCCCTAAGGTTATTCTCCACGATTCCCTCCACGATCAGCCGTTTTTAAACAGCTGATCGGGCATATGAAGGAAAGTTTGGGTCTGGTCTTTTAAACGGCTGATTGCGTATATGTTTCCTTCATATGCGCGATCCTACCGCCCCGGGCCCCCGGCAGGCCGGTAGTTATGCCACTGGTTTTCTGGTGCCCCATCTTTCAAGACAGAGAGAACTCTTAATGAGCTTCTCCTTATATACAAAATTATTAGAGAAATGCCTTAAAAATAATTAAAATGTGTTTTAAATGTTTACATTTATTGACAATGCCCTGGACTTATAACGTCAGTTACTTGATGGTAGGATGCAGTATACTGTTGCTGTTAAGATCTTCCAAAGGGGACTCTCATGAGACCCTCCTCTGGACGCGGAGTCTAAGCACCTGCCGGTCTTCCCTCTGATGCTGAGGATATTGTGCGGCAAGGCAGGTGCCAGGTCGCAGATCCAGAGTAGAGGCCACACAATGCGGAGTAGGCAGCAGAAACAATAGGTCCCAACAACAAGGCTGGCTGGTGAAAGTCAAGTAACAAATATGGAGAAAAGGACGTACCAGTGGCTGGACCAAGTAGAAGGATGCGGAGGTCAACGAAGCACTAGAAGCTGAAGCAAACAGGTTGAGATGGAGACCAGAGTAGAAATGGAGGCAGGAGCAGGCTGGTGGATATGGCGACCAAAGCTTGACCTGGAGGCAGGAGCAGGCTGGTGGATATGGAGACCAAGGAACTGGAGGCAGGAAAAGGGAACAAACTAACAGCAGAAAAACAACAGAAACAGCTAAGAAGGAGCTTAGGAACAGAGAAACAACCTCTCAAATGGCAGCAAGAGCCAGCCAGGGGGAGCTTTAAATAGAATCAGGCACTTTCCATGCAACTACTACAGCCAATGTTTTATACTAATTCTAGACATTAAGCCCGCTACATTAACGGGCGCTAGAAGCACAGAGTGCCCCCTTAGTGTCCCAAGGCCATAGTCCTCCTCAATGTCCCAAGGCCAAAATACCCTCTTAGTGTCCCAAGGCCAGAGTACCCTCTTAGTGTCCCAAGGCCAGAGTCCCCCCTCTGTCCCAAATCCAGAGGCCCCCCTCTGTCCCAAATCCACCCCCCCCCCCCCCCCCCCACAGCCCCCCCTCTGTCCCAAATCCAAGGGCCCCCCATCTGTCCCGAATCCAGGGCCCCCCCTCTGTCCCAAATCTAGGTGCCCCTCTGTCCCAAATCCAGGGGTCCCTGTCCCAAGCAACCTTACCTGCAGTCTGTTTAATTGCTGTTCTCCCTCCGTGTGTTCCCTCTAGTGGTGAGTCAATAGGAACTGCAGACATTCTCCCTCTAGTGGTGAGTCAATAGGAACTGCAGTGACACACACGGACACAGGGACGCACACTTAGGGTTTTATTATATAGGATAAAGAAAGGATCAGGATAACTGTGGCTCCTGCACCATAAAATTGGTGTCTTGAGGGCTGTGAGTCCCAAGATAATTGTCTGTTCTACTTTATTCAATTTCTTTTCAATATTTCAATTTTCTAACTAATGAATATTTTACCACTTTCCGACAGTTCCGTAAAATTAAACCATGATTGAACTGTGCCTATCGGGCCTTATAGTAGGGTGCCCTCCTTCAATAACGGACCACTTTATGGTTTTGGTTCAAGAACTGGAAAATTAAAGTCATTAACATCATGCTTTGAGGAAATTTTTCCCTTTCTGCCACAGACAATGACAGAAGATGCTTAGTCTTGATTTGCAATTAAATATAAACTTTACAGTGACAAAGCTCTCTGACTTAAGGTGTCTGAAGGACCGAGAATTTAGTTTCATCCCAAGTGTTAATGAAAACTCTATAAATGACTTTAAACAGCAAACAAGATTCTGTATTTCCATTGCCTTCTTCATTTTTCGTTTTATCAATGCATATAATTACCTTTTCTTCCATGAGAAGATTGCCCACCTGCCTCCTTAGAGAAGCCAACATGTTAGTGATAAAAGGTATTCGGGTTAACATTTATTGTGAGCTTTAAGTAGACTCAAAAAAGGCTTAGCAAATAAGGTCTCTTAGGTAAAATATTCTTTGTTAGAATGGTTCTCTGGATATTTATGCAAAATTATAATTAACAGTTAATGACTTTCTTTGTAAAATAAATAATATAAAAAGTGAACATAATAAAAACATAATTAAGGAGTCGAGAATGCATAAAGTAATTTTTAACCTACACCCTTAATAACACTGAAAAGTTAATTTTATTATGATGCTAAGATATGGAATTTTTATGTGTGTACAAAAGAGATTGAAAGACTAATGTGAAATTAGAAGCAAAGAGAGGGTCTCCGTTGTCACAAAGATACACAGTGCTTAAAAGGGGATGCATTCTAAAAATAGAAACAGGCTTGCAATGTACCAATTATCTAAATTACCTTTAACTTGTTGTAAAAATTTTCCTACTCCATCATTTCAGCTTTATCCATTTATCAATACTTGGTTCAGCTGAATGACTCTACATAAAAGAATACAATCTTTCAACAAAGTGGATATTTGACAGCCAGTATAGCATTTCCTTTTTAAAGGGCATGTCCACCCCCAAAACTATAATCCCCCCCACTACTGGCCCCACTCTGTAGTGTAATAAAATCCTTACCTTACATCCCAGCTCCAAATGGTTCTCCTGTAGTCCCCCCCACTAAAGTCCCAAAAACTGGCCACCAGGAGGATAGCAGAGTCCATATAGGACTCTGCCTCCTGTCTCTCCTCCGAGAGAAGTTTGGCATGCGCACTGCAGTCCTTCTCCCCCTCCCCCCCTCTCCCTCCCTCTCCCACCCGCTTTGGTCTCCCTCCTCCTAGCATAAATCCCTTTATGTATAGTGTAGTCCATGTTCCCCCAGCCCCAACCTCTATAATTATATTCTCAGAAAGTCCCCCGATCATTACTTACCTTACCTCTCTGCTTTGCCATTCTGAGCAGCCGGCAGCTGAGTCTGTTATTGGCTGCCTCTCAGCCTTATGCATTATTTATTATAACCTACCCCTTTGAGGCTTCTGGTTTCCTTCTCCTCCTGGAACTGTAAGATTATAAGGCTATAATGTTACAGTTCCTACCATAGAAATCCACTACAGGGGTATATAATAATAATAAGCATTAAAATAAACAAATGAAAAAGTTGGTGGAGCATTGGCATTTTTACAGATTTTTTTTGTAGGAAACATAATTGTAGTTTCAAAGCACTTTCAGGGAGATTCAACAAAAGTTCTTATCGTTTAAAATGGTGGTAATTTTGCCTCAACCAATCAGATCTTATTTAACATTTGAAAGCTAACATCTGATTGGTTGGGGCAAAATTAGCACCATTTTAAACGATAAGAACTTTTATTGAATGACCCTGTTTGTTTCTTGTATTTCATATTAAATAATACATAGTGATGTGTCATCTGCAAAATATTTGGTGTGACATAATTTATGTAAGATATACACTATCCTATTAGCTTTCTGTAAGGTGCAACAGCTTAACCATGGAGATTCTCAGTTAAATGGGGATAATGAGATCCAGTACATTTCTGCATTTAGTCATCATTCTTACCTAGTGTAACTAGTCAGGAGGTGGAGAAGTTATGGAGTCACTAAAGAAAATCTATCAAATGACTTACATGGCACCCCATTTATACAAACTATTTCTTCATTTTACTAGTCAGGTTGTGTAAGATGTTTTAACAACCCTTTTTATGTTTCAGCAATATGTATTCATTTTGTTTCCTAGCAATTCAATTTAAAAAACACTAAAACTTCCTTTTAACTAATTATCCCTAAAACACTTTGAAGCAAACTCCTTCTGCTGCAACTCTTTACTCCGGTTTGGCCTGCAGTTATTTTTATGCATAAACAGTTCATAATGCGCCTTTTATAGGCAATAGCCCAAACTAAGGATTTAATGAAGAACTAAATTCTCCTAGCAACTTAAGGTAATGTGTTACCTCTTGGGCACCCCACACACTGTAATAAAAACTCCCATACTACTAACTAAAGAATTATTCTGTAAAATTAGATGTTCCTGGCTTCTATTTACTTCTCCTGTGATTGGTAAATAATCCTACTTTCGATTGGCTGTGCGTATCACCACCCTCACTACATTGGGCAGTGGGTTTTATACTCAATAGGGGATGGTGCACTAAATTGCATCCCCCCTTATGTGGGCCATACACTAATGTGACATTTGATGTACAATCACTGATTTTATCAAACATCTAAACTACTTTACCAGGGGCAGAGTTCCCTGTGCGGGCCCATTCATTTTCTAGTTGGTGCAAATAAGGTCAGATGGTTCTTCCAACATCGCAGGAATGTCAGAACATACGTACATGCCCCTTTTTTGCACTTTCTGTCACACAGACATTTCGATGTATGGTAAGAGTGGTACAGGCTATGGAATAACAAATTTACGGTATATCTTAGCTTTTTTCCATTAAAATAGAGTGTGTAAACTCCTTGCTGCTCCTGTACATGTTCTCACAGCAGCAAGATGTGAAATAGCTAAATCCTGGGGATCCACCTCCCCACCATCTAGAGAGTCACTTCTTCACAGAATAATGGATGTGAGACGCATGGAATACTTAATGGCATTAACTGAGAACAGACTTGGCTGTTCTGACAAAATATGGACCTGTGGAATAAAAAACAGGAAACACTTGAACAGACCCCTCCCCATCACGTGGTTGCTGGGGCTCTCAGTTACCCTGGTGCTCCCCTTCCTCACAACAACCCACTGAATAAAGTCCAAGGCAGAGGATTGAGGGACAGAGGCCTAATTGAAAGCCAAGAGTCTAATTGTTTCAACTGTTTCCAACTGTCAAAATAAGCTTGTGATGGTTATTCCTGCTATGCCTTACCTCCCGTTCTTCAATCAATTGACCAGGAGCCTGGGACGAAGGTAAATATATTTTACGCCCGATCCACCGCTATAGCGTGCATGAGCAATAATGTGCTCTATAGAAGATTAGAACCAGGAAGCGGCCGGAGATTTTCATCTCTCCAGCAGTGGATTGCATGAAAGGTAAATATACTTACCTTCTTCCCTGGCTCCTGCTCAATTGATTGAAAAATGGGAGGTAATTCATAGCTCCTTAACCTCCCAGGCTTCAATCAATACATTAAAGGAATAGTTCACTTTTCGAGTGAACAATACCTTTAAGACTCACAGATCTCAATCATGTTGCTTGATTCTTAGAGAATGGGATATGTTATTTGAATTAGATTACTATAAGTTACCAATTGTAAAAAAACGTAGTTTCAACTAAGCTTATTTATTAGGACTGATGATAAAGTAATGCATACTTGCAAATGCCTACAAGATACTAGTCCATAATATTGAAAATGTTACTCTAAATAGTTTTTCCTAGGGCAAGTATAGCAGCCTTAACCTTCCGGGCTTCAATCAATACATTACTGGAATAGTTCACTTTTCGAGTGAACTATTCCTTTAAGTCTTAATTATTATAACTTTTGTTTAACTGCTTTAAGTATAATAA
This sequence comes from Hymenochirus boettgeri, assembly GCA_019447015.1. Lineage (NCBI taxonomy): Eukaryota > Metazoa > Chordata > Amphibia > Anura > Pipidae > Hymenochirus > Hymenochirus boettgeri. The sequence goes on from CM033471.1 coordinate 224,733,130, forward strand.
CTAAATATCTAATTAATATTAGCCTTGTTTGTACAGTCTTGATAATGTTCAGAGATAAGCTAATTATTTTCAAAATCCAAATAAAATAAAAAAATAATAATAATAATAGATTGTGTAATGTACTATTTAGATTGAAGAGCCATAAATAATCCTAATTTCACACAGCCACACTCAGCATTCTTGCAAATATTTTACATGCAAGTAGAAAAAAAGTGTTGTTATTCATGTATTCCTGCTATGCTATGCTTGCCCTAGGAAAAACTATTCAGAGTAACATTGTCAATATTATTGACTAGTATCTTGCAAGTATGCATTACTTTTACTTATGCATTACTTTATCATAAGTCCCAATTTATAACTGCAGAATTTTCCACATTGATAGGTGGAATTGCCAGGAATGTTCCAAGATTTGGTCAACTTGTTCTGCACGAAGCTGGCCAGTGTATGAACAAAAAATTAAAAGTTTGGTCATTGCGTGTCTGTGGTTCACAAGAAAGTAAGCATTCATTTCTCGTAATGCCACCTTTCACATTTGTACATTAGAAAAGAGGAATTACACTCGCGTCTGGGGTTGGGGTGGGGGGTTGGCATGCAAGTGGACTGAAGTAGCAATGTGTGCCTCTTCATACTTGCTACTGCTTGCCTGCAATCACATCTATTCTGGCACAGTAAGAAATCACTGTTGGCAAACTTTATGTACATTTATCACACATGCTGTACCAGTCACAGTGGGCAAACGTGTAAGTACTAGTCACTGTGAGCAAACTTTATGTACCAGTCACTGTAGGCAAACTTAAATGTTCCAGTCACTGTGGGCAAACCTGTATGTTCCAGTCACTGTGGGAAAATATATATGTTCCAGTCACTGTGGGAAAACATATACTATATCTACCAGTCACTGTTGACAAACTTGTATGTATCTAGGCATGAGGACATCTGATATTTACTGGCCTGAGTGGGCTGTGCATGAGGGCATCTTATATTTACTGGTCTGAGTGGGCTGGGCATGAGGCCATATTATATTTACCAGTCTGTGTGGGCTGGTCATGAGGGCAACAATACTAATGTGACCACATTGGTAGTGTTCTCCACCATGTTTGTTCTACATCTGGATTTTCTTGACCCTGTCTGTTAAGCAGCCAACAGCAGTGTGCTAGAGTGATTGAACCTTATATTTACCAGTCTGGGCTGGGCATTGGGGCATCTTATATTTATCTATATGGGCTGGGCATGAGGGCATATTATATTTACAAGGTGTGGGCTGGGCTTAGGGGCATCTTATATATACAATTTTATGTGGGCTAGGCATGAGGACATATTATATTTACCAGTCAGTGTGGGCACATTTTATGTTTACAAGCCTCTGTGGGGTGGACATCTTATATTTACAAGTTTGTGTGGGCATCTTATATTTACCAGTTCACCAGCCAGTCAACTTACCAGCCAGTGTACAGGGGCAGCTTTAAATATTTGTTTTGATGACAAAAGGTCTTGGAACGCGATTTAAAATGTTTCCCTTTTTTGGTAGGGGGTCCATAATTGTATTGCTATATATTTATATATCTGTGATGCCCGGAGTCCCCGAGTACACCTTCAGCGCCTATACCCCAATCTACAGCCGCTGTCTTCACCTATAGACAAGCCGCTGTTCATCAGGAGACTTGTTGCGCCTTGCTGTACACGGTTACCCCCAGGTCTTAGAGCGCAAGGTATAGACGCTGAGGCCGGGAACACCAATGGAGCTGAACAGGAACTGGAAGACAAGAAAAGCATCTTATATTTACCGGTCTGAAGCAAGGCTACTTTCGAGGGTTACTAAATATGCGAGACTACTTACGAGGCTTAATGAATGTAGCTTTGTATATTCAGTAAGCCTCAAAAGTAGCCTCGACAACCCTAGAAAGTAGCTCCGTATTTTCGAGGGTTACTGAATGGTTTCCGAATGGTTCCCAAAGAACTTTGGAAGCAGGTTTAAATCAGACCCGCACTTCATCTCTAGTAGAGATTGCTAGGTTAAAACTGTTCCCAGATGCTCCTCAATGTACTTCCAGCACACAATCCCTTGCTGGCTCTCACTTCCTAGTAGTGAACATCAATGAGAGCTGTGACGCTGCTTTCATGGCCAATGACTGGTGGATGTTACTAGTCCAGAAGAAAAGCAAATAATCAAGTGCGGATAATTTATACTTAGCATTGCCTGGCAGCCTTTTCAACCAGCAGGGTCTAGGTTTTGGAGTGTGATTAGCTTAAGTTTAAATTTTAGCTTTGACCATATAGTCATGACATATAGCATAAGCTGACTAACTTGTTTTTTGTTTCCATTATGTTCCTAGCAAAAGATAAAAATTCTGTGAATCTCTGTAAGGCTAGAGATAGGATCTCTGCTTTTAAATCTGCTTTTAAAAAACAACAGGACTACAAAAAGTTGCCAGTTCAATTCCCCATACTTACTTTTAATTTTTACAGAAATATTAACATTCTGTTTCTTACATGAAATATACTGTAAAGATTACTTTTCTTTTTTGTATGAAAAGTAAAGGATTATATCATTGTTAGGACAGGAGCTTTAGATGTGTTTAAAAACAAAAAACTGAAATCCTTGTTCTGTGTTAGGGAGAGGGAGGATCTCTATGCTGTAATTTGATTTGCTGTCAGCTTCTAGGAATCAAGGCTGCAATTTCCTTGTTTTGGTCTGTTGAGCACTACAGAGCATGTGCATGTAGTGAGAGGCAGCCAATCACGGACATGGCTGCCGGTAGTTCAGAACGGCAGAGGAAAGAGGGAAGGTTAGTAAAGATCGGGGAAGTTTCTGGAGATAATAATAATGCGAATGGGGCTGGGGGAGGAAGCCCTTCAATATGACAAATTGGTTTTGTGCTAGAGGGAGGGAGACCAAAACGGGTGTGGGGAGGGGAGCGCTGCAGTGCGCATTGCAAAATTCTCCCGGAGGGGAGACAGGAGACAGAGACCTATATGGACTCTGCTAGGCTCCTGGTAGACAGTTTTTTGGACTTTGGGGGGGACATTGCAGGGAAGCCATTTGGAGCAGGGATATAAGGTAAGGATTTTTATGCACTACACAGTGGGGTCAGTAGTGGGTGAAATTATAGTTTTAGGGGTGGACATGCCCTTTAAACAGTATCTTATTTATTAACAGAACAATATTAATAAGGCATTGCAATTAGCATAATAGAGGTGACATAGCATGACACAGATATCACATAAATACTCACAAAGAGGAATCAGAAACAGCATAAATAACAATCAGCTTGTTAGTGCCACCCCAGCTCTCAGCTCTCTGTATTGGAATCTTCTATATCTGGCACTATGTCCCAATTCTTGGGTGGTATACCCAGGACTCTAGTCCTTACTAAATCTCCTTGTTGAAGCTCAGGCTGCTCACTAGCTACTCTACCCACTCCTGGAGTGATCTATAACAGAGTATAATCTCACATTAACTGGGCCTACCTGTTATCTAGGTCCCCGGCTCATCCCCTCTACTCTGGGGAAAATCCAGGAAATAGAACGGCTGAGCACATAGTTGCTCCCCCTTTTATACTTTTACACAGCAGCCCCTACTGACCAAATCATGAAAGAACAAGAGGACTAAATGGTAACTAATTTATAGTATAGCAGCTACAGCACATGGAGAGGTGAGACACAGCTTGTTGTATGATTGTGAATGTGCTGTCTATTGGGACAATGATGTCTGGAGACTTTAGTTCTCCTTTAAAGCTTTTCCTTTTATGCTTTCTAATATTTGAAGCTTATTTCATTTTACACAAGCTTAAAGGGTATGTCCATCGACTTATTTAAAGGGCATGTCCACCCCTAAAACTAAAATTTAACCCCATACTGGCCTTAATGTGTACTTTAAACAATCCTTACCTTACATCTCTGCCCCCTATGGTTCTCCTGCAGTGATTGTTCAAAGTCCAGGAAACAGAGTAGGAGCTGTCAGTGAGTCATCTGGTCCCTGCTGCTTCCTTAACCTTAATAAGGACTGTGACCTGCACCCAACCACCCTTTTCTCCCTCCTTTCAGATTCCTTCTGTCTGCTGCATCCCCATAGCGTGAAAACCATTTTACTATGTGCATTCTATCCCATCCCACCCCCAACTGCCGATTTTGTTTTGCAATAAAATCTCCAGAAAGTTACTTACAGACTTTTGTTCCCATGGTGCTCTGAATAGCCGGCAGCCGTGTCTGTGATTGGCTGCCAGCTAGCCAATCACAGATGCGGCTGCTGGTCCCGCCCCTCTTTTCTTTTTCCGGCTAGCAGAGATCCAGGAACATATTGCTGGGGTATTGAAGGTGTCTAAGTAACTTTCTGGGGATTTTTTTACAAAACTAACTCTGCAGTTGGGTGGTGGGATGGGGTGGAGATACCCTTTAAATTTACTTTCTACTGTTTAACTAAAGAACAGGAGGTAAATGCGCTATGTCTTACCTCACATTCTTCAATAAAACTTGTAGGATAGGAGGAGAAATTTAACCGTGGATAATTCCAGCGCCGTCTTCTCTGACGCATCCACACTCCTTTGCACTGTGTGCTTTTTAAAATGAGGGAAGAGGCTATCCAGTGCTTTATATTAAAGGCATAGGACCTCCCATTAAAAGGGTAAGTGAGAAAGCCTGCTATATTGATCCAGTGTGCAAGTATGAGAGATGCAAAAGTTTGCTAATGGTAATTGAAGTAAAAAGGTTAGAAGTTAGGACATTCCAGACTGGGGTTACCTTGACGTGGTTGGAAGGCTTTTCATTCATGTGATGACAGTAATGTATACTAAAACCCCTTTGTTTATAAAGTATGCCAGTGTGCAGATAATATGGTATTGTATGGGGCCTAGGAATGTGCATTGATTATCTTTTCTATGGTTGTATAAATATTTGACCAGATCAGTAGCACTTCCGCTAAATGTAGTTGTAAATTAGTCTAATTGGAGGGCTTCCCCAATCCTTGTATTGTAATCATGGAAAATAAGCATATTGGCACCTGGCACTTTATCAGAGGTGACATCACTTCCTTTTCCATCCAATTAAAGTTACGGGAAGCCAAATAGTGGATACACAAATACAATATTAAAAAATCATAATAGTGGAATAGTTAAAACAGAGAGTTAAAAAAGAGGAAAAATAATGAATCAATAAATCAAACCTTACATTAATCAAATAGTAATTCAATCAGATAAATACGAAATCAAATTTTGAAAAAATTATCCCTAAATGGTTTTATCAAATCAATAAATCAATCTTTTCATCCGTAAATGGTTAGAAAGCATATATTCTATATCAATTAATTAATCCATTATGTTATTGAATATACTAGATGTTATATCAAATTTAATTAAACAACAGATTATATTAAAATTATCCTCTACATACTTACCAGGGCTGCTCTACTGCCCCTGGTGGTAGGGATATCACCCTGAAGGTAGATAACAGGGATCAGCTAGAGATTAGTTATTATTGTATTCTATTTCAGAAATACCAGGCAGATCATAAAATAAAAGGCTTTGGAGAAAATTGCAGAAAATGATTCCCCCCCCCCCCCCACCCTCTTGAATATGAATTTGGAATAGTGAATTAATTAAATCTTACTGCTGGAGTGCAGATACAATGATGAGCTCTACATATTCAGCAAGTTTAAATATAATGGACTTTTCAATATACTGGAAAACATATGGCAGTGACTGATATTTTTCATCTATCATATATTTTTGTAAAACACGATTTAATATCTGTTGTATTCAATTAGATCAAATGGACTTAAAGTTTAGTTCTTTAAGACGTTTCGCTAGTCACCTGACTGTCTTTATCAATTCAAAATGACTTGTACAATAATCTGTTGGCAATTTTGTACGCTGGAAAGTCCCAATTAGCATAGCCTTACCCTGGTACTCCATTGATATGACTAAGAGTGATTTGCCGATTTGTTAATTTGTTACCTTATGGTCCTATCTTCCTATACTTATTTCTGGACTTGAACACTTCTAACCCCTCTTACGGACCCATCGCAGACCCGCTAGTTATACTCTACTGACCACTTAGTTACATCTACTGATCTGCTTCACCTTATGTTTCATCCCCATCTCCTCTAGACTTTAAGCTCTTTTGGGCAGGGCCCTCCTTCCTATTGTACTGCAGTAATGCTGTAACTTTATCACACTGGATGCTGCTAGACCAGCACTTAAATTATTTGCACTTTGAGTTACTTGTACAACCCTTGTATGTAACATGTATGTGTTCCTTATGTATAATAATGCAACTGTATAGTAGAGGATGTTGGCACTATATAAATCCACAATAATAATAAAAATAATAAAATAATATATATGTGATTAAGGTTTACACATACCGGTATTAACTGCTTTGATATTATTTATAGATAAAGGGATGGGGATAGCTTAAGGACTGTATATATATATATATATATAGGGGGTAATAGGATTGTGTGTGTTTTAATTTGTATTTTGTATTATGCACTTTATCTGGTGAAACTGGTTGTTTGATCTAATATTAAAATAAAGTATTTACATGTTTTTGCACACACTTATTAAGTTGACCATTTATTTCAACTGCTGTACTCTCTTGCTTGTTCTATATATTTATGTGAGTGGGGGTGAACCATGGGTCAGTGAATATTATTACTGTTTTTATACAATGTAGCACCTAGAGCTCAGCACTTTTTCTGTGTACATAGTACGCAGGGTGAGGACCTAAAATGCTAGGTCCTCACCCTTATTGCTGAACGCCAGTCCTTCAAAGTCGGCTTCATGACAGCTGGCTCTGGAACCGCTCATCCACTTCCTGGTATTAGACCAATGGAAAGGCATGCTCTGCAGAAAGCCCTGCAAGTGGTTTCCTGAAACTGACTTTGCAGGGCTCTTTTCAAGAATAAGGTAAGACCCAGGGGTGAGGACTCTGCAGTTTAGGTCTTCAGCCTGGGTATTATTAAATAAAGGTGGGTGGGGGGAAGGGTATAATAGCTTCTGGTGATAGATATTTTTGGCCGACCAATTCACGGCACTTTCAGTTGGTCGGCCGAAAATATCTCCTGGTGTGGGGCGGCCGGCCACAACCAACCTCGATTGTCCGTTTGTCTGGATCGGGCAATTTGAAATGTCGGAAAATCCTGATCGATCGTGTGGTTCCCTATGGGGCCGCACAGTCGATCGTTTGCAAATTCGTCCATGGCCAAATTTGCTGTCTGACATTCTTCCCGGCCGAGCGCTCGCTCGTAGCGAGCGCTCGGTCGGGACAAATAGTCCCTCCATGTGTACCCAGCCTTAGACTCAAAAAGACGTTAATTTTAGATAAAGATGATGAAAAGACATTTTTTCAGTAGCGTCACTTTAAGGCAAAACATGCCCATCTTGCTCCTACCTCCCGTAGAAATATAGATTAGGGGGTAATACAGTGTTTGGCAATGGTCCTTTAAGAAATGTAGCTCATAAAATGTTTACATTTTGGTTCATATTGCTGGGAAAAAAAGGAACACACCCTATTTTATCATTTTTACATGGTAAACATTAAACATTTTTCAGCACTGTAGTTCCATTTCCCCTTACAAGGTGCTCTGAATGTACATTTTTGTTCTGCTTCATTTGGAGCCTTTACTGTCTCTTTAAGTGTTATTAAAGGGCCACAGGATTTCTCTAAAAGGATGTTGCATTGGCAGTCCCATAGAATCAAAGAAAATTAACATTACTGCTAAAAATACAAAAGACTCAAATGAATTCAGGTATTTGAAAATTGACCATAGCATCATAGTTAGGGTAAAAGGTTAACCTAGATGAATGTATTTCTTTATTCTATACTCTTTAATTGCTGAATCTGAATGCTCATCATTGTCATTATAACCAATTAAACAGTCCAATTCAAATAGTGTCCTGATCCCGGGATCTATCTGGGCATATTACAATTATGTATTATTTGAAAGCAAGTATAATTTTCAGGGAGGTGTTAGAAGAATTCTTGACCTTTTGTCTAATAGTTAGGCATATCATTCTGGATGATTACAGTTCAATTGTACAGCTGAGTGTCCTCCTTTTTACTATGTATTTTAGTTGAAAATGAAAATAATGAAGACTAGTTTGTTCATCTAGAACTCTTCTAAGCTTTTTTTTTGTCTTGAGTATTTTGTGAACAAAATAGAGATTACAGAGTTCAAGGCTGGTTCAGGCTAAGCACTTACAGACAGTAAAAATGAAAATATAAAGTTAAATTCAATAACTGATCATGCACAAAAATAGAACAAGGTTAAAGGGTCAGTATTAAGATGCATAAAAAGTTAAAGCTAAAAAGTTTTCTTTTTTTAACCCAGCATTTAATCATTCCTTCCTTTACAACAGTGACTTTATTATGTTGTCATGTCAAGCCTATCTACCTCTTTTAACCATTTAATGAAACTAGTCACAATATTTGGAAGCATTTTTACATATATGGTGCTATGGTACTTTAGGCTAAAAATGCTCTGGTTTTAAATTTCACTAGTATGCATATTAAAGGGCATCTCCACCCTTAAAACAAAAAAATGGTTAATTGTCAGTTACCTGCAAAAAAATCCCCAACTGATATATTCTGCACCTTATTGGATGTATTACTAACCAGATATTAAAGCATAATTATTGTCTCCATTATGGCTGAGTAAGCTGTCTCCTCCCTCTATGCAGTCAATCAAGACTATCACACCTAATGTTTGACTTCCGCTGCTGCCTTCTCTAAACATGCTCAAGCTTATAAAAAGCTTCCGGAATGGAAGATAATTAATCATTAAATATCTGGTTATAAATGCATTTACTGTAATAAAATGGTATAAATAGCAGTTGGGGTGAGGCTTTGTGGATGGGCGTGGCTAAAGTTTTATTATTTTTAACTTTCTATCACATAGGTATTTGAACAGTTCTTCAGACAGTCAATTAGCAATAATGTAAATTCCTAGAAACTGATATTACATCCCTTTCTCAAACAGCTTGTTTTGCCACTACCATATTGCTCCTTTTAGGTTTTTGTTGCTCAAATCAAATTAACTTATTTTATAGCCTGTGCTATACATGTTGGTTCAACTGTTACAATACATTAGAAATGCCATACTTTCTGTACTATAAAATATTTTAGCCAAAAGATTTGTAAGCCCGCCACCATGTCAAGTAAGACTCTTTCACCAGGGCCTAAATAACCTAACCAGTCTAACAAACTTATTAAAGCTAACCTAACCATATTAAAGGATTTTAACAACATTATATCTGTTAGTAGGGAAAATTCCTTGACTGGTCAAGGAAAAAAACATTTTTTTCTACAACTGCCTGTCTGCCGTCTTTCTTCTTCAGTGCCAGGATGCCGCCTGAAACAAATACCTCACTCTGCCTAATGGTAGATGTGGCCCTGTGGAGGATTGAGACCTGGATGTATAATTCTGCCAGTATTTTGCCTCCCCTTTCTATTGAAATTGCAATGCTATATCAGGCCCAACAGACTAACTTGGTTAAATTATGTGACAAAATGTATTTTATTCCCCTTATAATCCACCCCTTCCATCAATGTCAATAGGGCCAGTCTGTAAATAATACTACTACGCAGTAGCGCGCCGATAATAACCCGGAAGTTGCTCCCCCTTTACTCACTGTGCCTTGCCGGTGTTTCTCTAAGCAGTCAGGAGCACGCAGGGTTACGCTGTGTACAGGATGCAGAAAAGGAGGAGAGCAAAGGGGCGTGTCCACACTGATTTCCGGGCTGTAAGGAAACACAGACTGGAACCAGAGGAGTAAAAGGAAATTGCTTCAAGATAAGGTTTGGAGTTGACAGCTGTAACACTGCAGGAAAGGAGAAGGGGGTGGAATTGTGAGCAGGGAGGATCCTGATGGGGGGGTGTTATGTGGAGACTAGTGTATGTGTTTATGATTTTGGATTTGTTAAAGCAATAGGGGGGGATCCCTATCTGAAATGTATTTCATAGAGCACTGTGGGGCTGCAGGCAGATAATACCTGGAAAAACTGTAAAAGGGTGGATTATATTGAATAATGTACCCCCTACTGTAAATTATTTGGATATTAGAGTGACCTCGGAGTTCCGTGCCCTGTATAAAAGACACTCGGCCTGCGGCCTCGTGCTTTTATATGGTCACGGAACTCCTCGGTGACTTCTAATATCCTTATAATTTACAGTAGGGGGTACATTATTCACTATATAATGTTTCTGGCAGTAACCATTTTGTATAAACCTATTTATGTTTTATACTACCTTATTCCTTGTATTGTTACTCACTTTGCCAGTAACTAATATGGCGCCTGTAACTCTGCCCACTTCAGAGGTCAATTACTTTGTGTTTTAGACTAATTGGGATTTCTCTGTTACTGCTGTTTTCTACTGGTTTCCAAAAGACTGGATTCCTTTAGAACTGTTTGGGCCTGTAGCTAGTTGTATAGTGGGTTTATTTTTGTTTTTACTGTCTAAGACCACCCTATGTATTTCTTTCTATGAAACACTGCATCAAAACTGTACCATTTTGAATAGTAGTCAGAATAAAAGGTTAATGTCTATGCAGGTCATGCCATGTCACGGCTGTTTGTGCATCTGTTGAAAGGTGTAATTTTCTAGCCATTGATTTTCAGAGAGAAGACAGCATGTTTGCATGTTGCGGGAGCTAATTTTGTACGAGAAATGAGAGACCCGCTCATTGCACCTTGATTGGCAATTGTGATAAATTTGCATAATTATCTTTTGACTCGGAGCAGTGTCTGAATGTGTTAAGATGTTACAGAATGTGACAGGGTTAGTTCCAAAATGGTTTTGTTTATCTAAATGTAAGACTTACGCAGTGTCACAAATTAATATCTCCCAGATTCCTGTAAATATAATTTATGTAGGTTGTAAGTAAATTGCAGTTTGGATTTATGGTGTTTAATATTCTTGTGGAGGTTCTCATTCATCCAGGTCATGGTAAATCTGTTGTATTCAGTTAGGTTAATGGGACATAAAGTTTAGTTCTTGAAGACGTTTCGCAAGTCATCCACCGACTGGCTTTCTCAATTCAGGATGACTTGTACAAGAATCTGTTGGCAATAAAGTACCCTGGAAAGTCCCAATTAGAATATAACAGTGTTAGGGACCTTCTGATACAAGATGTGATTGTATTGAGGCTAAGAGGTGTTATTGAAAATGCCCAGGGTAAGGTGTCAAAACAGCATTGTACATGGCAGACAGTTGGTGTTGAACCCCCCACCTCTATTCAGGTTGTTTTTTTTATTTTTACATAAATTGCCTCCTTAACACCTCTCTTGAAACAGTCCTGTTCCTGCCAAGATGTTGACATTACAATCTTCAAAGGTATGTCCTTTTTCCTTAAAGGGCATGTCCACCCCTAATACTAAAAACTACAAATCTTTAGAGAACATAGTATAGTGTTAAATAACACTTATGCTTTTGCAGAAAGCTCTCCAGTTGCTGGGGATGACTGGTTCATAGATACAGAAAGTGAGCACTAGGAGGCTCAGAGAGATGGAAATGCTTCCGCCTGTTACCTCACCTTGTCGAGGTTTGAGGCATGTGCATCGGCGCTAATCAGTGAGGATCAGGAAGATTCCTCACCTCCCTCCCTCTTTGTGACATGCTGTATAGAATTATAAGTGAGTCGCTGAAAGTTAGACCAGGATTTCCTCCGTGAGACTTCAGGCAGGAAAAGCATGTGCATGCACAGAATTGACACAGGCAGCAGAGTCAGGCCGCAATTTTCAGAGATGAATAACTGGGAAAGGAAGCAAATTTTAGGAAAATCATTTCAGCGTTTTGGGAGGGTGAGTAATAAGGCACTTATTACATAAAATTTTTTGTTTTGGGGGTGGACATGCCCTTTAAGATGCAGGTACAGGGCAACATTGTACATGGCAGACAGTTGGAGGTGGGGGGTTCGACACCAACTGTCTGCCATGTACAATGCTGTTTTGATACCCTGGGTATTCCTATAACACCTCTTAGCCACAATGCAATCATGCCTTGCATTCAGAAGGTCCCTAACACCTGGCTGGCATATGCTAATTGGGATTTTCCAGGGAACTTTTATTGCCAACAGATTATTGAACAAGTCATTCTGAATTGAGAAAGCCAGTCAGATGTGGATTTGAATTTTGTTTTATGGAATTGTACATTTCTGCATGCTCTCAATACGGCCTATGTTTTTCCTCTTTTAACCACTTCCACTTCCATCTTCCGTTCTTCAAACCAACTGTCAAAACTGCAGACAGCATACAGCATTCCAACTGGATCATTCACACTAGGAACAGACAAAAAGGCAACTTAAAGACGCAGAGTTTAACGGCGTTTTAATACATTTTTTTATCCGTTGATAACCATTTACATATGCATATGTTTTTTCCTGCATTTCTATCCATTGCTTTTTACAAATTTAAAGGGGCAAGACCAAAGAAAACTTGTCACTTCCTGGGAGTGTGGGAGTTTCAGGAGCTTTTGGAGAGAGAGCTAGCAGATAGTGTTGTGAAGAGAGACCCCAATTCTGGTAATTGTGCTATTCTTTAGTGTGTTTCCTACAGTCCATTAGACAGAAAAGACATCACAGGAACTCCCAGGCACCCTTTTCAAAAAATGGACAGAAACATGTGCGTTGTTGTTATCCGTTGTACCGCGTTTTTATGCATTTTAGACGGACAGAAATGCGTGCAGCAGTGCCTATTTAAAACAGACAGGAACAGAACGGAATCCAATGCAGCAAGTGTGAACGATATTGTAAAAGTCCATATTTTAAAATGCACCTGCATTTGAAAAACATATAGAAACTGATGTAGTGTGAATAACCCCACAGGAAATAGGGGGCAGAAAATGATATACAGTAGTGGTGGTTGGGAAGAATTGCAGTTTTCCCCCATTATAAATGTTATTTAAAATACTACCAAAATATTACTTTACAAATTGTTTGGTGTACATTATTGCCATGATTACAAACTGCAAATGTTTTTATTACCTATTTTTATTTAGATATTAAACTATACCTAAGCAATGAGGCTTTGATAATTCAGTAAAGTTTTTACTTAATTATCCTTACCGAAGATATAGAAGGGACACAACTGAACTGTGAAATGACTCAGAACCCCACTGACACTTGCTGGCTATGGCGGAAAGCTCTGTATGTATGTTACAGTGACTGGGTTCAGCTGGCTGCTTGTTGAGTTCTAAACAAATGTATGTACACCAACTGCAGTGCTGGAAACAATATCAAATGTACTCATAAGTTAGCATGGCAAAATAATATATCCATGACAGAATCCCAAGGACTCACTTTATCAATTGCCCCTGTCACATTTTTATGAAGCATATTAGAAATCACTAGGGGCGTAAAGTCTGTTATCCATTTCCTAGATTCCTGGAGGGTTCTTGCAAAACTGACTGGGTTGTCAGGTTCAAGAAACATGAAATGCAGATACAGCCTAACAAAAAAAGAAAGAAAAATGATCAGTGTAAGAAAACAATACTGCTAACAGAATGGAATCTTATAGACCCTTGTCTGTAGAAGAATCTTTATCAGTTACTGTATCTAATAGCATCTCTGCACTGTGATTTTAATATATATATATATATATATATATATAATCAAGCATAAGTGGTGAGCACTCCTCTCACTGCAACAGCCGCCTGGGTGCACATCAGAGCATATGCAGAGTGTTGAATAACGATAGCACTCACGGGACTTTCTTAATCATTTTCAAAACGATACTTTATTGCACATCTACGTGTTTCAACCCTGCTGTAGGGCCGTCATCAGGATGTTACATCACACAGTAAGTTAACCCATTTTATTACCACCCACCCTGTGGTTTTGCTCCATCCAACCCCTTTGTGCACCTGAATACAACAATAAAATACATACAAAGAACATCACATGTAGTGTGTGTATTATTTAAAAACTATTTTAAAAACAAATCAAATGTTCTGTTTTCTGTCAGAAACATAATATCAATATCCGTTTATACAGACTGTACTTACCTTTAGATTGTGCACCCAGGCAAGCGATGATTAGGAGTGCCCACTGACTACCATATTGCTATATATATATATATACACATTACACAAAAGTCTCCAGCACTCAACTATACATATAAGCATAAATTAATTAGATATCACGATCAAACAAATATGCAAGCAACGAAGGGTGATTACCTGCACTAAAGTTAAAATGGACGCAAGTTTGTACAAACTATGTAACTAAACGTATTTTGTGTAATGTATAAATTGCCGGTACTCCTTTGCACCGCACCTGAAACGTAATGTTAAAATAAAGGTTTTAGCTGGCATATTCTTGTATTTTGTATATATATATATATATATATATATATATATATATATAGCACAAATGCTGCACGCCTTCAGATACAGGTAAAAAGTTGCAGGTATTCAGTGAGATGTTAGCCCAGCATCCCAAATCATACAGAAGAGTGCATCACACTGTACTCCATTCATGAAGAATTCATACTTTATGGTAGCCAACTGCATATCAGGCTACATTTTGGAGATATGCCCTCCCCTTTATCAAGCCTGTAGTTCCATGGCTATCTCTGATATGATAAATTATGACCTCACATGGGTCACATGATATATATAACAATCTTGGTACATAAAAACACGCCCACTTATACATGTGTATGCTACCAACTAATTATATCCCATTCTTAATAGCAGGGAGAGTATAATTTGTGCCTTTAAGAATTGGATATAATTATGATATATAAACATGCCCACTTATACATACTGTATGTATCTTACCAAATAATTATATCCAATTCTTAAAGGCAAGGTAAGGGTTGATATCACCTTTACATTGTTTTTTTAATATTTCCTGTCAAAAGTATTACTCTGTAACTTTTATCTAACTAATAAACTAAAATTTAAAATGTATTAGGTGTTCTAGTGCCTGATTTTAAGGTGGGTGGTGTGGGTTGTTACCTGCTAATTAGTTTGATATGAGGAATGCTAAGGAGTGTTGTCAAGCACATTGCACTATCCTAAGAAGGTAGAGCATTTTATTAAAGCTGTCAGATTTAAGCAGCTAATCGGGGCTGAAAGAATTCTTTCCACTTTGCAAACTATCTAATACCTTTTTTCTGTATGAGCTAAACACTGATGTACAAAAGCCTAAGCAATATCTATGAGAGTGAGACCTGACTACCTCGGAGCAGGGAGGTCCAGAGAGAAGTATAAGGTTAATAGTCCATGATCTGCCATTTTCATCTCTTCATGGAGCTAGGGGAAGAACTAAAATGCCATGAATGAAACCTTTCCCTTAACACCTTTTGAGTAAGGTATTGTATCCATTTACAGTTTAGATGAGCAAGGCAGCCTTCATTTCTGCACTTTTGCCCTTTAAAAAGCCTTTATTTAGCTAAGACTTCCCTGCCTTCATTTTGCATCAATGTTGACAAAAGATAGACAGAGATAGAAAAAGATCGCAGGTACTGAATTGAAGTGCACAGAATTGGCAGAAAGGTCAGTGCTTTCAAATCTTGATGCCATTTTTCCCATTCGTACCCTCTACAGACTAGTTCTACTATTCTATAACAAAAGATGGCATTTTCTCATTCAATGGCATAAAAGCTTTATTCACCGAAAGATGTAACGCCAGTAAGGCAAATTAACCCTTATTTTTTTGTACATATTCTCTGTATAATCGCTTACAGATGAAGTCCTATTCCACAGTGTTTCTAGATATATATAAATATATTACTGTAATAGCTGAAAAGGTCTTTTTTATTCTGGAAATTTCCACCTATTTTTAGGGGAATGTTTGCATTATAGTATTATTACCTATAAGTTATAGAGTTGTGTTGTATGGCAGGAATACAAATGTCAGTTTTCCTATCTGGTCTTGTGCACAGATTCCTTCCTACACGGTATGAAGCGCTGGGGCTACAATGTTGTTATTGAGTTATTTTCTGGCTTGGACATTTGCCAGATCCAATTTATTATAAGTCCAAACCACAAAACTAAAGATCTTTAACTAAAAAATAGTAAATGTAACTTTGAAATGTATTTTCTTTTTTTATTATTGTTATTAAACTTTTAAAGTCAGATCATAATTTGAATTTATATGAACCCCATGCCCCTCGCAGAGCTGCACAGCTACAGGGTTGGCGCATCTATTAGACCCTTTTAGGGCATGGCCACACTGCAACGCAAATGCAATCGTACACTGAATCACATGTGATTTCATGTGCAATTTCGTTGCGTTTGCGCATGCGTTTTTTCATTAAGTATTGAAAAACGCATGCCATTGTGATTTAAAATGTGGAACGCAAATCGCAACGCACCCGAAAACACGCATTTTTGGTGTGTTGCCACATTTTCAATGATATGAAAAAATGCAACCGCAAACGCAAAAAAAACGCAGCAGTGTGGCCAAGCCCTAACTGATGCAAAAAATCTTTATGCACCTTCCCCTATGTGAGTATGTGTAGCACAAAAATAATATTTATAAACTTACAAACAAATAAAGAAAATGGGGAAAGTTTTTTCCTAGAGTGAATGATATGAATGGACTATGGCTACAGCCAGAGTATTTTAAGTTATATCATAGAAATGATGTGTGGCTTTATGTTGCCATTACAAATGTGCCCTTTATTAATTATACTTAATTGTGAGGAAAATAAACACCAGATAACTAAGTAAGAAATTGTATTTACTCATAGAAACCCGATTTTATCCAAATGCACAATCCATCATTAACCACAAGACATTGTCCTACCACAACTACTCCACAATTAGATACACCAGACGGAGGGGCCATTAATTCATTAAAGGATGAGTGCACTGTAAAATCAAGTTATGTTCATTTGGAAGCTGCAGCTTTAAAAATACTGTTGCCTTATTTTTTTTACCTATGTCCCTCCAGAGCCTAGCTTTGTGCCTTGGAAGTTACTGACATCTTGTTACTGGTTTGCTGAATGTTAAGCTCCGCCCCTCTGAGATTTCCTCTGCTTTCTCCTGCTTGAGCCTCAAACAGTTATGCCTGTGAGTTCCATGCACGTGCGTGTGCATGGAACTCACAGGCATTTCTGTTTGAGGCTCAAGCAGGAGAGTGCACGTTACCTGTTTTATACATAAACTTGTATAAACTTCAGGAATTTTCTGTTTTAATTAGGTACAGAGATAAAACATTATAAATGGCAACATCCAACATACCAGTTATTTGCATATAGAACAGTGCACAATAATGAAAAAGTATAATATATATGGGCTTAAATGTGAAATTATATATCTCTGCTCTCCCCAGATCCACCCCCTACCCATGGGCCTCTGCTCTGGTATCTGTTCATTTTATAACTTTAAAGGGTATCTCCACCCCCCACAAAATCCTTTGATATAATGCTAAGTGATTGGCTGAGACACATCCATAATACACTAAAGCTATACACATCCATAATACGCTACCCATCCATAATACGCTACCCATCCATAATAAGCTAATCCATCCATAATATGCTACCCATCCATAATATGCTACCCATCCATAATAAGCTAGACTATCCACATCCATAATAACTATCCCATCCATAATACGCTACCCTACCGTAATATACTACCCATCCATAATAAGCTAAAGCTATCCACATCCATAAAAGCTACGCATATCAGAATACACTATCCATCCATACACGCTACTCTACCCATCCATAAAAGCTATCCATCCATATAGCTAGAGCTATCCACATCCATAATAAGCTACCCATCCATAATAACGCTAACCATCCATAATAAGCTACCCATCCATAATAAGATAAAGCTAAAGTTCCACATCCATATAAGTCTACCCATCCATAATAGGCTACCCATCTATAATATGTTATCCATCCATAATACGCTACCCATCCCTAATATACTACCCATCCATAATAAGCTAAAGCTATCCACATCCAGAATAAGCTACCCATCCTAATACGCTAACCCATCCATATATACTACCCATCCATAATAGCTAAAGCTATCAACATCCTAATAAGCTACCCATCCATAATACGCTATCCATCCATAATACGCTACCCATCCATAATAAGCTATCCACATCCATAATATGCTATCCATCCATAATACGCTACCCATCCATAATAAGCTATCCACATCCATAATATGCTATCCATCCATAATACGCTATCCATCCATAATACGCTACCCTATCCCGCAATCCAATAAGCTACCCATCCTAATACGCTACCCATCCGTAATAATACCATCAATAATAAGCTAAAGCTATCCACATCCATAATGCTAACCCATCCAGAATACACTACCATCCATAATACGCTAACCCATCCATAAAAAGCTATCCTCCATAATAAGCTAGAGCTATCCCCAATCCATAATAATAAGCTACCCATCCATAATAACGCTACCCATCCATAATACTCCCTCCCCATCCATAATAAAAAAGCTATCCACATCCTAATAAGCTACCCATCCATAATACGCTACCCATCTATAATATGTTATCCATCCATAATACGCTACCCATCCCTAATATACTACCCATCCATAATACGCTATCCATCCATAATAAGCTACCCATCCATAATAAGTAGCAACCCATTTTTTGTGAAATCCTAAAGGTTTTTTGCTTATATTTTGAGGTCGGATCTGCTTGTATAAGGGAACTGTATAGAGTTTTACCTTTTTGGTATACCATCAGTGGTTTACGTCAAGTCATGGGATCTAGCGTGTTATCATCTGCGATGATGGGCCAGTATTTATTCATCCCAGCATGCTTTATTAGCTGGGAGTTGTAGTTTCCAAACATCTTGAGTGCCAAGTTTCTACCCTCGGTTTATACTCGGGTCAATAACTTTATTAGGATTTTTAGGTGAAATTGGGTACCTCGGTTTATACTCGGGTCGGTTTATACTCGAGTATATACGGTAAGTACACTGCAGGCAGCAGGCATAACTGACATAATTTGTGTTTATTCTTTTTGGTGATCTGGAGTGGAGAATCCAATTTACCAATCTTTTTTGCTATAAAAAAAAGACCCGCGTCCCTTTGTACCCGAACCCGACCCGCAACCCATTCAAAGTCTATATGGGTTACCCGAACCCGACCCGCATATCACATAACCCGATGCAGGACTCTAGTCTGTTTTGCAAATTTTAAAACTTAATAATATTACTATGGTAATGAAAATGTGCATTAATATTCCTTAAATTATTTAGAGGTGGGGATAGGCCACGACGTAAGCCCTGCGCTCCAATTCTTTACCAGAGAAACTTCATGTAAGTATTCCAGCTGATTGGCAAAAGTACCCAGGGGTAAGGACTTAGCAGTTTAGGGCCTCACCTTGGGTACTGTTTATGTGTGGAGAAAGGGCGTTTTTTTTTGCGTTTGCGCTTGCGATTGCGCTTGCGATTTTATAAAATCATTGAAAACGCGGCAAAGCAAAAAAAGCACGTTTTTCGGTGCAATTGCGTTTTGCGTTCTGCATTTTTAATCGCAATCGCATGCGTTTTCCTATACTTATTGAAGAAATCGCAAGCGCAAACGCAAAAAAATCGCACATGAAATCGCATGCTATTGCGATTGCATTTGCGTTTGCGTTGCAGTGTGGCCTTGCCCAAAAGGTGAATGAAATTGTCATTTAACCCCCACATTCCAAAATAGGAGATTGAGATCCTGCACAGTGTGAATATTTAACCACTATATTACCATATATGATGTTATAAAAATAGATATACAGCACACAGTGCCTTTTAAGACTTGTCAGTATCAAAATGAGATCCTAAAAATTCTAAAGGAGCTGTGATTGTTTTCTATGTATGTATATGTTTATTCATATAGCGCCACTATGGGGCGCAGCGCTGTACAATATAGAATACAAAAAGTCATATAAGGGAGACAGTAAAAAATGCATAAATATATAAACAAGTATGAGCATCACTAAATATACAAGTGCTTAAAACATGTAACATGAGGAAAGAGGTCCCTGCCCCGTAGAACTTACAATCTAATCACGTGGGTAACATACATATACATAGAAAAGGGTGGAAGTGCTAAAGTAATAACTGGTGCAGTATCAACAGTCCTATGTTGTGTTGTGTTCAGACAGATTAGATTAGGATGAGAGGTTAGATTTAAACTTGTTTATTGAGGTTTCTTGACATAGAGAGAGGGGAATAGAATTCCAGAGGATGGGAGCCAAAAGAGAAGGTTTAAAGGGGAAGTTCAGTGCTAATACATATACTTTTCAGAAAAAAGAGAGTATTTTTTCATCCCAATGACCTTAATCTGCCAATTCAGAATTGTCTGTGTATAAAGTTGCTCAGTAGAGATCTGAGCATGTTTGACCCATCACCAACAGCCAATCAGTAGAAATTACTGTTAGGAACATTCCAAGGAAGTGGTGCATCCTGGGAAGAAGAAGGACCGTTAGAACCTGAAATGGCAGCTCACTAATGTCAACAGCAGGTAACAGCAAGGGGTATGAAATCAACTGATTTTTCAAAATGGGAGAGAATATGAAGAATAACTAAGAAGGCATTACACAAACTAACAATTAAACAAATATTGATAATTTTCACTGAACTGTCCCTTTAAGGCAAGAGGAGGCAGTGCGAGAGGGGGGGTCTGCATAAGAGATGGTTCTGTGATAAGCGAAGGGTACGGACAGGGACATATGGAGACACAAGAGAAGAAATATAAGAAGCAGCAGCAGAGCGAAGGGATTTAAATGTTAAGAGAAGGATTTTGTAGATAATGCGTTGTTTAATGGGGAGCCAGGTAGATGTGCGGTAGAGAGGAGATTTAGTCTGAGGCCACACTGCAACGCACAGGAATCGCACACCAAATTGCAAGCATTATCTCACGCGATTTTGTGCGCGATTCTTGTGCGTTTTGCGTTTGCGCATGCATTTTTGCCGTTTTGCGTTATGGAAACGCATACGTTAACGCACCAAAAATGGTGAATGCATGCGTTACCAAAACACGAACGGCCGCGCAATCGCATGTGCATCGGAAATCGCAGGAATTTTTGCGCTCCCGCAATTTCCATTTTACCAAAAAACGCGGGTGCAATCACGAACGCGAAACGCGGGCGCAAACGCGTGAAAAATGCGCTAGTGTGGCCTCACCCTTAATATTCCGATTGTAAGAGAGCGAGACAATGCATGTGGCAGAGTTAAGTATGGACTGAAGAGGAGAAAGATGGGAAGCAGGAAGACCAGAAAGCAGAAGGTTACAATAATCCAGACGTGATAGTATGAGAGCATGGATAAGCAAAGTAGTAGTAGAGAGGAATCTACAGATCTTCGCAATATTACGAAGAAAAAATCAACAGGTTTTAGCAACATAGTTAATGTGATTGGAAAAGGAGAGTGAAGAATCAATAATAACCCCTAAGCAACGTCCCACCTTTATACCTTTCTGTCCACAGAAAGGTATAAAGGTTGGATAGGAGCAGGTTTAGGTTGGAAAATGATTAGTTCGGTTTTAATCAGGTTTAGTTTGAGGCATCGGTGCACCATCTATGAGGAGACAGCACAGAGACAGTCGGAGATGCGTGATTGGGTCTCAGGACTAAGCGTGGGGGTGGGAAAATATATTTGTGTATCACCGTCGTACAGATGGTAATTAAAACCAAATGAGCTGTTGAATTCTCCCAGGGAAATGGTAGAGAGGAAGAACAGCAGGGGTCCAAGAACAGATCCCTGCAGGACCGCAACACTAAGGGGAACTGGAGAGGATGTTTTATTATAATATGACACAGAGTATGTTCTGTTCGAGAGGTAGGAACGTAGCCGGAATTCCGCTCCATTCCGGATGCTCAAGGAGTGAAGAATTTGCATTTGTGTCGAAAGCAGAGGAGAGGTTGAGAAGAATGAGAATAGAAAAGTGGCCTTTGGCTTTGGCAGTCAGAAGGTCATGCACAACTTTGCACAGGGCTGTCTCCGTGCAGTGCCCAGGACGAAATACTAATTGCAAGGGGTCCAGTAAGTTATGAAAATTAAGATAATTAGCGATATTGGAAAAGACAAGACGTTCCAGTAGCTTGGAGGCTATTGGTAGAAGAGAGACCGAACAGTAGTTAGCAAGACAATAAGGGTCAAGGAAGGCATTTTTGATTATAGTTTTCACATGGGTGTGTTTAAAGGAGGAAGGGAAAATACCAGATGATACGGAGGCGTTGAATATGTGGGTTAGTATAGGGGTGACTGTCTGATTACAGTGCTTCAGTAGGAAAGAGGGCATGGGATCAAGGGCACATGTAGTGAGCGGATATGACCCAAGCAGAGATGAGACCTCTGACTGGGTCACAGGACTAAAAGATTTAAGAGCAGTAGAAGGGGGTGTGGGTAAAAAAAATCTAAGCGCTATGCCGAGGGTTGGGAATCTGTATACGGATGGACTATGAAGTAGTCAGCGAAGTCTTGGAAAGAGTGTGGTGAGAGAAGAGAGTCAGTGGGCGAGGGACAGAGAAGGGAGTTAAAGATGGAGAAAAGGCGGTGTGGGTTTGATTTGTTATTATTTATAAGCGTCTTATAGTATTTTTGTTTAGCTCCCGAAAGTGTTGAGTAATTGTACCATAAACTTGTAATGGAGAAAGTCAGCCTGGGTACAAGACTTTCTCCACATCCACTCAGCAGCACGTGTGCACCTATGTATAAAACGGGTTGTGGGACTGAGCCAGGGGCGAGGATTCGAGAGACATCAATTGTGGGGTTGCAAGGGGGCAAGGGAATCAATAGCATCAGTCAGGAGTTTTGTATGAAACTTCCCCAATCTTTACTTAGCGTCCCTCTTTCCTCCGCCGTTCAGATCTACCGGCAGCCGTGCCCGTGATTGGTTGTCTCTCAGCCAATCACAGACGTGGTTGACGGTCCCGCCCCTCTACATTTTCGAGGAAAGAGGGAAGGTATGTTTGGGGAAGTTTCTTACATTAAAAATATAGCGGTTGGGGTGGGGGGACTAAGCCCTACACTAAATTTAAAATAAGGGTGGACATACCCTTTAAGAAGCAAGTCAGGGTCAGAGTCGCACATAAGGGTAGAGAGATTGGAGGAGAGAGAATTATCTTTAATGCAATCGTCGTTTTGGAATTTGACTTCTTTTTTCATAGCCTTTTGACTTCTGACGTTTCTTGTTTCTTTTACGGAGGGCATGTCCACCCCTTTTAATTACTTTTGATATATAGTAGTCTCCCTCCCCCAGCCCCAACCGCTATAATAAATTTTTCAGGAACTCCCCTGAACTCTGCTTACCTTACCTCTTTCATCTGGCGTACTGTCCTGGCCCTCTGCTTGCATAAAACAACAAGCAGGGGGCCGGAACGGCAGCCGCATGACGGACGCGGCTACCGGCAGTGGAGAACGCTGGGGGATAGAGGTAAGCAGCCCACACATTTCTGCTATACTCCCGTACAATATTTAGAATGATTCAATGTTCAACATCCAATAAACCTTATATCAGGCCAGTGTTGCAGCAAAAACCTGAATTTAGAGAGAAATCAGTACCTAAGCCAATTTTCTATAAAAGAAATGCAGACGAAAAACCTAGATCAAAAAAAACTCACAGAAGGAAGACATAGATCTGAAACCAGGAGATAAGCAAAGGTTTACATAAAGAAACAGAATAAACAAGGTCAAAAGGTGCTAGTAAATGTCATCTGGAACAAGACAAATAAACCTGTAAGATAAACAAGAGGAATGCATAGCCAAAGACATTTTTTATATATAACATTCAGCTTTTCCAGCTGCTGCCTGACATTATAAGCCATTTAATACCTACGAATGATACCTACGAAGTACTAAAATAATTTTAAATGAAATTCCCCAGCCAAAATTACAACATAGAATAGAATGGATTGTGCAGTTAAAGCTTCAGATCGACTGGGAAACAATTAGCAAGTATTAAATGGTAATAAGGATATGGATTGCTTGTTTTATAACAGCAGGGTATAAACTTAAAGGGCCACTACTCCCAACCCTTCCCTTCAAAAGTACTCAGGATGAGGATGTAAACTGCTGGGTTCTCACCTCGGGGTCCAGTCTGCAACAGCTGTCATATTAAAACATAGAAAAGATTATCAATACACATTCCTAGGCCTCATACAATATCACATCTGCAAACTTGCAAACAGGGGTTTTAGTACATTACTGTGATCACATGAATGAAAAGCCTTCCAAGTTCCAACCACGTCAAGGTAACCCCAGTCTGGAAGTTCCTAACTTCTATTTTTTTTTTAGCAAACTTTTTTTAGCAAGCATTTCTCATACTTGCGCACTGGATCAATATATTCTTAACTGTTTTTTTAGCTTATTTTTAAGTATGCACCTCGCCTGTCAGTTACAAGACCAATAGAAAAGCACACTCTTCAAGAAGACGACAGAGACAGAATGGGACCAAACCAGCAACGGAAAGTTATAAGAAGTATAACAACTGAAACAGACTATACCCAGTGGGAAAGGACCTACCAGTTCAGGTCCTCATCCTGGGTATTTTTTATGGTGAGAAGTGGAGGGGAGAGAGGAAGGTAAATTGTCCTTTAAGATAATACTAACATTAAAAATCAACATAGAAATAATTTGAACAGTCAACAGTTATATTTATCCAGGAGATGTTACAATGTTTTTTTAGAAGTATATTTCCTGGTTTTATTGAAGGATGTAAGGATGTTCTACAGGATCTGCGTTTTAGATAATACATTTGTATATCTCCTCAATGCCCTATGAAAATAAAATAAAGGTATTTTGCATATACAAATCATACAGTAACTTAGAAAAGATGCTGATTTTGGAGGGGAACCGACTAAAAACTTGGAAATGTATAGTCTGTACCTGAGGAAGGGGGAGACCCCGAAACATGTGCAAACCGCTTGTCTCAATAAAACATATTACCTGAATGTGTACGACTCACCGTATCTTATTCCTGAATATTGACTGGTGATATTGACTGGTGGTTGGTAGCGTGGGAGGGCCAGCACCAAACAGGTTTCATACATATACAAGGAGTGCAAGGAGAAACTAAATAACCATAGTCTGTCTAAAGCCTACTTTTCCAGAAAACAATAAATGTTTAAATAATATAAACCATCAGCATTCACTAGCATTAAAGGGCATCTATAGTGAAAAAAACACATTGCCCCTTTGCAAAGTTAAATTCATGTACTCTGTGCTGCCTTAATCCTATATCTGTCACTGACTCTGTTTAACCACGGTGTCAGATCTATGTGCAGCATTCCCCCCTTCTCCCTCCCCTCTGTTACCTCCTCCATGTCTCAGCTCCGGCTAACCGACAAGCTTTTTATGTGCAGTAGGAGTTAAAAGTTCAACATCCTGAAAAACACACCCACGCACAGTGGCCAATAGAAAGTAAGCTGTCCTGGACACACGGAAGAAGGAGATCAGTACAGTTTACGATCTCTCTCTTTGTGACCCATCATCAATCAGTGAAAGCTATTAAGAAGGGGGGTCAAGTGCAGCCTTATATCTAACATCAAAGCTACCTTTCTCCCCCTGCTAATGCTGTTATCTCTATGTTTATTACAGAGCAGGGAGGGGGGATCAAGTCACAGGGATTTGATTGACAGTCCAAGTAGGAGTAGAGGAATGCAATCATGTATTCTTCTAACTGGTGTATCTCAGGACAGAGAGGGAATCTGAAAAAAGTGATGACACTCTGGGGGTTGTGGGGAATTATAGAACACATGGAAAGAAAGAAAAAAAAGTTCATTTTCCCACTATAGATGCCCTTTAAAGACCCTTTACAATTTGGATATAAAGATTTCTCTACTCATTTAAGATAAATGAGCACATAATATTCCTACCTATCCTAATCATGCAAAGACTAAGATCCAAATCGATCCTGGAGGAATATTCTCAGTATTTGTGTATACTAAGCTTACAGCTGACTTTGACACCATTGGGTCCCATTTCATGGGCTCCAGGAATAAATAGTTCCGGGTACAAACTTTGCACTGATTCCCACTGCAGGTTTGAATTGCTAAACTGCTGAATTAACAGATTAGCAATTGTTGTTTGGGGCATCCAAATTTACGATGTTAATGCAAGAATATAAAAATCTGTGTGGATGGGTAGGACCAAACTAGATTTCTGCTGATGGGTGTACAGGTGTTTCACATTTTCTTTGGATCCACTAAATGTACCTTTTATTTAAAGGGTATGTCCACCCTAAAAATTAATTTTTAATATATGATTGCCCCTGTCCCCCCAGCCCCAACCGCTATATATATTCTTTTAGAAATTGCCCCAAACTTTACTTACCTCCCCTCTTTCCTCTTCCGGCCCTCTGCTTGCGAGAAAATGCAAGCAGAGGGGCGGGACCGGCAGTCGCGTCTGTGATTGGCTGAGCGGCAGCCAATCACAGATGCGGCTGCCGGTCATTCAGTGCGGCGGAGGAAAGAGGGGAGGTAAGTAAAGTTTCGGGAGCTTTCTAAAAGAATAAATATAGCGGTTGGGGCTGGGGGGACAGGGGCAATCATATAACTAAAGGGTTTTAAGCTAGGGGGAGGGAATCCTGAGAGGGAGGGAGAAGAAGGGAGAGGGAGGGGGAAGGAGGGGGAGAAGGGCTGCAGTACGCATGCCAAACTTATCCCGGAGGCCAGGTAGGAAGCAGAGTCCTATATGAACTCTGCTATCCTCCTGGTGGGCAGTTTTTGGGACCTTAGGGGGGGACTACAGGAGAACCTTATGGAGCTGGGATGTGAGGTAAGGATTAAACTACACTACATGATGGGGCCAGTAGTTGGGGGGATTATAGTTTTGAGGGTGGACATGCCCTTTAAAGTTTTTTAACTTACCAAATGAATAAACAATTCAAATTGTAAAGTTTTTGGAACAATATGAGTGAAATTCAAACTTATAAATTACTTCTAGATGCAGAAGTGGCTACATGTGTCAGTTTCTTTCAAGGTTGCTGGTTTGCTGCTAAGTGGCTGTTGCATTGGTTTCGGGCTTTTTGGGTGTCTAATCTTATATTCCTTAAAATGATTGTCTGCAAAATCCTATCCAGTAGAGCATACCCTCCAACAGTCCTGTTTTTACAGGGAAAGACCAGACCTATCGGACATGTCCCAGCACCCCAGAATGCCCAGTTTTGGTAATTGGCTGGGTGGGGTTCATTGTGTCAAAAGTGTTTTTTGTAAAATAAAAGTTGTGAGTTGTTATTTCATATTCCAAGACACATCAGGAGGAGAAGAATGTCCCATACTATGTTCTGTGGTCAGTGGTCTTATACCAGGACTTCATTACAGTTGAGGAAGGGTTAGGGAAGGCCCAATATCTCTTTATTAGGATGACTCGTGATTTTAAAATTTTAGAATTAACATGTTAATGCAGATAAGTATGCAAAAGGTAGGTCTGGGTTGAAAGGGGGGTGCACATGCATCCAGTGTTAGACTGGCCCACATGATTACAGGGAAATCCCAGGTGGGCCAACAGCCCATTCCCCCCAGGGAAACTGCAAACATTTAAATACATAAATATTTACAGAGAGATATATGATAATAGAGATATGAAATGTTAGATGGGACCCGGTCTCAGGATTCAGTTCAGTCTGACACTGCATGCATCTACCTCTCATTTGGCTATTTTTAAACTAACAAGGTTGGGGACTTGATTGTCCATTCGTCTGGATCAGACGTGTCAGTAAATCATGGGCAATCGTGCAGGCCCCCTATCAGTCGCACTGTCAGCCGCGGGCCACTATTGCCACGACAGACAGACATTTGTCCCGGCCGATCTCTTGCTCGTAGCGAATGCTCAGTAAAGACAAATAGTCCCTTTGTGTGTACTCACCCTTATAGCATGGCCTGAATTTGTAGGTTGTTGCTTAGTTGTCTTGATAGATTAAAACCCTTTCATACCAATAATGGCCGACAATAGAATCCATTTATCGGAGATGTTTGGGCTATGGACTATTGCTAAAGGCATATCCATGGCATGTTGCGTAATTTATACAGATCCACACTGTTAAACTGTCACATATCTCAGTTATTTAGGCTGCCTGTAAAAATGCGTTGATTGTAGAATGAGTAAAGACTATTAAGTTATGGTCAATATTAAAAGAAATAAAGATTTGTCCTCTTCTCAATTGTCAGTTATGAGTAAATGATTTATATGTGTTATTTATTAAAAAGGAATGATGTGGCATTTGCCAACACCATGCACAAAAAATTCAATTAATTTTACCATAAATGTAAGTATCATCAGTTGTAAACTGCAGTTTCCAATGCGAAGTTCAGAGGGATGGAAATGTTATTGCAAACTTAGTGAAGTGCAACAGCGCCATCTGGTGTACAAATCACATGCAAAACAAATCTAGGTTCTATTATATTTTGCTTGATGAGAAAATCCAATAACTGGCATGCCTTTAATCTGTAACACTAATGAACATCACGTTCTAACATTTGAATAAGCGGACGACTTTTGTCAGTATCCAGGAGGAGGAAGGGGGAAATACAGGACTTACTGTTCAAACAGATTATGCAAAGTCATTTTCTTAGCCAGGATCAAAGGTTAGACATCATTACACAGGTCATGCAATTTGTTTTTGTTCTGCCAAAATGACAGCTTATGGGTATGCTTAACCCAACTGCATCCACAATGCTAATTTTCCCATTGCTTGCTGCTGAAAAAGAAAAGAAATAACATGACACACAGATACATTTTTTTGTCTCAGCAAACCCATCATGTTCTTCCTCACTCCTCTCTCCAGCAGCCACAATTGAGTACAGCCATGCTCAATGCCCTTTACGCAATTACACAGTGAGTAAAGCTGGGTAAACACAGTAACAATAAAGGGGTGATTCCGTCAGTTCCGATGGGAACTGGGAAAATGATTGTTCCCAAGCCAACGAACATTCGTCATCGGCCTAGGGGCCAATCCATCTTGACCCATAATTTCCCTTGGCCTCAGTTGGACTATAGAATAGGGAGCTAGCTGCGATTGCTAGGGTATGTGGCGTACCAAGGATCTTCCCTACACTTTACTGTACAAAAAAGGAGACCGTTTGGGAGTGTGTGTAGCCAGATCTTACAGATTCTGTCTGTCATCTGTTAAAGGGGAAGTTCAGTGCAAATACATTAGCTGTTAAGAAAAAAAAAGAGCAGTATCTTTTCTTCCTAATGACCCTAACCTGCCCATTCACAATTTTGTCTGTGTATAAATAAATGCTTCTGAAATACTGACTTCATGTTTGCAGGACCCCTAATAGAGAATGTTATGGTCTTGCTCTTGACCCAGCGCCTGGGTTGATTCAGTTGCTCAGTAGAGATCTGAGCATGTTTGACCCATCCAACAGCCAATTAGTAGACATTACTGTTAGGATTTTTTTTAAAATGGACAAAAATATGTAAAATAGCTAGATATTCATAATATAATAAACTAATAAACACAATAAACCAAGAACCTTGACATTGAACTTTCCCTTTAAAGAGTGGTACTGTGTGTATACAGCTTAAAGGACATGTCCACCCACCAAACTAAAATTTTCCCCTATGCTGGTCCCACTGTATAGGGTAAAAAAATCCATACCTAACTTCTCAGCTAGTCATGGTTCTTCTGCAGTGTATTCAAAGTCCCAGAAAGTGAAGAGCTCCTTGTTCTCAGTAAGGACTCTGGCATGCTGCTTCCTCTTTTAAAACAAAATGAAGTTGCCCCCCAACCCTGATTGCTATATAAAAATGTTTAAAAAGTGCTCAGACATAAACTTACAGACCTTCGTCTGAAGCCAGGCAGCCGCATTCATGATTGGCTGACTCTCAGCCAATCACTGATGTGGCTGCTGGTCATGCCCCTTCTGTTCTTCCCTTCCTGGAAAAAATAGAAGAGGCTAAGGCAGAGGTAGCGAAGTTGGGTAAGTACAATTTTTAGGACTTTTTAAAAATGTTAATATAGCGATGAGGGTTGGATGGTACCCTACGCTATGTGATATTTTTTTATTTCAGGGTGGAGATCTTCATCCCTTCTACAAAAATGTTATTTCTTATGTAGGACCCCCAAAACCCCAGATGCATTGTACTCAGGATCTTCAATAATACTCCCAGGCTTACAAACTCTATGATCCACCACCGTGGCTCCCTTCTGCTTCCTGTTAAGGTTCTCCATTACGGACCTGTATAGGTATACACAGGCCCGCTACCACCTGATTTTCAGAAATTCGGAGTGTCAGTGGTAAAAAAAAAAAAAAAAGCCAGCCAGACAATAGTTTGGTTCATCAAAAATTAACAGCAAATCCACATTTATTTTTTGGCACAAAATCTTGCAAATAGATTACAAAAACAATTGCAAAAATCTTGCAAAAACAATTACAGTCGTTATTTTGGCACAATTGACTTAAATATTGAACCTAATGGTCATCCAGGCCAAACTATTAACCCTTATGTACTTATATCAATAGAAGATGAAGAGAAATAAGAAAAAAATTTGGTAAAGAGAGACTGAGAAGGCTGGAATGAGGTATGGAAAAAAAAAAATTCTGATGATGCAAAAGAGTTTTCACACAGAGCACAGTAGTTTGGACATACAGTAGTTAGAACTGGCTGGAGCTGGGAATCAAAATCTCTAAATTGCAGATTCTGGCCATAAAATGTTAGGAGGCCCTTCCTGCTTTTAAGCCCAGGAGCAATTAAATCAATTTCAAATAATAACAAAGCACATCTGTGGTATTCATTTAGATCAACCGACTGGCTTTCTCAATTCAGAATGTCTTGATAATATTTGGCAATAAAAACCCTGGAATGTGTCCCAACCAGCATATAACAGCAAGGTGTCAGGGACCTTCTAAAAGCAAGGTGTTAAATGCATTTTAAATAAAAGTTGTTGTTAAACAACCCAACGAAATTTGTAAAAATAGCATTGTATACTGTATATCAGAAAATATATGCGGGTCCCACTGGCTGCATCATTTTATGAAAAGGCCACATGCGGGCTGTGGGTTGGGCATCCATGAATTATTTTGACATAAATGAATCCCTTCACACCTCATTTATATTATTATTATTCTTTGTCCAATATGTTAATCTTACAGCCTTCAATCGTTTGTCCTTCTTCCTTACGATGCAGGTGTACGTCTGAATTCTAGCCTAAAAAACTGACTTCTCTATGTTTAGACAAAGGCCCAGTCTGCATATTCACAGGTTTTAGGGGCTCCGAAGAAAGCAAGTGTATTATTTTGTACATCTTCCCATGTAAATTGGATGTTTAAGTCCTAAGCATTAATGAGTTCAGTGATGGCTTGTACGTCCTTCTTGTGAATTGTAACTTATCCATGTATCTGAACCAGTGACTGGGTGCCACCCCCTTGAAGGTACGTTTCCTATTCCTCCATGTGAACGTTTTCCTCAATGGGTGATACCGATGTAGTAACATAACTCGCGCTTCATGCCTGACCATGATCCCAATGTTGTAAATCCCTTTTCAAGACTTACTGCATTGCGGAATCCCAGTCAGGTAAGACATCTGGTTAATGCCTCCATTCAATAGGAGTTAGGGTTAGGGACATAAAGGGTATGTCCACCCCCAAATTATTTTTTAATATGTGGCAGGAATTGGGCACAAACCTTGACCTTGCAAGGTTTATATATCTGAACGCTCTCCACAAATGTATTTACCAGCCCTCGTTCCCTTGCTGCCTTCTGTCTGTCTTCCGTGCCTTTTCCGTGCAAGGAAGACAAGCAGAAGGGACTTGACTGGCATCCGCTCCTGTGATTGGCTAAGGCGCGATGTCTTAGCGATAAAGACCATCCAGTCTATAATACCCATATAAATAGCATTTCTAAGGTTGAAATATAGCATTACTAAACTGAATTAAAAGGGCATGTTCACCCCTCAAATGATTTAGAATACAGTGATAATCTAATTGATTTAGGCAGTGTTATATACTACACTGTTCACCACTGCAGCATTTACCTAAGACATACTTTGCTATAATATTAGATCTCATGCTCACTTTAGGAAAAATAGTTCAAAAGTATAATGACACTATATTTATTACAACAGTATTTGGTCCTTTCTAAATGTGTTTACAATAGGCTCGGGAGAAGGCAATTGGTTTCATATCCAGAACAACTGTGTCTCCCCCGCCCCTTTATTAAGCATTCATGGATATATTCTGCATAAATGCATAGATATTTGATAATGCCTTAGGCAGAATGTTAAGCCTGTTAAGGCAGAGAATAGCTTTGGGGAACAGGCTGTGATTAAAACTGTGCCCAGTACACTCAGTTACAAATGAATAGTTTTAGAACACCTTTTGAATTAAATGAGAAGCTTAATTAAGACTTTTTCCTTTGATTACAATTCAATTTCATTCAGATATTTTCTCTTTTTTTTTTGATTCTCTGACAGTATAAAATCAAGTTCTGTAATTCTGAAATGGCCATCATTACTTGTTACTCAGTTGATTTGTTCGCAACATCTACTGTAGCAGAATAAGCAGCCTAAACTAGTTAAGGGAGAACTAAAGGCTGAAAGCTACTTTCACAGCCTTGTGTATTTCCCCTTTTACATTGCATTTAGTTCCTGTGATATAGCTATTTATAGAGAAAAAATCTTTTAGTAGAAGGAGCTGCTGACACTACTGTCGCTCCTTTTCAGGTCCTTACCCTTTGCCTCGTACACATGACAGCCAAGTGTGTGACAAATTGGCACTTTGGCCTATTGTTGCACCTGTGGGCACTCTGTCCGGGGTTGTTTATAGACATAATAAAAATATAAGGTAGAAGTAGGTAAGTTGGTAGTAGGGCTGAAAGAACCAGCAGGGAGATTGCATAAAAGTCATTATAATTTAAAATGGTGCTAATTTTGCCCCAACCAATCAGATCTTATTTAACATTTGAAAGCCAACATTTAATTGTTTGAGGCAAAATTAGCACCAATTTTAAACTATGAGAATTTTTATTGAATAACCCTGCAGATTCGAGCATTGGATAAGCTAAAAATAATAATTAAGAAGAGGAATAGAAAGATGCAGTTTAAGAGGGAAATGTAAAAGCAGAAAGTAAACCAAGATGCGAGAACCATCTGCAATAAAGAGGAAGCAAAAAGGAATAAAGAAAAGATGGAAGTGACAAAAGAGATATAAAGGGTATGTAAAAACGACAAAAATGACACGTCTAAATCTCTAAATGAATACATGTAGTAGCACATATTATGAGGTGTGTGTGTTGCTGCGTACCTTTAATCCAGTACTCGTATTTTCCTTTCCACTCTTAATTGGCCCTTTATCAAACAAAAATCTCTGTGAGGGAAACCATGCTCAGTTATTACAATGAGCCAGCACTTGGAGAGGGAATTTCCAACAACGCATTTCACACGAAATGTCAATTAATATGGAAGCTCCCATGTATTTCAACCTAGAGGTAGTCAAAAGGCTAATAAAATCTTTGACTGACTGTGTAGTGCTATTCCCCATCTCCATTTCTCCATCTTTTGTTTGTTCAACTCAGCAGGGTATCTGGTTTAAAAGGCAAAAGGTGTTAAAAATCACAACAGCAACTGCAGCACCCCTCGACTTTTTGGCACGGAGACAGGAATCCCAGATTTAAAACAAAGATTTAAAAAAATGACATTTCACAGTCAATTCATATTTCTTAAAGGGCATGTCCTCCCCAAAACTATAATCCCCCCCACTACTGGCCCCATTGTGTAGTGTAGTTTAATCCTTACCTTACATCCCAGCTCCATAAGGTTCTCCTGTAGTCCCCCCCCAAAGTCCCAAAAACTGCTCACCAGGAGGATAGCAGAGTCCATATAGGATTCTGCCTCCTACCTGGCCTCCGGGAGAAGTTTGGCATGCGTACTGCAGCCCTTCTCCCCCTCCCTCCCCCTCCCTCTCTCTCAGGATTCCCTCCCCCTAGCGTAAATTCCTTTAGCCATATGATTCCCCCTGTCCCCCCAACCCCAACTGCTCTATTTATATGCTTAGAAAGCTCCCCAAACTTTACTTACCTTCCCTCTTTCCCCCGCCGAAATGAACTCCAGGCAGCCGTGTCCGTGATTGGCTGCCGCTCAGCCAATCACAGATGCGACTGCCGGTCCCGCCCCTCTGCTTGCATTTTCTCGCAAGCAGAGGGCCGGCAGCGCGGCGGAGGAAAGAGGGAAGGTAAGTAAAGTTTGGGGCACTTTCTAAAAGAATAAATAGAGTGGTTGGGGCTGGGGGGACAGGGGGAATCATATATTAAAAATTCTATTTTAGGGTGGACATACCCTTTAATAATTGAGGGGAAGGATTTATGGCATATTTTCCCAAATTATGCTAGCCGATGCTGGAATGAAGGCGCATCTGTACATATATTTTGTAGGATGGTATCACAAGCAGAAATTTTACTTCTTGATTATACAAACTCGTAAATATTTCATGTTTGGTATCTCTGGATTGTATAATATTAGCCAATTACAAAATTATTAATATTTTGTAAATTGCATATATGGTGCGTGTAGTGCACATATAGAGGGAAATAGATACCAAACTTTCTCTCCAGCAAGCAGGATACACCTCCCAGGGAGGGGACAAACACCCTCTAGGGTCCAAACCACTCCCCAATTCAGGAAATGGCATTAATTAGGGCTGGACTCAGCCCAGGAGTTCGCCATTTTACCATCAAGGATACATCCTTAACCAATTGGGCAGACTGTATTTTGGCTACAATTTTAAACTATCATTTTGGATTTTGTCGTTTTTTCCCCATTTGGAATTACCAAGTTTTCATGGACTTTGCTCACAGACTTTACAGATGCCATTTATCCAAATATTCTATTCTTTATCCCATTTATTCTTATTATTTAGTGTGTGCTACCCTTATTGTTCAATTATTTATTTCTTTATCTTTTTATGTGCTTTTATACTTAAAATAAATAATATAAAATAATTTAAAGGCTAACTGTCCTATTCTGAGTATATCTCAAAAGGAACTTAATCAGGCATGAAAAACTACCACCTGGGGTTTTATGATTTACCACAAAGTTAAATAGTACATTTACCTTAACTTTAAGTTTAATTAAAATAGAATTACATAATTCATATTTATTTTTAATTTCTTGGTCTTCTTTTAACTATGATCTTCCACCTTCTCTGTTTCATCGAGGCTTTCATACTGCCAAATGCGTTAGCCCAACCATTCTGTTTCCCAACCAATCAGTAGCAACTTGCCAACTCCTCACTACCTAGTGTTGATTGAGTCATGTGATCAAAAATACATAATTCTACAGGATACTGTTCTTTCTGCTGAACCGTAAAAAGTACTGCTGCTAGCCTGTTTTGTCCAAGTTTTCATGGACTTTGCTCACGGACTTTACAGATGCCATTTATCCAAAAATTCTCTTCTTTATCCCATTTATTCTTATTGTTTAGTGTGTGCTATCCTTATTGTTCAATTATTTATTTCTTTATCTTTGTATGCACTTTTATACTTAAAATAAATGATATAAAATAATTTAAAGGATAACTGTCCTATTCTGAGTATATCTCAAAAGGAACCTTGCTTGCTTTAGGAGTATATTACCGTATAGAAATTACTGTTTAGATATCTAACTGTGTGTAAGATTGATAGGTGTGGATAACTTTTTCTTACAGGATTGTATTAATTATGGGGTGTGTATAACCTCTTAAGATTTATTTAGTAGGTCATTCCACTGTCTCGGAATGTGGCGGTAGCCTATCGTTAGGTATTAAGATATATTTTAGTGTGTGCTGTATTTATTTTCATTTCTCCATTCTGTTTTATTCTACATTTCGGTTAGTTGGAATGCATTTTTGGACAACTGAAGTAGATAGCAAGACCGGAGTGGGGAGTTGTGACACATTCCAACTCTCACCCCTAACTGCACACAGCAGATGTGTTTTTGATAGTAAGGCACTTGACTGACAGTTGAAAAGAAACATGTTTTAGATTGAATATCTAAAACAAATAGGTGATAGATGGTACACTGGTGGTTGGGAAGAATTATAGTTTCCAGTAATGGGCAATTTAAAATAAAGATTTTCCAGTTTAGATACCCTTTAAGGAGAGAAGAGGAATGGAACAAAATGGGAACCGAAAGAAGGGGGTTAAAAGAAGAATGGGATAATGGGTAGCTGAGAAGTACAGTAGCTAAAGGCAGTAAGATTATGAAGGGAGTAGAATAGAACAAGGAGAAAGATTAATAGAAAGAAATGCAGCAATCAAAACATAAGGAAGTAATAAATGAGAAAAGTATAATAAACTATAGGTATAAGGGGAAAAAAATTTGATTCTTCGCCAAGTATAACTTTGTATGAATGTGTGCAGTGTTTGGGTTTTAAATCTAATGCTGCTCATTTGTCAATTAATTGCTGGACCTCTAATGTCAAGTTTTTTGATGTGTCCCATTTAACAAAATCTATACTGGGGTAATAACTAATATCACTGTACTTTCTAGGCTATGTATAAAACATGACCAAGAGCTATCAATCAGTGTGTACTGGATAATATGTTTGGGTGATGCTTTGCATCCCCTTCACTGGAGATAGTGAAGGGGCAAATGAAAGAGGAGGAGGGACATGGTCTTAAGAGGGAAGTTCAGAACTCAGAGGCAGAAAAAGGGACAGAGAGTATAGAGAAAGAGATTAGAGTTGTAAAGAAGGAGGGGGTTGCAACACATGGATTAGAGAGTGGATTGGAGAGAAAGAGAGGTTAGGCGTAATGGAGAAATGGGGGAGAAATAATATATGCATAATATGTTACTTTCACTAAGAGCCTCATGCTCGTCTTTTCCCAGAGCCCCATTTTACGTTAAACCAGGGCAGAAAAACACATAGATAAAAAAAAGTGTTTGCATGAAAACAATTATTTTACTACCCTTACTGCGATCGCATTAAAAGGAAACAGCATTAATGACAATATGTGGAAGCAATCATACCTTAAAACTGTTAAAAATTAAAACTTTCTTAATTGGAAAAAATAAATTAAATAGTCAAAATGCATTTAATGAAACAATCCAAGTTCCCTCTCTTTCTGCTCTCCTCTCTCTCTCTTTCTCTTTATAGAACAGTGAGTTCCAGCCTTGTCAGAGCTTAAAATAGATGTTTACAGAACCGTCTCTAAGTGCAGCAAAGCTAGGTGGCAGGTGACAGATTATAATCAGTGACATACAAACAAATAGAATTTAACTGAACATTGGAACACTAGCAGACCCTTAATTCCACCAAGGTACGTGTTTATTTTCTAAAGGTTTCTTTTAGGATACTAAATATAGTTTGAGAGAATTTAGCTGAAAATGTTAGTTTCTTAGGACTGGTGCCTAATCGGGCATGAAAAACTACCACCTGGGTTTTTATGATTTACCACAAAGTTAAATAGTACATTTACCTTAACTTTAAGTTTAATTAAAATAGAAGTCCATAATACATATTTATTTTTAATTTCTTGGTCTTTATTTAACAATGTTCTTCCACCTTTTCTTCCATACTGCCAAATGCGGTAGCACAACAATCCTGTTTCCCAACCAATCAGTAGCAACTTGCTAACTCCTCTCTACCTAGTGTTGATTGAGTCATGTGATCAAATATACATAATTCTACAGGATACTGTTCTTTCTGCTGAACCGTAAAAAGTACTGCTGCTAGCCTGTTTTGTTATCACACACTCTGGTGTAAAGTCAAACTACATTGACTGAATTTAAATTTATTATAATTAAAATTAATTAAAACTATTTTAAGAATACAACATAATAGAAATGTAAGTTATGCTGGAATTAATATTTCCACTAGCAAAATGTTAAGGTACACCTCTGGCCATGGGCGACACGTGTCAGGGAGACTGCCCTTTCTAGTTGCCTTCTTACTGCATCCATCCACTACAGGCCATGCCTTGCGATATGTACCAACCTCCATTGGTTACCCTATACATGCTGAGTTAACACTGAGGGACAGATGAGTATTACATTCTAGCACTATGCACTTTAGCATTGGCACTTTGTAAATTTTGTACTAATTATGTGTTAATTGCATATGTATTATATATATTACCCCTTGTTTGGGCCATTTGTGGATTGTAGGTGCACATTTTCAGCCAGATGCACCAAGAGGCACATCGACTGAAAATGGAGTTAAAAGACACGCTTACCGATGTTTCATCATTGCGGTGCCTGCATGGTAAACACAGAAGTTAAACATGCAGGCGCCGCATAGCATATATTCGCATAGCGCCTTACCTTTAGGGGACTTTTTAACGCTAGCTGATGGCGTTTACCATTGCGGGACGCCAGCTAAGTCCCGCAACGGTAAACCTCCATTTTCTGGATGCACAGAAAGGTGCTCTGCGAATGTAGCATCGCCGGAGCGATTGCACAGGAGAGCTGATAGTTCCTCTCCGTACATCGCCCTGTATGTGTTTTGATTATTTTTAAATATATCTTATTTAAAGCTTTCCCCAGATATGAATATTATTTAATAAAGGGAATTTTTGACTTATTCACATCTAATTGAGTGCTGCAGACTACCTGCACATCCTTATACACTGTTGTGGCCGTGTATGCGTTCAACTCCTCATGTGTACCCAATATATATACGGGCATCTTAAGCAGGGTGAAAACTAATCAGTATTCACTGGGAAGAGAGAATCTAAAAAACAAAGGTGAGAGACACAGCTGTTATTTAATAAAAGCCAAATCCATTTAGACTAATTTATACGCTTTCTTCCTCACTTAAGCTTAAGACCAAGTATTTAGGCATAAAAGCCTGCAGTTTGCAGGACATGGATTACTGGAACGACGTCTTGTGGTATGATTAGACCATTCTAAACTTATTTGGTTCAGAGATTGGTGATTTGGAGCAGCATGAGTACTGCCGGCACTGGGGAGCTAGCTCCCTTCCGGAACTAGGATGCAGGGCAGTATTTTAACATATCGACCCCAAACCACTGCCTTGCTAAAGCTAACCTAAATCCTATTGAACATCTGTGGGGCATCCTCAAGCAGAAGGTGGAGGACCACAAGGACTCTTATAACCACCAGCTCCATGATGTCATCATGGAGAAGTGGAAGAGGATTCCAGTGGCAATCCATGTCCAAGAAAGTTAATGCAGTGTTAGAAAATAATGGTGGCCACACCATTGTATGTAGTGTGCTGGGTTTAACCTTTCTCTTCTTCGGTATATGCAAAAAAAGTCTTCTGACTGTCCACAGTTTGACAATGATCATGTGGATAAACCAGAAGGATACTGGAAGAATATTTTGTTGACAGATAAAGCCAAAATAGAAACCTTTTGGCTTAGGTGATTAGCGTGGTATTTGGATAAAACTTTACATTCTTGGAAAAGAACCTTATGCTAACCGTGAAATGATGGAGATGTGTGCCTGTTTCGGTGCAGGCCTGGAAGGCTTGCAATTATTGATGGAAAAGTGATTTCTGAAATATACCATTTTCCCATGAATTAAATCTCAAGGGATTGTAGGTCATGCTGCAGTACAATAATCCCAAATTCACAAGTCTTTCTACCAATGAATGGCTAAAGGAGAATTTTTTGAAATGATCAAACCAAAGTCCTATTGAAATGTGAAAAGATCTAAAGCGAGCAGACTTGACATGATCAGCCTATTTTTGTTACTGCGTGTACCCAGCTCAATGCTACAGTACCTATTGTGTGCTTATTGTTCATGGCTTCATATCACTTTTATCACTTCCAACTAGAGAATGTGTTTGCCATACTAGGGGTTGCTTAAAGAGCATGTCCACCCCCAAAACTATAATTTAACCCACTACTGGCCCCACTCTGTAGTGTAATAAAATCCTTACCTTACATCCCAGCTCCAAATGGCTGCCCTGCTATACCCCTCCAAAGTCCAGAAAACTGGCCACCAGGAGCCTGGCAGAGTCCATATAGGACTCTGCCTCCTGTCTCTCCTCTGGGAGAATTTTGTTGTGCGCACTGCAGCCCTCGCCCCTTCCCTCTCCTGTTTTGTTCTCCCTCCCCCTAGTGTAAATCCCCTTGGTTATATAGTAGTTCTCTCTCCCC
Organism: Hymenochirus boettgeri; assembly: GCA_019447015.1. Taxonomy (NCBI): domain Eukaryota; kingdom Metazoa; phylum Chordata; class Amphibia; order Anura; family Pipidae; genus Hymenochirus; species Hymenochirus boettgeri. Next base: position 224,773,102 of record CM033471.1, read on the forward strand.
CAGCCCCAACCACTATAATAGATTTATCAGAACGTCCCCCGAACTCTACTTTACCTCTCTCCCCTGGCGTTGTCTGCAGCCGGCAACCGCGTCCGTGATTGAAATTTTTTTTTTCAAGGGGTGGACATGCCCTTTAATAAGAAAGATTTAGTAGTCTTTTGTTTGTTGTTGTTATCATTTACGACATATAAGCATGTTGATCCTTTTTTTCTAGTATGCTAATCTTTTTTCTAATGAGATTTTCTTTTAAAATGTTTTGTGCATTATTTGTAGTTAATGTACTTTACAATACTGAAATTTATTCTATATATCATACAAACATTTGTAAGATTGATTTTTTTCTCACGGAATTGTTGTAAATTGGTTCTTGCATTTTTGTAGCATTTACCTTACATACAGTATTTACCATCTTTCTGAAATTTTCCCCAATAGAGATCTGTCCACAAACACAGCACAGGTTACACATCCCAAATACTTGCCCTGATCGAATAAATACTCCATTTAAGGAGATGAGATATTAAATATATTTGACTAGGCAAATAATTCAATCAAGATTAAATATACATTTATTAAAAATGCATTAATAAAGGCTGAGCTTTAACCACGGTATGTATAACGCTTTAGTTGTCTACTATGTTAGTATTGACTAAATTAAAAGATAAGTACACATGGCTACCTATATACAAATTAAATAATATACACAACATACATAATCCATACCTAAAATACACAATTGACCTCTGGCACACTACAGTAAGAAACTATAAACTGAGCAGCACACCATCCCTAATGACCCCTATATACCCCAACCCTGATTTCCAACCGGGAAAGAACACACAAACCTGGGAAGTATGGCTGGACCACAACATATTTTGAAAAGGACATTTAGCACCGGCAGGAAACACACTCCAGTGGAGCCAGGTCCAACATCAATATAAGATGCCCCACACACCGAATTGTTCCACTATATGCAACTCACACATTACATAAACACTCTATTAACCAGGACCAGAACCACCCAACTCTCCCCCTTCGATTTGATCTGCAGCTCAATCTCGCAGGGCTCCCGAACCATCTCTAAAATATACACAATACTCAATGAATTCCGCCACGCCCCCAGACTGGCTTTTACGGAAAAGTGGGAAAACATGCGAGGCTCACAGCTAGAGACTAACCAATGGCTTACTATATTCAACTCACTCCGCAAATGCTCCTCTAACATACTAGCCCAAGAAAAAGCCTTTAAAATTCTACACCATTGGTACATGTCCCCTTAAATAACACATAGAATATTTCCCCAATCTCTGCTACAGAGGATGTGGAACTCCAGCAGATATAAAACATGGACAGCTCTATTTGAGAAAAATATAACAAAGTCATCTACCGAAAGTAACAAACTAATTCACAGCATATGCGCAGGCACAAGATCTCTCATAGCGGTCACCTGGAAGCAAGCCACCCCCTCTAGACAACAAATAATAAAAAAAGTGTGGTTGCTATTCGAGAACGAACTGGTGGTCAATAGGCTGAGGGGCACGCTGAAATATTATTACAAAATCTGAACTCCTTGGATTATGCCATGTCGGAGTCGAGGGGAGACCGAGGATCACCAGAAAATACTACCTATGGGTAATAATTATAAGACTGACAGAGCTCAGTGGGCGTGGGATGTACAGGGAGACCGGAGTATTAGTTTAATTCAATCTCAGATCCTTTTTCTCTGTTTTTTTTTCTTTTCCCCTTTTGTTTTTTCTTTTCTTTATCCCTTCTTCCTTTTTCACTTTATTTAACTGTTCATCTATGATATAGAATATTTATGTTCAAAATGTTTAATATACCGTATATACTAGAGTATAGAGCTTTTTAGGTTTTAAAAATATCTTTAAAACCTGGCCTCGTTTTATACTCGGGTCTTCTTGGGGGAGAAGAGGCCGGACAAGCAGCATACCTGTAGCATTCGAGCGAGGAGCAGTCAAAGGCGCAGGCAATATGCGAGGCCACGCTGGGGACGTAAGTTATGAATGTCCCGCTTACCCAGCGTCTACTGACTGCACCGGACATAGAGGAAGGATGGAGCAGCCCTCAAACAAATGTCCGGGCGAGTCCAAACCCAGCATGCAAAGTGCAGATACTGGAAGGAGGAGATGTTGGAGGCGGTGGTCCCTATGGTTTGAACTAGATCGGGTTCAGCAGCTGGGGGTGCCTAGGTGTCCTGGTAGTGCCAATTGGCAATACCTGCAGAGCCTGTCAGCCCAGTTCAGCCAACAGTAAAGAACTCTTTTGTATGGGGGGGGTTTAGGGGTGGGCTAGTACCATAAGTCCGTACAGTGGAGGGGTGGGGGTTGGGGTAAGTTGGGGCACTGTGAATAAAGGCATTTGATAATGTTGTGAAACTACATTATTTTATTATGTGAGCTTGCCACTCCAGATGTTTAGAAACTACAACTCCAAAGCATGCTGGGAGTTGTAGTTTACAAACATCTGGAGTGCCATTAAATAGTTGGTTACTGCATTTTGCTATTTTTATGATGGCAAATATTGAACATTAGTGTTAGGCAAAAAAAGGTACCTCGGTTTTTACTCGGGACGGTTTATGCTTGAGTATATACAGTAAAAAAGAAAATGTATTAGAAAGTTTACGCTGCAAATGTTATATATTATATCACTACTGCCAACAGAGCAATATAATTGTTAACCATGTAAACTTTCTAAATAAAAACTATGGAAACAAAAAAAAAAAAAGATAAGTACACTGGAAAATTAAGTTATGCTCAATTGGAAGCTGCACCTTAAAAAATGCTTTTGCCATATTTTTTCCCTCTAAGCCCCTCCAGAGCCTACCTTTTTAAAAGTTGCTGACATATTGTTTGTCCATAGGTGTATGTTTAGGTCCTCCCCTCTGAGATTATCATCTACCTTCTGATTGTTAAGGCTTGTCCACTCTGTGAGCTCCATGCCCGTGCGCACACTGACGTCATTTCGTGTGCGCCTGTGATGTCATGCGCGTGCATGGCGGACGTGCACATGCAGTGGACGAGCCTTGAGTATTGAGGCTTACCAATAAGGAGGTAGGTGATAATCTCGTAGGGGAGGACCTAAACATGCACTTAAGGTAAAACAGTATGTCAGCAATCTAAAAAGGTAGGCTCTGGGTGATGCTTAGGGGGGAAAAATGGCAAAAGCATTTTTAAAGCTGCAGCTTCCAAATGAGCATAACTTAATTTTCCAGTGAACTTATCCTTTAAACAAAATTATTTCCATTCCTGAAACAGATCCCATTGGTAGAGCACAAGCCAAATGGCAGCATCCCACTTCTCCAGCCAGGAATCACTGCTTAGCCGGAGATACAAAGGAAGCAGGCAAAACGAACTGAATGTGTTTGAACTTGAGAAGCTTCTGTATACAGGGAAGTCAGTATGGCAGCATGCAGATGAAGTGTGGCCAAACTTATACCTGGGAGATCAGTAAGTGATCTATCATCTTCTATTTAGTATTTATCTATTAATTGTGTTATCTATGTATCTATTTGTTCTCCTTTAAAGGGCATGTCTACCCTTTAAACAACAAAATGGTCATTTGTAAGATACCATTCCCCCACCCCAACTGATATGTTTTGCTCTTTATTACCTGCATTAATAACCACATATTTAGAGATAATTGTCCCCATTATGACAGAGTAAGCTGGCCCCTCACTCCATGCAGTCAATCAAGGCTTAACAACAGACATCACAGCCAATGAATGAATGCAGTTTTTCCTGCTGCATCCTCTGCACATGCTTCTCAAAAGCTCATTGAGCAGAGGGAGGAGGTAGATACTTTTGCCAGAAAGGAATAGAACTTATTATTAAATATCTGGTTCTAAATGCATGTAATAAACTGGTATAAAAAGCAGATGGGATTGCGGGCAGAAAACTGACAAGTTACCATTTTTTGTTTTAAGGGTGGACATGTCTGTTAAGCGCAATGCACTGTTAATTTACACATATATGCATTAAGAAGCCCACATAAGATGATCTATCTATTGTACTAATATTCACTATGATTAAAATGTTCCCTATGTTCAATAGTGAAAATAAATCAGATTTCATTGGCAGTTACCAGACATGATATGATTATTATCCAATCATTATATAGTGTATACGGCCTTAATAATGAGCTATTGTATTGGCCTCTCTACAGATAATATGTACACAATAACTTAAATGTACTGGCTTCTCTGAAATTACCCTAACTTTACATGTCTACATTTATTTTCTTCCCCATTCCTCCCACTCTCTGCACCTTAAAAGATGTGTGCTCTTTTTTTGACTCACCTTATGCATTTCTCTTAACTTCAAAATTTTAATTTCCCTTGTTAATTTTTTCCCCTGTAGATAGTAGATCTTATCACTTTTTTCTAGTCTTACTTCCTCATATAGTAAGTCTCACTAAACTGATCCTGAATGTTATGATCAGGTGACTGTTGTTGTGTCAGTATGCTTCATGTTATCTAAAACTATTTCCTATCTTACAACGTTTTACAGTGTTGGCCAAATACTGTTACCTGTGAGCTAAGGCTGGGTACATATGTTCGGACCCTTCGTCCCGACCAACCGTTCTTTACTTGCGACCCATTTGTCCGATTCGAACCATTCAATATTTTGGCCTGATCTACCAGTACACTGAAATGTTGGTCTGTGGTGCCAAAATATTGGATGGTGTGTACCCATCTTAAGTATTCCTGATCATGTTTAAGCCACGCACTCGCACAGACACAGACCTTTAAAATTCATTATTCTTCAGTAAATTTAATACTGATTAAACATCAAGTCTCATTGTATTAATGTATACATTTAAAGAACTAAAACAAAAAGTACCTGGGTCGGGGACTGCGTCTGTCAGGCTTCCTTCTCTCTTCAACACTGTCTTTAATACAGGAAAGTACAGGACTAACCTGGCAGATAAAAACTGTAAGTGCTTTAGCTCCTTAACAAAATGATACTGGGAGGTAGGAATAAATCTGTTGTATTCAGTTGGATCAACTGGACTTAAAAGTTTAGTTCTTGAAGACAATCGCTAGTCATCCGACTGGCTTTCTCAATTCAGAATGACTTATACAAGAATCTGTGGGCAATATAAGTACCCTTAAAAGTCCCAATTAACATATGACAGCCAGGTGTTAGGGACCTTCTGAATGCAAGGTGTGGATGCATTGAGGCAGTGTTATCGAAACTGCCTAGGGTAAGGTGTCAAAACAGCATTGACCGTTGGTGTTAAACGTCCCCCCCACTTCTATTCAGGCTTGGTTTCTTCATTTTCACGTAAATGGCTTCTCTGTCACCTCTCTTGAACCAGTCGTGTTACTTTACCAAGATGTTGACATTACTATCTTCAAAGGTATGTCCTTTATCCTTAAGATGCAGGTACACGGCTGAGTCCTGACCCAAGGAATTGGCTCTTCTATGCTGGGACATAAGTTGGTGCAGTTTCCGTTTGGTCTCTGTTTGGGCACTCTTCGTTGCACTACACATATGATATCGCTTTTGTTGAGTTTCGGTACTGGGTCTTTTGGATGTACCAATTACTGCCTCAGTGTGTTGTTTGGTTTAAAGCAGACAGGGATATGGTGTTTTATGAAAATTCTAAATTTTTCGGAGACCCATATTCTTTCTCCTGTCTTGCTTTTCCCCTTAACTGTTGATATTCATGTTCTTTTCTTTCCTTCTACTTTTTTTTAACAAAGGCCCAGTCCGGATATCCACAAGTTTTAAGGGCTCCTCTGAGATGTTTAATTTCTTTTGCCTTTGCCTCTGTGCTAGTGAGGATGTTCTCAGCTCTGTGTAGCAGGGTTCTGATGACACCCAGCTTGTGATATAAAGGGTGGTGGGAGTCATCAAAAACTGGTCTGTATGGGCTGGGTTTTCTGTTTTTTCAACCAGGGTACTTCTGAATTCTGCATTGAGAAAGCCAGTCGGATGATTAGCAAAATGTCTTCAAGAACCATGTCCCATATACTTCAGTTTGTGATAACTTCCACAACAGAGTATAAAGTGAGTCAAGCTTTGTTTTCAGTCTTAGGAGGCAATCTTTAATTTTTAAATTAAACTCTTCCTTTTTTCCTGAGCCCAGAGAAATAGCTGCCAACAAAGGGGAATTGATGCAGATGAACATCACCCACATCCTAAATGCCTCGCACAGCCATTTTCGTGGTGGAGAAGAAAACTACAAAGGAATGAATATTTGCTATCTAGGTATAGAGGCTCAAGATTCACCAACATTTGATATGAGCATTCACTTTTATCCTGCAGCAGATTTTATCAACAAAGCTATAACAGGAAGAGGTGAGCCAAGAAGTATATAGTATTACATTTTGCTATGGATAAGAATGAATAATACAACTACCATATTAAGTCCCAATTCTCCATACCTCCCAGCCCTACATGGGGGTTCAGTGCAAGAGCAGATTTTCCAACAGAGGGATTCCTGTAAGGTTTACTAAGGTCAGTGAAGACTGCAACCTTATAAAGGCCACCCCCATGTTGAAGTATACTATAGATTCTTTATATTTTCCTTTTTGCTGCTTGAATAATGCTCCACTTTTTTAGGATAGAAAGAGTTCCATGACCTTATAAAAGTCTGAAGAATGTAGGTATTTATGCAGTTTCTCAACATTGTTTCTTTCCTTTACAAGTGCAAAACTTATTTTATTAAAAAAAGCATTGTCATATAAATCATTATCCCTCTCTGCAGTCTAGTTCATGCTAATACTGGAACTGGGACAACAAGCATTAGTATGCTACTGTGTGGCCTCTGTCACTGTCTTTGTGATCAATTGCACACCTTTCCCCAAACAGGTAATTTTCTTTTCATATCTGCATCTTTGTTCCTGTTGTTTTAATCCCCTTTCAGCACTCAAGGTGCCAGCACTGCAGATAACAATAAACCAATAGAAAGGGAGTTTCTGTTCACCTGAAATTCCCCCCTAAAACCACCTATGGAGGTGGACCTATTGAACCCTAACACGCTACGTGAACACCTCGGCACCACCCAAGTGAAAACAGGACAGTTGCCTTTGGGATTTGCCCAGTTGTTTTTCTGCATTCTCCCCATAAATATTAAATATATATGTAATATATATCATAAATTAAGGCCCCTTTGGTGTACACTGATTATATAGTAAAGTTTTAAAAAGGTAACCATTACCCCACATGAAAAGGCAGATTCTACTTATTTTTACTTGAAAAAAGGAGTAAAAAACAATTGACTTGAGTATAAACCGAGGGTAGAAAATATGAACACTAATGTTCAATATTTGGTACCATAAAAATAGCAGAATGCAGTTACCAACTATTTCATGGCACTCCAGATGTTTGTGAACTATAATTCCCAGCATGCTTTGGTTGCTGGGAGTTGTAGTTTCTAAACATCTGGAGCACATAATAAAATAATATAGTTTCACAACATTATTAAATGCCTTTATTCAGTGCCCCAACTTACCCCAACCCCCACTGTACAGACTTATGGTACTACCCCCTCCCCCCCCAATCCCCTCATAGTTCCTTACTGTTGGTTGAAGAGGGCTGATAGGCTCTGCAGGTATTGTGAGTTGGCACTACCAGGACACCCAGCTGCTGAACCTGATCTAGTTCAAACCATGGGGACCATCGCTTCCAACATCTCCTTCTTCCACTTCCAGTCTCTGCACTTTGCATGCTGGGCTTGGACTCGCCCAGCATTTGTTGTGAGGGCTGCTCCATCCTTCCTCTAAGTCCAGTGCAGTCAGGAATCGCTTCGTAAGCGGGACGTGCATAACTAATGTCCCCGGCGTGCCCGCGTGTATTGCTTGCGCCTCCGACTGCTCCTTGCTCGATTTCTACAGGTATGCTGCTTGTCCGGCCTCTTCTCCCCCAAGAAGACCAGAGTATAAACCGAGGCCAGGTTTTAAAGGTATTTTTTATTTAATTTAAAAACCTTGGTTTATACTCTAGTATATACGGTATAAACTATAAAAGGTTTATGTTGCAGATTTTAGGAGATATGCCACAAGTGATAATGGGGCCTGGGAGCTTTCTTTACGCTTAATTCTCCTTTAATAAAATGTCAAGTTTTCATTAATTTTTCTTTTCTTTCTGGCCACACACTATTTAGATGTTTGATAGATTTTACTTTTAATTTAACATATAAATACTACGTTTGGCAGACAGCAGTTTTACTTTCTGACATTCCTGTGACATTTCTCACCTGGCCCATTCATTTTGCAATCACAAGTCAATCATAAAAAAGAAGGTTAAGTTATTGTGTATGAGCACCTTAAGTGTTGAGTGTTAGGATTCCTGTTTTTTTTCCAAATCATAGAATCCATTTTGTATTTTACCGCTTAAATTTAAATTTGTTAGCGTATGTAAGCTCAGTTTCTTGCTGTTTTTGCATATTTCTCAGTAAACAGAATCTATTTATGTTCTATTATGTTCCCTGCATGTAAAGAGAAAGCATGGGACTGCACATTCTCTTCAGTTGTGGCGTCTCCTTATGCTTTATTTAAAGGGAGTCAACTGCGGACAAAAGGAACTTTCCTCGCATTTCTAAACTATCACGATGCCGACAGTGAACATTCCTCAGCCTCGAAAATGCGCAACACAAAGGGATGATATTGTCAGATCTGACGGTATGTTGAAGTCAGATCTGGCGGTATCATCCCTTTGTTGTTTGAGTGTATACCCACCTTTACTCCTATGGATGTTTTATTATCTTTCATGTAGACATTCTGTCTGGTTAAAGTTACATTTACTGACTTTGCAGAGCACAATCAGTTGACTCCTTCAAATGCATGGTCACATATGGTTTTAAAAAAAGCCCATCAGCTAATAAACATGAGTTAGGGCAATAGGAGAATTCCTGCATATATATCTGTTGAAAAGAATTTATGAAAATATGTTGAAAAGAATCTTGAAAGATTGAAAGCAAGTAAAAACAAGGCGATATTTCAAACCGATTAGTCAATATTCTGGTATTTTTACAGTTACCAACCAATATCAGTCAAACCTTTTTCCAAATCACACTGGGTTAAAATTTTGCCCCATTTGTACTCGGCCAAAGTCCATAGTCTCTGTAGTACACACATTTCCATTAAGAAATTGGACGGGAAGAAAAAGAGGGGCACTGACTTGAATTGTATTGTGATTTTGGTGAGCACAATATTTTAAAAACATATAGAAGTTAAGGAGATGAGTAGATGGGAAATCAGATAGCTAAAGCTATGTTTAGCATCTAGTTAACCTTTAATATAGACTTAACGGCATACTTTTTTTATTATTTATTAAAGTACACATATTCTAATTACCTTCACTGCCAGAAGCGCACTTTAACCTCTGGTTTTAGGAAATAAATCAATACACAATGAAAGTACCTATGTCAAGGGCTTACCATGTCTCATTGGAATATATAATTATTGGAATTCTTTGCCTTAGGCAAACTATTTCAATGACAAAATGTACAGCTAGTTGATTAGGAATTGTAGGTTTTATTATATAACTATTTATTTTTTTAGATGCATGTATCTCTTTGGCATTTTGTGTATCCACTACATGGGTATTTAAAGGGATGGGAAGATCCACATTGTTAGCACCTGATGAAGGGGGTTTTTGTTGATGGTTCAATAAACAAGTTTGTTCACATGTAAGGTGTACGATCCTTCATCTTTCTTTTTGCTATATTGGATATTATTAACCCCTTGGGGGTAGGGGTTTGAAGAATCTGCACCCAATTGCCTTGGATGTGCTTAGGACTTTATTTTTCCAGTTGATTAGGAAGACACTTCATCTCTTTGATCACCAGTAGTTTTCTGTCCTAAGTGTAAGAACTATACTGACAATTTAATATTCAAGCCAAATCCAGCTTCCAACACATGTGAAGATGCAATGTATTGAATCATTCTAAGAATAGTTCATGGAAAAAGTAAACTAATCCTTTAATGCATTGATTGAAGAACAAGAGTTAAAGGACCTATGCCTTACCTTCCATTCATCAATCAATTACACAGGAGCCTGGAACGAAGGTGATTATATTTATCTAATTGCGATCCCCCACTGGCTGAAATAATAGGTCTTGACCACTTCCGGTTTTACTTTAACCATAGCGGGCATTAGCCTGTGCATGCACACCATAGTTAATTTGAAGTAGGAAGCGGTCGGGACCTGTCACTTCAGCCGGCAGTGGATCGCGAGTGAGGTATAGGTCCTTTACCTCCTGCTCTTCAATTGATGTATTAAAGAAATAGTTACCTTTTTCAGTGAACTATTCCTTTAAAAGTGAGTAATGAATATATTCTTACATTTTACATTTTTTTTTAGGGAAGATCCTGGTCCACTGTGCAGTGGGAGTAAGCAGATCTGCAACGCTAGTGCTTGCCTTTCTTATGATACACCACAAAATGACCTTGGTCGAAGCAATCACAGCTGTAAAAGAACGCAGAGGAATAATACCTAACAGAGGGTTTTTACGTCAGTTGCTGAATCTAGACAAATCCTTACACAAAATGTATTAAATGGTTACATCATCACCTACAATTTATGGTTAATTTCTATACTAACATGTACTGTACACATCTATAGGCATCAGTAGGATAACACAGAGCACACGCCTTATTTATACTATATAACTTATAAACCTCCACATTATGACATTAGTTTCCTGGTATATGCATTTTTGCTGAGTTTAAAATGACATAAATATCCTGTAAATTATATTCTTATAAATGGTGCTTAACTGCATCCTTATATTCTGAACCCAGAGAAGAATTTATGCAGATTAACATCACCCACATATTAAATGCCTTGCACAGACGCTTTAGAGGCAGAGAAGAATACTGCAAAGCAATATTTCCTATTTACCGGTAGGTATAGAAGCTCAGGATTTACTAAAATATCTCCACATTATAACATTAGTTTCCTGGAATATGCCTTTTTGCTGAGTTTGTCACCCAGTCAAGTAACATAAATATCCTGTTATTGTCTGGCATTGTTTTTGCTTTACAATCTAAAATCCAAATCAAAGTAAATTTAAGTGCTGGTTGGTTAGCTTGTTGTGTGTGTGTGTATACGTGTTTGTGTATATGTGGGTGATTTCATGGGTGTGGGGGTCCCAGAAATGCATTTTGCTAGGGTGTGTTGTCCGTAGTATGGTCTGCAATAAAATTACTGTTACAAGATATTAAAAATGTATTTATAGTTATTTTTACCTTTATATTTTCAGATAAAGCAAAAATAAACAATTTACCATATATACTCAAGTATAAGCGGAGGTTTTCAGGCTTTAAATAAGCCTGAAATCTGAACCTCGGCTTATACTCGGGTCACTTACCTCAGTGTGAAATCCAGCTGCCACTCGCTCCACATCTGCTGGCTGACGTCACTACTTGGCGCCTGTCTCACTTCCTGGACCCAAGTAGTAACGTCAGGCAGTCAGATGCGGAGCGAGTGGCCGCCGGATTTCATTCTGAGCGGCCAGATTGCACACTGAAGTACCTTACCTGGATTGAAGACTGTCCAGGCAAGTTAACACTGAACTGGGGGGGGCTCTTGGGGGGACAGTAATCCCATACATTAACCCCCAGTTCCTTGCCACTGCAGACGTTTGGAAACTACAACTCCCAGCAACTAAAGCATGCTGGGAGTTGTAGTTTCCAAACATCTGTAGTGCCAAGGGATTGTGGGTTACTGTATGGCAGTGATGGTGAACCTTTTAGAGGCTGAAACCCAAAACCCCACTTTTTATTGCATAGTGCCAACTTGATCATTTGACCTGAATACAGAGTTTTTTTTTAAAAAAACAACTCAAATAGACACAGACCAATACAGTAGAATTGATTATAGATTGCCTATTAACCTCTACATTACCACACAGGAGCTTGAGATCTAAAACAGTGACCATTAACCCCTACATTAGGGGTTTGAGATCCAAAACAGGGATTCTAGCAGAGCTGAATGTTATAGCATGTGACCTCTCTCTGCTACAGACAGCCATTACACATTCTCTGGCTTTTTGGTAACAAACTCTGGTGAACTCTGCTGTGCATGAGTGCCCACAGAGCGGGTTCTGAGTGACACCTCTGGCACACATGTCATAGGTTCGCCACCACTGCTGTATGGGATTAGTGTCCATTTAAAGGGCAACTAATGTCTCAAAACAATACAGAATCAGAAGGATGGTATCTATTGTTAAGAAGATTGCCTTCTGATTCTGTATTGTTTTGAGGCTTTAATTGTCCTTTAAATGGACAGCAGAATTACCATACAGTAGTCCCATACAGTAATAGCCATACTGCTGTCCATTTAAAAGGCAACTAAAGCCTCAGAGCAATACAGAATCAGAATGCAGTAGTGGTCATAATTTCTACCCTCGGCTTATACTCAAGTCAATCGTGTTTTCTTAATTTTTCAGGTTATAATAAGTACCTCAGGCTTATACTGGGGTCAGCTTATACTTAAGTGTGTATGGTATATTAAACCACTCTTTTACAGAACGGAGGCAGGACAGTCAAGGTCTAAACTCTTAAAGGGCATGTCCACCCCCAAAACTATAATCCCCCCCCACTACTGGCCCCAATCTGTAGTGTATAAAAATCCTTACCTTATGTCCCAGATCCAAATGGTTGCCCTGTAATCCCTCCCCAAAGTCCCAAAAACTGGCCACCAGGAGTACTGCAGAGTCCATATAGAACTCTGCCTCCTGTCTCCCCTACGGGAGAATTTTGCCAGAAGGGCCCTCCCCCCCTACCGATTTGGTCTCCCTCCCCCTAGCATTAAACTCCTTTGTCATAATGTTGTTATTGGTCCCCCAGCCCCAACCGCATTTCTATTATAGCAAGATAGTCCCCCGATCTTTACTTACCTTACCTCTCTCCTTTGCCGTTCTACACTACCGGCAACCGCGTCCGTGATTGGCTGCCTCTCAGCCAATCACGGACGCGGCTGCTGGTACTGCCCCACTTGCTGTTCAAGCTGAGGGCCGGGATTGTGCGGCGAAGAAGAGAGGTATGGTAAGTAAAGATCTGGGAACTTTCTTGATATAATAGTAATGCGGTTTGGGGAACAATAACTATAATATGGCACAAAGTTAAAGGGTGGACATACCCTTTAAGTACTAAAATATATGACAAATGAGACACTGGCTATACAATACTTACCAATTCCACATCAGTGTTTAAACTCAGGTATCCCACCTCTCCAGCATCTCACGGGAATCTCCCGCATTCTGGAGTGGTCTCCTGTGCTCCCACTCCAAACTCCTGCAATGGAGGAGTCTCTAATCTCCTCCCCAGCACGCCCCATTTTGGCCGCCATGCCCCCGGATCACCCCTAACCCTGCCTCCTCCAACCCCTATGGCGCTAACCCCGCCCCTTGGGTGACATCACTGATGTTGCATCTATTCACCATCCCCCACTATATCTGGAAGCCTCAAATGGCAGGGTGGGATGTCTGTAAACTTGCCAGAGCTTTTTAGGCCTCAACCTTAAATTGCATGAGGATTAACCACCAAATAGTGATTCTCTTAAAAGTCCACATTTTAAAAGGCAACCATGGCTGCACAAAGCTCTATTAATGCATGAATCTGTTTGTGCTACAAGTTTTAAAACAAACTCTATCGTGATGAAAGATTGTGACAGGGGGGCGGAAGAAATCTGGCACCCCTGGATTTAATACACAATGCCTGACTACACAATGCCTATACACAATTGAAATTGCCAACCAGAATGGCCTTTTACTATGTAGTGCACAATTGCACATCTGTACCTAGCTGTAGAGTACTTTCCATCAGTTTTATATAATAAAAAGAGATAATCAGCATCACACGTCTATGGGCAAACAAACAAATGGATAACTCGGAAATGCTTCCCTGGATTCCGTATCTATAACATAGCAGACTTCCTCTGTGTATCCTGCATGGGTGTTCCAATGTTTATGTCTGTAGCTGTGAAACTGTGGAAGGAGATACAGTCCAAAAAAGTGAAGGGAAGAAGAAACAGTAGTTTGTATTATTCAAGGCTAATTAACATCCCACCCTGCCGAATCTTGCTTCTGCTTCTGGGCAGGGTGGGGAGAAGGGGGCAGAACAAAGGGGGCAGAGGTTATGGGCAGGCCACTACATGTGATGTAATTTACGTCACAGAAGAGGCGTGGTTTGTGGGAGGGTGACGTAAATTACATCACAGAAGAGGCGTGTCGAAGAAAAAAAGGTGTTCCAGAGGTGGAGCTGCCAGGTAAGTTCAGATCGCGGGAGTTTGGGGTGGTCTCGTGGGTGTGCGGGAGACCACCCCAAAATCCGGTAGACTCCCGCGACTGCCTGAATTAACAAGAATTCATTTGATTCTATGTCCTTCAGAATTAAGATAGAAAGTAAAATAAAGACACTGGACCTTAGTTCCCCTTTAAATTAGATTCCAGTAACTAGGCCAGATTAACAGTTAATACAAATAATGACTTGTCTGCACAACTGATCCCAAAGCTACACAAAGTTACTACATTACAATATGACCACAAACCAACTTCCTGTATAGTCAACACTGTCTGTGGATGGTTGCAGAGGATAACCATGTCTTACCAATAGTACTCTCCCCTATATCAGTCCTGTTAGGTTTATCAGCCCAGTGACACTAACATTGTTTAGGAGGGAGCAGCGACACGCCCACTATGACAGACTGAGAATGGAACCTCTTCTACGGTCACGTGATGCTTACACGCGGAACGATCTCCCGCCTTTATCACTTTGCTCCACCCACTGCGGAGAAGCGGATTTAGCCAGGCGGCTGTTTTGTGGTGTTGTTAGCAGAGCTAGTGGTGGCGATGGGGGGAAAGCTATTGGTTGCGACGGGGTTTACCCTGTTTGCGGTAATGATAACAGCCACAGAAGGTGATTATAATTCTGGAGAAGGGGTTGGAGATTGGGTTTGTCTGACAGGTTTGGGGGGGGGGGGGGAGATTGGGTTTGCCTGGCAGGTTTGGGGGAGGGGTGGAGATTGGGTTTGTCAGGAAGGTTTGGGGGAGGGGTGGAGATTAGGTTTTGTCTGACAGGTTTGGGGGGGGGGGAGATTGTGTTTGTCTGACAGTTTTGGGGGAGGGGGAGACTGGGTTTGTCTGACAGGTTTGGGGTGGGTGGAGATTGGGTTTGTCTGACAGTTTTGGGGGAGGGGGAGACTAGGTTTTTCTGACAGGTTTGGGGGAGGGGTGGAGATTGGGTTTGTCTGACAGGTTTGGAGGAGGGGTGGAGATTGGGTTTGTCTGACAGGTTTGGGGGTGGGTGGAGATTGAGTTTGTCTGACAGGTTTGGAGGAGGGGTGGAGATTGGGTTTGTCTGACAGGTTTGGGGTGGGGTGGAGATTGGGTTTGTCTGACAGGTTTGGGGGAGGGGGGAGATTGGGTTTGTCTGGTAGGTTTGGGGAAGGGGTGGAGATTGGGTTTGACAGGTTTGGAGGAGGGGTGGACATTGGGTTTGTCTGACATTTTGGAGGAGGGGTGGACATTGGGTTTTTCTGACAGGTTTGGGGGGGGGGGGAGATTGGGTTTGTCTGACAGGTTTGGAGGAGGGGTGGAGAATGGGTTTGTCTGACAAGTTTGGGGGAGGGGTGGAGATTGGGTTTGTCTGACAGGTTTGGAGGAGGGGTGGAGAATGGGTTTGTCTGACAGGTTTGGGGGAGGGGTGGAGATTGGGTTTGTCTGACAGGTTTGGGGGAGGGGTGGAGATTGGGTTTGTCTGACAGGTTTGGGGGAGGGGAAGATTGGGTTTGTCAGGCATGTTTGGGGGAGGGGTGGAGATTGTGTTTGTCAGGCAGGTTTGGGGGAGGGGGGAAGATTGGGTTTGTCTGACAGGTTTGGTGAAGGGGTGGAAATTGGGTTTGTCTAGCAGGTTTGGGGGAGGGGGAGATTGGGTTTGTCAGGCATGTTTGGGGGATGGGTGGAGATTGGGTTTGTCAGGCAGGTTTGGTGAAGGGGTGGAGATTGGGTTTGTCTGACAGGTTTGGGGGGAGGGGTGGATATTGGGTTTGTCTTACAGGCTGACAGGTTTGGGGGAGGGGTGGAGATTGGGTTTGTCTAACAGTTGGGAGAGGGGGGAGATTGGGTTTGTTTGGCAGGTTTGGGGAAGGGGTAGAGATTGGGTTTGTCGGACAGGTTTGGAGGAGGGGTGGAGATTGGGTTTGTCTGACAGGTTTGGGGGAGGGGTGGAAATTGGGTTTGGGGGAGGGGTTGAGATTGGGTTTGTCTGACAGGTTTGGGGGAGGGGTGGAGATTGGGTTTGTCTGGCAGGTTTGGTGGAGATTGGGTTTGTCAGGCAGGTTTGGGGGAGGGGAGATTGGGTTTGTCAGACAGGTTTGGGGGAGGAGTTGATATTGGGTTTGTCAGGTTTGGGGAAGAGGTTGAGATTGGGTTTGTCAGGTAGGTTTGGGGATAGGGGTGGAGATTGGGTTTGTATGACAGGTTTGGGGGAGAGGTTGAGATTGGGTTTGTCAGGCAAGTTTGGGGTTGACAAAATTAATTAAAAACAGTGGTTTGAGTGGTTTATTTTGGCGAATACCATTTTTTGCTGAAACTTAAGCTAGGTAGACACTTACAGTTGCACTACTCCCTGCAATGCTAGATTGCCCAAGAAACAGGCTCTGTGACCAACAATTGTTCGTGTATGGGTGTTCTGTGAGGCGTCATTAGCATTAGCCTACACACAAACCAATTGTCGCCATAATAGCAGTCTGGCATCTCAGGTTTTGGCTGCAATCGTAATTGTGTACCTAGGTTAAATGGCCATCAAGGTCAATTGGCCCCCCAAAACCTCGACATCGCAAGGTTTAAAAAATTCAAAGATGCTTCTAAAAGTACTTACCTGGCCATCTCTTCCCTGGCGCGCTTCTGCTTGCTTCCCTGCCTTTTTCCATGCACAGAAGCAAGTAAAAGGGCCCAGACTGACAGTGTCTCCTGTGATTGGCTGAAACGTAACTTTTTTCCATATTTTATGTAATATTCATTTAATTTTATTTTTTGTTAAGACTGGAGTTCAAGATTGAATTCTTACAATATTTTTGTTCCTTTAAAAATACAAAGCAGAGGACAATCTGGAAACGAGGTAATATACTAATCTCAATTAATCACAATAGTAAATGTCAGATTTAGGGAAGAGTCTATTGATATAATTAAGACACAGGCAACACATGAAATACAGCTATTCCCTTTGTCTATCTCTGATATATTTAGCTATCTACCACATCTAATTACTTATCCACATTATCATCTACCGTATTTATCCAAAAATTCTAAATCTATTAATATTTTTTAATACATTTTTCTGTTAAATTTTTTTTTATGTTTACTCATATTGGGAACCTGGTAACGCAGCACTGTACAATACTATAATACAGTCATACAAGGGGGCAAAAATATATTTAAATAATTATACATTATTAAGTGTACAAGTGCTAGAAACATGCAACATGAGGAAAAACGGCCCTGCACTGTCAAGCTTGCAAACTAGTTAGGTGGGTAACACAGATATATGGAGAAGTTTTTGTTTATATCTGTGAATGCCCCCACTTACTTGGGGTAATGGTCCAATGCTGTATCAATGTGGAAATATGTATACAGCAGTGCAACAAAGTAATTTCTTTAGTTCCATTTTTTTACCGTAATTGAATATTCAATATTGACTTTTGTGCATTCTTTTTGGACAGCGTTGCTAGAATCCTGAAGCTTGTGTCATACATTTTACCAGTCTTTATTTTGTTTTTGCTTGTCATTTTCATGAAAAAATGCTGTTCCAGCACAAAAAATGTTTGAGTAAATAAAAAATGCTACTAGAAGTAATTCTTTATTAAAGTCTATGAAATTCATTGTATCATTGTGACTAGCCTCCACTAATATTATAAGTGTAACTAGAAAGGAAAAGTTTAAGTATAAACTTTGAATTTGGCTTGAAAGGTCGCATTTTGGAAGGGATTGCGTGTGTTTGTGCTGCAGATTTTAAAACTCAATAATGGCAATAATGAGGACATTGTTGTTTCCCTTTAAATATAGCTGTCACAGGAATGAATTGGTATGTCAGTTGGTGTGTACTCATGGCAGTTTGGGGCATAAAAAAACTTAACTTTTTGATTATTGATCAAAATTTGTTTTTTTTTACTATAGTTACCCTTTAAGTATGGCTGCAACAGTAATGGAGGGGTAGGTCAGTAGGTGTGTCTACCTGTGTCAGGTTGGGGGTGCCACAGAAAAGAATAAATAGATCAGTAGATGTTTGTACCTGTGTCATGTTGGGGGTTAAAAAAACGTAACTTTTTTGATGATTTGTCAACATTTTTTTCACTTTATTTACCCTTTAAGTATAGCTGCAACAGTAATGGAGGGGTAGGTCAGTATGTGTGTCTACCTGTGTCAGGTTGGGGGTTAAAAAAACAAACTTTAAATTATTTGTCAAAATTAGTTTGTTTTTTTTACTATAGTTACCCTTTAAGTATGGCTGCAACAGTAATGGAGAGGTAGGTCACAAGGTGTGTGCACCTGTGTCAGGTTGGGGGTTAACCTGATTATTGATTAAAATTTGTTTTTTGACTTTAGTTACCCTTTAAGTATGGTTGCCATGGAAATGGAAGGGTAGATCAGTAGGTGTGTGTAACTGGGTCTGGTTGAGGGGATATGTCTTTTTTTTTTTTTACCACCATTAAACTAACTTTTATTGGGGATATATAAAAAATGTTTACTTTATTTACCCTTTAAATATGGCTGCCAAGGAAATGGAAAGATAGGTCAGTAGTGTACCCTTGTGAGGTTGGGAGAATGTGTTTTTTTTTCAATTTTATTTACCCTTTAAGTATGACTGCCACAGGAATGGAAGGGTAGGTTAGTAGGTGTGTGTGTACCCATGTGAAGTTGGGGGTGTGTGTTTTTGCATGTATGACCATATAACTAACTTTAATTGATGACTGATCAAAATTAGTTTTTGACTATAGTTACCCTTTAAGTATGGCTTCCATTGGAATGGAAAGGTAGGTTAGTGGGTAGGTGTACCTGTGTCTGTGTGGGGGGTTGGGGGTATCAGCGTTTGTATTTATGACCATAAAACAAACTGTTTTGAAAAAGCCACATTTGAGGATTGTTACCATTATAGTCTATGGGAAAATATGTCCCGAAATTTGCCAATAACGCCCTAACGCTAATGCAGATTCCTTAGCTAGGTAATAGCACACTTCTCCTATATGCCCCGCTTGTCTGTATCAAATTTCATGTATCTAGCTCAAAAACTGTGGGAGGAGATACAGTCCAAAAAAGCGGAAGAAGAAAACTGAAGAAGAAAAAAGTTATAGAAAGAACAGCAATTTGTCTCTTCAAGACAAATTAAATATAGAAGGAACAGCAATTTGCCTCTTCAAGACAAATTAAATACAGTATACACTTGAGTATTAACCGTCCCGATTATAAACCGAGATACTCATTTTCACCTGAAAAACAAGTAAAACAAATTGACTCGAGTATAAACCGAGGGTAGAAAATATGAACACTACTGCAAACCTGTAATTATTTAATATCACTTTGTGATATTGAAATGCTGGGAAATAAGGCATAAACCCCATGTTAGAAAGGTAAATTTCTCAGTAACCACTTTAAAATTAGAAGTGAGGTACTGATTACTGCTTTTAAATCAAGGTGTTCTGATTCAGTTTTGTTTTGTGGCTTTAGTTGCCCTTTAAATGAACCCTTTTATAATAAATAGCAGAATTCATAGTCCCATACAGTAGCAGAAGAGCTTATTGGTCCCAATACACCGTAATAATAACAGAATCCCCTATTCCTTGGTATTCCAGATGTTTGCAAACTACAGGCATGCTTTGGTTTCTGGGAGTTGTGGTTTCTAAACATCTGGAGTGTCAAGGTTCATTAATGCTCCCTACAGTATAATCAAAGTTAATTGTCCCCCATCATAAAATAATAATCCAGTAATACAGTATATGTTTTTTCACACAAGAACATGTGTTTATTCACCGTTCCTTTCCCCCACCCACCTCTACACTGACTTAATAGACCAGGAACAGAAGATACCTCCAGCCCACCTCTAAACCCCCCATAGGCCCCCAAAGAACTATGTCTACATATGTTTCTTACCAGCTCTGCCAGTATGGGAGGGCTGACAGAGGACTCAGATGACCTTAGTTGCTCCATTACCGGTATTTGTCTAGTGAGGGCTGAGAGGACGTGCGCAGGATTGCGTAACGTGCCCGCGCCTCCGGTCTCCTTTGCTGACGCATTTTAAGGCTATTCCAGTACTCGATACACTACTACTGCTCCGGTCTCCTTCCTTTTGGCTCTCCTACCTCTGAACCGGTAAGAACCACTTTGACGCAAGTATAAACCAAGGTTAGTAATTGTAAAATTGTAAAATAAAAAAACATCGGTTTATACTCAAGTATATACGGTAAGTAAAATAAACTTACACATGATGCTTTTTGAGGCCCTTGATAGCTTGCATTTTGACAAATTTTGTCTCAACTCATTTTGTGCTGGATGTGTAAAATTTGTTTTCTCTAACTCTCCGCAACAAAACATATAGCAGTGTCAGATATGATAGCATCAGATATGGTAGCAATGTTCAAACCAGAAAGCAGATGTGTCATGCATTTAATTGAAGTGGCATATTTTAGCAGACAGCACTAACATGTTCTTACCAAGCAACCTTAAAGGGCAAGTCTACCCTTAAAACAAAAAAACTAGTCACTTTTTAATTATCTGCCCCCATCCTCAACTGAAATATTTCACACTTTTTTAGATGTATTAGTAACCAGGTATTTAAGGATAATTATTGCCTCTATTCTGGCAGAGTAAACTGGCTCCTCCCTCCATGCAAACATTTAAGGCTGTGACTGCTGACATCACAGCCAATGATTAACTGCTGTTTCACCTGCTACCTCCTCTGCACATGCTCAAGCTTATAAAAAAGCTCATTGAGAAGAGGGACGAGGTATACTTTTTCTAGAATGGAAGATAATTTATCTTTAAAATTCTGGTATCAAATGCATGTAATAAACTGGTAAAAATTGCGGCTAGGGTTGCGAGCCAAGTCACTATTTTTTTGTTTTAAAGGTGATGTTACACACCTGTTGACAAGTTTTGTAAATATGGAGTGAGCCTCTGGTTGATTAACATTATTTTTGTAACTTTGTTGAACAGGATGTTTCATACTTCATAAAAGCTGAAGGTAATGCTCTAATGCTTCGTCTAAAAAAGAGGTGAGTAATCATTCCCTAGAGATTTTAACTACTGCTTAACTGTTTGCTTTACCCTGTATAGAGTTTTAGTCGTTGTATTTACTGTTTTGTACATTGCTAATGAGCTTGTCTCTTTTGTAATATCTTTCTACCTAAAAGGGCATGTCCACATCCCCCACAAAAAATTATACTAACCTTGCCTACCCCCTAAATTCCAATAGTGCAATACTTTGTAGAAATTTCTGAAGCCTGATCTTCACTCACAAAAGTTGAATGACAATAATTCTTTTACACTAATTAATTTTGTCTTGCATTTGTTATTATGTGTAAATGTGCTGATTACAGTAACCCTGTTTTTTAAAGGGCATGTCCACCCCTAAAAAAAAGTTGCTTTTAGTCTGCTTTAACCACTATCTTTAGCTCTGTTTGAAGGCCCATGCATAAGATTAATGTGATTGAATTCTGACAATCGTATGTGTGTGGCTCATGTCTGTGTTGTTAATTGAATAATTAATCTGTCAAGATGGATCATAAGCTATGCTGCTGGATGTCGTCTGTATGAGTCTATAGATGCAGTACTCACAAGATTCACAAAGAGCAGTAAAGCTCACTTCAGGCAGAGGAAGACGCCTTTGTCCTGAGAGCAGTTGACTATTACCACGACGGCTGCCAATGGTTGACTGCTTTTCCACCTACTGCCTCCCCAGTGCATGCTTGAGATTGTAAAGAGCTTGTAGAGCACAAGGAGAAGGTGGTTACCTCTGCTGAAAGGGTAATAGTTCTCATTACAAGTCTTGTGAGTACTGAATCTAGATTTGATCGTTAAGATTGATCAGTCGATCATCGGTCTACCAACCTGTAACCAAAATAAGCTGCTGAGCAGTCTTTTCTGAGCGGTAGGTTCTTGATGTTCAGTGTAAAAAAAAAAACAATAAACAAAATTTAGAATACTAGACTATTTTCAGATTGATGTGATGTCATATACTTTGTAGAAGATTTCTTGCTCCAAATATGAAAGTGTTTTCATACGGAAAAGACAATAAACTGATTACTGAGGAATCGCATATTGAGGTAAGATTGTGTGGGCATTTTACATTTTTGTTCTTTCTTTTTCTCTTCTATTTTTCCCATTTTTTTGGACAGTCTCTTCACTCACAGTTTTTTAGCTAAAGACACAAAAACTCATGCAGGGCAAATAAGATTCCCATACCAAATAAGATCTGTAAATCAGCTTTGAATGGGTAGCATTTTAAAGGGGAAGTTCAGTGGAAATACATAGGCTTTTAAGAAAAAGGCAGTATTTTTCCATCCCAATGACCTTAACCTGCCCATTCAGCATTTTGTCCGTGTACAAATAAATACTTCAGAAATACTGACTTCCTGTTTGTAGGACCCCTAATAGAGACCGTTATGGTTTTGCTCTTGACCCAGTGCCTGGGTTGATTAAGTTGCTCAGTAGAGATCTCAGCATGTTTCACCCATCACCAACAGCCAATCAGTAGAAATAACTGTTAGGAACATTCCAAGAAAGTAGTGCATCCTGGGAAAAAGAAGGACCGTTAGAACCTGAAATGGCAGCTCACTTATGTCAACAGCAGAGAATAGCAAGGGGTAGAAATTCAACTGATTTTCAAAATGGGAGAGAATATCTAGAATAACTAGGTATGCACAATGTAAACTGATAATTAAAAAAACATTTCCACTGAACTTTTCCTTTAAAACACAAACTTTCTAAGGTTTCAAGGGCATCACACACAGATACACATATTACAAGGTGCTGTGCAACCATACTTCATTTGCTTTCTATTTGCCTGTTTGATTTGACTGCAAAACCCATTATTATAGTAGTGACTGACCTATTTATTATAAAAGTTGTCTTGTATCATGCCATGTTAAAGTATAATTTTGATTTACATTTTTATGAAGTAGGGACAAGAGAAAAAAAAAGCGTTTATTCTGTGCCTGGTTTTCAATTAAAAAAAATAATCACATCATAAATCACATTAATCACTTTCATTTATCAGTGCTTGCTGTGTTCTAGTGGCCAAAGCTGTCATTACATAGTAATTAAGGTTGAATAAAGACATACCTCCATCTGGTCCAACCTTTGTACCCTACCTTTTAACCCTACCAAACAGTTGATTGAGAGAAAGGCAGACAAAAAAACAGCTAAAAAGTCCAAACGGACTAGAAAAGTATCCCTGGATCAACCAGAACTGCAGTATATATATTAATACCAGCAATTCCCAATATTTTTTAGTTTAAGGCATGGTGCACACGAAGAGATCCTTCGTCCAGACTAGTCTGCCAGGACGAAGGACTGTCGGTCGCAGCAAAAGTAGCTGCCACGATCAGTTTGCCCCAACTGATTGTGCGGCCCATAGAGGACCGCACTATTGGCTGTGGTTTTCGGATCACCTGTTCATCCATTCAGACAAACTGTTGGTCATTGTTAAAAAAGATTTAGAATGCTACTTACAGCTAATGCAGTGCACTGATCCTGCTCCCTGCTAGCCTGAACTTGCAAGCAGTGGCCGGACCGGCAGCCACGTCTGTGATTGGCTGAGAGGCAGACAGTCAGAGACGCTGCTGTTGTCAAAGGAGAGCACCGCAATAGAAAAGGTCTGTTCTGCTTCTTTTTTTAACAATCTAAAAATGTTGTTGCGCTAGGTGAAGGGCGGATCCAGAGGGAGGGGGGGAAGGGCTCCCCTGCACATGTCACCATCCCTCTGGGAGGCAAGACAGGAGGCAGGGACCTTTTTCCAGGAAGACAGCTACTACTCTTCAGTTTCCTGGACTTTGCACAGACACTGCAGGAGAACTATAAGAAACAGATGTAAGGTAAGGATTTTTTTTTTAACTATATAGAGGGGCCGGTAGTGGGTTAAATTTTAGGTAGGTGAACATGCCCTTTAAAGGATGTCCATGAGTCCTCTGAAATGACCTATTAGTGAAAAATGCACCAGATATTTTAATCTATGGCCCATAATTATATTTGTATAAAGTGACCATATCCCTGCTCAATCATCGCTTCTTCAGCCCCCTCATTTCCCTTATTATTTTAGTTGCCCTTCTCTGAACTCCTTCCATCTCCACAATGTCCCTTTTGTATCTGTGATTTCAAAACTGCAGCACATAATCCAAATGAGGCCTTAACCGTGCCTTGTATAGAAGAATAATATTTTTCTCTTTTTCATTCTATTCACCTCTTTATACAAGACAATTTCTTGCTAGCTCTAGCCGTGGCTGTTTGGTATAGTTGCTACGGCTTGTTTGTTATCTACTGAGATTCACTAAGCACAGATTCATTTATGGTGTAGGTGGCAAGGGTAGTTAAACACTTTACAATTATCAACCGGTGATCGTGTAAAAAAAACTAATGGTAAACAATAAGTAAAACGCTACCTGTGTAAAAACATTCCGCTCGTGTGAAACTTCTTTTAACCTGCACATCTTCATGGTTGCTGTTATCATCATTCATCAAGGGAATTTAGAAGCCAGAATATGCTTTGCTGAGGACCCGTAAAATAATGGGAGAATTGACATTCATGCCATTGTCTTTTAGCTAATTAGTAGTATTATAAGGGACTGTAAGGGACATTCTACCTCAAGACCAAATTTTACTGTATTGCTAAGGACCCCCAAAACCTTAAGATTGCAATTTTTCCTGTGTCCCAGTGGTCTGGAAATAGCCTGATCTAAAGTTTTTTTCCTGTAAGGTTAAGTGTGTACACAAATACATACATAAATCATATTTTACACTTTTACTCTATTAACACTTCATTCCTATTTTTACTGCAGATAAAAGATCTGCAAAGACTGCAATATGGCAACTGGATTAGTTTAGTACTTTTTTTTATCAACACCAGTAATGCTGAGACTCTGTATTGTATTTGCCAGTACAGCTACTTCCAGATTACATTTTTACCGCTTAGCCTGTAAAATAAGAACTGGATTTGGTCTTATTTCAATTAAATTTTTAACTATTTAAAGTAATTGGTTGTCATATTTGCCATTTTCAAATAAATATATATAGATGCAAATCACCTGTTATACCTATCTCTTTTTAGGAAAACTGCTATTATCATGGGTTTGTTGAAGGCGATCCTGAATCATCTGTGTCTCTTAGTAGTTGTACTGGGCTACGGTATGCACACCATATCAAACTTTTTAAAATGCTTATAGCTTTTACCTGTCTGAAATAGGGATCTTCAGTCATTGAAAGGAGCTCAATCATACCTTGCATGATATCTCTACCTGATGTGAATGCAACTTTATAGGCATGTAAAATAAAGATATAGGCATGTAAAGTTCCACTTAAGCCATATTGTGATGTGACAAACACTGTGCTGTATCATAAGCATCACCAGAAGTCAATCTTTTATGAAGCTAGTTGCAACTATGCTCTGTGTTAGTTTTGCCAATTGGGCAACTTAGTGAGATAGATTTATTTTCCTTTTCAGGCTTGTGACAAGCTTTAAAAACAATTCAAATTCTCAGGGGCTGGCTTTTGGTGCAGCTGATGATGTGGCATCTTGTCCCAGCAGTAGGATATAAGTGGGCATGCTCAAGCCAAAATCGAAGGGGCGTAGTAATGGTGCTGTTAATGTCACAGTTCACAGTGTAAGTAAGAAGCACCACCCCTTACACTGCTATAAGCCTAAATAGATTGCAACTAGAAGTATAATCCTGGATTCTTAGGAGTGTGCTTTATTTTTTACCAGGGTGCACTTGTATGAACACCATGGCTCCCCTAAATTTACACTTTCATTTACTAATTACTATAAGAAAACATGGACTTTGGCAACATTCTGTGGGCTTGCTTCTTGGTAGGCCTACTACCTGTAACTTTTAAACACAGTTTGGGGTTGAAGCAGTTGTTTAAATTAATCTTACCTATGTCATAGCAATAATATTCTCAATATGAACTGCCTTTATGAATTTAATCTTTTGCTATTAAAGGAGGAAAAAACTAACCTAGGCCCTGCTGATCTGGATTCTATAATTAATGATAGTGCTGTAAGAAAATAGCTTAAACTGTAATTAAGTATATAATACATAAGGCTAGGCATTTTGAATGGGGAAGTGCAGTGGCAAGAATCTATACTACAGTCACTCAGCTACGTCACTGAGTGATTTCCTGTCTCCCACTGCACCTCACCACCTCTCCCCCTCCCTGTATTCCTCGTTTACACGTGAAGCCATTTTTTCATAATATATAAAGAGTTAACTGACATTCGTATTAAAAATGTAAAAGAAGGACTGAGCAGGCTCTCACCCTCTCTCCCTGTCCAGTTCCTGTCACTGCATGAATTATGCTGAAAATAAGGTGTAGCGGACAGCCAATTATTTATGAATCACAGGAATACGCCACTCCTTATCTTCAGCGTAATTCATTCATTGACAGGAAATGGATGGGGAGAGAGGGTGAGAGCTTGCTCGATCCTTCTTTTACATTTCAATACAAACGGCAGTTAACTCTTAATATTCAGAAAAAATGGCTTCATGTGTAAATGAGTAGCACAGGGAGGGGGAGAGACAGTCCTGTTTTTTTTCTTTGTCTGGCCTTGTGTATTATATAATCCACTACCTATAGAATAATATGCGGATATTACACTGTAGGTAGCTTATTATCCCTTATATAATATTGGAAGTGAAGAGGCCTGTGTTAGGTTTAATTAGTCTTTAAGCATTATCTTAACCCTGCTTACTGCATAGTTACATATTTGATATCCTACATTTAAATTTTTAGGGGCTACATAGAAGCAGATGATTTTAGTTATAGAATTGAACCAATGGATTTTATGCGCACTTCACACCATTATTTATATCGATCAGAAAATAGAATTGGAAATTTAGCATGTGGGATGAAGAGTCGAAGCAAAAAAAATATTTTGCAGTTTACTTCTCCAACTTTAAATGGTGTAGGTACAAATTATGTTGCTCTTTTTGTTTTTATCTCAGGACACAAATTTAAATAAAAAATATGTTGTATTTTTCTTAATTTCCTATTTTCAGAGTTACAATTTTTATAATAATTTAATTTTAATTTACTGATGACGAGTGAAGAAGCAATGAATATAATAAATCTATTGTCTGATAATGCAATGATTTTTTTACAGGTTGGTAAACCAATGTATATCAAGTTTGCTGTAGTGGTTTCAAACAACTGGGTAAGTGTGATGTTTTTATTTCCCAAGAACTCCAGAATGCTAGTCGTTTAGGCAGAGTTGTAGAGAACAAAAAGGACAATTAAAAAAAGGTTGAGGTGGGCAAAAGGACTCAGGCAAATGAATTTGCTCTGCAACTTTGCCTGGAAGACCAGCATGCTGGAGTCACTTGTTCACTGTTGACATTGAGACCTTTGTGGGTACTTCTTAATAAAGCTGCTAGTTAAGGACCTGTAAGGTTTTAGTTTCTTGACTTACACACTCCTACCGTAATTAACTCCTTGATCAGTTATGTACAAGGGTGTTATCCATTCCCCTTTCTATTGTGGTTAGAACTAGTTGGCATTGCTCAATAAAAGAAGTAATAAACATCATTGTAAGTGATCTTCAGTTTTTGTGCCAGTTTCACCTATGTAATAGTGTTCCTATAATAGAAAAACAATAGACTGATGAGTTTAGAAGTGTGTTTTTATTTCTGGCAATTTTAAGCCTGAAATTGAATTTGCAATTGTTAAAGGAAAACTAAACTTACATTTTTTAAAACCTAATGTCAAAGTTTATCTTCCTAGAACACTTATATATTGTAAGATTCTTCACTAGTTAGTTGCATTTAGTACATGTGAGAAATAGATTCTGTAAATAAGAAGGTTTCCATGTTGTTGCCAGTACAACCCACAGCCCATGAAGTCATCAAAGAACCACACCCCCTGACCCCAGAATTCACTGTTTCTGTGCGCAGTGAGTGTTTTCTATACACCAATATGGAAGTCCCTGAAAAAACTTTAAAAGCTGCTTGTTACCCTGCAATTTATTTACCAGTCAGTGTGAGTTGCTGGAAAATAAACTGCACGGTAACAAGTAGCTTTCAAAGTCTTATCAGGGGCTTCCATATGCCATTTTTTAATTATTTTCCTAGCAAAAGATAAATGGGGCGATTCAATATTGAAGAGTCGCGTTACTTATCCCCATCCAGTGATACAATACCTAACGTAACCGAGATTATGCCAGGTATTGCATCGCGGGATCGGGCTAAAGTAAGTAGCGCAACTTTAAAGCCCCATTCAAAGTCCTGTTAAGTTTTGCGCTACAAAGTAGGGGTTTTGGATCACTAAGCACAGTGCTATTTCCAAAAACATTTGGAAATGGAGCTGTGCTCAGAAATCCATCTAAAACCCACGTTAACCCGATATTTCATCGGATTAACGTGGGTTTTAGACAGATCTGGGCCATATTAAATCTCCCCCAAAGCTTCCAAATGTACCTGTATGCTCTGCTTATTCAGTGTTGGTGCACCGGATAAGGCACCAGATTTAAAAATACACAGAAGGTTACAGAAGTTTGTGAGTTCAATACTTACCCAGACTCACCTGGTAAGATGCCAGTTATAGAAACACACAGTTTTGAAGGCCACATTTTTTTTATATTTTGTTTCCATATTGTTGTATCAGTGCTCTGTATAGTGTCTCTGTTAGCCTAGAGGTAAGAGCTGTACTTTTAGCAAGACAGAGAAAATGTACAAGTTGCAGGTTCTATTCCCCAGACCTACTTTTATTTTTTTTATTTTTGCTGAAATGTTAGTATTCCGTTTCTTACATCTATGCTATCTATGAAATACACTGCAAAGATTACTTTTTTTGAATTAATTAAAAGTAAAGGATTATATCATTGTTAGGCATTGAAAGTATTTGAAAACAAAAAACTGAAATCCCTGTTCTGTGTCAGGGAGAGTTATTGGCTGTCAGCTTCTAGGAAGCAAGGCTGCAAGTTCCTTGTTTTGATCTGTTGAGCACTACAGAGCATGTGCCTGTGCGCAGACACTTAGCTGGGAGTTTACCCAGCTAAGGTGGATTGTGGGAGTGACCCCTAGTACAGGTTATTTTCATAAATCACCCGATGACCATAGCAAAGGGAGAGGTGAGACACATCTTGCTGTATGTTTGTGAATGTGCTCTGTCTATTGGGACAATGCTGTCTGGAGACTTTAGTTCTCCTTTAATGTTCCAAATTTTCAACTAGTCTAAAGCTTGCCATATAGTAAAGACACTGCTGCCCTGCCCAATATTAGTTTGAAATGACTTTTAAATATCAAATTCATCTTACATCTTTTAAAGGACAACTCCACACTCATAAGAACATCTTTTAGAAAGAATGGCCTCTTTAAAATATGTTAATATATCATAGTTTGTCCTATGAGTTCATTACTGTATGCCTGCTATGCTTTTGGATGCCTCATGGAAACTGAGCAATTTAGAAACCTGTACTGAGCCTGGGCTTGCTCTGAAGAGGCAGACAGGGGATTAACATTCAGTCATTGGCTGTGATTTCAACTGTCAAATCCATAACTGACAGTTAGTAACTGGAAGAACCAGGAAGCAGAAACAGGGGAAACAGGACATTGTGCAGGATTTCAGGTTTGACTTATATATTTCACATTTCAAACTATTACTGTTTTGGGGGGGATTTACCTGTATTTAAGTTTTTGTTTTGGGGCTGGACTTGCCCTTTAAGTATATGGTCAACATAAAAGGGGAAGTGATACAATATTCAACTGTGTTAATAAAATTGCAAATGAGTTTTTTGTGATCAATTAAAGGGCATCTATACCGCAAAATAAGTTATTTTAAATTGACCATTACTGGAAACTATAATTCTTCCCAACCACCACTGTATCATTTTTTTGATCTGCCCCCTATTTCTTTAGATATCCAATCTAAAACTTTTTATATTTCAGCTGTCAATCAAGTTCGTTGCTCTCCAAAAACTATTCTTTTGCAAGTAGTTTTACTGTAGCTGGAATGGTGGCAGAGTTTTGACAGTTGTAATGCTGTGTGCAGGCTTGAAAGTTGGTTTGTGGGAAAAAGAGGGAAGGGGGATACTACTCCTAAACAAAATGTGTTCTAGATTGAATGCATGCAGCAACACACACAAGTGCTACTTACATATTTTCAATTATAGATTAAGATGAGGCAAAGTCATTTTTTCAGTATAGTGTCCCTTTAAACTTTTTAAATTATGATTAGTAAACGCAAAACTCAATTGGAAAACAGGGCTGCTTCTTGTAATGTCTACATGTGTAAACACACATGTAGACAAATATACAAATACTAATATATACATATGGACACATACAGATTCATATACATACATTTATACATAAACATAAGAATATACACTCTAATGCAGGTACATAAATTCATGGATATATAGTTACACACACATACTGTAAATACTGTAAATATTTACTGTAAATATTTAATGCAGACATATACATAAAGACACATAATTATTTGTAGGTTATTTTAAACAGAAAAACTTGTGATTACATGTAATTTTTTTTGTTTGTTTGAGAGTGCAGACATGTCTACTGGCCCCACTGTGTAGTTTAAAAAAATCCTTACCTTACATCTCTGCTCCTTATGGTTCTCCTGCAGGGACTTCCAAAGTCATAGAAGGCGTAGAAGCTGTCTTCCTGTCCATATCGTCTCCTGTCTTGCCTCCGGGAGGTAGTGTGACATGCACAGGAGAGCCCTTTTCCCCCCTCCCTCTTACCACCCGGATCCCTCTCTGTCTGCCCTTTCCCCTTGCTTAAAATCATTTGGCTATATTGTTCCTCCCCCCTGCCCACGCTCAACTGCAGTGTTAGATCTGTAATAAAAGTTTCCCAATCATACTTACATCCCTTTGATCCTGCGGCTGTCTTCTTAGCTGACAGTCGCATGTGTGATTGGCTGACCAGCAGCCAATCACAGATGTGGCTGCCCCTCTCTGCAGCTTCTGGGTTTGCAGAGAGGAAGAGAAGACAGATGCGGGAGCGAAGGGATGCAAGTATGATTGGTAGACTTTTATTACAGAACTTACAAGGTGGTTGGGGGTGGGCAGGGGAGAAGAAAATATAGCAAAACTTAATTTAGGGTGGACATGCCCTTTAATCCAAAAACTATACAAACATGGCCTCTAACTGATATAATGAAAAATATAGAAACAGACCTTGGCTTAAAGGGTATGTCCACCCCCCAAGCTAAAATATAACCCACTACTGGCCCCACTATGTAGTTCAAAAAAATCTTTACCTTACATCTCTGCTCCTTTTGGTTCTCCTGCCGTGTTTGCCCAAAGTCCAGGAAACTGAAGAGTAGGAGGTGTCTTCGTGTATAAAAAGGTTACTACCTCCTCCTTGTCCTCCCTGGCTGCCCCTCACCTAGTGTAAAACGTTTTATATATAATGTAGGGCATCCCTTCCCATCCCCAACCGCTACATTAAATCAAACTATAAAAAAAAATCAAACTATACTTACATCCCTTCGCTCCTGCGGCGTTCTCTGTTGCCGGCAGCCGCGGCTGCCGTTCTGGTCCCTGTTTGCAAGTTCCGGCAAACAGATGGCTGGATCAGAGTGATGGGCTGTAAGTATAGTTCTGCTTCTTTTTTAAAGAATCTAATATAGTGGTTGGTGGGGAGAAGAGACATTTTATTATAAAATTATAAAGAGGGTATAGATACCCTTTAACATTTAATTATTATGTCCCTTCCAAACCCATCCTTTTTGTCTATTAAATAACTAGTTAGAATAGTGTCATTGTAATAACCATTTATTATTTTTCTCCAGCCTTTGTTTATGATTGTGTTGGAGATGATATTAAAGTCTGTGTTAAAATTTATATTTTGCTTTGTGTTATGTGCAATATATATTCTAACCCATTGTGCCATTTTGTATGCTTATGTTTTTGTAATGTCATTGATATTGTGCTTTGTCTACAACATAATTATCTGTTCTTTTAGTATCGTCAGGTCCAAAACATCTCCAAAATAGTGTCAGAAGTTACAGAAATGGTAAATCTATTGGATAGTGTGAGTACACTCAGCCACATCAAAATTTATTTAATTACAGTGTTTTCTACTGTTGCTTTGTGGCAGAACTTTTTTTTTTATTATCTTAAACCTGCATCATTTTTGTTTTGTTTATTCCTTACATGGATATAGAAAGATAATATTTGTGGCATTTTACAAGTATGATAAAGTACATGTAACAGACAGATAAACCATCTGAAATGTACATTATATGAAATACATAAACAAGAGCGGTAGGTTTAGTGCTCAATGGTATAAAATGCATACATAACATAAGAGGGAAAAAAGAACCATGGCACACTGAATATATTAAAATAGTATGAAAAAACATTAAATCATATATGGAGGTGCGTGTAGCTCAAGATACAAATGGTCCAATTCACTGCCGACTGATGCACTGGATATCAATACAATATATATTGTATATAAATATCAGCCAATACAAGCTTTACAATATCAGCTTTGCGGCTATGGGTGAGTATTTAAGGGCAGTTATTAAGGACAGTAGGGGTTAAGACTGAACTCGTTTAATCACATGGACTAGAAATACTTTACCAAGAATTTACTTTTTTTATTTTGCATTATTCAAGAGCAAGGGGATATTTACAGCAGTTAAGCAACTTTTTCTCTAGTAACTAAATCTTTAAACAAGAGAAAAACTAATAGTAAATAATTAGTATTGATTTGGTTTTTATTATCTAGTATCAAGCCTTTCAAATTAGAATTGTCACTTGATCCAAATAACCACCTTAAATTACCACTAAACCCTGAAAACAACTTTCATCTCTGAATCTATTTTATTGTAGGTAGGAGCTATTACTAACTTGTGTTTTGCTTAAGTTTATAAGTAGTTAGGTTTTTAAAAGTTTTATAATGCGTTCTTGCAGTTCTGTCTTCTTGCCTGATTTCAATGGAAAATTCGGGTAATATATTATTTATGCTAGACACCCAACTTGTAACAAGATATACAACAATATTATTCATTTAAATCAGGCAAGGAGATTGAGAACTGTGAGCTTATTATTTTTTTTAATAAAAAAAAAAAAATTTCTCCTACCTCCAAAAAAATTATAGATGGCGAGGGCTGTTTTTAGGGTTTAGTGGCCATGTATTTAAATATTTTCACATTTAAAGAATTGCTTTAAACAGCCATTAAGTATTTTTTAAGCATAATGGGGAAATTTAAAGAAACACTATACTATGCAGTAACTTAATGCTCTGGAGGAGAAGGCAGACTCACTGGCGTGAGAACTAGAGTTGCAAAGGTTGCAGTTGCGACCAGGCCCTTGAGATCTGGGGGCCTGCAACAGACATTGTCGGACTGGCTAGTCATACACTTAAAAAAACGGGATGTCCGTATCTTCGATTTTTGTGTGTACCTTGATCTGAGCAGCAGCAGCAGGATCCTGGGAGGTGTGTCAGAGAGGGAGAACAAATAGCAACTGGACTCTCCCCTCAGACCCTCCCCATTAGCTTCTTCCTGCTTGAAGATTTATGATCTCTCCCTTCCTGGCTGGGTCCTCCGATGTGGTCTTCATGTATTGTAGGGAGGGTCACATGATCTACTGGAGCCAATGAGTGCAGCCTGGGAAGGAGGAGGGAGGAACTTCAAAGGAACTTAAGACGGGATTCTGTTTAACATTAATGGGCTTGGAGTGGACAATAAAAGCTGGTTCGCTAGCGCTGGCTGCAGACTGCAGAGATAACAATATTTAAACAAAAATCAACTGCTGACAACTATTTTTTTTTGTTTGTTTTTACGTTGACCTAATAAGTACAGATTATGTCTAGTCTGTGTGGGACAGATAAATAGTTTATCTCTGCCTGTCTCTGTCTATCTGTCTTATTATCTATCTATCTTTATCTGTCTGTCTATCATCTATCTATCTCTATTTATTTATATATCTCAGGGCTTTTCAAATGGTGTGCCACCAGATGTATGAAAACTACAATTCCCAGCATCCAGAAACTACAGAAAAACCAGGGAATTCTGGGAGTTGTAGTTTTCAAACACCTGGAGGCACAGCATTTGAGAATCCTGATCTATCTATTATTTATCTGATAGATAGATAGATAGATAATATATAGATATAGCGACAGAAGATATATAGATAAACAGATCAATAGACAGGCAGATAGATCGACAGACAGACAGATATAAAGAGATAGATCAATAGACAGACCGACAGTTATAGAAACATATAGCTAAATAGACATTGACATTGTCCTGGTTCTCCCTCCAGACTCTTTAGTAGTGTGTGGGACAGTGTAAATTCAGCTATATGTATACACATGTCTCGTTGGTGGGGCCCTAATGTCTAGTTTCCTGATCCATGTGCCCTGTTCAAAATTGGTTTGGCAGGCTTTTTACCGGTGTCTTTGTGCCAACCACTTACAATTGAGAATTTGCCAACTATTTTACCAACTTCTGTTTGCCATCCATTTTGCTAGTGCCAGTTTGCAAAGGATTTTACCAGTGTCTATGTGCCAACAATTTATCATTTGTCTGTGTGCTAAGCATCTTAGGATTATAGCTGATTGTTGGAGGAAGCTGTACCATGAGTAGGTGCTGTGCTGATTTGTGTTGGCGGTGGGGTAGGGGGGGACCCAGGTCCAAATTCTGCATCAGGACCCATAGGACTGTAGCTACGCCACTGGGCAGGTTCGGAGCTAGAATTCTGTCAGTTACTGTACCTAGTTTAGTGTCCTTTTAATGTACGGCATTCCTGTGTGGAATTTTAATGGTGAAGTACACTTCCAGAAACCTTTTACAATATGCATAGTATAATTTATAAATCACTAAACTATAACAACTTTTAGTTTAGTAATATAGTCACAGACTTATTTTTCTTTCACATGAACCAGTCCTAAGCTACTGCAGGAGCTTGTTACATTAGGTTTCTGATTACTGTTACACTAAAGTACTGGCAAAATGTTTGGAATCTTCAAGGGAGCAAGTGACTGAGATCAAGAGTTACTAGAAATAACTCCTACTTGAAAAGGAAAATTAATTAGGCTGAGGCCTCACTAGGACACACAGGAGAATGCACCTCTCTGTGCGTACCCTGCTCTTACGAAATTTAACCCTATTGGAACGCATGCAATACGCACCAAAAATGGTTATCGCATGCGCTACGAAAAAGACTCGGAGAGCATGCAGTGTGGCCGCTCCCATAGGTTTACATGGGTCTGCACAGACACTAGCACGATTGGATTGCAAAATGTGATCCAAATCGCGCCAGTGGAGCCTAGCCCTTATGGATTACAATAAAGATAGTTGGAAATGAGTGAGTATTAAAAATACTGGCACGTTCAAAAACAGGATAAAGAGATAAAAGGGATATTAGGAGATTAAAACATTTAAAGGGAATACGGTACTGTTGCCTAATATCAAACCAGTTCAACAGGAGAGAGTAACATGAGGAAAGAATTGTACATAAGAAACTCCACACTCTGTTTACTTATATTATGTATTACCTGTGTATGTAATAAGTATGACTTTGTATAACATGTATTACCCTGTATGTAATATATGACTATGTAATTGTAAAGCGCCACGGAAAATGTTGGCGCTATATAAATCAATAATAATAATAATACATATGTGTACGGTATTGTTCTTTATGTAGTCATGTTTCCTGTTCTGACCTTATTAAAAATGTTTATATGGTAAAAGATAACATTTAAATATAGATTTAACTGACAATCAAATAAGGCCATATATATACTGATATGTCCCTGCAAATATGTGTGTTGGTAAAACTAGTAGACAAGTAAGGACACAGGAACATACGGTATATATTAGGAGAAGTATTGAATCTGTGAAAAAATGAGAAATTATACCATATGTTTATCAGCACTTTGTTCAATACCATGGTACAAAATGTTTGGCTATAGACCAATTTGATCTTAAGGTTATAAATAGAGGAAAGAATTTAGATTAATAAAATTACATGTTTGAGAGATGATGGAAACTCCTTAGCTGATTGTCGGTGGCTGCAATAGGATAGGGTATCGTTGTTTGCTCTGTTCCTAAGGGGGACCTGCAGGGGAGATCTCGAGGAGAAAGCAGTGGATATCTAGATATCTACTTGTTGTGGGGGGTTTAGAGTCAGATCAAGTAAGGAGGCTTGATCTGTCTATTGTGGACTTTCTGAACTGTGAGCTATTATTTGGCTCCTCATTGCACCAGGCACTCTATTAGAAATATTTCTTTGTGTATTGGGGTTAACTTTCGTGACTGCTACCTTTTTGGAGTATTAAATAAGTTCTTTTTAGACCTATTAGTGGATTTTTAGCCTTAATTTCTGTTTGTGCTCTAGAAAATGTTTATACATAATGCTACATGTAAAGCAGAACCACAATCTCAATAAAGGCAGGAAATAAGCAGAATAAAGAAAGAAGGTATCACAGAAATGATTCAGCCGTGTAGCTTTTTGTGTAATTGATGCTATGTATCTTATTTATGCAGTTACATTTTTTTTTTAGATATATCGTTCCTTAAATATACGTATAATTCTTGTTGCAATAGAAGTATGGACAAATGAAAACTTTTCAGTATCATCTAGCACTAGTGGAGATTACATTCTCTCTGAATTTAACAAATGGAAACAGAAGGAGTTTGTCCATCGAGTTGGAAGTGATATGGAAGGATTTGTGTGAGTATGCTTCTTGGTTTTTAATATTGTAAACTACCTGTTTACTTTTAAAGGATATGTACACCCTAAAATCAACTGACTTGTATTTGGAAGCTGCAGCTTTAAGTAATGTGTTCCTTCCCCCCCCTAGGGCCCCCCCTGAGCCTACCTGTGATCATCTGAAGTTACTGACATCTTGGGTTATGTTTGCAGTCTCAACGTGCACGTCAGCATGATGTCAGCACATGCACGGACGCACACGCTGACAGCACGGGCGGGAGGCGCAACGGGCCGCGCTTTCTTTGACACAGCAAAGCAGGAGAGGAAGGAAATCTCGAGGTGGAGCTAAAGAGACTGCAACCATAACCCAAGATGTCAGTAACTTCAGATGGTCACAGGTAGGCTTGGGGCCCTAAGGAAAAATAATTAAAGCTGCAGCTTCCAAATCAGTTTATTTTAGGGTGTATATATCCTTTAATGTGGCTTGGTTTCTGTTTTATAACATAATTACTTAAACTACAGTTTTTTTTAATTGCAGCGCCAATAACGCTCCTTCAGGTGGAATGGGATATGTAGGGAATGGATGCAGTAAGGATTATAGTCATTCATTTGTTGTGGTATGTAAATAATTATGTTTTTATTAGAGAGTAACTGTGGTCCAAAAATGACTCTAGGTAAATTAACAGGAATTGCTTTCCTGAGGATATTTGCAATTTACTTTTTTATTTTACATAAATAATTACATTTATATGTGTGATATGTTAGGAGCATCACCAGATACCCTGTACTTCCTGTTCTAAAACATGTGACAGTTCCTCTTCCCTGTGTCTCCTCTTTCATATGGGCCCAGTGGCCCCTCCTCTTGCAGGCCCAACCTGGTCCCTTCCCTGGCAGCCCCCTTGGCCCTTTCCCTTGCAGGTCCTGTGGCCCCTCCCCTTACTGACCCATCCCTGCCCCTTCCCTTGCAGCCCCCTTGGGCCTTTCCCTTGCAGCCTCCTAGGGCCCCTCCCACTCATGGGCTCTTGCCCTTCCCCTGGCAGACCCAACCTGGCCCCTTCCCTTGCAGTCCTCTGAAAGAACCAGCAGTTTTAAACTTTGAGTCTTTCTCTGGTGAAAAGTGTGCTTTTACACAGCCATGTCTAGGGGGTAGGGGGGTATTGGTCAGAGGGGGGAGTGGCCACAGACAGGTAGACAGAGCCTGCGAGTGGGTGGGGCCACAGAGCCCCGTGAGTGGGAGGGGCCACAGGGGATTGCAACAGAAGGGGCCACAGGGCCCACGAGTGGGAAGGGCCAGCAAGTGGGAGGCATTAAAAAAAGCAGGGCTGTGCTGTTCTCCCCACCCCCTACCCTTCAGTCATGCACTGAGCATGTGCCAACCGCAGATTAGAGGAGTAGTATTTCTGATTGCAGATTCAGACCTCCCACCCCCTAACTTTCTGATCAGTGATTTCTTCATATCTTGGGCTGTGCAGCACGTAGAGAGGTGGTTGATGGCTCATTTAAATCCTGGTCTAAACTTGTTTGGAGACCACAGTTCCCCTTTAAGAAAATTTTTTATTTTTCTTGTTCATTTTCTTAAACGTCCTGTATATTTAACTGAAAACATCAGATGTACCATGACCTGGGTTAATAAGAACCTCGAACACAATATTTCCATTAGTTATTCACGCTTTTATAACTCAATAGGTTTTCTTTGTATTTCAAAATTTGTATGGGTACAGTAACTATAATATGCAAATTTCACCATGGTCTCCATGCGTTTAGGTTTAAATTTGGTAAAACTTTTTATGTTATTTCAAATTCCGTACCAGTTGCACTAGCTATTTGCAGAAGAATATCTACAGGGAGATTATGGCAGTAATTTATTATGAAGAAATATTGTGTCCAGTCCTTGCACTATTAAGGTATCTTACTGCTGGTTATTGGCTACTGTCAAATCTCTCCTATGATGATTATGGTTTATTATTACTTTCATCTGTCACACTAGTATAATTCATTATATAATAGTGATAAAAATATTGCCAGATCTTGAGCAAAAAACTTTTTATTTCTTAGTTTAAGCATTTTGATGTCACTGAAAGGGCTTTAATTTTTGCTCATAATATTGGACATGCACTTGGTATGGAACATGACACAGATGGAAGTTGTCAGAATTGCATCATGGATTGCTGTAACACGTAAGTTATTTATTTTACTTTACCTCCTCAACCTTATGGGGTAATTTGTTGTCTATGTCCCACTATCCCAACACCCTGCTTAAATGCTTATTTGTCGTTTTAGTTAGCATCAAAAGTTCATACTCATTCAGAAAGTGCAACTTAACAGAAATATATATGTGCAAACTTCCTGGTCTTCCATTAAGACCACAATGGATCCTCGAAAAACATGACAAAGATGCACTTAACTTATCAAACAACTTCTTTATTCTGGAAAATACATATACACACACACAATGTTTCAGGGAACAGCCTGTCCACTTCCTCAAGTGTTAAGTTGTCCTTTAAACTCAAAAATATAGCTTTTTATCTCCTCACTACATGGAAATTCACCCAAAAAGTCTTCCCTTTGGCATTGTTTTGGCAGGTATATAAAATCAAGCATCCAGCCATAAAATATTTATGGTAAAGGAGTTTTCTTGAATTTCTCTGTCATAAAGTGGTAAGCCACTCATGCTAGTACTCAATCTAGAGTGAAGTCAGTTTACAAAAACTGAATCTTAATTCCTTGAATAAAAGGAAGTTGCCCTGGCAGCAGGTGGGTGTATCTGTTACTTTATGCTGTGATTCAAAGGAATAGTTTACTTTTTCAGTGAACTATTTCTAATGCATTGATTGAAGACTGGATGTTAAGGAGCTATGCCTTACCTCCCGTTCTTCAATCAATTTCTCGGGATCCAGGAATGAAGGTGAGCATTTTTACCTTTCACACTATCCACTGTGGCCGAACTGACAGGTCCCAACCGTTTCCTGGTCCTGTTCAACTATAGCACGCGTGCACTATAATGCGTGCTATGGTTGATCTGAAACAGGAGATGGTTGTGAAGTAAGGCATAGCTCCTTAACCTCCCGATCTTCAATTAGTGCATTAAAGGAATAGCTCACTTTTCCAGTGAACTATTTCTTTAAGCCATTTCAATCTCTGAGATCTTAGTAAGATGAATAAACAAGTTTAGCTATGCTATGGAGGTTTCTTATAACAAGGAGTATGCTTCAGACAGAAGGAAGCTTATGAGGGAACAATGGCAGGCACACAGAATAACAGAAGTAGATGCACCCGATCACTCTTAAATTATAGTAATACAATGAGCGGCAATGTGTTTTAGGCTTTATTTCTCCTTTAAATTTAGGGAGAAAGGAAAGACTTGTTCACAGTCAAATCAACAAAGCATGTAGACAATTTGTTTTGGGTAATGAGGCCATGAAAAATTCACTTTCTTCTGAAACAGTGTTTTCTGACTATAGTACTGATTCATTTCTGTTTTTTGTTTTTTGCATTACAGTTATAACTTTAAATTTAGCAATCAATCTCATTCCACCCTGAAAGCTGAGGAGACAGCAGGCAAGCTGTTTTGTTTGAAGAATGATCCATTTGCTGAATTATTAACATCAGGGTGTGGGAACAATTTTATTGAGCAAGGGAACTTTTGTGGCATTTGCTTTAAAAAGGTTGGTTAGCTCTTATATTTTTTATACAATGTGCTCACATTTTTGTTGTATGTAATACAACAAAGTATAAGTTAAAGGCTCATTCAAATTTTTATTTATAAAAAAATATCATAATGCTCTTTCATCCAATTGTGCATGACTTTCATTTAGGTACATTAAAGAAGGAGTCCACCCTTCAAATGAAAAATTGTATATAGGTCAGTCACACCCCAAAACTGCAGTGATTAGAAATCTGAAAAATGTAAGACCAACCTGATTTTCTGTTACCTTTCTTTCTGATTCCTGGTTCTTACAGATAGCAGCTGTTTTTCATGGATGTTACAATTGACATCACAGCCAATGACTAAATGATATTCCTTTAGGTGTCTCATCTGAGCATGTGCAAGCTTGTAAAAGAGCTTGGAGAAACAGAAGAAAGGGTGAGAACATTTTGCTGCATAGCATTAGTTGAAGTGTTTGGGGAGTGATTTACTTATATATAATTTTTCATTTGAGGGGTGACCATGGCCATAAAACCTAAAATACATTTTCCTGATTTATAGCTTGCTCTATTTTTGAATGGGTCTCCCAGAATTTTGACCTGAAAACTTCTAGTTATTTGTGTTTGCAAATAATGGCTTCAATGGTAATATCTGCTGTTCTGTTAGTATAGGCTGAGGACCTGGTTAACTCAAAACATCTTTGTACATTGTTCTGCTCTGTCATACACATTCAGACAAACCCTTACAGTCAGCCTGGAATATAAGTCACTCATGTTCCTTAGATCTTAACATTGGGAGAG
Source organism: Hymenochirus boettgeri (assembly GCA_019447015.1). Taxonomy (NCBI): domain Eukaryota; kingdom Metazoa; phylum Chordata; class Amphibia; order Anura; family Pipidae; genus Hymenochirus; species Hymenochirus boettgeri. The sequence goes on from CM033471.1 coordinate 224,814,416, forward strand.
CTCTAAAGAGATATAAGAGCTTGGGTAAAAGGGTCATTTTGACAGCGTGGATTTGGCCAAATAGGGAGAGTTTGTAGGGGGTCCATTTCTGAAGAAGATTTTTTAGTGATTTGAAGGTTGGTGTGTAGTTTGCTGTGTATGTTTCTGCTGGGGTTGGACATAAATGGGTGCCTAAATATGGTAACGGTTTTTCTGTCCATGTTAGATCAAAGTTTAGTTCGATGAGTTTTCTGGCATGGTGTGGTATGGCTATTTGGTTGGCTATTGTTTTTGTGGGGTTGAATTTGAATCCGGATGCTTCGCTGAATTGTGATAGTTGATTGTAGAGATGTGGGAGTGAGGTTAGCGGGTTACTTAGAGTGAAGAGGGTGTCGTCTGCGAATAGTGTTATTTTGAATTCTGAGGAACCTATTTGTATACCAGTTATATGTTGGTTAAGTCTAATATGTTGTGCGAGGGGTTCTATGCAGAGTGAGAACAGTAGTGGGGATAGGGGACAGCCCTTCCTTGTTCCGTTTAATATTGGGAACTCCTTGGATATGAATCCCATATTGTTTACTTTGGCTAGTGGTTTTGAGTATAGGGCTGATATAAGTGATAATAAGTGGGGGGGAATTGGAAGGATTTTAATACTTCTTGTAAGTAGATCCATTCTATACGGTCAAATGCCTTCTCGGCATCGAGAGCCAAGAAGGCAGATGGGAGGTTGTTTGTATGGGCTATATTGAGTAGTTGCAGTGTCTTTCTAATGTTGTCTGTGGTTTGTCGACCGGGTATAAAACCGCATTGGTCAGGGTGAATTAAACGTGGTAGAAATGAGTTTATGCGTGTTGCTATGATTTTAGATAGTAGTTTTAGGTCTATGTTGATGAGAGAAATTGGGCGGTAATTTTTGCATTGGGTTGTATCTTTGCCGGGTTTTGGGATTACTACGATATTAGCTCGTAGCATGTCTTGGGGTATTTGTTCTGTTCCTTGTAATATTTTATTGTAGAGCAAGGTGAGGTGGGGGGTCAGTTCCGTTTTGAATTTTTTATAATAGCCTGCTGTAAAGCCATCTGGGCCTGGTGCTTTGCCTGTTTTGAGTGTCTTTATTGCTTGTTTAATCTCGTCTGAGGTGATAGGGGTGTCTAGAGTTAATTTTTCCTGTGTTGTGAGGTGTGGTAGTTTGGCTTTATGAAGGTAGTTTGTTATAAAGTTTGTGGGGAGATAATTGTGGTCTACAGTTTGGCCATTATATAGTTTAGTGTAGTACTCAGAGAAGAGTGCAAGGATATCTAGATATCTATAGGGTTATGAACTAATGAGTTGTCTTGTTTTCTTAGAGGTAGTAAGAGGTTTTGGGTGAATTTCTCATTCAGTTTTTTGGCTAACATAGTATCTGGTTTGTTCCCTTTTTCAAAATATTTGAGCTGTGTGAATTTTAGTGCTTTCTCAGCGATGGTGTGTAAGTGATTGTTTAATTTGTTTCTTAGGGTGTCTAGGTTGGTTTGGGAGCATTGGGAGAGGTAAGTTTGTTCTGCTGTTCTGAGTTGTGAAAGAAGTTTCGTAGTGATATGGTTGTGTTGTTTTTTGGCTTGAGAGGATAGTTGGATGAGATTGCCTCTTATGACTGTTTTGTGTGCCGCCCAAATGATTGTGGTTGGTGTTTCAGGGTTATTGTTTTCTTGAAAGTATAGTTTTATTGCTGTGTCGATTTTGTTGAGGGCGTCTTTGTTTAGGAATAGCACTTCATTCATTCGCCATTGGTGTTGATATGGGGGGGTTGTTGTAGGAGGAGATCTACTGAAGCATGGTCGGACCATGAGATGGGTGCGATATCGGTGTTGTGTAGAAAAGGGATTAGTTGTGAGTTTATGAATATATAGTCTATCCTGGTGTATGTTTTGTGGGGGTGGGAGAAGAATGTGTATTGTCTTGATTTGGGGTGTTATAGCCTCCAGGAGTCCCATAGGTTGAGTGTTTTAAACAGAGAGCGGAGGGGTTTGGACGGGGCAGTCGGCCTGGCCAGAGAGGAGACTGAGGATCTGTCTACCCTTGAGTCCAGAACTGTGTCGAAGTCGCCTGCTAAGATCAGAGTGCCTAGGTTTAGACTCCAGAGTTTTTCTTCTAAAGTTTTGTAAAATGGTGCTTGGTTTGTGTTGGGGGCGTATATAATTGCTAATGTGTAGAGTTTAGAATCTAGCAAACCTTGTATTATTAAGTAGTGCCCTTCTGGGTCTCTGTCGCATCGTGTCATTGTAAAGGGTATTCTTTTGTGTATGAGTATTGCAACTCCTCCTTTCTTGACCAGGGCAGAGGAGAAATAATGTGTTGTAAATTTTTTGCTGGGGAGGAAAGGTTCTGCTCCTTTCACAAAATGTGTTTATTGGATAAAGATTATATCGCTTTGCTCTCTCACATAGTACTGCATTGCTATTCGCCTTTTTATTGGTTCGTTTAAACCTTTGGCGTTGTGGGTGAGGATCTTGAGAGTTGGCTTGGTCATGGTTTGAGGGTATTTTGTATGCAAATGTAATCTCCTCTGCCCCTTGCCAGTCTGTTAGGAGTGCTTACCAATAACATAAAATTCGAACAGTATTAACAATAGATATAACATTTTGGTGTAATGGGTGGGAATAATTCCCACAATAAGACAAATATCGGTGAGGTTTCACCGCAACTTGGTGGTGTGGGAGTCTAGTTGAACTAGGGTCGTAGGGTTGGTGTGGGTTAGGATCGGGCTCCTGTTGTCCCAGTGTAATTTCTCGGGCTAGGTTAGATAATGGGAGAGATTGTTGGGCTAATCAGAATATGGTGGGGGGGAGGGGGTTTTAAGCTAGAGTATGATTTGATTAGGGGATGTCCTGTTGTGTTGTTTATATATAGTCTTTCCATTGTGTTTTTGTGTTGTTTTTAGAACCAGGGTTTTGTTTGGTCTCTTTTTTAGGTTCTGGTATTAGTTGTCACATTTGATGTGTGGGTTTCAAGGTAGTCCTGAGTTGCAGATGGTTGGTCCACTTCTTTTCGGTATTTGCTGAGGTCCTTTGTATGATGATGGGTTTTGTTAAATTCAGTTGTTGTGTTGTTGTGGAGGTTCGTGTTCCAGGATTGTCCATAGTTTACCCTTCTGATGGGGGTGTTCTCGGGGTAGTGAGTTCTTCTGTTACATGATGTCTCGGGTTGTGGGTTATAGAGTTTAGGGATACATTATTTTTGGATCCCTATGGATGTTAAGTTCTTTTGGTGCTTCTTGTTGTTGTAGGTCCGTTATTGTAGTTATATGAATTTGTTTTTTGTCAAGGGTGTATCTGGTGCATTTGGAGTTTCGGTTTGTAGGTTGATTTTAGTTAGTATGGGTTTGTTCCGGGGGTTAACTTGCTTCAGCTTCAGGATTCGTTGTTTCTATGTATCCCTTTATATATAGTTATTGGTTTTGAGTTTTGTAATATTTGTTTGCTGTGTTACTTTGTTGGTCGTTCTGGTTTTTGGGGTAGTTGTATAGTTTTTCCTGTTGCTTTGGATCTTGGAGTTCTTGGTAGATTGTTGTTTTGGTTTTGTTTCGAGGATGTTTTGTTTTGGTTGTGGTTTGGAGGGTTGCGTTTTTTGTGGTTAGTGGTTGTGTTAGATGTTGTCCTTGTTTATTGTTTTTCCCATTTTTGGGGAAAGGGGTTGAATGTCCCCGGTATTTTTATGTTGTCTGAGGTTTTAGTTCTTGGGGGGTTGTAGTTTTGGTTGAGGTAGTTTTCGTTGGGGATGGTCCTGGTATGGATCTATAAGGTTGTAGGTTTTGTGGGTATTGTTTTGTTTTCATCCATCTTTTTGTGATTCTTGAGGTGAGTGACTGTGATGTTCCCCTATTCGGTTGAGACCATGAGTCTATGGAGACCGGGTCCTCTATGGAGAGCGTTTTGCCCATATGGGTTATGGTTAGCCTGAAGGGGAAACCCCAGCGATACTTGATTTTGGCTGAGTTAAGTTGGTGAAGGATGGGTTTGAGGGCCCTCCTTTTTGCCAATGTTTGTGGTGTTAAGTCTTGGTAAATCTGGATTGGGTGGCCGTCTATTTTGAGGTCAGTCATGTTTCGGGCTGCCTGTAGTATTAGTTATTTTGTGGTGTAGTAGTGCAATCGGACAATAATGTCTCTGGTTGGGTCTTCTTGGCGGTTCCGTTGTCGGAGCGCCCGATGGGCCCTATCCATGTGGAGGCGTTCCTCGGGGACATTTGGCAGGAGGTTTGTGAACAATATAAGGAGTTGGTGTTGGAGATCAGTAATGTCCTCCGTGACTCCCCATATTCTTATGTTGTTCCTTCGAGAACGGTTTTCAGCGTCCTCCTGTTGGGATTGTAGGGCAGTCAGTTAATCTCTGATGTCCCTTATGTGCGTCTCCACCTGGGCACAGTACCTTGCTGTGTCTCCGTGAGACGACTCCAAGGCCGCGACCCGGTCCCCCAGGGCACCCACCTCTTGCTTCACTTCGTTCACCGTCCTGTGGTGTGCCTCTGCAATAAACTTTTCCATTGATTTTAGGGGTTAGTGCCTTTGAATGCTGGCGTTAGCTGATAGTTACACTGGGGTTGTGTCGGAGCTCTAGTGATCCGCGATCTTGTTCAGTGGTCAGGCTCCGCCCTCGCTCCTGCACGTTTTATTGAAGAATGGGATGTAAGACACAGCTCTTTTACCTCCTGTTCTTCAATAAAACTGACTACAAAAAAAATATTTTACCAATGAAGATACCCTTTAATATTTTCTAATATTTAGTACTGTATAATATTTACATAATTTAATTAATATAATTTTTTTTCAATCTTCACAGCTCAGCTGGGCCTTCCTTGCATTTATTTTTTATGCAATTTAACCAGATTCAGTCACAGAAGCTGACAGGAACCAGGATGCCAATTATTTCTGTATACTGGATTGTTATAGAAAAAAGTGTTAAAATTTACTTTACTTAAATGGATTGAATTTTAAATAAAATTAGTTATATATCGAGTAGTCCTATTTATGCTACCGCTTCTGTAAATGATTGTTTCTATTAATAACATTAAAATAACACATTTTAGCCAAGCAAATACTACAGTTTTCATGCTTTCATATGAATAATTAATTTGCTTAAAAGTGCCAAATTACTGTTATTCCTATTTCTACTTCCCTTTTATTCTTCCTACTTTTAGACTGTATCTCCTCCCACAGTTTTCAAATATCCCTCCTACTGTTTAAGAATATTTACTGTATATACTCGAGTATAAGTCGAGGTTTTTAGGCTTGACTTATGTTCAGGCCACTGGCTTTCGCATCCACCGTGCATCTGGTGCAGAGTAGTGACGTCAGGTGCCTGAACAGTGGATGCAGAGCCAGATTGCAGAGGGATTAACCACGGCAGCTGATTGCTGAGAACATAAAGTCCTCTCCTCCACGGGGGGGGTGCAGTGCTTGCCACTGCAGATGTTTGGAAATTACAACTCCCAGCAACTAAAGCATGCTGAGAGTTGTAGTTCCAAACATCTGGAGTGGTAAGGGATTGGGGGTTACTGTGGGGGATTTCTCTTCATTTATAGGGCAACTAATGCCTTAAAACAATACAGATTCAAGAGGATGGCATTTATTGTTGAAAAGATTGCCTTCTGATTCTGTATTGTTTTGAGGCTTTAATTGGACAGCAGAATTCCCATACAGTAGTCCCATACAGTAATAGTCATACTGGATTTGGTTATTACTCTATGGGAATTCTGCTGTCCATTTTAAAGGGCAATTAAAGCCTCAAAATAATACAGAATCAGAAGGCAGTACTGGTCATAATTTCTACCCTCGACTTATACTCGAATCAATCATGTTTACTTTTTCCTCGACTTATACTCGAGAATATATACGCTATATTTTTATATAACAGTGCGACTATTGTGAGTAAAGCATATTGAATTTTTAAGCTGAGATTTACGCAGAGCTATTGTGTCTCTGTAAATCTCCCTATTGGTGTTGTGTAATAACATCCATCCTGATAAAGGGGCCTTAGGACTGAAAGCTTGCTATTTTTGTTGTCTAGTTAGCCAATAAAAGGGATCACAACTCTACTTTTATTCTCTTACTTATGGCTAATACAGTACAAACCTCAAATATTGCAGTCCACTTCAGTAATACAAATTCAAGCCAAATAATAATCCCCAGTAATTATATTTACAAAGACTTTACACATACCCCATATACCCCTCTCACATAAGTCTAAATGTCTGCCAACACTTTAAATGACTTGTAATCTCCCATACATTACAGAGAGTGCCCAATTAAAATAATTGTTTGGTTCTTTTGAAACTATAACAAGATGTCAATTCAGTACTCTAAATAAATCTCCAGGGTATGAAACAACAGTACGGGCAACCAAGTGCTTCCATTGTAAATGTAGCCATAGTCACACAATTCTCGGACCCACATCCGACACGGAACCCCTCGGTTACAAAATCCGAATGTTGCATCCGGATGGATCGTTTGGATTTTAAGACTTCAGAACGAGTTTTAAATATTTATTGAACATTCGAGGCTATTTTCGAGAGTTCCCTCTGTGTACCAACGGGCACGTTTGCCAGTTTGATATATGTTTTATGTATTTAGAATAAAGTATGAAATTTATAGCAGGTATGGTCATCCTGTGGTCCTGCCTGTCATCTGCTGTTGATGACATCCAGCCTAAAAAAAGCTTTTCATAGAAATGTACACCACTTTCCCCAAACCCCAGTTTCTAACCCGGCCCCTTGCCGACTGTGCACCGCCCCTGCCCCTGTTTCGAGCAAAGACAGGAGCAGTGAGGCTCTGCGCTGACAGCCGCACTACCAGGTATCCCACCCCTCCCGGATTGCCCGGGAGTCTCCCTCATTCTGGGGTGGTCTCCAGTGAGACCACCCCAGACTTGAGAGGAGACTTGAGTCTTCTCACAAGTCACGCCCCAGGACACCCCTAACTCCACCCTAACCCCTCCTCCCACCACTCCTAGAATAATGGTCCTGCCTCTGTGTGATATCACGCCCGCCCCCACATGACATCATGCCCTCTTCCCCACCCTGCCCAGATGCCTGAAAGGGCAGGGTGGGATGTCTGCACTACTTCCTGGTCGTGGCTGTCAGGTAATTGGGTGTGACGTCACATCGCTCCTTGAATGACAGCCGCAACCAGGCAGAAGCGCTGGCAGTGGAGTGCAGAGGGGATGAGGGACCAGGTTAGGTAAGTCACTTCATAGGCATCTTTTTTTTACCTGGTGTAGATACCGACAATATTTGTACTTGTCCAATATTTCCATGCTCAATTAATAAATGGGGCTGGTTTTCTTGGAAAATTCATCACCATGGATAACAATTGATCTAAGGTAAATATTGTACAATTGCATTGTTCTATGAATAGGCACATTTAGTTTATGCTGCATATCTATCCCTATTATTACAGAAAAAATGCTTATATAGTGCTGAAAGGAATATTACATTGTCAGCTTGTACTTTTTTACAAGGATATTTTTAAGTAGATGTGTACCCATGAAATCTTATTTCTTGTCCTGATTTTTGGAGCACTAAAGAACTGACATTTTTTTTCCAAAGACCTTAATATTATCAGGAAAAATAGTTAAAAGCCCTATACAAACATAAAAATAATGTAATCATTATGCTCATTTGGCATGTAATGTATAGTAGGTATGCCTCATTGCAATTGCCCCCATCTCCCTTTGTTTCTTACTTTAGTAGAAATCTCTAGGTGGAGAGTGTTTGTGCGTCAAATGTCAGCTCCTCTCCTCCTTGCGATACAACGCCTATCTCTAATAGGTATGAGGGTGCCCTAGCTAGAGGAGAAGGAAAGGATGAGGGGCATAGTCTCCATGTGCACTTATCAACTGTCGGAAGGTTCAAAGGGTGTTTGCTTCTGTATCCCTCTTAATAGCATATTTTTTTTTAAAAAAGGTCCCCCAACCCAACTTCTGTTCCCATTTAAGCTGGCTACACACAGTACAGATTTGTAGCAGTTAACAGATTCCATTGGAAGGTGTCATCCTATGTAATAAAAGCCTAAAGCTGCATATGTGAATCCGTGTGTGGCTTTTTGCTTCTGCGTATGCGTGAGAGGAGTATCTCGGCTATGCGATCATCCACAGCTCACTGACGCGGACGAGATTCAGGCCGGAGCTATGCGCGTACATGTACTTCAATTCTTTGAACCTACTAGAGAGAAGGAGGAGGAGGAGGAATCTAGCGCCCGTTATTTAACAGGCTTAACTGTCTAGTCTGCTATAAAGTTCCACACATTCCCAATGTTCCTACTATACTTATAGTCTAAATATAAGGGAGTTTGTGTGGGTGGCCACTCTGGGCTCCCTGTACTAAAGTATAACAATCAATAGAAAATTTCAGTGGCTGAGAGATCTAGGAGCCCACTATGGTAGTAAGAAGGGATCGCCTTATTATTGGTTCTGTGTTTTTTTCAAGTTTAATAATCGGGGGAGTTTCTGTAAAAACTAATATAGCGGTTGGGGGAGGGAGCCCTATTCTACAGCAAAGGGGATTTACACTAGGGGGAGGGAGAGCAAAATGGGTGGGAGAGGGAGGAGGGGAGGGCTGCAGTGCCCATGGCAAAATTCTACCAGAGGGGAGACAAGAGTCCTATATGGACTCTGCCAGGCTCCTGGTGGTCAGTTTTTGGGACTTTGTGGGGACATTGCAGGGCGGCCATTTGAAACTGGAATGTAAGGTAAGGATTTTATTACACTACACAGTCGGGCCAGTAGTGGGTTAAATTATAGTTTTAGGGGAGACATGCCCTTTAAATATGGACTTAAAACCAGAATACACACATTGAAACAACATGTGAATCGCAAATATTTTTGCATAACTGTACCAAAGGTTAACGTGGCTTTAAAATGGGATTTAAGGCAGCTTGAACACTTGTGTGCTCAGTTATGCCACAAGTTATGTATCATAGCTTTAGCAGCACAAATATCTGGTATAGACACCCAAGATTGAACTAAGCTTTAGCGCTAGTACACCTGACATGAGGGGGCAGTAGAGGACGATGGTGGCTCTCTGCAGTTCCCTGATGAAATTTAAATGCAGTCAGTTTGCAATGAATTATTAAAGTTTTTTTTTTTTAAATCTATAATTCTATGAAAGGTAGGAGCGAGTATTCCTACCTCCTGTTTTGTGTTTATATAAAAGTAATTAGTTTTAGAGGTTTGGCAGTGTTTGCAGATTTCAGTCTTCCTGTTCGAGTTGAATGAATACAATTTTTAGGCAGGGCAAATGGCTCAAGGTGGCCATAGACACAACATACACAATTGTCAGCCAGTGTATGGGCAATCTGCTGGCGATTGTAAGAATTTTTTTACATCTGGGCAGGTTGAAATGTTTTTCGTCCGCGTCTACAGAGCAGGATTATCCACAAGGCAACCCTAGGCACCTGCCTAGGGCCCAGAAAACTTCTGGGGGCCCAGCTTCAGAAGCAGTAATAAAATTACAGTCTACACAATATATGTAGCAAAAAACGGGGCCCTAAATAATGGCCCTACATTGTGCCCCATATGATCTTAATCCATCTCTAGTACCCCTCCCCTCCCGGATCTTCTGGGAGTCTCGCCCGAATTGGGAGTCTCCCGCGATGGAGAGGAGTCCTGAATCTCCTCCCCATTATGCCCCCTTTTTACGCCCACGGCATGACGTAAATGATGTCACGCCGCACCGCCACGCCCCTCGCCCACAGCATGACGTAAATGATGTCACGCCGCACCATCACGCCCCCTCTCCCCCCCTTCTCGCAAGTACATAGTGGCAGGGTGGGATGTCTGCGTCTATGGGCACCATCACCTGACACAGTATTTGTAACAAGATTTTTCTTTGAACTCAGCCAGGGAGACTGAAAGCTGCAAAAACGAATTTCTAAAGCTAATTACTTTTAAAATAAAGCCAAATAAGCGGTAAGTTGATTTTAGGATACAGGGACCCTTTAAGAGCTTGTGTGATCTGGTAACCTTTACTATAGAGGTGCATAAGACTACTTCACTACAACGACCAATCAGATCAGTAGAAACAAACAGCTGATTGGTTGCTATGGGTCAGTTCCCATCATCATAAACAGCCTCTCAGCAACCAATCAACTAGATTTTACAGGTCACCTGCACTTTTGAAAACATCCGATTGGTCTTTTTTTTAATGTGCGTTACAAGGTTTGTTGGGAGAACGTCATTAGGGGTTCATACTTCCTGGTTTGCTGTACAAGCTCCCACAACTGTGAGACTCTCTGAACAGTATTATTGATTGGTGGGCTATAGCGATAGCAACAATGCAGTTCTGCTTAATAACTCTTATTTTCAGACATATATTGGGAGCTACAAGTCAAGGTGAGTATCACAGTGAATGTGTTAGTATAAATTAGAATATACTGTATGTAGTTATGAGGTTCATATGGTGGTCTTATAATTATAGTAAATTCTTTCAATATATAGTAAATAAGTTCAATACAAGATTCAGTATTACTAAGCAGTTAATTAAAGAATAAGGTTTCCCTGACCCTGGGACATTTGTAGTGTTGTAGTGACATTTGTGAGTTGTCAAGTTTGATAAGAGTAACCATCATAGTCATAAATGACCACAATAGAATAATAAGATAATAAAAGTTGGACAAGTCCACCAAAGTCCAAGTTGGAACTGATGGATAAGGGAAACAGCGTTTTTAACTCTCAGTGATCTGGAGCTAAATTCTAACCATTGATTGGGTAAATGTAATCACATGACTAAATATGTAACTAATTAATAATGACATAAGCTAGTAATTGCAAATGGTATAAATAATCTTGTAAATGTAAAAATAAACCAGAACAGTTCTATCTCAAGAGACTTCAGTGTCTTGTGTTCTGTTCTCTCACAGCTGTGATATATGTGATATTTGGGCCTAGTGACTGACATCTATTTGAATGTATATTATTTTACCTTGACAAGGTATTTATGGAAATCCTTTTTATTTACCCTAATAAAAGTACCCAGGGTGAGGACATAAACCGCTAGGGGTGGACCAAGTATTTCTAGAGATCTATTAAAGGGGAAGTTCAGTACAAATGCAAATGTTTCTAAGAAAAAAAAACAGTATTTTCCCACCCTAATGACCATAACCTGCCCATTCTGCATTTTGTCTGTATATAAATAAATGCTTCCGAAATACTGCCTTACTGTTTGCAGGACCCCTAATAGAGATCGTTATGGTCTTGCCCTTGACCCAGTGCCTGGGTTGATTCAGTTGCTCAGTAGAGATCTGAGCATGTTTGACCATCCAACAGCCAATTAGTAGTAATTAATGTTAGGAACATTCCCCGTTAGTGTGCATCCTGGGAAGAAGAAGGACCGTTATAGAACCTGCAATGTCAGCTCATTAATGTCAACAACAGGTATAGCAAAGGGTATGAAATCAACTTATTTTTCAAAATGGAAGATAATATGTAAAATAACTAGGTGTGCGTAATGTAAACTAACAATTTAAAAAATGATATTTTCCACTGAACTTTTCCTTTAATAAACTAGGAGCATCCTCACCTCCTCACCATAGGTACTTTAATGGGGGGAGGTGGTGGGTAAACTTAAGTTAAGTTGTCCTTTAATAATTAAGTAATGTTCATTTTGCCATGCGCATTGCAGACCTCCCCCCCTCCCTCTCCCACCCCTTTTGCTCTCCCTCCCCCTAGCACAAATCCCCTTTGGGGTATTGTAGATCTCCCTCCCCCAGCCCCAACCACTATATTAGTTTTTACAGAAACTCGCCGAACTCTACTTACCTTACCTCACTCCCCTGGCGTTCTCCACTGCCGGCAGCCGCGTCCGTGATTGGTTGCCTCTTAGCCAAACATGGACGTGGCTGCCGGTCCGGCCCCCTGCTTGCAGTTTCATGCAGAGGGCCTGGACAGTACGCCGGAGGAAAGAGGGAAGGTAAGTAGAGTTTGGGGGAGTTTCTGACAAAACTAATATGGTGGTTAGGGCTGGGGGAGAGAGACCTACAGTCCACAAAAAGTTAAACTGTTACTCAGACAGTCACCAGCTTCCAGAGGAACCAAATAGGATAATCCTGCAGGTCTGAGATTAGACCCAGGCAATCGTGACTCACTGTGTGGTTCAAACTGAACATGCTTGGTTAATACTTATTAGTATTCACCACGGCAAGTGGTGATGGTACCTCATATATTATAACAGAAGGTACCTCACAGCATTATGTTATTATAATAGCATTGCCCTAATAATCTAAAGTTTAAAGGACAATTATACTCACCTCCCCCTCGTTCCTTTCCCCCCACTCCTGCAAAGTACCTAGGGTGAGGACCTAAAATGCTAAGCCCTCACCTCTGGGTACTTTACAAAAGTCCTTGTAATTTCCCTCGTCACTCCGGTCCAATCATCCCCACTGGCACTTTGAGTGACAGGTCGCGAGGCAGTCAATGGGAAGACGTGCTGTGCAAGGAGCCCTCAGAGTTTGTATCCAATAAGGTAAATTGTCTGTCCAATAATCTGTCCTCCCAACAGGGGGTAACAGGATCTTATATGCAAGATCTTGTGTTGATCTGGTGTTGAATCAGGACATCACACTGCGCAAGGGACCACACCAAACAGATCACTCTCATCAGGAGCACACTCTTCTATCTCCTTTCACTTTCTCTCCTAGCCATAGAGAGCAGGGATGTCTTGTCTTTTATTTTTTTTACTGACACCACCTGCAGGCTGGAGGTGTTATATAAGGAGCCTTGGTGTATATGTCCATTACAATACACATCACATCCTGTGTAGCAGAGAGAAACTTTTTTGGTTTAACCTCCCATTTTTACCATTCCATGTTGAAATAGGAATCTTAGCTCTGTAAGTAAGTTTATGTATTTTGTATATTTTGTGTTGTACCTAATATAAGTCGGTGCTATTCTTTACATACATTTACTGATGGTCATTTAAATGGTAATAGTGAGATAGTACACACATACATATACACCTTTTCTATATGTAATATCATATCAGCATCAGAAACAGTTGCTCTGACCGGGAAATTTTCCTTGCTCACAGTCGGCCCACTGTACTAAAGTATAGTGAGTCAGCTAGGGAGTATGGAAGTCACAAAACTTTTCCCTATACTTTATATATACTTTATGTCAAAGATGACAGGAAGAATCTTGTGCACCCATCTTAAACCTGCACAGATCATCCTATTTATATTTAAAGTTTCTGGTAATGTGTTTTTTTATACTTTCAGATCTAAACACAACTTATTGGGTAGATTCCTATGAAATTGTAAATCCGCTATTGGTAGATGTGAGGACTGTTAATAAAGCAAAGGTAAGCCTTGCCTCTATAGTAAGGGTTTAAATCATGCCCTGGTGCGGTCAGGCCCCCCTGTAATTAAATATAAACATAATACTTAGGAGGCCTAAACAGGGTAAACAAAATGCTTTTGACACTTGAAGCAAATCAGATTTTACTCAGTCGCTATCGCACCAGGTAAATTTCCCCCTACTAATTCAATATGCACAATGCGCACTTGGATAGAACCCAAAAGCTGGCATTAAATAGTCACGAAAAATGTGCGTAAACTGCATATTGAATTCCTTGCGCTGGCTGCACGGGTGTCTTTTGTGATACCCATGCAGAAGGCGCAATGAAGGAGTTTAAGTCACACTAACATATTGAATCGGTTAAGCTGGGTACACACAGTACCGATAAACCCTCAATACCGTCGTATCATATCGTCGTATCGGGGCTTTATCGTTACTGTGTGTACCTTGCTTTTCCAAACGAGCGCGCGGCCGCTGAACAATCGGGTCAGCGATTCGGAAAAGAGGAAAAATTTACCTTGGCCGCGGTAGACTCCCTATAGGGACTGTGTGTATGCAGATCTTTGAAAGATGACAGACAGGAAGGATCTTGCAGATCTTTCGAAAATCTTTTACGTGTGTACCTAGATTTAGTGGGGCTTTAACTCCAAAAACATGCACACTCCCCGAAAATATATTTTTAGCCAACACTGCTGTACATTTCCAGGTAAATTGGCTACCTGGATTCCAAGATTTATCCATATTTGGATTAATACCAGATTCTGTTAATAAAATAGCTAAACTGTTTTCTGTCTGCATATTTATTCCATGTTTGTTTTCATTCTGGTGTTTAGGAGTTGACCTACGTGATTCCGATTGACAGTAAAGACTACATTTTACATTTAGAGAGTAATCCGTAAGTGTCATTATAGGGTAACTGTGGTCATAAATTCTTCCAAACTAGTAAGAATGATATAAAAAGCCTTCCATCATACCTTCAAAATAAAACCTAAATCACATCTCTAGATAAAATTTGTGAGAGGTTATTGCTCCTGGTTGAACTCTTTCTGTTTTCAGCCATGTGACCATCTTGTAGTCATGTGACCAGCCTTTGCCTGCATTAATAGGCTCCCCTTCTCAACTGTCAATTTTTTCCCCAGGTCCTTCCTGATTTCCTTAGCATTAAGGGGCATATTTATAAAGCTTCGTTAAGTTTTCGCAGCCGTTTTCACTGACATTAACGCATAAATCGCGTCTAACGCGATTTATAAATGTCCGAAAACGGCCACGAAAAGTTAACGAAGCGTTAACCCTTCGCGGCGATACTTACCTGTTACCCCCGCTTCTATTTATAAAGCGGCGGTATGTGTTTTGCAGTGCTAGTATCGGCTGTTTTACTTCGCCACCTTGAAGGTGGCGAAAACAGCCGATACTAGCCTCCCCGCGGCGGGTGGTCGCACCCGCCCCGGGAGGCACGCCCACCCCGCCCACAACCCCCCGCGGTCTCCGCCGCCGCTTCCCAGCAGCCCCTCCCAACCCCTTCCCCGCTCGCGGCAATCTCGGAACGGGAGGTTAGGAGGGGCTGCCGGTAAGGGGCCGCAGCAGGTGGGCACCCCCTCCCCAGCAACCCCTCCAAGCTCCCCGCCCCGGCCGCTCCCAGGGAGGGGGAGGGGTGGAGGCCCCCTCCAGCGGGGCCCTGAGAAGGGCCTTTTGGGGCTTAAGGGGTCCCGCAGTGCGAACCGGGACCCCCCTCCCCAGCCCTATCAGGGCCTATGCGGCACTTACAAGTGCCTTTGGCGGGGTCACCCCCAGTGTGCGGCTCTTAAAAGTCTTCTTTCTTCCAGTCCCGGCGACACCAGCTCCGCCGAAGCCGGCGACCTCATTGAGGCCGATGTTGCCGGCGTCTTGATCCAACGCAACGTCTTCGGGCTGGCGACACCAACCCCACTCAGGTCGCCGATGCCAGGCAGACTCACTGCGGCCGCCAGTGAGCCCACTGGCACCGCCGGCCTCAACGGAGCCGATGTTGTCAGCCGCTTCTTTCTTCCAGTTCCTCGCCGAGGCCGCCGACCCCCGAGAGGTACCCCTGCGGCCGCCAGGGGTACCGCCGTCGGGCGCCGCGACCTCAACGAGGCCGATGTTGCCGGCGTCTTGATCCGACGCTACGTCTTCGGGCTGGCGACACCAACCCCACTCAGGTCGCCGATGCCAGGCAGACTTACTGCGGCCGCCAGTGAGCCCGCTGGCACCGCCGGCCTCAGCGGAGCCGATGTTGCCAGACGCTTCTTTCTTCTATCTTCAGCCATCTACTGCGATGGCATCTGAGTTCCGCAGCGGAGTGCACCTCTTTATATAGGTTTGCAGAAAACCCGAATTCATTTCTGATTGGTCAATTTTTTAATACTTGCTTTACATGCTTTACATTAACCAATCAGATTACTGGAAAGTTCTGAAATCTGAGAAGATAATGAGAGTGTACAGAACATATGATAAATAAGTGCCGCTTCCTTATTCACACTAGATCATTTGTTTTTAGGATCTTTATTTCACCAGATTTTAAAGTGTTTTACTACAGCGATCAATACTTGTTTTTTGATAAGCCTAACATTCTGGTAAGTCTTTGAAATTCACTTTCATATTTATATATTATGTGCTTACTCTAATTATTGGGATAAAAATCCTTCTCTTAACATTGAAATTCCTTCGCTCTGCAGTAACTGACTGCTTTCTAGCACTAACTGACAATTTTCAAGCCCCTCCCCTTCCCTCATTAACATATGTTATCCAGTGTCATTGATGCAAGAATTGTCAGTGATGATGAATGTGGGAGGAGCCAGAAAGAAGTCTTTTACTGCATGAGTATAATTGTCCTTTGAATCTAACCTCTCATCCTATCTCTCTGAGCACTGCACAACAGAGGACTGTTGATACTGCACTAGTTATTACTTTAGCACTTCCACCCTTTCCTATGTATCTGTATGTTACCCACCTAAGTAGATTGTAAGTTCTACGGGACAGGGGCCTCTTTCCTCGTGTTACATGTTTCAAACACTTGTATATTTCGTGATGCTCATACTTATATATATGTTTATGTACATATTTACTGTCCCCCTTGTATGACTTTTTGTATTCTATATTGTACAGCGATGCGTCCCCTAGTGGCACTATATAAATAAACATCACCATATATTTTAAAGTAGCAGGTGCATTATTCACAGAAAATCTGAATAGAATGTGGTGTTAAACTACAATAGAGCACATTTTATTACATTCCATAGTTTATAGTAAAACAACAAAATTATGCTAGCAATAATATTTTCAGTATAAAATTTATTTGGCACATCTAGCTCTCAGCTGTGCTACTGAGCCTTTTACTTATTGCGACCCATTTGACTCACCCATTTTTGTCACTTCATTCGGTAAGTCATTGCATTACTGTTTTAACCCTATAAGTGTTAAGATCGAAGACAAACCTGTTTTCTGCATCTGTTCAATTCTGCTGCAGTTTGGCAATTTTCCACTGGAGGTCACTGTTGTCCGTGTCTGATTTTTGCATTATGAAAAAGGAACTGTATTTGTTTCCTTAATCACTGTACTGAGGCGCTCTTTCTATTACATCATCTTGCATGATGTCCATAATTCTGTACAATGTACTGTAACCTTGAACGTCAGCTGCCCAACATGAAATTAATTGGCAGATTGCAAATTAGACATTCAAAGTTTGTTTCTGATGCTGTCATAGAACAGACCTTGGGAAATATATCTAGTTTGGGTTAGAGGACAACTCCACTTTAAAAAATTTACTTTTTGAAATGATAAGTACCTGGGGCAGGGAGGTAGGATTGATTGATTATTGCTACATTCCAATTTCATTTTGCTGAGGTGTGCAAGCATATGCACTTTTCATCTGTAAAGGGTTGTACACAATCTTAGCACTGACCCCCGACTACGATATTCGGTCGGGAGTCGTTCATTGGTTCCACCATGGTGGATCAATGAACAACCCCCAACCGAAGTGGCCTTTCGCCGCGGGTGTGCATCCTGGGTCGGTGCAAAGATTGTACGTGTGTACAAGGCTTAAGGTTAGTGTCCTGGATCTTCCTGTATAAAAGATAGTACTGAAGCCATGAGGAAGCCTGACTTCACAGAAACAATGTTAGGAGGTAAAAAATTACCAAACTTACCTCTCAGCTTTTCATTTTAACTGTCTTTTTTAACTTTATATGCACTATAGTTTACATACTTTAAACTAAATAAAGAACCATCACCAAATTTAAAGGGCATGTCCACCCCCAAAACTATAAACCCACCCCCCACTACTGGGGGGAGGGTAAAATCCTTACCTTACATCTCAGCTCCAAATGGTTTTCCTGTAACCCCCCCTGTAATCCTGTAAGTCCAAAAAAGTGGCCACCAGGAGGATAGCAGAGTCCATATAGGACTCTGCCTCCTGTCTCTCCTCCGGGAGATAATTGGCATGCGCAGTGCAGCCCCCCCCCCCCCCCCGACCTCTCCCTCCCATTTTGGTCTCCCTCCCTCTAGCTCCAAACCCTTTTAGTATATTATAGTGTTTGTTTCCTCAGCCCCAACAGCTATAATGTTATTGCCAGAAAGTCCCCCTATAATTACTTACCTTGCCTCTCTCCTTCGCCATGGTGAACTGCCAGCAGCTGTCTCCGTGATTGGCTGCCTCTCAGCCAATCACAGACACGGCTGCCTGTCCAGCCCCCTGCTTGCAGTTCCGTGCAAACAGAGGGCCGGGGCAGTGCGGCAAAGGAGAGAGGCAAGGTAAGTAACTATCGGGGCACTTTCTGGCATTAACATTATAGCGGTTGGGGCTGGGGAAGCAAACACTATAATATGCTAAAAGTTTTATTAAAGGGTAGACATACCCTTTAAAACAGTATGACAGCATTTACAAAGAAGCATTATAAACAAATAGGTCAGGTGCTAGAGCAGCCTTTTAAATGTGATTAATGAGAACTTTCACAAGGACAGTTGATATGCATTAATGACTGAATGCTAATCACCTAGCTGCCTTTTCTGAGCATGCTCTAGCTCATAACCAGCTCACTAAAATGCTAAAGTGGGCATGAACAAATATAGTCATTAACATACACTACCCCTTCCTTCATCCAGGCATCTAGGAGCATAGCAGGCATAAAGTGTGATGCACATTTTTTACTTTATTGTAAATGTATTAATAAGATTGAATCTGTAAGTTGTATTGTCCTTTCAGACTCACTGCTATTATCAAGGATACCTACAGGGCTACCTTGACTCTTTTGTGGCGATGAACACGTGTTCTGGACTTAGGTACAGTTTAATAGGTTGTATGTATTGGATCTTTCTTTGTATTACACTTTTTAAAGAATATCAGGCTAAAACATTTTCTTGCCCAGTGCTAGTCATACAATAAAAATACTTTCAAGATAATATACAAAACTCCTGCCATATTACTTCTTAATATTCCTGCCATCTTCACCCCTTTTTACATTCATTTTGCAAAGATGATTGCGATAAAATTGTCCTGGGTTATTGTGGGAACTTTAGGAGGCACAGTGCATGGTTTACTGCATTAGGTGGAGTTCAAATGTAGTTTTGATTGGTAGTTTCAAAAACCTTTTGGAAATGGCACAGCGCACCTGATGCAATATAGTTTACGATTTGCTATTTAGCGTGAAATGGCATCACTAAGCGCACCTTACTGTCCTTTTTCCTGCAATGCAGTAACTGTCACAACTCACAATTTTTTAATCCCACCAGGTAATGTGCCTTTTTAGATAATATTACATCACCCTGTCTGCGTCCTACTAACTGAAAAAGTTCTTCTAGTTTAGAAGAATACGTTCACTATTCCCTAAAATATCAATTTATACATGATCCATTTCCTGCTTCACTACTCTTAATAGTACTTGGGGTTTTTGAATTTCTATTGTTTTATATAAATATATATTGCGCTGAAGATACAATGCAGCACTTTACAATTAGTTCCTCGGTTATTTTTAGGCTCTACCCTAAAGAGCTTATAATCTAAATACAATCACACACAACCCAGGTTGTGGTCTTTACAATTGTGGGTGAAACTGGATTACCCAGAAGAAACACATACACAGGAAGAACATACAAAGTTGTAGATGGTAACCACTGAGCTGCCCTATATTCCTGTAGTTATTGTGTTACCACAGCTAAAACACATTGAAAGGCACTGAGAGAAAGAACGAGTCCTCAGTAGTTTCAAATATTTCATTTTATCAAAACTGCTGCATGTCTGGTGTGACAAAAAGTAAAAGGAGATGTGAAATTCCATGGCATTTAATGTGGTCATATTTACATTTTCAACTTATTTATATATTTGTGTGTTTGATTAGGGGCATCATCCATGCTGGTACATTTACATATGGCATTGAACCCAGTAGGACTCCACACAACTTCGAACACATCATCTATAACATGAAACAGTTTGATGCAAATATAGTCTGTTCACTGGACACATCCAGCCAGCCACACTTCACAGAAAGATCATCAAAAGAAGAGGTAATCCTCATAAATATGGTATTATGTGGTGCGTATTATGTGGTACAGGAGACTAAAAGTATAATTTACCTTTTTTTTGTGGTAAAAAAAACTAAAAAAATTTGTCTTACCTCAATGATCCCTTGGTGAGCATTCTGCATGAACAGATTCAGAAGATCTGCTCTGTTCTCCTCTTGTGTCCCTTCTAGATTGCACTGCCCCTCTCTCGGTAGGCATGTGCCATCATATTGTGAGGAAAGGAAAGAAGCAACAGCACAGACTCATATCTACATTGCAGGGAGAGGGTGCCGTGGCCCTGGCCACCCATGGGTGCTGTGGCCGTGGGCCACTCAGACACCCCTCCCCTACATAAAACTGTGTGAGAACTTTGCCTGAAAAGGCTGTTTCCACATAGTGAGAGAGTAGAGCTAAAGATTCCCTTACCTTCACAGTGAGGATCTTCACTTCACACAGCAGGGAGGGGAAGGGAATTCCTGTCTCCTGTCCTGTCACTGAAGTCTGAGGCTGTGCTCGCCATCGGCGAGGTGGAGGAGCAGCCTTAGGAATGTCACATGTCAGCCTCCCACCCATTAACTTTCTGGTCAGTAATTTCTTTATATCTTTGGCTGTGGAGCACGTAGAGAGGTGGTTGATGGCTCGTTTTAAAGGTAGGAAATTGGCCTTTCATCATAGTTCCCCTTTAACTCTATAGTATCCATTCTATTTCAACTGAATATGTTTATTTTGTGGTTTCAGAAATTACCTGGTCGTAATAAAACAGCATACGTAGAATTATTCATGGTTGTTACTGAAGAACAGGTGAGTCGGTAAGAACTGAGTGAACCATCATTCTATAGCAATACTAAAAGGCTAAAAGGTAAAGAAAAACTTTGAGACAAGATGAAGCAACAATTTGCACCCTGGGATACTTTATTTCACAAAGTTTTTTTATTATACAATAAATTCATTATTAGTGCATTTGTGTCCGCATTTGTCCACGTATTTTTATTGCGTTCCCATAGACTTGAATCGAATGGACAGGAATGGAAACAGACCAAAAGTTGTGCACGCATGCGATTGATAAAAGGATCAAAATGCAACGCACATAGTGGAAACTGGTTTCTACATTTCCATTAAAAATACAATTAATTGCAGATTGGAAAATGCAAGTGGACAGAAAAGCAAAGAGAAACCTAGCTCTAAATATTTCTAAATATTAGTGGGTCGATTCAGTTGATTCAGCGCCTGGATAGTTTCAGTTGCTCAGTAGTAGTAGAGATCTGAGCATCTTTGACCCATCCAACAGCCAATCAGTAGAAATAACTGTTAGGAACATTCCAAGGATGTGGTGCATCCTGGGAATAAGAAGGACGGTTAGAAACTGAAATGTCAGCTCACTAATGTCAACAGCAGGAAACAGCAAAGGGTATGAAATCAACTGATCTTTCAAAATGTGAGAGAATATGTAGAATAACTAAGAAGGCATTACACAAACTAACAATTTAACAAATATTGATAATTTCCACTGAACTGTCCCTTTAATAACTTTAGTATTTGACTTTGTTTTTGCAGTTCTTGTTCCATCATGAAAATAAAACACTTCTTATGGAGAGCATGCTTGATTTAATAAATGCTGTCAATGCTGTAAGTTATAACATCATTTACTTTTACAGGTTAATAGACACATTTGTGGAAATAATAATAATAATGAAAGTTAAAGGTTGTAAATTGTAAAGTCTGACAGGCTTTCCTACCAAGATTAAAACCAAGACTGAAAAAAATATTTAAATACTATTTTTTTTTCCCATTAAGGTCTTCCAGCCTCTGAATACTCAAATTATTTTGAATGGAATAGAGATTTGGTCAAATGGAAACATTATTTATATGGAAGGAATGAATGATGATGATATTCTAATGGATTTCTTACTGTGGAAAAGAGAAAATTTGGATGAGCACATGAAAACCTCTGTTGCAGTATTATCTTTGTAACAACCCTTAGCTTATTTACTTAATTTAATATTTTAACGTAAAATTACTTAAATAAGAACTATACTTGAGGACCCCTCAATCCACCCTCTTCCCTGATAGTACCCAAGGTGAGAAATCACTAGGTCCTCACCCCTAGGTTCAATTTAGATGTCCCATTCTGGGCTGTAAACTCTAGCTAGTAGTGTCAGTCTTTCCCATATCCGCCAATGGGAAGATGCACTCTGCAAGGAGTTGCCCATTGGCCAGTCTAGAAATAGTCTTGGACAGGACGGGGGTATAGACTGATACTACGGTCTAGATCAAACTCAAGGGCGAGGGCCTAGTGGTTTAAGAGGGAAGTGGTTTAGGGGGTTAGAATTGCCTTTTAATGAATGGAATACAATTTTATTCCTCCATATTCAGGTCAAGATTGGTAAATGGTTTGGGATAAAATATTTCTTGCAATAAAAATAATTTTACAGTATCAATAGGATTTCCAGAGAATAATCTTGATGGCTACTGCGGTAGAGTTCAGAAAATATACCATTTTATAAAAACATTTTATAAATAATTGATACAGGGCAAGTTGTCTTTTTGGCTAAAAAATTATAAAAAAAAATCCCCACACATTGCATCTTATTAATTAAGCATTGTGACCCCAATACTATTCACAATGACATTATTGTTTTCAAAAATATTACATTCCTAAGAGACATTCGCCACTCGTTCTCTGCATGTGTGAGGGTCAGATCCAAGCATAGATGAGATGAATGGATGCACTAAGCACCTATTGTGTTTGTTAGGACTGGAACAAGTTATATAGATCAGCATGCTTTAGACTTTGTTTTTAGCAATCCAGAGGAATGCAAACAAACCCTCCCCCTGTAGGTTATTAGGCATGTGTGATACAAAGAAGAGAAATAAATTCCTTTCTGGCGTTAACATGCCAATCAGAATACTCCCCGAATCAATAAACAAACTAGATCCAGGATCTTTAACCTTAGACACTGCGACTCAATCAATCAAATAGCCTCAGCATTCTACTCTGATGAGTGATTGTTGCTGTGCCTACATTAAACAAACATGGGCTGCTATAAACAATTGGGTAACAGGCCAAAAAGAAAAAACATTAAAAAATGGTTGTTACATTTCAATACTTAAATAAACAGTTAATGTTTCTTTGTATTATGATGCCTTATAATTTTTTTCTTCTGCACCGTAATAGCAATTTAAATGTTCTTGTTGATGTTTGTTTGTTTTTTTTTACAATTTAAGACTATAGTAATTTTGTATTTTAATTTTCTTAAACAGATTCAGTAGCACTAAATTTCTTACCATTCATATAATTTGTGTAGGAGAGACAATACTATGCCGACATCAGGATTGTCACAAATCAGAGGAGCTTGCAGTTTGTTTGATTCAGCAATTATAATCAAGGTATGCAGGGTTTGCCAACCTGTTTGAGGTTCTCAATCTTTTAAACTAGTAAATCACCACCCATAACTAAACTAGTTAAAATGGATATAGATGTAGGGTTAATTTGTTATGAAGCAAAATGATGCTCTTCTCCTTCCATCTGCCTCTCGAGGGTTTCTGCTTCCTCCAAGCTTTTTACAAGCTTTCACATGCACATAGGAGGTAGCTAGGGGAATAGCATTAGGCCATTGATGTCATCCGTTACATTCATGGCTGAGAGGTGCAAATATGAAGAATCAGAAAGCAGAAGGAGAGGTAACAGGATATCTGGCAATCTGGCAAAATCCGGAACTCCGGACTGATAAGCTTAACAGTAGCTTTATTAATCAATCATTTAAAATATATAGGGTAGACCAGGCCTAATAACCTGACGCGTTTCGTACCACTACAGGTACTTAATCATAGGTAGACATTAATGGGATCTTGGGGCTGGTTGCACCCAAGCCACCCGACTAGTTTGGTGAGTGTGATCACTGAATTCACCTTTTTTCACAACAGCAATATATTGATGCTAAACTTTTAGCGACAGGTCTGGGGCTTGAGCACCTGGACCACCCATATTTAATTGTGAGTCATGTGTTCGATTAGACTCTCAAGTTGTATCTTTCTTCCCACTAGAAACAAGTTTTCTAATCTACTAGTGGGATTTGTATTTTTGTTGATCTCAGTACTAGTCTGGTGGTTACACAGCCACACTATAATACTTTATTCTTAGTCTAACAGGATATCTGGCAGCATTTCAAGATAGACTTACATCTCTCAGATTTCTATCTATAGGAGTTTTGGGGGCCGGATTTTCCACTTTGAACAATAGGAAAAACACGTTCTTAGTGATAATGAGAATACATATGTCTAGTACTTGATAAATCCTTTTAGGATCCAATAATTGGCAATTCTCTCCCATGTGGATGTCATGATGGATTGCACATTTATGACTGAAAATGAAATCGGTTATTATTGGGCTTCTTCTAAACAAATCAAAAACCAGTTATGATAATGTATATTCACTCAAATGAACAATCTTCAAACAGTGTACAGGTGAATATAAATGTGGGAATTGTAAGCAAGAGGAGCACACTACTTCTTGGTGAAATTTCACAAGATATTTGTGCATAAAAAACAGTACAATGTTTCGGGAAGCTGCCTGCCTGTGAATATAAATGTAGACCATCACATATTAACAACAGATTCCAATGGAAACTGCTTTGTAATATGCAACAACTATTTTAAGTGTGTACCGGTACCCATATATAATAAGGATTGGTCTGGAGTAATTATTGTAATTCGTTCTTCAGATGAACCTTGAAAAAATGATGCTCAGTTTGGATCTCTTTGTACATGAGTTGGGCCACATTCTGGGAATGAAACATGATACAACAGGATGTACCTGCAAGTCTGAAGCTTGTGTAATGACAGACGGAGGCCTGTAAGTCATAGAACAGAGGTATAAGGAAGTGAATTGGGGGATTTACGTGTGTACATATATATCAGAATTGATAGAAATGATCAGTATGTTTCAACTGAATCTGCAGCAAAATTGTATGTATATTGCCAACTATTGTTATTCTAGTTTTATAAAATAAATTACTTATGGACTACCATGGAAACATGGATATTACCTAGAATTCTCATTTAATCACTGTCGTCTGTTCTAGCCTTGCTTAGAATGGTCACCTATCTTTAGGTCTATATTTTGAATTCACTCAAATATGAAATGCAGATTGTTTTGAGTATACATTTAGAAGCAGTTGTGTTCCATTTCTTACAGATTGTCACTCAGTTTCAGCAACTGCAGTAAGAGCGACATGGAGGATTTTTTTTCAAGCAGTGAATCGACATGTTTATGGAAACAGCTATCTCAGTGCGGGAACAAAGTTCTGGAACCAGGAGAAGAATGTGACTGTGGTACTGCAATGGTTGGTAACTTGTAAAATTGGACTCAAATACACATACACACACATACAAAACAAATTTAATTTAACTGCTGCCTAATGTTTATGGAAACTGTTTACCCTATTTGGAAAGAAGTTTATGGAACATACACATATGTACGTGTATGTACGTGAATTTTTTGTTTTAAAATGAGTGCATGTATGTCACCACTGCTGCCAAGGGACCCACAATCAGCATAAATATACTGCAAGGCTGTATGCTAATGGTGTTCTGTAGGTACTTTTGCTGAATTTTTCTTTTTTTTTTGCTTTCAAAATCATTTTTTGTTGGTAGGTGACAGTATGACAGTAAAAAAAAGCACCCATCTCTGTTCATATTACACTTTGCTGGGTGTTTTTCTTTTTGACAGATTCTGTCCATTTCTTTCTATATCATCCTCTTTACAGGCCTGTCCTTGTGTCTACTAATCAGAGGAGCAACTACGAGGGGAGCAACCCTTGTCACCACATGGGGTACTGTAGCTGGGGGGGGTAATTTGGGAGCAACAGTATCGACTCATATTTCAGACGTTCCAGTAAAAATGCCTCAGTGTCTGACTAAATCAGTGGTTAAGGAAGCATACATGGATATATAATGGGAACATCCCCAATATATGTGAGGTTACGGGATTCATTGATAACACACAAATACATTACTGATACTAAATATCAGACCCATCTGTGTCTCTTCTCATTCAACTATAAGAAAATATTTCTGGGTTCCTCTCTCTCTTTATACCTTTTTGTACTCATTGCACTTCATGGGCCTTATTTACAGAGAAGCGCTATTTAATATCAGTTAGCACGACTTTAACTCAATCTTCTTTGCGGTGGCTGCGTGGATTTCGCAAAAGACACCTGCCCATCCAGCGCTCGTGATTTAGTATCGCATTTGCACTCCATTTAGTGCTCCATTTTAACCCCTTTTGGGATTTACTCACCAGTGCTAATTCACATAGGGAAATTTACCAGGAGCGATTGCGGCTTCGGGTAAATGAGCCCCTATATGTTTACTTGTACACAGAGGTTATCAATCTAGGTATTAAGTTGAATATTTGATTATATGAACATGTGAGTCAATATTGCTAGGTGTATTTTTTTAACCATTAGCATTCTGATACATATATTTTTTATTTAATTTCTTTTTGTATATAATAAATGTATTACCCTATATTGATAACATTATTATTTCTTACCATCACCTTATACATTCATCATATTCCCTAGTGCTTTGTCCTTGCCTCCTTTAGTGGGTGAGGGATACGTATTAAAGGGAATGTCCACCCCTTTTTTCAAAAATGAATATGTTGTAGATTACCCCCCAAAACCTAAAGATCGTTTTAGTCAAAAGCTTTAAATCCCCTCCCACAAAGAGCTGTTATACTCACAAGCTCCACGTTCCACTGCCGCTTCCGGGTTCCTCACTCAGTCTCCACTGCGGCTGCTGTGTTCTTGAGCAGCCGCAGTGGAGACTGGACCGGGAATGGCAGTCAGTGATTGGCGGTAACGTCACTGTCACGGCCAACACTGACTGCCTTACCCGGAAGTGCAGAGCCGCCGCAGTGGAGCGAGGAGGAGCATGTAAGTATAATAGCTTTGTGTGGGAGCCGAATTAAATCTTTTGACTAAAACAAACTTTAGGTTTTTGGGGGTAATCTACAATATATTAATTTTTGAAAAGAGCGGTGGACATTCCCTTTAAGTGAATAGCTGTTACAACGTTCCTCTATACCAGTGGTTCTCAAACTTTTTCAGAATGTGGCACACTTGGCAATGCAAATATTTCTCGAGGCACAACTGTGTTCTAAAAGGGTATGTATACTGAGAAAATGACTTTGCCTCATTTTAATCTATTCATGTAAGTAGCAATTACCCTGAGATTTGTGTGTTCCTGCTAGAGATGGCCAAACTTCCTGAAATTTGGTTCGTTTTCGAACTTCCAAAGTTCAGTAAAAGTTCGGATTAAACACAGAAAAAATAGCAACGATGACTTACTGTAAATTGCTGTGACACCAGGGAAATGGTCTGGGGAACATATCACCAAAACATATTTAAACACGTCCTTCCCTCAGGCAATGCTACATTTGAGGTTTACCAAACTATATATTTGAGGGTTACCAAAATCAAAGGTTACCGAATTCGAACTCTACATTCGAGGGATACCGAAATCAAAGACTACATTCGAGGGCTACCAAAATTGAAGGCTACATTCGAGGGTTACCGAAATTGAAGGCTACATTCGAGGGTTACTGAAATTGAAGGCTACATTTGAGGGTTACCAAAATTGAACGCTATATTCGAGGGTTACCGATTTGAAAATTTGATAATTAGCAAATTTTCAATAATTATTGAAAATAAGTCAGCAAGATCGAAAAAAACTAACTACATAGTAACATAGTAATTGAGGTTGAATAAAGACATACGTCCATCAAGTCCAACCTATTCACCCTCTTTTTTTCTTTTTTTTTAACCCTACCTAACAGTTGATCCAGAGGAAGGCAAAAAAAACCAGCAAAAAATTCCTTCCTGACTACAAACAGAAATCGGAAAGTATCCCTGGATCAACCAGATCTATATGTATTAATACCAGTAATTCTCAATATTTTTTAGTTTTAGAAACTTATCCAGGCCTTTTTTAAAGCCATTACCACATCTGCTGGAAGACAATTCCACTTCCACATTTTCACCGTTCTCACTGTAAAGAAACCTTTCCTAACCTGAAGATTAAACTTCTTTTCTTCCAACCTTAAAGGATGTCCACGAGTCCTCTGATATGACCTATTAGTGAAGAATGCACCAGAGAGTTCATTGTATGGCCCATTAATATATTTGTATAAGGTTATCATATACCCACGCAAACGTTGCTTCTCCAATGTAAACAGCCCTAACTTGTCTAATCTGCCTGCATATCAAGAACAATAATACCTCATAGATAATAGAAAAAACAGCCTACCTCCAAAGATAAATATAATAAAACTAGAAAAAGCTAGAGGAAAAAAGCGGCTAGTGTAAAACTTAGTATTTATTAGGTCTATTAAAAGTAGTATTAAAGATTACCGGTAGTATCAAAAAGTAGTGACTTCACAGAGTAAATATAGTAATACAATTAGTGTACAAATAATCATGTACAACAAACATGTAAGTATCACATGCCTATACCCCACCTACACATATAAGTATATGTATATATAGGACCCCCAACCACCCTATTATACTTATCAGTCAGAAAGTCAATGTCATCCGTGCACGGCAGTCAGGACTTTAAGCAGAGTAACAGGGCAGAAGTTGATAAAGCAGTGTCACAACTTCCAATAGAGGTAGGAGAAACCATAGGTGGGGGAGCACCCCAAACGCGTTTCGCTCCAAACGAGGGGCTTTTTCAATGGCGCTGCTATCGGCATTTGCGCGCCGAGTTTAAATGTACAAGATACGGTCAGCTGATCAGGTACGTCACGGATCACGTGACCGTAGCGTCCAATCATGCCGAAGCCGGTACAGAAACTCTGCAGAGTAACCCTTAAATTGCAACAAAGTATACCATCTTAGTAAATCAATATAAACATCCAAATATCCCAACATTTTATAGTATGAATATAACTTATTAACGCTAACCCACCATGGAGATCCGCTCACGGATCAACAAACAGGTAGTTTCATATACTCAAACAGCAGTGATTTTCTGGTAAGAAATACATAGTTTCGGAGTGAGGAGGCTGAAACATGGCATCAGTAGTGTGTGTGTATACAATGTCCATCATTTACAGTAGCCACATTTTCAACCAACAGTTAATCCAAATCCTATTCATGGTCCATCTCAAAGAACATATATCCAAACAACGGAGACACCATTGAATCCCCGACTTGAGTTCCGCGAAGGAAAGTTCCAATCAGCATAAACGTTTTAATAGATCATGCAGAGACATCGCAGCTCCACAATCCTCCAGCAGGTAAGTAAACAGAAATAAGTAATCAGAAAGGATCCAGCAGGGTAACAAAAGTATCTGAGTAACTTCCAATCGTGGAAAAATTGCCAGGAACACAGTTACAGTTGCAGCATGCAAACATCCGAAGCTACTGTAACGAGGAAGGAACCCATGTACAGGATGATCAGGCCATTCGAATAGCCCGTCCATTTACAACACCCACTGGACACATAAGTCTATGAAAAGAAATCAGCAAAGTCAAACAAAGGGGATAAAGTCCATTTCTTCGTTCAGACCACCAGGACTTTTTAGGGTGAAAATACCAGAGTTTTTAGGGTGAAAATACACCGGGTTTCTGCTCGCAATAATGCGTTTTCCAAGTCTCCACCTCTAATACTCATGCTAATCTCTGACAAGCCCATGCACCTCAGACCCTGCGTTCTACTCTGATGGGATTCCATAAAATGTTTAGCCACGCTAGTAAGCGTGGTGTCAGTAGTATTGCCCCTAGTCCCCAGTCTAATATTGGACAGGTGACTTGCCAATCTAGATTTTAGCAATTGGCTGGTCTTTCCGACATAAATTTTATTACATGGGCAGATCAATGCGTATATCAGATTTTTTGATTTGCAATTAAAATACTTACTGACCGTAAATATGTTCTTCCCATCTGAGCTAGAAATACTGGGTCGGGCATCCATAAATTGGCAGTAAATGCACCCCCCACATGGGAAGGTGCCTGTCAGTCGTGTGCCCCTCTGCAAGGAAACAGGTCTTCTGGTAAAATGGCTTTTCACCAGCTTGTCTCTAAGGTTAGGGCATCTTTTAGCTGTAATAGAGAATTTAGATGTTATAAAATTGGTCAAAGTCTGGTCATTTGTAAGTAAATGACAATTTTTTTGAATTACCTGTCTCACATCATCCCACTGTGTGTTATATTTACTAATAAATCTCACCACGTCACTAGGAGAGTTTGTGGGCTTTTTGGAAATCAGCAGGTCAGACTGTGAGTACCGTGAGGCTGCAAAACGACAGGTCTTCAGTAGTCTATTGGGATACCCCCTATCATGTAGTCTAGTCTGCAACAAAGTTGCCTCTCTCATGTAGTCTGGTACAGTTGCGCCTAATCCTCAGAAATTGGCTTCTTGGAATGCCTTTCAGTAAAGATGAAGTATGCACACTGTCATAACGCAATAGTGTGTTCGTTGCTGTTGCCTTCCTGAATAATGATGTGATCAGGGATCCATCTGCCCACCTTCTTGCACACAGTTCCACCCATATTGTTTCTGCCATATCATTTATGTCCCCATCTATTCCATCTTTTAGATTTAGCTTCAATTCCTGTTTAACATACATACATACTCCTCCTTTCTTATTAACTCTGTCATGTCTAAATAAGGAGTATCCTTCAATATTTACTGTCCAGTCGTGTGAATCATTTAGCCATGTTTCTGCTATACCAATTACATCATACCTTTCCTTTAAAGCTATTAGTTCTAGTTACCCCGTTTTTCCAGCCAGACTTTTTTTCCAGCATTTGTAAATATGCATTTTAGATTATAAATTGATTTACTTCCATACTTGGTCGTACATGCCTCCTAATCCTCTATGCTCCCCCCTCCCCCTTCTCCTCCCTTCGTTGTGTTATTAGCCCCCTGATCCCTAACCTCTCTATCTACCCCTGTGTAGTTCAATGTACCCTCCCCCCATACCTAGTTTAAAATCTCCTCCAACCCCCTAGCCATCTTCTCCCCCAAAACAGCTGCACCATCATCATTGAGGTGCAATCCGTCTCTACTAAAGAGCCTGTAGCCAACAGAAAAGTCAGCCCAGTTCTCTAAAAACCCAAACCCCATCTCCTTACACCACCCTCTTAGCCATGCATTTATATTCCTGAGCTCCCGTTGCCTCCCTAGCGAAGCACGTGGCTGCGGTAGTATTTCTGAAATCACTACCCTTGAGGTCCTTGCTTTTAACTTGGCCCCTAATTCTCGGAAATCATTTTTAAGGACCTCACCTCCACCTCTGTCATTGTCACCAATGTGAACCAAGACCGCCAGGTCACTCCCAGCCCCCCCCCCAAATCTGTCTACACAATCGACCACATGTCGAACCCTAGCACAGGCAGACAACACACTGTTCGGCATGTAGGGTCTTGGCATCAGATTACTCTATCTACCCTTCTAATAACAGAGTCCCCTACCACTACCACCTACTTATCATTCCAAGCCCCCAATTCTCCCTCCCTTGTATTGGAGATGGTTCAGAGTTCGTACGAACTCATAAAGTTCAACCTGAATCCAGTACTTGCGCACAGCAGAAGATAAGGTACTATCTAAAGCTGGTTACAAATGGTGCAATCCTTGGCACTTCCAACCGGTCAGCCAGGAGGAAGGGCTGTTTGCCATGACCAAGCATGTGGTCCATAGAGGACCACACATTTGGCCATGGATTTCAGACGTGTCCGATCGTCCATTCATCCGATTCGGACTAACGGTCGGTCAGTTGTGGACGTAAACCTATGCGATTATTTCCGCCCAGTCGACAGATACACTGAGCTATTGGTCAATCGGGATGAAATATTGCATGGTGTGTAGCATGCTTTAAGAAATAGGAGGCAGATCAACAAAAAAATTGTTAGATTAATAGTCAGGATAAATTATTATTTTTAGTAATGAGCAATTAAAAAAAAGAAATTCCAGTGTACATAGCCTTTAATGTTGGACTTAACGTTATTCAGGGAGATGTAATAAAAGTTCTTATCATTTAAAATGGTGCTAATTTTGCCCCCAATCAATCAGATGTAAATGTAAAATGGTAAATAAATCAGGGGCAAATAAAAATGGGGCAAAATTAGCACAATTTTTAACGATTAGAACTTTTATTACATCTCCCTGTTTATATTTAAATCAATGTACCGTAATGTAACATTATACTACATTGACTGTGTTGACATTTTATAATAATACATATTTTTAGAATACAAAATACCAAAAATTTATGCTGGTGAAAATATTGAGGCACACCTCTGGCTGACACTAGTTTGCCCTGGCACACACTTTGAGAAACCCTGCTCGATACACCCTGCATTTCCTCCCTAGTAGGACTGCACAGACAGACCAGGCTACACTGAATTTTACAGTGACAGAAATGGTAGCAACCAATAATGGTAGAGTGGCCCTCAAACAAGAAACTTGGTTATAATATCTAAGGCTGTAGTAACCGTGTAAACACTGTTATCCACTAAACTGCCCTGGAGCCACAAATGTCACTGAGAGGGCTGGTAATCACACAGATTTTTTTTAAAACAATCCTTCCTGGTCCAGGTGGTGGTAATCTGGTCTTGGTTGACGTTAACACTGCGTTCATTAAAACTATACACTTAAAGGGGAACTGTGGTCTCCATACAATATTTGAAGTATTATATCCCAAGATATGAAGAAATTACTAACCAGAAAGTTAATGGATGGAAAGCGGACATGAGACATTCCTAAGGCTGCTCCTCCACCTCGCCGCCGGTGAGCACAGCCCCAGACTTCAGTGAGTGAGGGAGACAGGAAGTCCCTCCCCCTCCCTGCTGAGTGAAGATCCCCACAATGAAGGTAAGGGAATCTACTGCCCTACCCTCCTACTACGCGAAAACAGCCTTTTCAGGCAGAGTTCTCACTCACTGAAAGGGCTGTTTTCACACAGTTTTCGGCAGGGGTGGGTGTTTGAGTGGAGAGGGGCCACAGCACCCGTGACTGGGCGGGGCAAATGCATTTGTGAGTGGGCGGGGCCAATGCATCCATGACTGGGCGGGATCAATGCATCTGCGACTGGATGGGGCCAAGGGGGTCCTGCAAAGGAGGGGCCATGGGGCCCATGATGGGAGGGACCAGGGGGGCTGCAAGGGCAGGAGGAGACATAGGGCAGAGTGACTGTCACATGGTTTCAGAGCAGGAAGTGCAGGGGACCAGGTGATGTTGCTGCCATATCACACATGGCATAAAAATGTAAATATCTACAAAACTATGCTAAATAAACAATGAAAGTAAATTGCAAAAATGTCTTAGGAGAGCAATTCCTATCAATTTACCTAAAGTCATTTTTGGACCACGGTTCTCCTTTAAGTGGAGAAAAGGGTAAAATATAAATTCAGCGAAGAAATAGAAAACATTTTAAAGGGTATCTATACTTCCAAAAACCGAATTCTCAAAAATCATAGTGTAATGGTCCAGTACTCTCACATTTTTCAGATTTGAAATCCAAGCTGTAGATTTTTTATATATATATAAAAATCTTCATTTTAAATAACAGCATGTACAGGAAAAGACCTGTCAAAACCAGGTATGCTAATTTGTGTCCCTCCAGTGACCTCTTACTAGGATCTCCCAAAACATGTCAAACATTTATTAATATAACCCCAAATATAATGAGCTGGTAATTCAAATTGGTCTCCTGTCTATCTAATCTGTATGTCTGTCTATCTGTCTAATCTATATCTCTGTATGTCTGATCTATATATATATATATATATATATATATATATATATATATCTATAGTTCTGTCTTTCCATTATATATCAATCTATATATCTATCTGTCTCTCTATCTATCTCTCTCTCTCTCTGCCTATCTATCTATCTATCTATCTACAGAAGGGAGAAGTGTCTCACGCAGCAGCAGCCCCTCCCCCACCCACTTTCCCAGCATGTACTTAGGAAGGGGGAGGGAGAAGTGTCTAGCAGCAGCAGCAGCTACACCCACTCTCAGCAGTGTCAGGAAGATATGTTAATGAGCTGTATAGTGTCAGGCTGAATAGGCTCTTTATTATGTAAATTAATGTATCCAGTGTCAGCTTGCTTACAAGTGGGCGGTGACTAAGGGAGGTGGGGGACATTGTGGAGCAGTTACTAAAAATTGAAAATTCACTAACAAAGCAGGCACAGACACACATGTAAGTAACATCATTTTACTACCCT
Organism: Hymenochirus boettgeri; assembly: GCA_019447015.1. NCBI lineage: Eukaryota > Metazoa > Chordata > Amphibia > Anura > Pipidae > Hymenochirus > Hymenochirus boettgeri. The sequence continues at coordinate 224,848,474 of CM033471.1, forward strand.
AACATACTGTACTGTACTTTCAGACTATACAGAGTTGTTTCAGTGAGTATAGTGACCCTTTAAATATTAATAATTTTAAGCCAGCTTTTTAAATGCCAGGCATTGGCAGACTAAGAAAGCAGAGTTTGAATGTTATAGGTCATGTTTACCCTTAAAGCATAAAACTGGTTATTTGTCAGTTACCTGACCCTAAACCCTAACCAACACCCCAAAAACACTTTATTAAATGTATTACTAACCAGATATTTACAGATAATTATTGCTTCCATTCTGACTCCTTCCTCTATGCAGTTAATCAAGGCTGCATGTGCTGACATCACAGCTGATGATTGCTGCCTCCCCTGCACATGCTCAATCTTATGAAAAGCTCATTGAGCAGAGGGAGAAGGCAGGTATGCATTTGGCAACACCAGTTTTTTGTTTTAAGGGTGGGCATGTCCTTTAAATAGTTGATAAAGTACTCTCTTGTTTTATTTCTTTAAAGGAATGCAGAGCTGATACCTGCTGTGACCCAGTAACCTGTAAATTAAGAGAGGGCGTTGAATGCTTATTCGGGCTTTGCTGCAAAGATTGCAAGGTAAGGAAATAAGATTTCTTCTGTTAAATGTAAGTATTAAGGTTTAATTTTCTCTCTGTTTCAGTTTTTACCCAAAGGAACCCCTTGCCGAATGCCCAAAACCGAATGTGACCTCACAGAGTACTGCAGTGGAACATCTGGTTTCTGCCCACCAGATATGTACCAGCAAAATGGTTCTCCTTGTAACAATGGTACATCACTATGTTTTCAGAATACATGTTATGACTACAGTAAACACTGTGAATCTCTTTTTGGAAAAGGTGGGTCCCTTTTTTTCCAACCGTTGTATTTTACAAAATGTGAGAATAGAACTTTCTAATGGTTATATATAAGAGAATAACCTATTTAGGCCAGTAGCTCAGCAGTACGCAATGTAGCCTCTTGCCGTATGGCACTAGAGTTGTTTAAATAAGCTGAAGTATTCAACAGGAAATGTTGGTTAGATCATTAAATAACACAGTGGTTTCCATACCTATTTAGCTCTGTATACAAGATTAATATATCTGGTTGTTCTATGCAGTTATTAATGATTTACCAATTAGATTAAACAAATATTTAAATATTTCCTAAAGTGATATTATAATGTGACTTTCTGTACTAGGTTCCACTGTGGCTCCACTGTCATGTTTTCAGTCTGTGAATACAAAAGGAGACCGATTTGGGAACTGCAACATGGATAGAGACATGATCAAATGTGAAATCAAGTATGTTACAGAGTATACAATATCTATTAGTGCCTCTGCATTGTAGACATATACTTTCCTCCTGTGCTCTGCTTCAAATGCAACCAAAAAACCTTGTTCGTTTAGATAAACTTGTGCAGCTGCTATTGTAGAAAAGGAAAATACACATCCTAAATATTTTTGGGTGTAATTGTAAATTTGGTTTAACAGTACTGCACATGGGGGTGGGGGGGGCATCAGTGATTTATTAATATATTAACATTAATAAAAATAAGTATGTATGTTTATTTGTGATAGAGATGTTATGTGTGGGCGGCTTCAGTGTCAGAATGTGAATGCTGAAATTAATTTGGACCACAACACTTCCATAATTATTACTTCAGATGGGAATTCAAGGTGCTGGGGAATGGACTTTCACCCCGAAAAAGATTCTCTTGACCTTGGAGCTGTCCCAGATGGAGCACCCTGTGAGGAAGGAAAGGTATTTATTAAAAGGGTGAACATTTATTAGGGTGGATGTACAGAACTATGCATTTGACCTGTAAAAATTGGGATTATTTAAAAAAAAAAAAGGGCTCTAAAAAAAAAATTATACATACAGCAAGATCCCACTACTGAGCTGTAGATTCTGAGAAATCATCATTATAAATCACAGCATTTACAGAGAAAGACCTGTCACTCCAGAAGCAGAAATGTTAATATGTGTCCTATGTCTGACCTTTTACTGGACTTTTTGTCTGCCTGCCAGCACACTTACTGCAACAATTAAGAGAAACAGCAGAGAAAAGAAGGCAGGGTGGATGGAGGGGGAGATGTGTAAGCAGAGCAGTGTCCATGGTGAGGCTGTGCAAAACTTAGAAGTGTCGCAGACACTACAAGGAGGCAGTGAGTAAGGGAGGGTGGGGGCAATTAGGAGCACTCACTAAATTAATAATTTAATGACAAAGCAAACACAGATAGATATGTGAGTACCACCATTTTATTTCAAATTGTAGTTTTAGATAATGTAAAGTTGTTTGAGTGAGTATAGTGACCCTTTAATTAGTTAATTTCGTTTTTCTCATTTTACAAGCCATTGCATTGAGTACAAGTGGGGAATCTCCAGCTCTCCAGTGACTTTTTACTGGTATTCAATAGCATGGTGCTCTGAAATAGTCTGCAGCAACCCAGACTTGGCTTTACCAATTATATTGCAGCACATTTTCAATAAATAAAAGACACAATTGGTCTAGGTGGGATGATTTTTTAAATAAAACTTGATCACTGCCCATCTTTTCTCATTGAAAATCATACTTGAAAAATGCAGGCGGAACAATTTTCAGTGCTGTGTATTGTGAAAAATCTAAAATTGGCTGAATTCCTACATATTGATATATCACAGTACAAAGAAAAGTATATTCTTTAAAATCTTACATTAAATACAGTTAGTGTAATTATTAATGTAAGTATAGTTATTACTTTGGGTTTAATTTTCCTAAAACGAATAACTCAGTTTTACTAAAACGAATAACTCAGTAAAGCCCTTTACTGCACCTCAAACCTTTATTTTAAATGTAGCTGAATCTTTTGCATTGACAAGAAGCTCACAGGAGCATCGACTATTTAAATCTACATTCAAAACTTTATCAAACATTTTTGAGCAAAATAGCCAAATTCAGGTCTGAATCACTACAAGGGAATATATTATCAGGTTGGTTATAGCTTGAGATGGGATCCGGGTTCCACACAAACCTGGATCCAACACAGAACCCCTCGGTTCTGAAATCCGAAAGATCTGTCCGAATCCGGATGAATCCTTCGGATTTCGGGACTTCGGAGCACATTTTCGATAATTTTCGAAAGTACAAGTATTTTTGATAATTTACAAAAATCGCCTCGAACATTTAAAAATCTTCGAAAATACGATCAGAAACTCAAAAATAGTCTTTGATCGTATTTTCAATAATTTTCGAACGTTTGAGGCTATTTTCAAAAATTGTCGAAAGTAACCCTGTATTTTAGAAAATTATGGAAAATTTGTTCTGGTTTCGGATCTTCGGGATTCTCCTAGTGAGTTTTGGCCATCTCTAGTTATAGCCAGGACACTAAAATAAATGCCAGTCTCAAACAACAGCGGAGTATTCTCAAATCATCTGTCATTTTAGCAGACCAACTAATGAGCAAAAGGCAACGTTACAGGTGAAAAGCACTTCCTTGCATAAAAGTAGTAACAATATGACACAGGGTTCCAAATAACAAAATACCTTTTTGACCCATTAGAGACCAAACATAAAAGTAACCATTATTATTTAGCTAGACCTTTTTCTATATTTTCCACTTGGAAATAGTCAATTGTTTATTCTTCTAGAAAACGGTTAGTGTATGCTGCCTTATTCCCACCTTTCTCTGTAGCTCCGAGTTTACAGTGTGATTTATTGAAGAGCTCCTTATTCACCCTCTCCTCCCTGGTCATTCCCCCATTCATATAATAATAATAACCGCTCAAGAGCAAGTGTCTCCTTTGTTCTGGAGATACTTGCTACATAAGGAGTGGGGAGGGGGGAAAGTTAGGAGAGATCCGGGTCCTGCCTTATGACTGCAGCCCAATCTCCCTTTGACAGTAAATAAATTAGTAAAAGCTTAGGAGGAGGGGGACTTCTCCTTCCCTTTACTTCTGTTTTTAACCTACACACTACACCGGCATGCTGTTAGAGAATTTGATTGACAGCTCAAGCAGGAGTGGTGTATTGAAATCTTGACTTCCTTTAACTAATATATCTCTAGACAGAGGAGGAAACTGAAGAAAAGGGTTTGGGGGGAATTATAGAACACATAGAAAGAAATTTTTTTTTTTACATTTTCCCACTATAGATGCTCTTTAATACTAAACAGTTGGGGCAGTAGTGGGGAAATTTTTAGTTTTGGGGGTGGACATGCCCTTTAATACCTGCCTTGTGGTTGCATTCAGCTGTGTCAGACCCAATGAGCTCTGATTTCTCTTGATTGCGTTCAGTTTTGTCACAGGTGCAGGTTTTAAAAACTCACAGCACACACAGACCCACATATTAATAAAGCTTTGTTCAGACTTTCATGCCAAAGTCAAAGTTTATACTTTCCCTTTATAGTTGTTTCTTGTATTGCACTGAATTTTAATTTCCACACTGATCTGCTTTGTTGTTATTTTATTTTCCTTCAGATATGTTTGAATAAAATGTGTTTACACTCTGCAATATTATCATATGATTGCGACGGGAAGAGCAAGTGTGCAGGAAATGGGGTCAGTAAATAAATTAGTTGCACAATGTAAAACTTAAAATCTACACCTCATCTACGTCAGTAAGTTCTCCGGGTGTTGAAAAACTACAACTCATCATTCCAAGCTGCCCTCATCTATTGCAGAGTGCTTGTAGGGAAATGCTGTTAGTTGTACTTTTCAATATCTAAAAGTGCTACTGCTTGTCTATTTCTAACCTCGACTTCCTCCTAGAGGTCTCCAAATTGTGGCTATAATGACACTGAACTCTAGACACCTGGGAAAGAAAGAACAAGCTGCTCAAGACTGCTAGTAAGAGATGGCATTTAAAGGGTATGTCCACCCCCAAAACTATAAATCCCCCCACTAATGGCCCCACCATGTAGTGTAATAAAATCCTTACCTTACATCCCAGCTCCATATGGTTCTCCTGTAGTCCCCCCCCCCCCCAAGCCCCAAAAACTGCCCACCAGGAGGATAGCAGAGTCCATATAGGACTCTGCCTCCTGTCTCGCCTCTGGGAGAAGTTTGGCATGCGTACTGCAGCCCTTCTCCCCCTCCCTCTCCCTCCCGTTTTGCGATCTCTCCCCCTACCATAAAACCCCTTGCCCATATCATAGTATATCTTCCCCCAGCCCCAACCACTAAAAAATAATTTTAAGAAAGACCCCCGAACTCTACTTACCTTCCCTCTCTCCCCTGGCATTCTGAGAAGACGGCAGCCGCGTCCGTGATTGGCTGCCTCTCAGCCGATCACGGACACGGCTGCCGGTCCCTCCCCCTGCTTGCAGTGTCTTGCAAGCATTAGGCCAGGCGTCGGAGGAGAGAGGGAAGGTAGGAAGTAAACATCGGGGCACTTTCTTAAATTTATTTTATAGCGGTTGGGGCTGGGGGAAGATATACTATGATATAGCAAAAGTTTGTAATAAGGGTGGACATGCCCTTTAATGGTTGGCAATATGTAGCCATCACTATGACAAACCCACTTTTCCATAAAATATAGCACAACTTTATTCAGCAAGTCACGTGAAAACAAGCATCTAGACAAAAGGCTCACAGCGAATGCACGTGTCCCATTTAATCATAGATGATCCAGGTTCTTGAAACTTTACATAGAGTGTTAAATAAGCATATTATTATTTACTCTATGTAAAGACAAAGAAATATATGTATGTATAGTTTATTTATAAAGCACCACTTGGGGACGCACCGCTGTACAATAACAAAATACAATAAAGTCATGCAAGGGGAACAAATACAGAAATAGTTCAGTACATAAATATGTAAATTATATAAATAGAAGTGCTAGAGCTATGCCACAAGAGGAAAGGAGGTCCCTGTTCCGTAGAGCTTATAATCTGGTTAGGTGGGTAACATACAGATACAATGGAATGGGAGTGCTGGATTGAGACGTATGCAGTGCAAATAAAACAATCATATACAGTGCTGGTTACCAGATAGGTAGGATGTAAGGATAGATTTAAGCTGGGTACACACAGTAACGATAAAGCCCCGATACCGTCGGATCCGACGGTATCGGGGCTTTTTCGTTTAGTACGTTCGTTTCCTGAACGAGCGCGTGGCCGCCGAACGATCGGGTCAGCCGTACGCTCGTTCGGGAAAGGCCGAAAATTTCCATCGGCCGCGCTAGACTCCCTATAGGAGTCTATAGGAGTCTAGCGTGGCCGATGGAAACACACAGTCTGTGTGTATGTGTGTATGCAGATCTTTGAAAGATGGCAGACAGGATCTTGCAGATCCTGTCTGTCCTCTTTCAGAAATCTGTACTGTGTGTACCTAGCTTTAGACCTGCTAATTGAGGTTTCTTGACGTAAAGAACTGGGATTGGCTTCCAGAGGATGGGAGCCACAAGAGAGAAAGGCGAGAGGAAACAGTACGAGTGGGGGGGTCTGTACAAGAGATGGTTCTGTGATGAAAAACTAATTTTAAAAAATCACAGCTGACTTGAGGGACTGACTCAATTCATGGATTAGTAAACTATAAAGTGTCTTGTCCTATCAGAGACTGTGATACATAATAATAAAAATAAAACATGAATTGTAAACTGCTCAATTAAATGTGGTTTACATTGGTACCCTTCTAGCAGCTTGGGACCAATTAGAACACAGCATATCCATTTGTGATATGCATGCCATAGCCAATAACACATAAAAGAAAAGTGTAAAGAGCTTGGTAGCAGTCCATAGCCTCATAGCAAATCTGAGGTAACAGGACCTGAACTTTAATACAAATAACTAAGCTAGAGACTGCAATATGGCTGAAAGACAAAGGTATTCACTCCCTACAACCTAACAACATATTTTTATATACATGGGATCCTTGGAATCATTGGTTATCCTTGTTCTCCCATTTAAAGTTTCATTTTTTTTGACCATTTTCAAATGCTGTGTGTATATCTGTGCAATACCCTTGGTGTAATTCATGTGACCTTTTATTCAAGGAAAATTGTAGTGAATGTCTAAATTAATGTTCATGTTTAGCCCACAAAGGCTCACTAAAAAACGTGTCCTTCCTTTCCTGTAAAGAGAGGTTAGATAACTATATCAGTTGCATTCAATTACAACTACTGGACTTAAAGTTTAGTTATTGAAGACTATTCGCTAGTCATCCGACTGGCTTTTTCAATACAGAATGACTTGTACTGTGTTGGCAATTAAGTACCCTGAAAAGTGCCAATCAGCATATGACCACCAGGTGTTAGGGACCTTCTGAATGCAAGGTGTAAATGCATTGAGGCTAAGAGGTGTTATCAAAAGTGCTCAGGGTAAGGTGTGAAACAGCATTGTACATGACAGAGAGTTGGTGTCAGGCTTGGTTTCTTTATTTTTACATAAATGGCCTCCTTGACACCTCTCTTGGACCAGTCATGTTCCTCTGCCAAGATGTTGACATTCGAATCTTCAAAGGTATGTTCTTTTTCCTTAAGATGGAGGTACACAGCTGAGTCCTGATCCAATGAATTGGCTCTTCTGTGCTGGGCTATACATTGGTGCAGTTGCTGTTTGGTCTCCCCCACATACAAATCAGTACTGAAACACAAGATAAGCGACATCATATATGCAGTGCAGTGAAAAGTGCAACAGATTCTTGTACAAGTCAATCTGAATTTAGAAAGCCAGTTGGATGACTAGCGAAAAGTCTTCAAAAATTAAACTTCAAGTCCAGTTGATCTAATTGAAGACAAGAGATATATCATGATCTGGATGAATGAGAACCTTCACATGCGGGTTAGATAATTGTTGCATTGCAACATAAAAAAAAAAGTTTAGTAATCTTTGAACTTTACATTAATAATTCCTGCATGGGGTTGTAGAATTTTTCATTTTCCTGACATATTTTTTCCTTTTCTGAAGTAAATAATAATCGTTGCATTTTCAAGGTCTGCAACAATAATAAGAATTGCCATTGTTATTCCAACTGGGCCCCTCCTAATTGCACAGAAGCTGGATTTGGAGGAAGTGTAGACAGTGGTCCAATAACCAAAGATTCACCAGTTATATTCATGCCAAAAGGAGAAATGGATCAGTTGCTTGGTAAATATTAAACATTACTCAGTCTGTTTGCCCTCACAAAGAGTGGCTTGTGCACGCCCACTTGTATCTTACTGCTAGGACATAGGGAAGATTCATACATCATTTTACATAATCCTGCATCATCAGACGTTTCATAAGTGAAATTCTTGATAGTTTTTAAAGCTAGCCACAAGCCTCAAAAGGAATATTTGTTTCTCCCTATGGTGTCCATAGGCAGAGAAAAGCACATTTAATGATTGTAACTAGCTTTATAAAAGATTGGTTTTGGGGGGCTGGGGATTAAGACATAGTTTAGGATTAGAGATCTAACCTGCTTTATTTGGACCTGGTTAAAACTAACCTGGTTTCGTATCGGAACTGTCGATTTCAAAAATCCATTTTCAGAAATACCAAAAGTCAAAAATTATCCAAAATTCAGAAATTGCAGCAAGAAATTTAAAATCGAAAAGTAAAAAAAAAAAAAAATACCACCAAATGTTCAGATTTTTTCAATAAATTCCGAGGAACCACTGGTAAAATGAAATTCACCAGTTTCGTTCATGTTTGCTCACGATGTGTCTGTCACTGAGACACAGTGCAAGCTAGGAAGTGAAACAGTTTACAGTTATTTTACAGTTACATGCCAACTGTAAAGACTTATCACTACTTTGCACTAACATGTTTTTCTCCTTATTTTTGTTACTTTTTAGTTTCCGGTTTGGAGAGATTACCCAACTGTATTACTGTGTATGCTGCCAGTTTTATCACCCACTATTTTTATTTCTAAGTTCAGGCATTTTACTGCACCAAGTTTTATCAGATTCACTTTCTTTTATTGTGTTAAATGTTTTCCCCACTGGACATGTATTACCGTAAACTTAGAATTGGAGGTCAGGTGATTAGTGTCCAGACACTGAGATGCCTACATGGATTAGTTGTATATCAGAGATGTTAACATTGAATGTTTATATTTCTTTCTCACAAAAATAAAAAAATTAAAAAACATGTTTATATTTTTATTGTGATTAAAAAAAACATCCATTTCACTGTAATATCTTATAAAAAGGAAAAACTAATTTTACTCAATTTCACTCAGGTTCAATAATGCAAAGACCTTGTTATTTCTTATGTATATACTGTAAATATATATTTAGAGAGCGCATTCATCCGTGCTTAAATGGAGTATTATAGGAACAGGTGTAAGGTGTCTCTTAGTATTTTAAACTGATATCAACCTATTTTTTTTTTTTGATCTTCCAACTTATTTGCCCGAAACTACCGAGGAGTGATTGTTTATGCACAGTCACCTATTTTTACCTTTGTTATTGCTATGCAGGATTGTGGCAATGTAAGAAGCTCATCTTTGTGCTTCTTTAAAGTGCCCTTATAATACCGAGTTAAGTTTAGCAAAACTTTAAGGATGTGTACAGAGAAATTAATAATGTTCTTTTTAAATTATATTACTGGAAACATTAATTCTTCCCAACCAGCACTGTACCATTTTTTTTAGATATCCCCTATTTTTTTAGATATCCATTCTGAAACATCTTACATTTCAGTTGTCAATCAAGCCTTATGGGGGCCATAGACGCTTAGAGGTACATCCCGATATTGTACGACAGTATTGTGTATGGACAATCTTTGAACGATCTTTCAACGATATTCCAATAATTTCCCTATCGTACCACTTGAAAAAATTGTGGCAATCCAATCGTACGATCCATGAATTGTACAATCGTATTGTAGCGTCAATGGCTACCATTAGTATCATAAAATCTTCTGTTATGTATAGTTTTGCTGTAGCTGCAATTGTGACAGTTGGTACATGAACTGCATGGTGGGAAATTCCCTCTCCCAATGCTGCTTCATAGGGTTTACTTAGCATACTTGCCCTCACAGTCAGATAGCCTGGCAGGGGGATGGGGGAATGAGCTTGAGCAAAAGAAGTACTGGATTGAAGTCATGCAGCAACACACACACACATTGCGTAAGTGCTGCTTAAATGTATTAATTTATAGACTGAAATGAGGCAAAGTATTTTTTCAGTGTACAATTCCATTAGCTTTAGGGTTATTGTATCGGGAGCACAGCACTATTTCCAAAAACATTGCAAGCTTGAAAAGAGCATGTAAAGCTCTAACAAAAGTTGGAAACCTTTTGTCAATGGAAGGGGGGTGTACATTGGGTAGACGTTTGTTACTATTGCCGTTTAGGGGCTTTTGTAGTTCCAGCAAACCCGATGAATAGTTGCCAACAGTCCCTGATTTTGCAGGACAATCCCACATTTTTTCCCACTCTTATTTTTGACCAGCAAAATGTCCCTAGAGCCAGACATCCCACCGACAAAAATAATTTCAGGAAGGTTACTCACTTATTGCAGGGCCCCTGCCCCTAGGATTAATGCATAATCCATGCATACAGAACAGGATTGCCAGATTCTTGCGGCACTCAGACAGGAGGGCGTGGAGGCAGAAGTGAGCAGCTGGGCAAAGAGAGGCGAGTTTAGGGACATTCCTGGGCAAAGAGTGGGTGTTTCCGGGGCCTCCCACAGCAGTTCTTAGGACAGGATTTCAGCCTTGACTGGGTCTTAGGATTTTGTTGGGATGTTGTCTGAATAGGGATGCCTGTCAACCTTGATATAGACACACATGCATACACACATGCATTCCAAAAGACACACGCAAACATGAAACCACACTGACACACATGCATGTAAGTCCTGTAACCATTTAAGGGTATCTCCACACCCAAACTACAAACTTCTTTAAAGTTAAATCAACCCCCCAACCATAAACGCTATCTTTAAAAATCCAAAATCAGCCCCTAAATGTACTTGCCCAACCTTGTTCCCTTGGTCATCATGGCCTCTTCTGCTACTTCTGTGCACAGAAAAGCAGAAGGGGCCGGACTGGCAGACAATGTGTGAGATTCAGCCAATCACTGATGCGGCTGCCGGTCAGCAAAAAAAGCTGAGGGAACGAGGTCATGTAAGTACCTTTAGGGGCTGATTTCAGATTTTTAAAGAAAATGCTTAGGTTTAAAAAAAAAAAAAAAAAAAGATGAAGCTGCAGAGGGATCCAGCGGAAAGGGGGGAAAGCTCCAATGCGCATGCCAGAGTCCTCTTAGAGTAGCAGGAAGTGGCAGGTATGGAGTAAAACACAGAGAGGCTCATACTCTTCATTTTTCTGGACTTTTATCAAGCCCTGCAGAACAACCATAAGCAGCAGAAGAGAAAGTTAAGGATTTTTAAAACAACCCAGTGGTCCCCCTTGAATTTTTAAAAAACTCCTTACCTTACATATCTGCTCCTTGGTTCTCCTGCAATAGCGTAAGAAAAGGGGGAAGTAACAAAATGAATATTTTATTTTTATAAATTCTTACGGTTAAGTAAAGACACTATTGTATTCAATAGGAGGTGTCCCAACAAGAGTTCAATCCTATTGGAGCTCTAGTATTAAGAGTAAAGATCCAGAAGCCTCTCTTCTGTTAGCAGTTTCTATATATCTCCTCCCACTTTTTTCTATTCCCTTAATGCAACATTGTTGTGAGTCGCTTCCATTGAATAAGGCAAAATGTCTGCCTAATTTTTAAAATGTCTGCAATTGTTTTTATCCACATTAGTAATGGAATAAAGATGTTCCCTGCCTCTATCTTTACACTTTGTGCTTCCAAACATTGTGGGAGAGGGGGCGTGCCGAGATTGCATGGGAGCGTGCGAGCTAGGGGGTGGGGGAGGCGGGGTTATGGGGCGTGACATCGGCGGTCTGGGGCCGTGGCAGCAAAAAAGGGGGAGTAATTGGGAGTAGATTTAGAACTCCTCTCCGTTTCGGGAGATTGGGGTGGTCTCACAGGAGTGCGGGAGACCACCCCAATTTGCAGGACACTCCGGAGGATCTGGGAGGGGTGGGATACCTGTTTACAGAACACTTGGTGTGGCCCACTTATTGCTTACCACAGGATTGCTTATAACGCATTTTGCATTGCAATTTACATCATTATAGATTTTATATTGGTTTTGGGTCTGTGTATTTGAACAGAAGAAGCTTCTCTTGGCGTCATTCTCTGACACATTTAACAGGACCGTGCTCCACGTTTATTATTCCTTTATACCTTCAACTGATGTTCTTAATTGAACTACTTTTAATGGCAGGTTCTTTTGGTAAGGATTTTAGTCTATGAGTAAGGGCTATCCAGCCTGAAATGAGTTAGACACTAACAGCGTGATTTTTCTTGGTTTGGTCACCCTCTAAGATGTGTTCTTTATCTATTTTACATAGATTTAAATAAAGGTTTTTGGATATTAGTATGTAGCCGACCTCAGACTTTTAGGTGACTAGGGGTAGGTGGTGGGAACACTTTGGTTTATCATACTTATATACAGAGGGAGAAGAGCGCTCACTGATTCCCTGAGCACACGCATTGCCACACACACTCCTCTTTTAGACCACTTTGATGAAGTTAGACCGGAAAAAGTGATCCAATCTACTATTTACAAATGACAGGGAAAAAACAAACAAGGTAAATGAAAACTTTTAAGTCAGTAGAAAGAAATGAGGTGAGTGAATAAAAGGGTGTTAATTTCCTTTAATAACTTTGGTGCTGAACAGAAAGTTACGAGTGTTTTTTTAAAAGTGGGCCTGTCCAAATTTTTTTTAAGTGAAATTTTAGAAAAATATTATGCAGGTGATGTGCAGTTTCCACCCCCCTATTTTTTTACAACTATTGAGAAACCAAATCTAAAAACACTCTAAGGGGGTTATTCAATAAAAGTTCTTATCGTTAAAAATGGTTATAATTTTGCCCCAACCAATCAGATGTTAGCTTTCAAATGTCACATAAGTTCTGATTGGTTGGGGCAAAATTAGCACCATTTTACACGTTAAGAACTTTTTTAAAATCTCCTTGTAAGTCTTGTTAAATTGCCCCTACCGGTTAGCATGGGGTTGTTATCTTTTGAACTATTGTAAATCTGAGGAAGTACTTAAAGGGTATGTCCATCGTAATTTTAACTTTCTTTTTAAAGGGTATGTCCACCCTAAAATCCAAATTTTTATATACGATCCCCCCTGGGCTCCCAGCCCCAACCGCATTAATTTTATTTTTAGAAAGCCCCCCAAACTCTACTTACCTCCCCTCTTTCCTGCGCCGCGCTCCCGGCCCTCTGCTTGCGAGGAAATGCAAGCAGAGGGGCGGGACCGGCAGCCGCGTCTGTGATTGGCTGAGTGGCAGCCAATCACGGACCCGGCAGCTCACTTCCGCGTAGGAAAGCGGAGAGGTAAGTAACAGATTTGGGAGCTTTCTAAAAATAAAATTTATGCGGTTGGGGCTGGGGGACATGGGGGAAGGCTGACATAAAGGGGTTTTAAGCTAGGGGGAGGGATAGCAGAACGGGAGGGAGAGGGAGGGGGAGGGAGGGGGGAGAAGAGCTGCAGTACATATGGCAAAAATCTACCTGAGGCAAGGTAGGAGGCAGAGCCCTGCTAGCCTCCTGGTGGGCAGTTTTTGGCACTTTGGGGGGGGACTACAGGAGAACCCTATGGAGCTGGGATGTGAGGTAAGGATTAAACTACACTACATGGTGGGGCCAGTAGTTGGGGGGATTATAGTTTTGGGGGTGGACATGCCCTTTAACTGTTTTACTGAAGAACAGGAGGTAAATGCACTATCTCTTACCTCCCGTTCTTTAGTAAATCTTGCAGGAGAGCAGGAGACACTTACCCGCGGATCGCTCCAGCGCCATCTTCTCTGAAAGCCTATGATGCGTCCACCCTCCGTCGCACTATGTGTGCATGCGCGCACGGTACAAAGTACTGGGGATGCATCAGGGCTTTCAGCCACGTCTCTCGCAGTGCTGTAACGATATGGTTAAGTGTCTCCTGCAAGATTTACTGAAGAACGGGAGGTAAGAGATAGTGCATTTAACTCCTGTTCTTCAGTAAAACAGTTATAAAGAAAGTTAAAATTACGATGGACATACCCTTTAAAGGGTAACTCTGGTCTCAAATTCTTCTAAACTAGTAAGAATGATATAAAAAGCCTTCCATCGTACCTTCAAAATAAAACCTAAATCACATCTCTAAATAAAATTTGTGAGAAGTTATTGCTGCAGAGGTTCAGAAATGTAACTTCCTGGTTGAACTCTGTTTTTAGCCATGTAACCAGCTTGTGCACTAGGCTTCTATTGTTTGCATAAATTAAATTGATTTGGTCTCTAGTTGCACTCTGTGTGGATGTATACTATCCCATCTTTTGTATGTATTCAGCTTGTAGTCATGTGACCAGCCTCTGCCTGCATTAATAGGCTCCCCTTCTCAACTATCAGTTTTTTCCTCAGGTACTTCCTGATTTCCCCAGCAATAAGTCTTTACTGAGCATGCTTTTCCCCCTCAGGGGAAAAGGGCCGGCAGAAGTCCGGTGATGTCACTCAACCCACTGGAAGCAGGAAGTTTGAACATTCACCCCAATGTAATTTCTCACAGGGTGAAGCCAGAGATGTGATTGTTAGCTCAGTGTAAAGGAAATACTGCAGGCTTTCGTTTAATCCTAACTTGTTTTGAGACCACAGTTGCCCTTTAAAGGATATGTACACTGAAAAAATGTTTTTTTTAAATTGCCCATAACTGGAAACTATAATTCTTCCCAACACTCACTGTACTATTTTTGTTTTGTTAATATGTCCCCTATTTCTTTAGATATACAGTCTGAAGATCAGATGCTACAGCTGTCAATTAACTACCTTATAATAAACCCTTCTGCTGTGTGCAACTACTGGATGGGTGACAGTTGGGGCATTCCGTGTCTCAGTGCTAGATGATAGCGATTATTGACAGGGGCCCGGGCCTGCCCGTGAGATTGGAGGCCAGGCCCCTGACCCACCACCCTCCACGATCCCTCCACGATCAGCAGTTTTTAAATAGCTGGTCGTGCATATGAATGAAACATACGTGCGATCAGCTATTTAAAAGACCGGATCCAAACTTCGGGTTTTGTTCTGGAAGTTTGTGTCTGGTCTATTAAACAGCTGATTGCGTATATGTTTCATTCATATGCACTATCAGTTGTTTTTAAACAGACAGGTAAGAAGCGCTTGTGGCGGGCCATTCTACTGTCCAGCCCCCCGCCAACGATTACCTAGTATGCTCAGTTTAAAAAAAAAAAGTCAGGTCTGCGGAGTGGTTATGAGAGGGAGGGGGAGACTGAACCTGAGCAAAACAAGTGCTGGATTGGAGGCATGCAGCAACACACACACCTTAGAGTAATTGCTACGTATCTGTATTTATAGATTAAGATGTGACAAAGTCCTTTTTTCAGTATTCATACCCTTTAAAATGTAAACATTACTTCCCCTTTAAAAATGCAGAGATTTCTGATTACATCATCAACCTCACGTGAGCATTGTGTAGAATTCTTCCCAGAATGCTTTGGGGTTCTAAATAGGCAAGAAGGGGCGGGGCCGTAATCTGACTATACAGCGCTACTGTAGGTTTTGTCAAGAATATGGTCAGCCGATGCTTTTTTTTATGTGTCAATCGTTATAGGGCATTTCAGTGTTCAGCCATGTTCTGTTCCCTACTTAAAGATGGCCGCCATAGACAAGACACTGAGTGACGTATTTGTAGATGCGCAGCTAATGACGTTCTATATTGCTCAGCAATGGCTGCTCGCTGAGAATCTTGTCCATGCTTGGGGGGAGGTGTCTGCTTACAATTCCGCCTCTCCTGGAAGGTTTTTACTAAGCTGCCAAATAAGAAAATGGGGAAGCCGAAGAACTATCTCCCTGATGGGTAAGGAATGTGTTACAGACGGAGGAATGTGTTACAGATAGGGTGAGAGTGTGTTATGGTGTGAGTGAGCGTGTTATGGTGTGAGTGTTATGGTGTGTGGTGTAAGTGTGTGTTATAGGATGAATTTGTGAGTGTGTGTTATAGTGTGAAGAGGAGTGGTGGCATGGATGATAGGGTAGAAGGAAAGAGTGCTAAGGTGTGGAGGTTTGTGTAAGTGGAGAGCGTGTCCGAGGCGAATACTTGATAATATGTATAAATGGTGGTGCTATTATGTGAGAATGTTCAGTGGATGATGCTGTGTGATGGAGAAAATATATATAAGAGGCTAAGGATGGCAGCATGGATGATAGGGTAGAAGGAAAGAGTGCTGAGGTTTGTTTGAGTGGGATGGTGTTGTGGACAAAGGAAAAGGAGTACACGTACATTGTACACGTAGTGGAATGTGGGCAATAGAGTAGGGTATGAGGGCAAATGAGAGATTGGTGAGGTGTTGTTATGGAGATATCTGATCAGAAGAGTGAGCTTTTGGGAAAAAAGTAGGCAGGGGCAATGTTGAAGGGGGTTAAGTGGGTAATGGAGCAGGGAGCCAGCGGATGAGGGTGTTTGGGATAGTGGGTTGAGTGATGGTGTGGGCAAAAAGTACATTAAAACGCGTCCCTGACATGCCAGTAAAAATGAGAAGTCCAGACCCCAACTCGCCAGATCAAACATATAGTCTCCCAAAGAGTGGAGTAGAAAAGATTTGATCATCCTGTACAGTGCACTGATATGATGTTGCAAATTATTTCTTTTTAACTCTTTGTAGATGGAGAGACTATATTCCACTTGGAAAACGTATCCCAGGAACCCGCTTTATTGCTTTTAAGGTCCCATTGTCGGCAGTAAGTTTTGCATTGTTTCTTAGTTAATGGAGATGCAGCCACATAGCCATTCCCCGTATTTGATTGACAGATAAGCTCCTCAGAACAGTGTTTCTCTACCTTTTTAGCTTTGCGGTACCCTTAAAGGCTTAATAAACCCATTTCTCATATTTTGTTTTATTGCGAAAAGCCAAATGTAAAATAATCAGGGAGCTAAATAAAAATATTGAAACAACAAGCGCTGAATACAAGAAATCGCAAGCCGATTATAGTTCGCAGCACTAAAGTTAGTTACTATATGTATATAGTTACTAGTTTTAAAAATCAAACAACAAAACTCAAAAGTACAAAATGTATTAAATATTAATAAATAAAAAATTAATATATTAAATAAAACAAAACAAAACTGCAAAATATTATTATAATGGAAATTGTGATGTAACCCATAATATACTTTTGAAACCAAATAAATTGAATTTAAAAAAAAAAAATTATCAGGGAGGCCAGAGCAGTTGTTTGTAACTTCTAAGCCGAGATCTCCGTACTTGTGTATCTGAAATTCTGCAACACTTCTGACTCTCCTCCCGGCCTCCCCCCAACCTCTGTATGTACCTGCACCTAAGTAAAAGATTGACACAGCCAGCAGGATCACAGATATAGGTATGTACTGAGATCTTGCCTTAGAAGATACTGTTATGGGTTCACCAGAGATAGTTGTATAACCAACACCAGGACATAAAGTAACCAGGCTTTATAGGGAACACACTGATTTATTGGCTATGTACAGGAGAAGGCAGGAATAATAAGAGGATAATAAATGGGATAAAATAAGTTCTGGTAGTAAGTGGGATCCACACAGTATAACAAATCACACAGCAATAGTAAGTCCACACAGCGAGAATAGGAATAGGTCCACAAATTAACAAGTAGCAGTATGGCAACTCCACCAAGTCCCAATAAATAAACACACAGCAATCCAGTACAGAGGGTCCTCACCCAGACGGTTACTCACGGCCCCAAGTAGGGTTTAGTCACACAGTCCTTCATAATTTACTGTTCCAACGGCAGGATGGACCCTCAGCTCTAGTCCAAACCCAGTTAGGTCCACACAGAGTTCCACACAGTTCTCTCTTCGTTCCCCTCGCTGGTGGTCTTATCTCCTGCTCCAGTTGTGTGGGGGAGGAGGGACCGTTATCTCCCAGGGCACTCCTGATTGGTTACTTCCCCAGGAAGGTGAGAACTTTTCACGTGCACTTAGGAGCTAGGGTGTGACTCTCCTTATCAGGTTATGTGCATGGCTTTGTACAGGAGGGAAAGTCTAAACAAAGGACCTGGGGCCATATTGTCTGGCTGTGTCTGTACATCTCCAATATACAATAACCCTTGTATTATAACAACCCCTCCCTTCACCAAAAAAATGAAACCAAGAGGAACCCAGACGGGTTACTTGGTTGGTTCATGTCCATATTAAGGGTGGATGAGAGTTACTGAGTCTATGTAACAAAGAGTAACTTCCCGTCTCCCATTGGGGTCTAGTCACAGTTGATTGAGGATTAACATTCACCCCATTCCATAGATCCACATTCCAGTCTCTAGTTATCGGGACTCTCTTAGCTGGACTATGGCCCAGAACATTATCAATATTACGTTTCTCTTTATACTTCCTCAAGCTGGGACATTGTCTCACATGGTGCCCAATACGATGGCAGTAAGAACAATACGACTCATTACACTGTTTCCTCTTAGTCACTTCTCCCTCTGGGTAAGTCTCAGGCAATTCACAGACACCGTAAACCCCCCTGGGTAGGACTGGACCTGATGACCAAACCTCCGGGGATGGTTGTATCTCATCTGTCCCCTCTGGCTTCACCCCAATGGAGTTCACAATGCGGGGCTGGGTACGTAGTGAGTCTTCTCTGGCCCTTGGACAAGCATTCTGCAGGTGACCTGGCTTCCTGCACAGATAGCAGAGGCGTTTCATGTGTCTGTCCATAGGCCTGTGCTGTATATCAGGACGTCTATTTATCCTGCTATGTCTAGAGGGATGCTGGGATACAGGAACTGACAGTGAGGTTTGAGTCTCTGTGCCCATTGGTATTTGTGGTGGAGTGGTTAGTTGGGGCATCCCTCCTAGAAGCCTTTTCCAGTGGGGTTTAATCAGGAGGGCCTCGTCTGCAAACACCGCAGCTTCCTCCAGGGTGTGTGGCTTACGCTCCTTTACCCACTCCATTATCTCCCTTGGGCAGGTTAAATAAAACTGCTCTTTTAAGTATCAGTTGTACAACATCTTCTACTGATTCAGCCCCTTCCCCCCTGAATCCATCTTCGGCAGGCCTGGGACAGTCTCTGGCCATGCCACTTGAAAGACTCATTGAGCGAACACCGCGTCTCTCTGAAACAAACACGGGAGGACTCAGGTGTAACAGAATAATGGGCCAAAACCATCTGCTTTATACTATCATAGTCCATTTTCATCTCAGGTGCCATGTTCCTGTAGGCTTCTGCTGCCTTCCCAGAGAGCAGTGCGGACAGGAGCCTGACCTTGTCCTGCTCCCGCACCCCCTCCAATATGCACTGGTGTTCAAAGTCCATAAAGAATCCATCAATGTCACCCTGAGCCTCATCAAATGTTTTAAAATTCTTCCTAGAGATCCTGGAGTGACTGGTAACCATAGAAGGAGAATGGTTTAGCCTTGCTTGGCCTTCAGCTTCAGCCCGTCGTAGAGCCATATGCTCCATATACATCTCCCTGGCTCCATTTATAGCCAGGGAGATATAGGACCCAGTATGCGAATGGTTTCCTCTGCCCAGGCAGCCCATGGACATGTGTAGGTCAGTGGTGCTACCTCTGCAATATTGTCCCTTAGCTCAGGCTCCGCCACATTCTCCTCTTCTTCGGATTCATGTTCAATCAGTTGTTCCCTTGACATCATGACTAGATTCAACAATTTCAATGTGGTGTCTGTCCTGGTCCCACCGCCTTGCCACCAGTTGTTATGGGTTCACCAGAGATAGTTGTATAACCAACACCAGGACATAAAGTAACTAGGCTTTATAGGGAACACACTGATTTATTGGCTATGTACAGGAGAAGGCAGGAATAATAAGAGGATAATAAATGGGATAAAAATAAGTTCTGGTAGTAAGTGGGATCCACACTGTATAACAAATCGCACAGCAATGGTAAGTCCACACAGCGAGAATAGAAATAGGTCCACGAATTAACAAGTAGCAGTATGGCAACTCCACCAAGTCCCAATAAATAAACACACAGCAATCCAGTACATTGGGTCCTCACCCAGACGGTTACTCACGGCCCCAAGTGGGGTTTAGTCACAAAGTCCACACAGTCCTTCATAATGTACTGTTCCAACGGCAGGACGGGAACCTCGGCTCTAGTCCAAACCCAGTTAGATCCACACAGAGTTCCACACAGTTCTCTCTTTGTTCCCCTCGCTGGGGATCCTATCTCCCGCTCCAGTTGTGTGGGGGAGGAGGGGCCGTTATCTCCCAGGCACTCCTGATTGGTTACTTCCCCGAGAAGGTGAGAACTTTTCACGTGCACTTAGGAGCTAGGGTGTGACTCTCCTTATCAGGTTACATGCACGGCTCTGTACAGGAGGGAAAGTCTAAACAAAGGACCTGGGGCCATATTGTCTGGCTGTGTCTGTAAATCTCCAATATACAATAACCCTTGTATTATAACAGATACTATGGGAGACCAGAGAATTATCGATTTTATTATAGGTCTGATTAGGCAAAGGAACCATTTTCGTATCTCAGGGAGCCCCCTACATAATTATATATTTTAATTTTTGATTATCGTTTCATCAAATTACCTAATTCATCCAAATGTAAATAGATCAATACATATATCTATTTAAAAAAGTGCACCCAGATTCTTCACAAGGGTTGAACTGTACAGCTCCTGGCACTGTTTCTCAAGGAACCTAAAGCAAACTCACAGAACCCTGGTTGAGAAATGCTGCCTTAGGATGCTTGTGAAAGTTTTCATTCATCCAGGTCATGTTATATCTGTGGTATTCAGTTTGAACAAATGAACTTGAAACACTGTAGCCAGCTATAAACTAAAATACATCTGTTGTATTCAATTAGATCAACTGGACTTGAAGTTTAGTTCTTGAAGACGTTTCGCTAGTCATCCGACTGGCTTTCTCAATTCAGAATGACTTGTACAAGAATCTGTGGCAATTATGAACCCTGGAAAATCCCAATTAGCATATCACAGCCAAGTGTTAAGGGCGTGATTGGATAGTGGCTAAGAGGTGTTATAGGAATGCCCAGAGTAAGGTGTCAAAACAGCATTGTACATGGCAGACAGTTGGTGTCAACCCCCCCCCACACACACACACATCTATTAAGTCTTGGTTTCTTTATTTCCACATAAATAGCCTCCTTAACACCTCTCTTGAACCAGTCATGTTCCTTTGCCAATATGTTAACATTACAATCTTCAAAGGTATGTCCTTTATCCTTAAGATGCAGGTACACGGCTGAGTCCTGACCTAAGTAGTTGCTGTTTGTCTCCCCCACAAACAAATCAGAGCATTCTTCACTGCACAGCACTGCGTATATGATGTCGCTTTTCTTGTGTTTCAGTATTGGGTATTTCAGATACCAATTGCTGCCTCAGTGTGTTGTTCGGTTTAAAGCAGACAGGGATACGGTGTTTTTTGAAAATTCTTCTTAATTTCTCAGAGACCCCTGCTACATATGGGATGACCATGTTCTTTCTCCGGTCTTTCTTTTACCCTTCACTGTTGGTATTCGTGTTCTTTTCTTTCCTTCTACTTCGTTTGACAAAGGCCCATAGTCATAGATTTACTACAACAGCTTCAAAAGGATAAAGCCATTGATCGAGCAATGTATCATCGCCTCTACCCTGGTGAGGCACATCCATGCATATATGGACTCCTAAAGATCCATAAGGAAGGGGAACCACTAAGACCTATAGTTAACAGCAACTCTGTAACATACAAGGTGGCAAAATACCTAGCCAACATCTTAGGACCACTGGTGGGAAGTTCTAAGCATCACATCCAGAACTCTCAGGATTTTACCAACAAGATTGAAGATATAGTACTCAGTGCAGAAAAAACTATGGTGTCCTATGATGTGACATCTCTCTTCACCTGTATAACCACCAAGGAGGCTGTTGACATGGTGAGAAAACGGCTAGGCCAAGACCGCACTTTTACCAGCAGAACTGATCTCAACCCAGAACAGGTGTTTTCCTTACTGTACTTGTGCCTGAATACCACCTATTTCAAATACAGGGATATGTTCTATATGCAGAAACATGGATGTGCTATGGGATCTCCAGTTTCACCCATTGTGGCCAACCTTTACATGGAGGAGGTAAAAAAACAGGCACTTAATACCTTTTAAGGGGATAGCACCCAGCCACTGGTTCAGATATGTGAATGACACCTGGGTTAAAATCCACCAGAAGGAAGTACAAACTTTCACAGAACACATCAATGCAGTAGACCAAAACATCAAATTTACAAGGGAAGAGGTACAAAACAACAAACTGGCTTTCTTGGACTGCTTGGTAGAAGTTAAGGAAAACGGTAAACTGGAAGTAGAGCTTTACAGAAAACCAACACACACAGATCAGTATTTGATGTTTGACTCCCACTACCCTTTAGATCACAAGCTGGGTGTCATCAGAACACTGCAACACAGAGCTGAGAACATCCCAACTAGCACAGAGGCAAGGGCTAAAGAAATGAAACATCTCAGAGGAGCCCTTAAAACTTGTGGATATCCAGACTGGGCCTTTGTCAAAAGAAGTAGAAGGAAAGAAAAGAACACAAATACCAACAGTGAAGGGGAAAAGCAAGACAGGAGAAAGAACATGGTCATCCTATATGTAGCAGGGGTCTCCGAGAAATTAAGAAGAATTTTCAAAAAACACCATATCCCTGTCTGCTTTAAACCGAACACAATGAGGCAGCAATTGGTACATCCGAAAGACCCAATACCGAAACACAAGAAAAGCGACATCATATATGCAGTGCAGTGAAGAATGCTCTGATTTGTATGTGGGGGAGACCAAACAGCAACTGCATCAACGTATGGCCCAGCACAGAAGAGCCAATTCCTCGGGTCAGGACTCGGCCGTGTACCTGCATCTTAAGGATAAAGGACATACCTTTTGAAGATTGTAATGTTAACATATTGGCAAAGGAACGTGACTGGTTCAAGAGAGGTGTTAAGGAGGCTATTTATGTGAAAATAAAGAAACCAAGCCTTAATAGAGGTGTGGGGGGGGTTTGACACCAACTGTCTGCCATGTACAATGCTGTTTTGACACCTTACTCTGGGCGTTCCTATAACACCTCTATCCAATCACACCCTTAACACTTGGCTGTGATATGCTAATTGGGATTTTCCAGGGTACATAATTGCCACAGATTCTTGTACAAGTCATTCTGAATTGAGAAAGCCAGTCGGATGACTAGCGAAACGTCTTCAAGAACTACATTTCAAATCCAGTTGATCTAATTGAATATCCAGTTGATCTAATTGAATGGTATAACAGATATACCATGACCTGGATGAATGAGAACCTTCACAAGCATTAAATTGACTAACTTTTACTTCCCCATTGTTTTTCTTCTCCAAGTGTTTCCCAGTCATATAACATGCTACTATCAACATTATCATGTTCAGAATAATAATGTTCTCTTTGCACTGCTGTTTTTTAGAAGCTTTAGTGATGCTGAATCCTCCGGTATGTTTGACCACAAACCCTAATCTTCAGTAGTGTAAATATATGATGAGGAACGCACACACTTGTAAATCTGTAACTTAAAGGAGAACTAAACCCAAAATACAAAGGCAGCTCTACAGACTCTATAATGCAAAACCATTAGCAAAACCATTTCCCGATCACCTCAGCCTCTTGGTGTAGAAATAATTTAACATTTCTGAGTACTGGCAATCTATGATGTCACTGCTGCCTTCTATTGTTGTCTCTTCCTGGTGGTCCTGGACCCAAAACTCCTTCTCCACATGCTAACTAGGTACCTTGTGTTTTTCTCACTCCCCTTATGCTAAGCTGCATATCACAGTTGACCTCAGAGTCCCCACCTGCCAGTGTCACCCAGCCAATCATCAGAGATAGCAGTGAATATTATTAGCTGATTTTCCTGCTCAAATAGAGTGGTGGGAGGTGTTTATCCTTTTAATATGTATTTAGGAAGCAACTTGTTAACCCTTTATATTTGTGAGCATTTCTGCAAGAAACTATTTTAATGTGATTATTTCTGCACCCTACCATTTATATTAGTGTGTGTATTGCTACAATGTACATTTAGAAGTGTAATGCAAGCGGTATTGATTTCAGTGTAGTGTAGCATCTATTTAACGTGATGGAACTTAGCTTTACAGAAAGTCAATTTCATGAGGCTGTGGCCCCACTGCTTCCACAATTGGACCCTAGCGCAGAGCACGAGATACGGACCAAAAATGGTGATTGCATGCTCACCGATGTGCACGGAAGTCCAGGCTGGTCCAATAGACTATTACATGCCTGTGCTCCCACTAGCACAATTGGATTGCAAATAGTGATCCAAAATGCACTAGTGACAGTTAGCCCTAAGAGTCTTAAAGGGAAAGGTGGCAACCCCAGTAGAATTGTACTGATCACTTTACAAGGTACACTTTTAAAAACAAAACTGCTCAGAGCAGCAGGTTCAGCATATTGAAGTGAACACACAGCCGTGTGCAATGTATTTTAAAGTAGACTGTTGGAAGTAGTGTAAAGGCAAAGCCCACCTTTGCCTTTAAAACCCAAACCATATTTAATCTTCATACTGCAGTGCTAAGTACCATTATATTAAATACAAACTGTATGGCTACACTTAAATCAATGCCTGTATCGTGCTTCTAAAGAAAATTATTTTTTTGTTGTGTAGATTTTGTGTGTTCAGGTTTTAAAGGCAAAGGTCGGAACCTAGTTTATGCAAAACTTTACACAGGCAGCCCTCCAGCTGCATCAATTTTATAGAACATGTATGCATTCCCTTTTAATTGGTAAACTGATATAACATGGTGCAGAGATGCAAGTGGCATTCTCTCCAATAATTCCCCTTTAATACGGGGAATGGAACATGGTGCAGTGTTGCAGATGGAGGATAATATAATGACCATGATCTTATCACAGCTCTGTGTAATGCATTTCTTAACTCTGTACTACAGTTTGCTGTTTTTATACAGACAGCAGAAACAAAAACACTCTTCCTACCCTCCAACATTCCCTTTAATAATGTATGCGATATAGAATGAGGAACGCACTCATTGATCCCATTTAGATTGTCAGTGTCCGAAGACTAGAGGAGCAGCAGTTCGGTTCACTGAATTAAATCTTGAAGTAAGCCTTATACACATGTACACCGACTGGCCAATATATGATGCCCACCACCGACTGGCAAGAGCAGGAGACACTGCTATTCACGTTCACTCCAGGTGCATCTGTGTACATACTATCAGAACCCTATGCCAGAGAGTGGAAATAGTGTGGTGGAGTAAGAGTACTCACACTCAGGGCTATGTTTATAATTTTGCGGTATTGCCATTTTGCAATACCGTGCCTTTAATGATCGTAACATTACGATTGCGATAGTACGGCCACGGCCCTACATTTATGAATGATCACACGTTCATCAACATCCGGTAGTAAACTTCCGCAGTGGGAATGTATGGGCGATCATACAATTCCGTGATTATATACGTACAATTGCGATCGTAATTGCATGGCCAAGATCGTATATTTATGATCGTGAACGGAATTGTGCAATCCCCAATACATGTTAATGTACGTGCGATTGTTCTGGACTGTAGAACCACGGCCGGACATTTACGGCCAAGTTTGTACTTTTCCTAAAACCTGCGGTATTGGAAGTTTCGGATACCGCGGTTACTGAAAATGGCTCTTGCCTCCCTCACTGCAGCCAAAAACATTTAAAATAATTCTAAAAAAGGGTTTATACTTCTACATCGAATGTACAATATATACTCGAGTATAAACCGAGATACCCATTAGAAATTATTGACCCAAGTATAAACCGAGGGTACAAAATATGACCTCTAATGCCTTCTGATTCTGTATTGTTTTGAGGCTTTAGTTGCCCTTTAAATGGACGGCAGATTTCCCATACAGTAGTCCCATACAGTAATGGCCAAATCCAGTATTGCTATTACTGTATAGGACTACTGTATGGGAATTCTGCTGTTTATTTAAAGAGCAACTAAAGCCTCAAAACAATACAGAATCAGAAGGCAACAATAGATGCCATCCTTCTTCTGGCTCTGTATTGTTTTAGAGCTTTAGTTGGCCTTTAAATGGACAGCAGATTTCTCATACAGTAATAGCCATACTGGATATGGCTATTACTGTATGAGAATTATGCTGTCCATTTAAAAGCTTTGGCACTCCAGATGTTTTGTAAACTACAACTTCCAGCATGCTTTATTAGCTGGGAGTTGTAGTTTCCATACATCTGAACCCTCACCCTACCACCCAATTCTCAGTACCTTCTGTGGGCTACCTTCTATGACATCAGCGTGACTTACTATCCGGCAGCCGCTCGCTCGTTCCCTGTAAGATGCGCCGGCTGACGTCACTACTCGGTGCCGGGCAGTGATGTCAGCCGGCACATCTTACAGGGAGCAAGCGAGCTCCCTGTAAGAGCAAAAAAACTTTATAAAATAAACGTATTTTAAAGTATCTAGAAAGGCAGTTGATATTATGATTATACATATTTCATTCATACAGTGGTTGGCAAAAGTATTTGGCCCCCTTGAATTTTTCCACGTTTTGTCACATTACTGCCACAAACATGAATCAATTTTATTGGAATTCCACGTGAAAGACCAATACAAAGTGTACACGAGAAGTGAAAAAAAAAATCCTACATGATTCCAAAAATTTTTAACAAATCAATAACTGCAAAGTGGGGTGTGCGTAATTATTCAGTCCCCTGAGTCAATACTTTGTAGAACCACCTTTTGCTGCAATTACAGCTGCCAGTCTTTTAGGGTATGTCTCTACCAGCTTTGCACATCTATAGACTGAAATCCTTGCCCATTCTTCTCTGCAAAACAGCTCCAGCTCAGTCAGATTAGATGGACAGCGTTTGTGAACAGCAGTTTTCAGATCTTGCCACAGATTCCTGTTTGGATTTAGATCTGGACTTGGACTGGGCCATTCTAACACATGGATATGTTTTGTTTTAAACCATTCCATTGTTGCCCTGGCTTTATGTTTAGGGTCGATGTCCTGCTGGAAGGTGAACCTCTGCCCCAGTCTCAAGTCTTTTTTGCTAACTCCAAAAGGTTTTCTCCCAAGATTGCCCTGTATTTGGCCCCATCCATCTTCCCATCAACTCTGACCAGCTTCCCTGTCCCTGCTGAATAGATGCACCCCCAGTGCATGATGCTGCCACCACCATATTTGACAGTGGGGATGGCGTGTTCTGAGTGATGTGCAGTGTTAGTTTTTGCGCCACACATAGCGCTTTGAATTTTGGCAAAAAAGTTCCATTTTGGACTCATCTGACCAGAGCACCTTCTTCCACATGTTTGCTGTGTCCCCCACATGGCTTGTGGCAAACTGCAAACGGGACTTCTTATGCTTTTCTGTTAACAATCGCTTTCTACTTGGCACTCTTCCATAAAGGGCAACTTTGTGCAGTACACGACTAATAGTTGTCCTATGGACAGATTCCCCCACCTGAGCTGTAGTTCTCTGCAGCTCGTCCAGAGTCACCATGAACCTCTTAACTGCATTTCTGATCAGCGCTCTCCTTGTTCGGCCTGTGAGTTTAGGTGGATGCCCTTGTCTTGGTAGGTTTACAGATGTGCCATACTCCTTCAATTTCTGAATGATCACTTGAACACTGCTCCGTGGGATGTTCAAGGCTTTGGAAATCTTTTAGTAGCCTAAGCCTGCTTTAAATTTCTCAATAACTTTATCCCTGACCTGTCCAGTGTGTTCTTTGGACTTCATGTTGTTATTGTTGCTCCCAAGATTCTCTTAGACCACCTCTGAGGTCGTCACAGAGCAGCTGTATTTGTACTGACATTAGATTACACACAGGTGCACCCTATTTAGTCATTAGCATTCATCAGGCAATGTCTATGGGCAACTGACTGCACTCAGACCAAAGGGGGCTGAATAATTATGCACACCCCACTTTGCAGTTACTGATTTGTTAAAAAGTTTGGAATCATGTATGATTTTCGTTCTACTTCTTACGTGTTCACCACTTTGTATTGGTCTTTCATGTGGAATTCCAATAAAATTGATTCATGTTTGTAGCAGTAATGACAAAATGTGGAAAACTTCAAAGGGGCCCAATACTTTTGCCAACCACTGTATTTACAATGAACAAAAGCATACAATGGCTTTGACACATTGGCCCAGTTAACGTATTAACTTGACTCTGTGGCCCACATCCTTTATTAAAGGGAATGTCCAGCCTAAAAATAAGTTTCTTTTGAAATGCTTATTACCAACCAAAACCTCCCTTTCGCAAGGTACCTAGAATTCAAACATCCCCCAGAACTTACTTACCTGACCCGGTCGCTCGCCACTTCTGCTCCGCGGCTGGTGCTGACAGCAGCTCCACTTTTCTGGTTGCGGCTGTCGGTTAGGGCGCGACATGACGTCCGATCCAAACGATCGAGGTTGGTCGCGGCCGGCCTCCCGTCCGCCCCACACCAGCAGATATTTTCGGCCTACCGAAAGTGCAGTGAATCGGTCGGTCAGCAGAAAATATCTGCTGGTGTGTACCCAGCCTTAGAATCTATAGAGAGCTTTTGGAAACAGAAGAATTCAGTCGAGCTGCGATCCAGATTACTTGTGGCAGTTTGACTAGGAGGTGCGGTGATCCCAGGAAACACTCTGCTGTCTTTACTAGCGGAAGTTTCCGAATAGTTATTAGGGGATGTATCTGGGAAAACCACTGTTTGAATGGCCAGACTGGGTACACTAGCACTAAGTCAGTCACTCTGTCTGTGACTACCTTGTGGAGGACTTGTGGCATTAAGGTGGGGGGGAAAAGCATATAGGCGAGGCAGGCCTGTCCAAGGGAATGACAACGTGTCTGCTCTCCAAGTGTTCCTTGACCATTGTCTCGACACAAACTTCTGTGTTTGCAGATGCCTCGGACGCGAACAGACCTGTCTCCCTCTCCCCGAAGAATTGGTTTATTAATGCAAATAGGGGTGGTCTGAGGCATGCAATTGCGAGGGACAACTGGTGCTGGATAGAGCGTCTGCAAACTCGTTTGACTGGCCTGGTACATATTGGGCTACTAGATTGATTCTGAGTAGCAGTGCTCTGCTCCAAATCTCTAGGGCCTCCAAGCACAAGGTCTTTGATCTGGTACCCCCCATTCTGTTTACGTAGGAAACTGCGGTTCTGTTGTCTAGTTGTGCTAGAACTCTCCTGCCCTCTAGATCCTCTGTGTGCAGATTCTGGAGGGCTAATTTCACTGCTCCCCGCTCCAGGAGATTTATATGCAAACTGCACTCATGTTGGGACCAATGACCTCTTATTGCCTGTGAAGAAGTGAAGGCACCCCATCCATGTAGAGAAGCGTCTGTTGTAATCGTTAAGCCTGGCGCTTCTCTCCTGAATGGACGTGGGAGCAGGAGAGGAGTGTGGAGAATCTGTTCCAACTCCAGCTTCATGCTGGGAGTGGGGTTCACTAGATGAGACCATCCGACGTCCCTCTGGAGACACTCTCTGAAACAGCTGAGTGTGTCTGCAGAGCATGGGGGCCTCCTTGGGCTGCTCAGCCAATCACAGACGCAACTGCTGGTCCCGCCCCTCTGCTTGCATTTTCTCGCAAGCAGAGGGCCGGCCGCGCGGCGGAGGAAAGAGGGGATGTAAGTAAAGTTTGGGGCATTTTCTAATAAGATAAGTAGTGTGGTTGGGGCTGGGGGGACGGGGAATGACATATAAAAGAATTATTTCAAGGGTGGACATACCCTTTAAGAGAATCAGCAGAGAAAAGACAGCAGGGGGAGATGTGTAAGCAGAGCAGTGTCCATGGTGAGGCTGTGCAGAACACATAAGTGTCGCAGACACTAAAAGAAGGCAGTGAAGGCAGATCCTCCCCACTGGCACTGTCAGCGACAGTCCGAAAGGCAGCCAATGGGAAGACACGCCTCCTTGCAGACCTGCCTAACGACCTGTCACTCAAAGTGCCAATGGGGAGGATCGGACCGGAGCGACGAGGGAGATTACAAGTAAGTAGTGCAGGACTTTTGTAAAGTACCTATAGGTGAGGACGTAGTGTTTTAGGTCCTCACCCTGGGTACTTTGCAGGAGTGGGGGGGAAAGGAATGAGGGGGAGGTGAGTATAATTGTCCTTTAATAGTTCATACAACAATAAAGTGCTGAATAAAAATCCAATTAATACAAAACGTAGAAGATCAGACCTGCTGAGCAACTAATACCTCTCTCCAACACCAGACCGAATATTCACAGCCGATAAATATGATATCCCCCTCCAACACCCAAACCTGTAGTTTAGCCATTAGGCAACAAATAATTTTTATTACTGAAAAACAGATTTTTTACTGGGGGCTAGTAGTTCAATATCAACTAGGATCATTTTACTTATGTGATGTTAAATAATCATTGCTGTCCTAAGATAGCCATTTTATATCACTTACAGATGTACAAGTTACAGATATACAAGTGTATGCATCCCTCTTCATATGTTTGTTCTATCAACTTATTATTTTTTTTATATGAAAGTAC
This sequence comes from Hymenochirus boettgeri, assembly GCA_019447015.1. Classification (NCBI taxonomy): domain Eukaryota; kingdom Metazoa; phylum Chordata; class Amphibia; order Anura; family Pipidae; genus Hymenochirus; species Hymenochirus boettgeri. The sequence continues at coordinate 224,878,947 of CM033471.1, forward strand.
ACCTTCCCCCAACCCTCCCTCTACCTTTTTCCCCCCAAAAATCACCTCTGTTCCCTTGCAGCAGCCAGGGGAAGTTCTGCTCGTTTCTGGGGGTGTGTCTGCTACTGTGCTGGGCAGGCTGTCGGTCAATGTGCATCATCACATGCATATTCATGATTTTTGCCACGCACACTTGACCCCAGTTATGCCTGATATACACAAAGCCTTTCTACCTGTCTCTGCATTATCTATTGACAGCTGATTGTGCATGGAGAGACATAGGAGGGAAGTTATAAGGTTCAGCCACACAGCTTTATGTAAGAAGGCTAGGAGAACTTGCTTTTAACAATTTCATGTGACAATTTCCCTGCGACGCCCCCCCCCCCCCCCCCCCGTGACAGCCCCACCTGTGAAATTCCCCACTCTGTGACAGCACCCCCTCTGTGACAGACCCCCCCTGTGAATTACACTCCTGCACTAGCAAGCGCATCTGGAAGATCTCTCTGTCTCCCCCCTCGTGGTCCAGTTCGGGTCACTGGCTGGGGTGAACAAGAGTGACGTGGGTCAGATGCCTGTAATGCATAGCAGGTATACAGTAATGAATTCATATAACAAAGTTTGATATATCAAAATATTTTATAGAGGCCATTCTTTCTAAAAGATGTTCTTATGAGGGTGGAGTTGTCCTTTAAAGTAAAACTGAAATATTTTGGTTAGGTGTTAAGGCACAGTGATGTATGTATTAATAGTTTGATATACAAACATAGAAAAGATAATCAGTGCACACCCATACAATATCATATTATCTGCACACTGGAATACTTTATAAACAAAGGGGTTTTAGTATACATTACTGTGATCACATGAATGAAAAGCCTTACAACCACGTCAAGGTAACCCCAGTCTGGAAGGTCCTAACTTCTAACCTTTTTTACGTCAATTACCATTAGCAAACTTTTGCATTTCTCATAGTTGTGCACTGGATCCACATAACAGGCTTTTTCTCTTCCACACCCCCCCCCCCCAGCCCTTTTGCTTTTTAAAATGCGGGAAGAGGCCATCCATCCAGTGCTTTCTATTAAAGGCATAGGACCTCCCATAAAAGGGGCATGTTGGGGGTGCTATTACAACATGGAAGCTTGAGCTGGCTTCCCAATAAATACATACAATACAAGGATTGTGGCAGCACTCCAATTAGACTAATTTACAACTACATTTAGCGGAAGTGCTACTGATCTGGTCAAACATTTATACAAACATAGAAAAGATAATCAATGCACGTTCCTGGGCCCCATACAATATCATATTATCTGCACACTGGCATACTTTATAAACAAAGGGGTTTTAGTATACATTACTGTGATCCTCTACTATGATTACCTCTTCCTCATTTTAAAAAGCCAAAGGACTGGGGGGAGAGCCTGTTATGTGGATCCAGTTCACAACTATGAGAAATGCAAAAGTTTGCTAATGGTAATTGAAGTAAAAAAGGTTAGAAGTTAGGACCTTCCAGACTGGGGTTACCTTGATGGGTTTTGAAATCTTTTCATTCATGTGATCACAGTAATGTATATTAAAACCCCTTTGTTTATAAAGTATGCCAGTGTGCAGATAATGATATTGTATGGGGCTTAGGAATGTGCATTGATTATCTTTTCTATGTTTGTATAAATGTTTGACCAGATCAGTAGCACTTCCGCTAAATGTAGTTGTTAATTAGCCTAATTGGAGTGCTTCCACAATCCCTGTATAATTTGATATACCAGTAATTTTGTTTCTTTTAGACATTGAAGCCAATAAATAAAATAGAGGAAATTGAATCCATGCAATTTTGAGAATAATTACATAATTTCATTTCAGAAATTTAATTGTAGGATTTCACCAGAGCAGATATTTTCAGCTTCTCACCTTATCCAAGAAGTTCAAAGTCAAAATGAAGAATTGGGAATGATAATTGATTTAACATGCACCACTCGGTACTACTCTCCAGAGGTAAGCTTGCCACAGTGTAGTTCAAACTGAAAAAGTTATTGGGATTTGGGAGCAAACCAAGCCTGTTAACTAATTTTATTAAACTAGCCTTAATAGGTTTTCTCATTCAATTAAACTGCCTCTTCTTTCAGTCTGGGACTGTTCCTGGACTGGCCAATGGAGCACTTCTTGTGGAGCATTGAAGAGGCAGTAGCACTGAGATTTTGAAAGCTTTAATTTTGGTAAATATTACAAACCCAGGATTGAGGATCTCGTGAATAGGTCTTCACCCTGGATGTTAGTAACATAGGGCATTTTGTGTGTGTGGGGGGGGGGGTTCAAAAACAGGATATTTTGCAGTTTCTAAAAGACAATACTTTTTAAAGTCTTTTATTTACAGCTGTGAACATGAACAAAAGCTTAATTTTAATGCTACTTTTTTGTTTTGTCAGGAGTTACCAAAATCTTTAAAATATGCAAAGATTTTTACTGCAGGCCAAGAGGTTCCAAATGATCAAAACATTTATGAGTTCAAAAATGTTGTGAAACAATTCCTGGAGGAGAATTCAGACAATGGTGAATTTTACATACGTCTTTTGAATGTGCAATTTACACTTTTTAACAGATCTCTGTGAATATTAGGCTGGGTACACATAGGCAGATTTTTCGGGCCAATCGCAATACTTACATGCATCACCCGGTCAGGCCGAAAAATCTGTGCTGGTTTCGGCCACTACTGGTAAATCATGGCCGATCATGCGGACAGTCGGCCGCGACCAACAATCGTTTGTCCTGCCTAAGGCCCTTGGTGTGTACCCACCTTAAATTAATGGGGGTTGTTTAGAAGGCATGATGAGGCCTTTACTGCACACCTCATTCTGATTCTATTTGCAAAGACAAAAAAAATGTTTCTAATTGCAGATGTGAACTGAATGCATAATTGGAAAAGGGTAGGCTTATGGGTGGTTGAAAGAGCAGTACTCCCTCATCTGTAATGTTTTCAGCTTGGAACAACTTTGCCAGGGCTAATGGTCACAGAGCCAATCTGTAGAAACACTTTGCATTATTGCATTTGGATATCTGCACAGTTCTAAATACATTCAACACTTTTTGAGAGCTTGCAGATCTTTATGTGCAATTTGATGTTCCCCCTGCGACTTTTTGTCTTCAGGATCCTTTACATTTACAAAAAGACCGGGTGAATGCCTTCTTGTATTGCTTGTCAAGTGCCATTGTTTTCTAGAATATGCTTGTTACCCCAAGTTAGCTTTCTATCAGGCATGAATGTCAAATTGGTCGTAACATCTATGCATTTGGGGTTCTGATGTTCCTGCAGTGTGTACCTAGCTGTATCGTGGTTTGTAGTTAACATTACAAAGTGATCAGGCCGGGAGGTTTTCTAAGTGCCGGTAGCATCGGTTGGTAAATTTGCAGTGTATGGCCAATATTACTAATATTTCTTATGGGTGTTTAAGACATTTTTCTTATGTCTTAATTTTTCCTTTAAATCAGATTGGTTAGTTGAATATGCTTATGGATTGGAAAGTAGTCTTAAAAAAATATTAAGGTATTGACTTTATTTGATAGCATTTATTTTTTTCATATTGACAACTGATAGTATTCAACATACCGTATATACTCGAGTATAAGCAGAGGTTTTCAGGCTTTAAAAATAGCCTCAAAACCCGACCTCGGCTTATACTCGGGTCATGGTAAATTTTCACAATCTGCTGCTGCTTACCGGTACTTCTCTATGTAACCGGCTACCTGTAACTTAATTCTCTCGATCCTGCTGGCACGCTGAGCTGCATGTCTGTACTCGGCGGCTGTCTAACTTACTGTCCGGCGCTGAGTAGTGACATCACTACTCGGCGCCGGGTAGTAAGTTAGACAGCCGCCGAGTACGGACATGCAGCGCAGCGTGCAGAGTGCCAGCAGGACCCAGAGAATTACTAAGTTACCGGTAGCTGGTTACATAGAGAAGTACCGGTAAGCAGCAGCAGATTTTGTAAAGATTTACCACCTCACTCCCTGAACTGGGGGGCTCTCTAAGGGGGAATGTTTTTGGGTGGGGGTTGCTGTCCATAAAAAAGCCTCGTTCCTTGGCACTAAAGGGGTTTGGAAACTACATCTCCCAGCTAATAAAGCATGCTGGGAGTTGTAGTTTCCAAAAAATCTGGAGTGCCAAGGAATGAGGCTTTTTTATGGACAGCAGAGTTCCCATAATTTCAACCCTCGGCTTATACTCGAGTCAATCATTGGTTCTTACTTTTTGAGGTAAAAATAGGTACCTCGGCTTATACTCGGGTCGGCTTATACTCGAGTATATACGGTATTTTATTTGATGGCTTTCCATTTACAGTGCTGTACTATTGTCTATTAGGAGTGCCTAGAATAAGCTCACAATAAGTTTTCTGTTTTTTTTTTTTTAACCCAGTATTGCTTGCATTAGGAACAGATGCTGGGAATCACAGTACGTTACATTTAGGACAGAAAATTATATTTTTCTGAAGTATTGTAATACTGTCCAGTCTTGTTCTTCATATATTGATATCATAAGGTGATAGGTTTCAGGATTCAATTATGTATACTGTAATTTTTTTCTTATAGATAAATTAATTGGAGTTCACTGCACCCATGGCTTAAACAGAACTGGGTATTTGGTTTGTAGGTGAGTTGGATAAAGAATGGAAACATTACAATTTTAGATATGGCATATATTTTCAATATGTCATAATGGCTCCATGTTGACCTTATGCTTCTTCTGATTTAGGTATCTGATTGATGTGCTTGGCATGGTGCCCACAGATGCCATAGAAAGTAAGTTTTTCAGGCAAAGTTTAGTAATTGCTAGTAAAACTTTAAAGGGCAAGTCCTCAGTACAGGTTTCTAAATTGCTCAGTTTCTATGACGCATCCAGAAGCCTAGCAGGTATACATTAATGAATGGACAGACTATGAATGAAGGACAGACTATGATATATCAACATATTTTAAAGAGGCCATTCTTTCTAAAAGATGTTCTTATGGGGGTTGTCTTTTAAAAAAAAAAAAAATAAATAAATAATTTAAGGATACTAAATAGAAGGCTTGTCAGTTAATATCCCGCAACCCCAACTGCTATTTTTCCCAATTTATTACATGCATTTCTAACCAGATATGTAGTTATAAGTACCAATTATTTCTGGCAAACGTATCTGCCTCCTCCCTCTGATCTAAGAGCCTTTTATAAGCTTAAGCATGTGCAGAGGAGGAAGCAGGGGAAACAGTAATCATTGGCTGTGGTATCAGCAGCCACAACCTTGATTGACCTCATGGAGAAAAGCTTCGTACACATGTTGGATAATTGACGTACAATGTAGCCAACGAACAAGCAATCGTACGATAGTCGTACGAAAATATAGCATCAACAATCGTCAAAGACCAACGACTGTCGAATATGGTTGGCTTTTTCCAACGATCAGCCTGGCGGATTTGTTCTGCCGATTATCGTATATTTGTACATGGCAGATTATCGTTGACGTTGTACGAAAAAATATATAAAAGGCGCATGGGCTGCTTTCGTAATTGCGCGAAGTTACTAACGTCTATATCGAACGACTATCGTGGTGACTTGTTGCTGTGTGTACAGATGTTGTTTCAATTATGAGAATTAACGATAATGTCATTAAACATTCGTCGGCTGTGTCAGGAAAGTGTGTAGTGACTTGGCAAGAATGGGTTAACTATTGGTATTAGTTCTTGCAAAGGACCAATAAAAATACCATTCCACCCTGGAACAGTCCTATTGTTTATATTACAATTAATGAAACATGGAACCAGATCTCCTTTTCTAGACAATGTGGGGCCGAACTGTGTATCTGGAATTCTCTTCAGCTAGGGGTCTGGTGGGTACATTAAGAGGTCATTTTAAGGACAACCATACCTGGAAAATAAATGTATTTCGGTATTGGAATATGTAATATAGAAACCAATATTATACTTGTGAATGGGAAAGTATGCCCATTAATATGATACCCAACATGGAGCCCTTATTCCCTTGCCAAGGCAAGTTATTAATAGCTTGGGAAATATGGATTACACACATGCCATGTTTGGTATTGGAGGAATTGATAATTAATACCGGAGAGGAATATGTGGTCAATATCCCAATCCAATGTACATATCTACATTTATATGGAATCTGCCTAACTGAGGGGGAATGAATGCTTTTGTCTAGTCGTAAATCTGGACATTCCTAGACACTCCCACCTCATGCAATAGCCCATAGGATGGGGGTTGTTCAACAAGGAGTTTAAAAATCTTTGTAGCCCCTATAACTTTGTTCATACTGAGGGGACATGCTAAAACCGTGTGTATGGAGCAGATGTTTCTTCCCGCCCCGGGATATAGGGAATTACAATTAAATCCACTTCTGATTTTGATTATTTACCTTTTCTTACAGAATTCAATAAGAGCCGAGGACACTGCATTGAACGCGAAAATTATATACATGACCTAACGCATGGAAAAAAGAGAAAGTAAAGCATTTTATTATTTAATAAATGTAGGGCTCTAGCAAAAAGCATATGCAGAGAGTATAGGCAGCCACTTTGATACTTTGCATACATTTTGTTATTTCCCCATCTTGAACGAGGCATCCAAGTGGCAGCGATGGGTAGGTATCATGATGCCTTATTAGTGTTTGGAAATATAGAGCGAGATACTTCTAGGTTATTTGTAGAACTTGAATTAATGCTATACCTTATGAGGCTATTACAGCATAAAGCTGGGTACACAGATGCATTTAGTTACTTTTTAAGGAGCGTGCTACAAACGGTCCCGAGCGGGCTCCCTGTGTAAAGTATAGGAAGAATGCTTGGGACTGCAGATTTCCCACAGCCATTTAATAAAAAAAACTAGGCTTGTAAAATTTTAATGTTTGCCGCCTAATACTATAAAGCATCTATAGTAAAATGTATACATTGCTCCAATCGAGACATAAAAAAGGTAAGTGTATGCTGCCCTATTCCCACTTTCCTTTGTAGCTTCATGTTTGCACACAGTCTGGTTTACTGCAGAGCTCCCCCTCCCCTCTCTGGTCATTCTCCCATTCATATAATCCGGCTGTGAACCAAGCCGCTCGTGTGCATTAATCCTCCTACACATCGCGAACCTTTGTAAACAAACAAAATAAAACCTTTCTATATAAGACTGTAGAGAGCAAGTATCTTTGTTGTTCTGGAGACACTTGCTACATAAGGAGTGGGAGGGGGTTGAGTTAGGAGAGATCCTAGACATGCATTATCACAGCAGCCTGGTCTCCCCATGAGAGATGATAAATTGGTGATAGCTTGGGAGGAGTGGAACCCAGTGATGCTCTTTCTGCATCTTTCTCCTTCCCTTTACTTTCTTCTCCCTAATACTGTTTTTTTAACCCAGGATTTGCCAAGCATTTTAGTGATTAGGAAGGAGTCATTGGGAGACTTGCTGTAAAACTTGAGTTAGCCTACACACTACACCCGAATGCTGTTAGGGGATTTGATTGCTAGGTTAAACAGGAGTGGTGTACTTCTTTTCACTTGTATATTTCGGGACAGAGGAGGAAACTGAAGAAAATAAAGGTACACCAGGGATTGGGAGGAATTATAAAACACATAAAAAAAATGTATATTTTCCCACTATAGATGCCCTTTAAAAATGCGTGTTAAAAGCGCACACTACGAGTGGCCACACTAGGTGCACTGGGAGAAAATGATAAGAGACCGCAGCAAAAGCAGCCACTGAAATTAGACTTTGCTGGTTGACATCACGCATTCTCATTAATACAACAGCAAAGTAGTAATCTATACATGTGCTAAATGCTAAAACAGAGAAATCAAATAAATGCATAAATACAATATCTCACAAAAGAGAATACACCTTTCAAATTTTTGGAAATATTTTATTGTATCTTTTCATGTGACACTTTAATACAATAAAGTAGTAAGCTTGTATAACATTGTAAATTTGCTGTCCCCTCAAAATAATGTCTAAACCACTGGCAATAAGTGAGTACACCCCTACTAATTGTGCACAATTAGCCATTTTTCCTCCTTGGTGTCATGTGACTCAGTTTGTTCAATTTTATTGTTCTTGCTCTCACACACTCTCATACTGGTCACTGGAAGTTGAAGATGGCTGTAATTGTAGTTGTAGATGAAGGAATGCTGCCATCATTGCTGCAGAGGTTAAAGGGGCGTGAGGTCAGCCTGACAGTGCTCAGACCATATGCTGTACCCTGCATCAAATTGGTCTGCATGGCTGTTGTCCCAAAAGGGTCAAAACAGTTTGCTAAAGACGGCAAACTTTAATTGGTTCAGATGGTGGCAAACATCTGTGGCGGCAACCGGGTGAGGAGTACAAAGACAAATGTGTCTTGCCCACAGTAAAGCATGGTGGTGGGAGTGTGATGGTTTGGGGTTGCATGAGGACTGCCATCACTAGGAATCTACAGTTCATTCAGGGAACCATGAATGCTCACATGTAATGTAACAATGAAGCCGAGTATGATCCACCTCCCTTTGGAAACTGCACCACGGGGCTGTATTCCAAAATAACTACTCTTAACACACCTTCAAGACGACCATTGCCTTGCTAAAGAAACTGAGGGTAAAGGTTCTTGACTGCCTCCGGACCTAAACCCTATTATGCACAATGTAACATAGTAACATAGTAATTAAGGTTGAATAAAGACATTCGTCCATCAAGTCCAACCTATCTTTTTTTTTTTTTCTTTTTTTTAACCCTACCTAACAGTTGATCCAGAGGAAGGCAAAAAACCCCAGCTAAAAAAGGAGGGAAAAAATTCCTTCCTGACTCCAAACGGCAATCGGAAAGTATCCCTGGATCAACCAGATCTATATGCATTAATACCAGTAATTCTCAATATTTTTTAGTTTTAGAAACTTATCCAGGCCTTTTTTAAAGTTATTCAATGAACTTGCCATTACCACCTCCGCTGGAAGACAGTTCCACAGTTTCACCGTTCTCACTGTAAAGAAACCTCTCCTAACCTGAAGATGAAACTTCTTTTCTTCCAACCTTAAAGGATGTCCACGAGTCCTCTGATATGACCTATTAGTGAACAATGCACCAGAGAGTTCACTGTATGGGCCATTAATATATTTGTATAAGGTTATCATGTATCCACGCAACCGCCGCTTCTCCAATGTAAACAGCCCTAACTTGTCTAATCTGCCTGCATATTCAAGCCCCTCCATTCCCCTTATTAATTTAGTTGCCCTTCTCTGAACTGCCTCAATTTCCAAGATGTCCCTTTTGTATATGGGATTCCAAAACTGCACCGCATATTCCAAATGTGGCCTTACCAGTGCTTTGTAAAGAGGGAGAATAATATTTTTCTCTCTTGATTCCATTCCCCTCTTTATACAAGACAATATTTTGCTAGCTCTAGCTGTTTCTACCTGGCATTGTTTGCTACAGCTAAGTCTGTTATCTACCAGAACCCCCAAATCTTTTTCCATTTCAGATGCACTTAACACAGAGTTATTTATGGTGTAGGTGGCACAGGGATTATTATATTATATTATATTATAATGTACACACATTAGTTGCCAGCGGTTTATACATTAATGGCTGTGTGTTATTTTGAGGGGACAGCAGTTCTACCCTGACTACATTGTATCAAAATGTTATCTTCAGTATTCTCCCATGAAGATATAATAAAATATTTGCAAAAATGTGTGTGATGTATTCACTTTTGTGAGATACTGTATGTATAAAAAGGATATATATAAATAAGCACCACTGAGAATCATATTGTAGCTGGTTGGTTTTTTTTATTTATGTAGATATGTTTAATGTAGCTTAATACCCAACACATACATGTTACATGAGCAATTGTCTGTGCTATTTACCGATTTGTTACGTAAAGTGTAATTAAAGAACTTGACTTGCTAAGACTGTTAGACATATATACATATATATTTATTTAAGCATGTTATAAAATCAGGGGCATGTAGGATAATTATTTGTTTTAATTCCCTCAATCTTTTTTTTTTATTTTTGTATTTCTAAAGTAACGCTGGATTGGATATACCAAAGTTGTCGCAAGCCAGACAACAACAAAAAAGGTCCAATATAAATAATCATTCATTGCCTCTAAATGACCACAGACACTTTAAGCCAGTGCAGTCTTGGAAGAATAGGTACTTTTTGACTAAAACTGTTTGTTTATTTAAAAAATTGCTGAATAACTAAATATATGGTAAAAACTATGTATATAAGTGACTAAACTAATTGTAATTTTAAAACCCTGATATAGAGTTTAAAGGGAATCTAAGCTGGAATATTTTTTTTTTTTTTTAATTGCCCGTTAATGTAAACTATAATTCTTCCCAACCAGTGTTGTACCATTTTTTGAGCTGTCTATTTCTTTAGATATCTTTTTTAGATGTCCATAAAGTGGCTTTTTATGATCAACTTTTCTACGGTGTGACGTTAGGGATGACAATATGTGTAAAATGCATTTTTTCTTCCACTGCTGGCTCCTAGTAATTACTGAGCATGCTTTCCCTCACAGTAACTCGTACCTAATTAAAGGGGCATCTGTTGAGATTTTGAGGGGGAACACTAAGCCTGAGCTAAACAAGTTCTGGTTTGAAGGCATGCAGCAACACACACACCTCAGAGTATGTGCTGCTTATGTGTATTAATAGGTTAAGTATTTTTTTTCCCAGTTTGCTTACCATTTAAGGGCTGGTAAAAAAAATACACCTATGGCCCAGTATTTCTAACTGGTAGCCCACAGATTGATTAACTAGTTGGAAGTAAAAAGGTATACAGTCAATATTTGAGCCCAATAAATCTTGCGGACCATTGAAGATTGCAGTAGAAATGGTTGTTTAATGACTTACCCAAAATATTGACCCTTGTGTATCAGCACTGAATGAATGTTAATATTTTTTACTTTTCTCAAAGCTAAAATCTGATTTTTTTTTTTTTATTTTTTGCATAAAAGTTCCTTGAGAAAAAAGTGTTTTCCACTTTTTACCAATTGGCCACACAAAAGGCTTTGATTTTAAAGGGCAAGTCCATCTCTTTTACGAAAAATTGCTGTAGTGTAGGACTCTTCCCACACCCAACTGCTGTATTTGTGTGTAAAAAAAGCCGAAATCTACTTACAGACTTTCCCACGGCGTTCAGACACAGCCCTCTGCTTACATGAAACTGCAAGCAGGGGGCTGGACCGGCAGCTGCATCCATGATTGGCCGAGAGGCAGCCAATCACAGATGCGGTTGCCGGCAGTGTAGAACGAACGCCTCGGGTAAGAGGCTGTGTAAGTAGAGTTCGGCTTAATTTTTATACACACAATTACAGCGGTTGAGGGTGGGAGAGGGAGCCCTACACTACAGAAAAGTGGTTACACACTAGGGCACCAGGCAGCCAACATGGATCGGGAGGGAGAGAGAGGGGTGCACAGAACAGGCCTGAAACCTTAGAGGACACCCAAGAGGCAGACACGTTTTTCCTCCCAGCCAGGCTATTGATGTTCACTTTCTAGGACTTTGGGCAGACATTACGGGAGAACCATTTGGAGCAGAAGGGTAAGGCAAGGATATTTACACACTGCACAGTGGGGCCGGTTGTGGGGGAGAATTTAGTTTTGGGGGTGGGCATGCCCTTTAAAGTGTTTTATTAGGGGCTTATGTATCAAGAGATGCAAAAGTTTGCCTGGGCTATTAATTTACAGCGACCAATGAAATATCTAACTACAGTTAGAAAACATTTGATAACTTCTTATTGGTTGCTGCTGATTAAAAGCATAAACTTTCCCACCTATTGGTACATAAACCATGTACTTAATCTTTTTTTTGTTTTTTAACTTTTGAGTAAATGTAATTTTCTAATAGATTTATTGTATAAATTAAATCTAAATAAATACTTTTTAATTTTGCCTTTCATGCACCGGTTTAAAGGATAAGTACACTGCCCCCCCCTTTTTTTTTCCCCCTAGGTCCCTCCTGAGCCCACCTGTGCTGATTTAAAGTTCCTGACATCTTGGATCTGCCTTCTAGTCTGCTTCGCTCTGCCCCTCTGTGATTTCCTGGATCTCCTTCCCAAAAAGTACTGTCCGTGCGCGCGTCATGTCAACGGTGCATGCGACGTCAGAGCATGCACAATCATGTACGTGCGTTTTGTCATCGTGCCATGCCGTGCTTGTACAACACACCACGCTGACGTTGCATGCGTGACGTCATCGCGCCATGCTTGTACAGTGACATTGCGTGCACATACGTGTACAGTACTTTTTGGGAGATCCAGGAAATCATGGAGAGTTGGAGCTAAGCAGACTAAAAGGCAGATCCAAGAACTTCAAATCAGCACAGGTATGCTCAGGAGGGACCTAGAAAAAGGGGAATGATAAGTTAAAGCTGCTGCTCCCTAACATGTTTTTTTACAGTGTACTTATCCTTTAAGTAAAACTTTCACTGCAGCCAGCCCTTTTAATTTCTCGCCACCTTTCCAAACAATTTAGGGTTAAATTAAAGCTTTCCCTAAAAGCGTACATTTAAATTTAACCCTAAGTCACATCCTTAGGTAAAACTTTTAGAAGTTATATTACAAGAAATGTTTAGCAATAATTTTTCCTAAACACTTCCTGCTTTCACCAGCTTGTAGTCATGTAACCATTGTTTGCCTGCATTAAAAGCCCCCCACCCCTCTTAACTGTCAAGTTCTTTTTTAGTTTGTTCAAGTAATTTTTGTCTTTACCAGCATAAAGCTTTAAATGATTATTAATTTTCATTTTCTAAATCATTTGTTTTTCTTTTACAAGTAAACCTGGATTTCCTTTAGCCAGACACTCACATCAGATGCCAAATGTGAATAATCCTTTAATGCATCCATACGATCCCAGATGTTTTCGCCCAGCACCTTTCTGGAATCCTAGGTACTTGTTCGACTGTAATTTAAACTGTTTTTATGATAAGGGATTGGTAACTAATTCAATGTGATCGGAAAACTTTTTATTCAAGTCCTAGGAATATTTACATTTCTATAACTGGCCATACTCTACCTTGGCATTAAACCAATTCAATATTTGATACAAGATGAATGTCAAATCTATTGTAAATCCTTTCAGCAGTGTTTGCTAGCAAGCACTTCCTAAATAAGTAAATCTATTATGTAAACTATACCAGTTTGTTGCCATAAATCTAGCAATATGCTTTATGTCAGGAATGGACAAATCCGGGCAGCAGTTTTAATTTAAAAATAGTACCAGGGAGGCGCACTCAGGCAAGATATAATTCAGTGTTTATTGTAATATAACCTGAGGAAGGGGGAAGCCCCGAAACGTTGTGCACCGTTATATCACAATAAACACTGAATTATATCTTCCTGAGTGCGCCTCCCTGGTACTATTTTTGGATTACGAATGTACTGCCTATGATTGAGCAGGTGAGGGAAGCAGCACCTGGGAAGATTAAAGGAAAGTGGGAGTGCGAGGAGCTATACAGTATATGTGGAGCAGTTTTCATTTCCCTGTTTGGAATTCAGTCAATTCAGCAACAATGTTGCAAATGGAAGAAGCTGAACGTACTGAAAGGGTGGGGGGAGTAAGTGTTCAGCTAAACCGAACAGAGTAATGCAGTTCTAAACAGGTAATTAAAGCTGCTTCCTGATTTTTAACATAATAAGCAGCCTCTGTGATGGACAGCCCTGAGATCCCTTTTCTTCCCACTGTCTTTCCCACTGGGAAAGTTTATGGTAATTACAAAGGCTGCTGGCACTAAAAGAGTTAGTGGTCAACCTGGCCATGCACTACTAATATATTGGATAGATTAGACATTCATCTATAGACATTTGTCTAATCTATCTATGTCTTTAACGCTGGGGGTTTCTTACCTTCTGGTGTTCCCACAATGGTCTAACCTGTCCAATTCATTTTGAGATGGCAAAAAGAATGGGTCAGGCGGTTTCTGCTGCTTCGATCGATTGTTGTGGGAACTTCGAAAGGTAATTTCAAATAGCGAAGGGATCTCAAACTCTTCTAAACTTCTCAATCTGTCCATCTATCCTTTTCTCTATACATGGCCGGATTTTTACATTTTTTTTCTTTCCTAGGCCAACTTCACTCCTATCTAGTTTAACACAAGTGGCATTTTTTGGCTTGGGTAAAATTTTCTTACCATTTACCAGGCTTTTTTTTGTGATCGCCGTTGACCAAATGCTACACATACTTCCGCTACTGAAAGGGAGGCACACTTCAAAAGGGCTTTACAGCATAACTTATTTATTCAGAGCTGAACAAAGTCCAAAATACACGAAACGTTTTTGGGGTTTTCCCCTTTCCTAACCTGAGGAAGGAGGAAAACCCCTGAAACGTGTGTATTTTGGAGTGTGCCTCTGTAATGGAAAGACAGATTTAGATTGATATACAATAGACAGACAGAGCAATAGATAAACAGATATATAGATCAGACAGACAAAGAGATTAGACGGACAGAGAGATAGATTAGACCAATATGATTAATCAGCTCATTATATTTGTGGTTGTATTAACAAATGTTTTGACATGTTTTGGGAGATCCTAGTAAGAGGTCACTGGAGGGACACAAATTAGCATACCTGGTTTGAGTGACAGGTCTTTTTCTGCACATGCTGTTATTTAAAATAAAGATTTCTGAGAATCTACAGCTCGGATTTCAAATCTGAAAAATGTGTATGAGTAGTGGACCATTACACTATCTAAAGGTATGATTTTTAAAAATTCGATTTTTTTGAAGTATAGATACCCTTTAAAGTAAAACCTGGACCGGAGCATGGACTGGATTGAGTGTAGCTTCATTGAATATAATGCAATGCTGTTTAAAGGCTAGCACAATGGCAAGTGAAAGTTTGGGGCATTATTTGCAAAACATACATTTTATGTGAATGGGGCATGTGAAATATGTTTTCTGGGGGTCATTGTGTGTCAATAAATTATTTTACTTGATTGCAGTACTTTTAAAGGTAGGGGTAATGGTTGTGCAACATAGTCACTGTTAAGGGGATATTGCAAAATATTAAAATTTATATTTATTATATTTATATATTTGGGCGTTTACCCTAAAAAAAAATGTGAGATGATGTACCCCATTGTTTAACCCCTACATTTAAAAGTACTGCTTTTGACCAAAATTAATTGACACACAATGTCCCCCAGAAAACATAATTGAGATGCTACACTCTCATATAAAATGTATGCATGCAAATAAATAAAATAAAAATAAACCACATACACAATGATAAATGACTGCTGTTCAATGCCTCAAAACATTAATTTGCCACAGTGTTATATACATAGAAGCTGCACTCTGTTCAGTCCGTGTTCTGGTCCAAGTTTTACTTTAAATGTAATGTACAGCTAGCAGAGCAGTTCTGACTGACTGGATGAGGTTCATGTCTAACAAGTCTCACGGGAGTAGAGGATTGAACAAGATTACAGTGGAGGAGGGGCAGCAAGTAAAAAGGGAAAGGTAAGTTTTGAGAATGGCTTAGAATACTAACATAGTGTATGATTTGAATGTATAGTTTTGCAATGGACTGAACTTTGATTTACCCTGTACATTCAATCCCTGGTTCTAGTAACCCTGGGCTGGGGGTGTGTCATTGGTTTGTTGGGCTGCTCAGTGGGAGTACCACTGGTCCCTGCCTCTTTGCTTCTTTCTTAATACAGTCTGATTGTTTAAGGGGGCATCTTAGTCATGCAAACCTTTTTTTTTTTATTATTAGTAATATTTAGTGTAAGTGCCAGAGTGCATTTACCTTTGGATTTTTTAGAAGCACTTTTTATAGGATTGGGACCTCCATGTCTGAAGGCCACACTTGTCATAATTTGCATTTAATGGCACACAGTGCAATATTTTGTCCAGCAACATACATGACCACTTTGAGAGGGAGGAGAATCACTCTTCTTGCCTATTCACTTGGAATACAGATAGATTCTATTAAATAGTTAAATAGTGATCACTGTACCCATAGGTCAATGAATAGGTATAATATTTATACGAAACGTATTTTTATAGTTCAGACCAAATGAAAAAAAATACTGTATGGGATTCTATTAAAATAAATTAACCATGTCCCAATTCGATTAATAAGTCTCAGCTATAAAGTGCTGTGTCAGTGAGGTACAAGGAGGTATATTCACTGCTTTGCTTCTCTCTACATTAGGAGGTGACAGTGTAACCAGCTTGATGATTAGTTACTTTTTGTTTTGTTTTTTTGATCCCTTGGCAGGTCAACATTTTAACAGTTGTAACCTTTTACCGCTTTGCTTTTTATTGTCTGGCTGCCCAGAGATACATGTATTACATTTGCTCTCATCTATTACTGCACTAATTCATAGTTTAGGAAAAATGGAGGACTTCGGACATGCTGCATCTATAGATCCTGATGCCATGGCCTTGAGCGAAATCTGTCCCTGTTTCTATATCAATCTTTCAGTCTATTTTTGTATTTCCCTGTCTGTCAATCTACCCATTTTTCTGTATCTATTCCTATCTATCATCTGTATGTCATCTATCTATCCTGCAAAATTTAAGTAGTATTTGTGTAATGGATGGGGCTAAAGGTGACTGGGTAAAGCTTGGGTGGATGGGGGGGGTGTCAGCTGTCAGTCATAGCACATTGGGAGGTATAAAGTTGCTAGCTTCTAACTTTTTGGACCTGTTTACTAACAATTTTAAAGGATAAGTGCACTGTAAAATGAAGTTATGCTGGAGTTAATAGGAAGCTGCAGCTTTAAAAATATATTTGCCCTATTTTATTTCCCTAAGCCCCTCCAGAGCCTACCTAGTAGATGTAAAGTTGCTGACATCTTGTCTGTGTTCAGTTGAAAACTTAGCTCCGCCCCTCCGAGATCTTCCCCTTGCTTCTGATTTGTTATGCTCCATTGTATGTTCCCGGTCGCTCCATTCGCGCGCATGACGTCAAGGCGAACGCAACGTGATGCGTGTGACATCATCTCACCGCGCACACAGTGCAGCGAGATCATGCGGCGTCATGCGCGCGTGGCGAAGCTAAGTATTAAACACAGACAAGATGTCAGCAACTTTACATCTACTAAGGTAGGCTCTGCAGGGCTTAGGAAAAATAAGGCAAATGTTTTTAAAGCTGCAGCTTCCAGTTCAGCATAACTTCATTTTACAGTGCACTTATCCTTTAATGATTTGCCCAGCCTTATGCAGATATATATTGGACTTAAAAATATATTGGACTTTTTTTTTTTTTTTTTTTTAAGTAAAAATGTAAAATAAGAGGCAGTAGTGACACCCTTGAATCAAGGATGCCATGCCCTTTTTCAAATGAATTGATAAGTGTATGAGTGCGATGCAGTATCCTCATTACTCGGGATTGAAAATTATACCCACCTAGTATTACACCACTAAGCCAGAGAAAATGAACTATAAAATGAATAGTGAGGAACATACCTAATATTTTTCATGTAGTCTGATGGGCACTGGGTAGGTTACTGTGTAACATAACATGTTAACATAACGCCTAGGAGGTGGTATAAGTATCAGATTGGTGCAGTGTTAGCTGGCAGTCCAAATAAGTTTAATATTTGCCCCAAGTATTACGCATGATCTGATTTTGGTCCTAGGTTACATTAAATGCTATGTTTTGCTGAACCAAAGTTCACAAGAAACTGAAAGCATGACTCAAACAATTTAGCATTCCTAGCTGCTTATCTAGATCATTATTTGAATGTTTATTTCTCGGTGGCCTGTTATTACCAAAAGAAGAATTGTGAAATTGGCAAATCCACTCTTTGCTTCTTATATCAAGTTGTATTCATAGGACACACAACCTATCATCCAGGAATGCACATTTATCTCCTGCCTGCTGCACACTTAAAGGGAACGTCCACCTCAAAAATCATTTTTTAACCCAGACTTCTGCCTACCTTACTGACCGCGTAAATGCATGGTAGAAAAGGGGGAAAAATTTTTTTTAAGTGCAAGTTCTATCTCCAGTTACCTGCTCCCCCCCCCCCCCTCCTCCTCCTATCAATCATTCTCCTGACCCTGCATGTTACACACAGTCTAATCAGCTATAAAAGATGAATTTTAGAATGTATACCTGTTGTTTAAATCACAAGCACATGTAAGAGGCAAGATGCAGCCACAAACCATAAATTCTAGCTCCATTCTAGCAGATTACTGGATGCAGTTTGTAGAGGAGCTTTTCTGTAAGTCCCAAAAATGGAGCATTCTGATTGGCTGCCATTGTAAGCCATCTGATTGGCTGAAAGTTCCCTGCTCTTCATGGAAGGGAGGGGGAAAGTTCCTTATCTGCAGTGAGCGCACATACAGGGTTATTCAATAAAAGTTCTTAGGGCTCGTTCACACTACATCAGTTTGTATCCGTTTTTCAAAAAATGGGCAGACAGTAAAAACCCATAGGATTTCATAATATCGTTCACACCTGCTGCGTTATAATCCGTTCCGTTCCAGTCCGTTTAAAAAACGCACTGCATGCAGCGTTTCTGTCCGTTTTTTCATGCATTTTCTATAGAAATCTATGGAATACACAGTTAAAAAATGGATACAAATGTATGAAAAAATGGATACAAAATGACAAACACATGCTGTGCGTTACTGTCAGTTTCTAGTGTAAACGAGCCCTTATTGTTTAAAATGGTGCTAATTTTGCCCCAACCAATCAGATGTTATTTAACATTTGAAAGCGAACATCTGATTGGTTGGTAAAAAATTAGCACAGTTTTAAACGATAAGAACTTTTTTGAATAACCCTGATAGTTTTGCTTGTAACTGAGAAGGAGGGGAATGTGCTTGTGGTGACGTCATTCCCCTCCTATTCAGTAAAAAGAGGGAACTGAACAGGAATGGAATGGCAGTTACACAGAGATTACAGAAGTCAGGGTAAGAGCTTTAAACTTATTTTTAAAGGCTCTTTCTTTTCAAACTATGTTTTTTAGAGACTGGACTGTACTTATGAGCACTGTGGTGTTAGTTCAATGTTTGATCTTCACTTTTTTTTTTTCTTTATAGAAATGCACAGGGGGATCCATGGACATCTGCACCCATATTTGCTCGCCCACCTTTGTTTAATATGCCCCCAAACCTGGGCAATTTTCCACCAACGTGGTCTAACCCTTGCGGACCTGGGAGGTAACGTTTTGTGAGACACTAACAACTTTTTGTAATTCCATTGTGTCACCCATATTATTGTGTTTTTTTTAGTTTGGCAAGTTTCTGATATATTAGAAAACATGTATTTAAAAGTATACAATATAAAATTTACAAAACAAAATGTAACTGATCTCCAATACCAGAGCTGAACAAATCACAGGGGAAAAATAGCAAACCTGCTTAGAACCTCATCTGTAACCAACTTTATATATGTTCATTATAAGGTTTATGGAACTTGGACATAAACTCCCATAAAAGGAGGAAACGAGATCAGTTTTTTAAATCGGCAATATATGTTTAGATCAATGTTAATTACTACAATAAAAATGAATCGGCAAGTTCACCCTGAAATGAAAAATTGTATGTAGGCACCCTAAAACCAACTGCAATAGTTAAAGCTGAACAATGCAAGTATAAACTGAATGTTGCCCGATGTTCTGTAAAAGCTTTTTAAAAAGCTTGGAGCGCCTACAGAACCGGCAGCCGTGACAGTGATTGGCTGAGTGGTTGCATCTCAGCCGATCACGGTCATGGCTGCGGGTACGGCCCCTTCTGTGTTTCCAGGCACGGAGAAGGCACGGAAGACAAGCAGAAGGCAGCCGTGGGAACGAGGGCTGGTAAGTATATTTAGAGACCAAATTGAAATGACCATGCGACGATGTGAAGTCTAGGTTATGGGGGTTTTCAGTAGGCAGAAGAATTTTTGTTTAGGGGGCTATGGGTGGACCCTTCTTTCAGTCATTACCCTAGTCATCATGGCTGCATCACAAAATAATTAAAGGGAAACTAAAGTCCCCAGACAACATTTTCCCAATAGATGGCACGTTTACAAATGCACAACAAGCTGTATTTCACCTCTCCCTTTGCTGTGACTGCTTTTTTTTCTTTGAAAATTGTTTCATGTGGTTCTGAGTCTTGGACATTCCCCATTTCTTTGTAAGGCTGGGTACACACCATCCAATTTTTCAGGGAGACCAAACTATATTGCCATGTATCGGTCAGTCCGCCTGAAAAACTGGATGGTGTATTTGCGGGCGGCCGTGACCAATCTTGGTATGGTATGTTGAAAAATCACGACAACGATTCATTTGGGCTAACTGCTCTGTTGGAAAGAAACTTTATGGTGTGTACCCAACCTTTGACTTAAGTTAAATGAGAACTAAACTTAATTTTTTTAGGTGTAAATCCGGCCCTAGGTTAGCCTTATACTTCACATGGTAAATTATTGCTGGCATTTTCCTGCTGTCTTTTAGTTGTTATTTTAGTATTAGTTGTTCTTTGATCACTTATGTCTATATAGCTCATACAGAAATACATTTTGTACAGTTTATAATGTTTTACATTATTTGGTAGTTTCTATTCTGAAGGCTGCCTGTTTTGCATTTGCTATTGTATAAAAGGAAAATTGCCTGCGATAAACCCCAGATTACTATATCCGTTATTGGACGATTGTATCACCGCGTCTATGGCCAACATAAGGCTACTTTCACACAAATGGTATCTGAGCAGATTGAGATGTTTGGAGACAGCAAAACACTAAATGAGTTTGTTCAACAGTGGCTTTTCACAAAGCGCATGATACCTTCTAAGAAAATGCTACCCGAGCAAAAACGTGTTGCTTGTGTGAAACTTGCCTAATTGTGTATGGCTAGACTAAAGGCTCGTACGCACGTGCGATCGCTGGTCCCGACCCGCGACGCACAATGTGTACGAGCCTTAACTTGGCACACTGAGGCAGATGCAATAAAATATGCCGATAACCGGCATTATTGGCCGAAACGGTCGTTCATTTGGAGATACCAGGGTGGGGACCCGCGATCGCATGTGTACGAGCCTTAACTTTGGCACTCTGAGGCAGATGCAATAAAATATGCAGCTGTTTGCCTATGTGATTAATTTGCAGCAACCAACCAGATTTTTACTGGAAAACTGCAGTTCGATAATGCATCTGTAATACTGTCTCTGAAACCAGATTGTGAATAATTTGGCTAAACATTTCAAAATTACTTTGATTATTGGATGCTGCTGGCCCAGTTTTATTAATCATTTTGTTAAACACTGACCATTTGTCCCACTGATTTATATTTTAGGCTTTTGAGTACTGCTCATTATTCTCATTAAATCCTTTAAGCATCACACACAGAAACCTGTAGGTAATCTTGGAACCTCCTACAGGGTATTGCAGGAAAACCACTTATGCCTATTGTCCTTTCTTTACTTATTTTTACCTAAGCTTTGTTTAACAGGGGGGGGGGGGAGGAGAGATTCCCATTAGAAAAGTGCAGGAATCCAGAATAGGCTACAACAGTGATATTGTATGATAGGACAGATGCACGCAGTGTTTTGTTAAATTCAATTCATTTTAGTCACCTGGTCAGCAAGAGATGATTAAAACCATTACTTTAATGCCCAGAAAGTCCCATGGGTACTTGTGCAGTGTACAAACTCATTGTGCCGTTTTAGTGTTCAATATTTGAATTCAAATTTTAACAAAACGTGTAAACGATGCTTTGGCATCACCTGCTTACTGTACTTAAAGGGCTTATCCATCCAAATAAATAACTTAACCTTTTTTCTGTTAAATTGACGAACAGGAAGTAAATGAGCTAAGTCTTACCTCCCGTTCTTCAATCATTTTGACAGGAGACTGGGAAAAGGATGCAAAGTTAACTATACTTATAATGTATGCGCATACCATGAAAGCCAGTCGAAAGACTTCTGTAACATCATTAATAACCAAACTTCTAGTCAATCAAACTAAATACCACAAATAATAAATTATTTTAGTTCACTGTGTGTCGTCCCCCCCCCCCCTCCCGATTTTTTTGTCCAGTCAGGTTGCATGGAAAAGTAGCCGGGTGAGGCAGGATGGAGAAATTTGATCATAGGAAAAACAAGATGTTCACTATTTTTATTGGTTAAAGGGGAAGTTCAGTGCAAATACATATGCTCAAGGTAATTAGGTAACAAAAGTGACTAAATTAGGTTTCCATTTATTGAAGGGGACAACATGGTCAGAAAAGCCCCTGACCTGAACAAAGGGAAAGAAACTCCCTGCGGCACTCAACTACCATATTACCCCTTTAGTAATAAGACTTACTTAACAGGGGTAAACATATAACCCAATAGCTGTTAAATAAAGGTAGAATATAAAACCAGTGTTATACACAAACAAGATATCCTTTAATATATTAAATAGAACACTCATATCTAAATTCAATGCAGTAAAACAGGTGTTTCTTCTTGGAGGTGTATCCTTATGTGCTCCATATCCATTACGGTAACTCTCCTATGGACAGCGATGCTGGACCCTGATGAGATGGGCTGTTGACGGCCAGACACTGCATGATGATCTGCCATATTAAAGACATGATAAAGTGGAGCGTACTTTGATACCGGTATTTATATGAGAGGGATACATAGAGGGTGAGATCTCTCACTTTCCCCGCTTTGCTTTATTACTCTGCACGGCTTTCTGTTGCTGTTTATAATTAACCCTTTCAGTGCCAGAAGAATTTCATTTTCTTTTTTTCGTTAAGTGCCAGAAACATTTTCAGGATTTTGCCCTTAATCGCTTTAGACTAATTTTACAGTAGGAAACCTTGCAGTAAATCAGGAATATTATACATTGTTTTTTTCAGCACAAAGAGTACTTTAACAAGGTAACAGAATTTTGTAACTTTTCTGGAATTTTGACTGGAATTATGGGTAAAATATGTAAAAAAAAAATGAAAAATTTGCAAATTTTGCAAAACGGTATGCCACATTCATGGGTGTACCCAGAGACATGGCTACCAACTAACCCAGAGCGGGACCAATGCCAAATATCAGTAGCAGCAAAAAAAAAAATTAGTCAGTTTTGTATTTGAACAGTCTGCAGTTTTTCCACAAAACACCCCCATAACTCAAATACCCCTGAAATCTACACACCTTCAGCTATGTAACACTGTAATTTGTTCATTCATACCATCAATGGTGTGGGCGCATTTCTTCGTAGAAGTTTACACTTTTTACCAGATTTTCAAAAAAGTGAACATCAAACAACAATCAAAGTTAGGAATCATGCCAAAACCTCATGGAATATAAAAAAAATACTAAATATCAATCTCCCAAATGTCCTGAATCAAACAGTATGCCATATGTTTGGTTTACACACACAGATGTGGAAGCGAAAAGCCACGAAGTGAGACCATGCACGATGGCTCAGAAAACGCCAAAATATTTAGCCAACTCCGAATTTGGACAGTCTGCAGTTATTTCCACAAAACACCCCCATAACTTAGAAATAACCCCCACAAACTATATATTGCTGAAATCTACACACCTTCAGCTATGTAACGCTGTAGTTTGTTCATTCATATCATCAATGGTGCACAGTTCTTCGTAGAAGTTTGCACTTTTCTGAAAAAGGAAGTTCACGCTTATTTGAAAAAATGAACAAAAAACAACTTAAAAAGGTAGGAATCATGCCAAAACCTCCATGGAATGTAAAAAAAAAGTTACTAAATATCAATCTCCCAAATGTCCTGAATCAAATTGTATGCCATATGTGTTGTTACACACGCGGACGTGAAAGCGAAAAGCCATGAAGTGAGACCATGCACGATGGCTCAAAAACAGCAAAAATATTTAGCCAACTCCGAATTTGGACAGTCTGCTGTTTTTTCCACTAAACACCCCCATAACTTAGAAATGACCCCCACAAACTATATATTCCTGAAATCTACACACCTTCAGCTATGTAACGCTGTAGTTTGTTCATTCATACCATCAATGGTGTGGGCACAGTTCTTCAAAGAATTTTGTACTTTTCTGAAAAAATTAACAAAAAACAACTTCAAAAGGTAGAAATCATGCCAAAACCTGATGGAATATTAAAGAAAGTTACTATATATCAATCCCCCAAATTTACCGAATCAAACGGTATGCCATATGCGTGGTTAAACACGTGGACATGGGAGCGAATAGCCACAAAGTGAGAGCAAAAATATTTGGCCAACTCTGAATTTGAACAGTCTGCAGTTTTTCCCCACAAAACAACCCCCACAAACCATATATTTCTCGAATCTTCACCCCTTTATCTATGTAATTCTTTAGTTTGTTCATTCATACCATTAATGGTGTGGGTGCAATTCTTTGCAGATTTTCGCAGTTTTAGTAGAATTTCTAAAAAATTAGAAAAAAAATTCTCAAAGGTAGAAATCATGCCAAAATTCCAAGTAATGTAAAAAAAAGTTACCAAATATCAATCTCCCAAATGTCCTGAACCAAACGCATGGTTACACACACGGACATGAAAGCCACTAGTCACAAAGTGAGCCAATGCGTAGTGGCCCAATAACAGCAACTTTTAAGATTTTGTCTAAACACCCCTCTAACTCAAAAATACCCCCCAAAAATATATATTCTCAGAATCTACATACCTTCAGCTAAGGAACGGTGCAATTTTTTTTATTCATACCATCAATTGTGTGTGCGCAGATCTTCGTAGAATTTTGCACTTTTAGCATATTTTCTGAAAAAAAAATAAAGAAACAACAAGTTTCAAAGTTAAAAACCCTGCCAAAACCCCAAGTAATGAAAAAAAAGTTACCAAATATCAATCTCCCAAATGTCCTGAATCAAAGGGTATGCCATATGCGTGGGTGACCACAGAGACATGGCCACCAACTAACTCAAATCAAAGCATGCATAAGTGCAATTACAAGAACAAAATAAAGGTGCTCTGTAATTTCAAACAGCCCCAAAACTTGGAAATGCCCCCCTCAAATAAAACCCTCCACTAAATATCAATCTCCCACATTTCCTGAATCAAACTGTATGCCATATGCGTGGATGCACACAGAGACGTGGCCACCAACTAGCTCAAATGGGATGCATGCTCAAATGCAATTACAAGAAAAAATCAAAGTGCTCTGTAATTTTTACAGCCTACCGTTTTTCAAAAAGGAAACAGCCCCAGGTGGGTGCAAACAGAGACGGGGCCAGGAAGTGATTTTTCATTCATTGTCAAAGATCAATAATTTGGTGATCAGAAGTGATCACCAAATTTTGATCTCTGTCCCCATTTTATTTCTAAGTCTTTGCTTAGCTCCTGGCTCTGCAGGTAAGTGCTGATATCTCCCGATCCCCCCCCCTCGAGGGGGCTAGGGGGGCAGTTGAATGCTGCCCCCCGATTGCCCCTAGCACTGACCGATTGCGGTGTTTATTTTTTTTTTTTAAAGGGGAAGCCACAGATCGTATATTTACGATCTGTGGCAGTTTGAGCATTTCCTGCACAGATCGTATATATACGATCTGTGGCAGTGAAAGGGTTAAAGGGGAACTGTGGTCCAAAAATGACTTTAGGTAAATTGATAGGAATTGCTCTCCTTAGAATTTTTGCAATTTATTTCCATTGTTTATTTTGCATAGTTTTGAAGATATTTACATTTTTGTGTGTGATAACGCAGTAGCATCAGCAGGTCTCCTGCGCTTCCTGCTCTGAAACCATGTCAGTCACTCTGCCCTGTGTCTCCTCCTCCCCTTTGCAGCCCCCCCGGTCCCACCCACTCATGGACCCCATGGTCCCTCCAGTTGCAGGCCCCCCTTAGCCCATTCTCTTACAGCCCCATGTGGCCCACGCACGGGTGCCGTGGGCCACTCTGACCCACCCCCCCCCTACAGAAAACTCTGTGGAAGCGGCCTTTCTCTCACTGCCTGAAAAGGCGGTTTTCACATAGTGGGAGAGAAGGGCTGTAGATTCCCTTACATTCTCTGTCAGGACTTCACACAGCAGAGAGGAGGAGGGACTTCCTATCTCCCTCACACACTGAGGGAGTCTGAGGTTGTGCTCACTGTGCACGGCACTGTGCAGGAGTAGCCTTAGGAATGTCACATGTCAGCCTCCAACCCATTAACTTTCTGGTCAGTCATTTCTTTATATCTTGGGCTGTGGAGCACATAGAAAGGTGGTTGATGGCTCATTTTTAAAGGTAGGAACCTGGCCTTTCATTTAAAATCAACTTGTTTGGAGATGACAGTTCCCCTTTTAACCTTTCAACACTGCTAGTCTTGCTGTTTATCCACGCTGTCTTGTATGGTACTGAATGCTGTTTTCTACTAACCAGTGCCTTTATCTAGGAAGACCCAAACCTGGAATATTTACTTGACTATATGGAGCCTAAGACCCATTCCTTTACCTAGGAATTATGTCCATTTATCCTAATTAGGGGTCTGGTTTTTATCACGCCAAGTTGTATTTTGTATTTATGCATATTACATGCGTTTTTATAGAATTTATTGTGTTGAATTTAGATACGAGTGTTCTATTTAATATATTAAAGGATATCTTGTGTGTAACACTGGTTTTATAATCCACCTTTATTTAACAGCTATTGGGTTATATGTTTACTCCTGTTAAGTTAATCTTATTACTATAGGGGTAATATGGTAGTTGAGTGCCGCAGGGAGTTTCTTTCCCTGTGTTCAGGTAAGAGGCTTTTCTGGCCTTGTTGGCAGGTGCTTTTTTTTTTCTGTTAAGAAAAAAGGAGCAGTAATTTTCCATCCTCTGCCCATTCAGCATTTTGTCTGTTTATAAATAAATGCTTCCAAAATACTGACTTACTACTTGCAGGACCCCTAAGGCTGAGGCCACACTACAACGCATCAAGCGTGCGCGCTTTCTGTGCGTTAGCGCGTGTTATTTTTGCTTTGCGCTCATGCTTTCACTATCTTTAAAGCGAAAATGATCACTGCAAAACGCAAACGGACGTGCAATCGCACGTGCATCGGAAATCTCAGGAACATTTGCATTCCCGCGATTTCCATCTTAGTGAAAATCACGGGCGCGAGCGCAAAATGAACGCGCGAAAAATGCGCTAGTGTGGCCATTATGGTCTTCACACAATATATAGAAAATTCGGCTGTTGTACGTCCATATTAAAGTGCAACTAGAGACCAAAAATATAATACATACAAAAAACAGAATTCTAGTGCACAAACAATTCTAATTGCATATTGGCTACCTCCTGGCTATTAATTGCTTTTATTTATCCAGAGTTTAGCAGACTGTTTGTAGTAGCAACCTTATGGAGGTAGAATTGTTTGTGCGCTAGAATTCTGTTTTTTGTAACCATTATGGTCTTGCTCTTGACCCAGTGCCTGGGTTGATTCAGTTGCTCAGTAAAGATCTGAGCATGTTTGAACCATCCAACAGCCAATCAGTAGAAATAACTGTAAAGCTGGGTACACACGATGAGATATTTCGGTCCGATTGACCGATAGTTCAGTGTATCGGTCGATCGGACCGAAATTATCGCATCCGAAAGTGCCCATGTCCGATCGACCGTTCGTCCGAATCGGACGAAAGGACGATCTGACAGGGTGGAAAACCTCGTCCAATTGTGCGGTCCTCTATGGACCACACGATCGGTCGCGTTGACTATCGGACGCGGCTGCTTTTGCCGCGACCGACAGTCCTTCCTCCTGGCCGACCGTTCGAAAGTATCGAATGGTCGGTCAGGAGGAAAAATCGATAGGTGTGTACCCAGCTTTAGGAACATGGTGGTGCATCCAGGGAAGGACCGTTAGAACCTGAAATGTCAGCTCACTAATGTCAACAGCAGGGAATAGTATAGTATTTGAGGTTGAATAAAGACATACGTCCATCCAGTCCAACCCATCTAGCAATATCCTCATTTCCTGCCTAACTGTTGATCCAGAGGAAGGCAAAAAAACCCCACCAAATTTATGAAGGGGGAAAAAATTCCTTCCTGACTCCAAGTGGCAATCGGAAATTTCCCTGGATCAACTCTACTTTATGTATCAATACCAGTAACTTGCAACATTCCTTGTTTGCAGAAACTCATCCAGCTTTTTTTTGAAACTGACCAATGAACCTGCCATTACAACGTCCACTGGAAGACAGTTCCATAGCCTTACCGTTCTCACAGTGAAAAACCCTTTCCGAGCTTGAAGCCTAAACCTTTTTTCTTCAAGTCTTAAGGGATGTCCTCGTGTCCTTTGACATGTTCTATTGGTGAACAATGCCCCAGATAGTTTATTGTATGGCCCGTTAATGTATTTATACACAGTAATCATATCCCCACGCAAGCGCCTTTTCTCCAGCGTACATAATTGTAACTTTTCCAGTCTCTCTTCATATTCAAGCTCCCCCAATCCCCTTATTAATTTAGTTGCCCTTCTCTGAACCCTTTCCATTTCAAAGATGTCCTTTTTGTACACAGGATTCCAAAATTGCACTGCATATTCCAAATGAGGCCTTACCAATGCTTTGTAAAGAGGGAGAATTACATTTTCCTCCCTTGAATCCATACCTCGCTTTATACAAGACAATACCATGCTGGCTCTGGCTGTTGCCGCCTGGCACTGCTTGCTACCTTTAAGTTTGTTATCCACCAAAACTCCAAGATCCCTTTCCAACAGGGATTCACTTAACACAGAGCCATTTATAGTATAAGTAGCACAAGTATTTTTAAGTCCAAAATGCATCACCTTACATTTATCAACATTGAGTTTCATCTGCCACTTAGCAGCCCAATGTGATAATCTATCTAGATCCCCTTGCAACGATTGCACATCCTCTGAAGTTTTTAATGGTCGACAAAGTTTTGTGTCGTCAGCAAACACAGAAATAGCAAGGGATATAATATCAACAATTTTTTTTCAAAATAAAAAAGAATGTCGAATAACTAGGAATGCATATTTACAAACTAAGAATTAAAAAAAAAAAAAAAACACTAATCTTTCCTTTTAATCCGTGTTTTCCACAGTGTCTTTTAGCAACCTGCAACACATTGTGCCTGTCTAGACCAAGAAAGCGACAGACAGACAGTGAGAAATAGACAGAGACAGACAGGAGAGACAGGCAAATGTTCTGTTCTCTATCACAATCTATCCAGCTAGAAACTGCAGAGCTCTTCTCTCAGTTCTGCCTGTAATTGCAACATTGTGTTGTTCTTATCAGCAGCTGGAGCAGAGGATACAATGTTGCAATTACAGTATCAAACTCTCCTCTCTCAGTTCTGCCTGTAAGTTCTTTTAACTGCTTTTTGCCTCTGCAGTTTCTAGCTGGATTTATTGTGACAGGCAGTGGTTCTGCTAGCCAGACAGGCAGTTAAAAAAGATGCTGGGGAGAACAATGTAGTTAAATGAAAAATGAAGTGGAAAGTACTGTATAAAAACCCTGTTCTCATTCTTCTCTATACCTTCTTTGCCAGGCAAAAAAAAGCAGACCATATCAGGCCTATTAAATAAGAAGTGCAAAAAGTCTAATGAATTACAGAAAGCATGCAGTGAATGTTGGCGTTTTACATTGTTTTTTGACACTTTGTTATGGGTGTACCTTAAAGGCCCAAACACAGGTCCGATTTTACAGACGAGGTGAGACAAGTGCAAAAATAGTGCAATAATTTTGTGTATGGATGCTTGGATGGGCAAAAATGCCTCTGTTGGGCCTCATTGACTGATTCAGCAGGGGGATAATCGAGGACCAAACAGACATTTTGGCCAACTGAGCGTTCATACATGAAACAGTCATTGGGCGAAACCGGTCAGCAGTGATCATATGTGTGTATGATCCTTTAGCCTTAAGTTCTGACGTATTACCAGATTTTAAGTCTGCTTTACCCATGTAGCTCTCTTGTGAATGAGAACAGGCTGTTGCTAAATGGCAGATGGTCACTGGCCCATCAGAAAAAAAATCAGACTGGGTGACTAATCAGGCCGAAATCTCATCCCGTGTTTACCTGGCATTATAGTACCATTATTGGTCCGATACCATCTGTGCTAACACGTTGGTTAGTTTTGAAAGAACTCCTTATCTAAGAATCTTGACTAAATGGGTATAACCTAAGGTATGATTCTTGTTTCTAAGAGAATGTTGTATATATTTTGTTTCACCTATGGTGATGGGATATGCCGCTGACTTAATTGTTTTCTTGTATGCACCATAAAGGTTATAATTAAGAGGGGAAAAAACAGCTTCTATTGTAATTCTTTTAATTTCTCTTTCTATTGTAGAGGTGGCATTTATACACAATGGTCTCAACAAAGGGACCCCATTCCTCAACTGCACGGTGACCAGTCAGAGCCAAGACTTAATGTTGCACCTAGTGGATCTTCTGTAAATCGGCCTAGATGCAACGCTCCTAACAAAAGTCGCCCAATGAGAGGCAGGAATAATAAGAAATAAAGACACTTTCTAATGAACTGTTTCCAACTGATGTATTTTAATGTTTCCAATTTAATTTAATTAGAATTTTACATTTTAAAATGTGCCACACTATGCAACATGACGATACCCAAAGTGGAATGAATTGTGTACATTAAGGGCTGGTATGCCCAGGGTGAAAATTTGGCATTGCACAACCTGCTGGGTTATCTGTAGTTTGTTGCTCAAGGGCTGGTATACACAGGCCTACCAAGGGCCAATATTCAATATGTACACCATACTAATCCAATGTACTAGTGCGTGTTCTGATGGTTGGAAATTAAAGTGGCCCCACGGATATTTCTTCCTGTCCAACTTTCCATTAAAGACTGAAAGATCAGGTGTGATTTAACAACAAGTGTAATTGCTTGGACTGACAGATTTTTGCTTTATGCTGGGTACACACTATACAATCTTTCCTTTTGACCGACCTTTCGACTGGTCGGCCAGGAGGAAGGACTGTCGGTCGCGGCAAAAGCAGTGATTTTCCGACCTGTCCGATCGTTCTTTCGTCCGATTTGGACAAACAAACGGTCGGCAATCGGTCGTGGCCGCAAAAATCCACCTTAAAATAATTCGGCCAAATTATTGCATTGTGTTTGGGAGTGGTTGGTCAGTTCTGAAATTATAGCTGATATTTCAGCATGATGATAAACCACTAAGCAGGCAGATTACTGCACAGCGATTTTTGGATTTTTCAACACTTTTGCACATTCCCTGGAAGATGTAGTTTGGTTAATGAAGACGTACTGTACCAAAACACAGCTTTAGAGACTAACTGGTTTTTAACAGCTTAAAATGTAGGGGGGGTTAATTTTACAATAAACTCATTTTTATTCTGTTACATATAAGAAATATTGGCAGAAACCATAAACATCGGAATTAATAATGGCCTGGAAACTTTTTGCCACAAATTCTATTGTCAATATGTAGCACTGAATATTGACACATTATTTGTGGAGTCTAAGCTTCTTTTAAAAACTGGTTTATATGTATTTAAGTCTAGATTTCATTATTTCTGTGATTGACTGTTTGAAGCTTTCCTATTAATAAAGTTAGGGGGCTGGGTGAAAACGGCTTAGTAAATAAATGTAATAATTTCCCTGTTTGTCTGGCTATGTTGAAGGTGGTGAATTACTGCTGGATGTTCTAAGTCTGATTTTTGCAATAAGAAAAGGCAAGATAGAAGAAAGGGACAATTTTCAGTGCTGTATATTAACGTTATAAAAAAAATTTAAAGGGCATGCCCGGTCAAAAAATAACTTTAGCTATAAATGATCTCCACCCCCCAAACCCCACTTTCTTATTAACAATATTTTCCTAATATGCCCCTGAGGTTCCTTACCTAAGCAAGTCCCTCGCCACAACTCCTCTGCTCTACAGCCAACAGTCGCTCCACTTCCTGGTTGCAGCTGTCTGTAAAGGCGCAACATGACTTCATGCCCAATTGGGCAAAGTGTGGTTTGGGGGGGGGGGGTGTGGAGATCATTTATAGCTAAAGTTATTTTTTTGCCTGGACATGCCCTTTAAGAGCATTTTTAAAGTTTGGTGATTTATATCTTTGGTGGGTTAGAAAGCTTTGCTTTTACTATTACCCATGGATCATGAATGAATATGTTCTAAATCTATTAAATACATATATTACTATTATTATTTGTCCTTGCTTGTTCAATTAGACAAGGAGGTTATTTTCCCCAAGAGCTTTGAACTGAATTGTATTTTACTGAAAAATCAATTATTTGACTGTCCCCGCTGGTATTCAATGTATATTCTAGGGCATATCCACCCTCAGTATCAGATTTTTATGCAGTCAGAACAAACCCCCAGGTGCTCCCCCCCCCCCCCCCCCACACCCTAGAAACAGTTACTCCTAGAAGGAGATGTGCAGGGCAATTCCTATCCCTCCTTCCACCTCTCCTGAAAGCTCATAGCTTTCACACACTCACTGAGCTTTTGCAGTGTTCAGGAGAGAAGGCTGCTGTCATTGGTTATGACGTCATCTGTCAAGCCCATGTGCCAGCCTATGCCTGAAGCTGCAGAAGAAGAGGAGAGATTAAGCAGAATATCTCCTCCTAGAAGGGGTATTTAGCTCTCTAAGTATAACTGTTTCTAAGTTCTGGGGGGTTTTGTGGCTTTGTTCAAAATATAATTTTGGGGGTGGGCATGCCCTTTAAACATCACAATCTTTAAATATGATTTTTTCACTTTCATTTTATTCAGTGAAATATTGGTGTGCAGGTTTCCCTCTATTTTAATGAATTTCTACTAATGAATGTTTGTTTTAAAGAAACATTTTTAACCTTTCAAGAACATGAACTCAATCTGCTGAACAATATCATCATTACACTAAAAACAGGGTGATGGTTCAAATATGATTAGCAAAATTATGGCTTCTTAACATCTATTAAATGCAAACTTTCTGGGAATATTTGCTTTTGTACAGATTAGCATGCCTCCCTAAGCGCAAAAAAACCAAATCATTTACCTCTATTTAAAAATAGATCTATCTGTGTGGAAGTTGTTTCAACTAATTTTATAAGTGTTGTTTATTTATTTTAGAGTTGGTGAATGCTGCTGCTTTGTGTCTTCTATGAAAAAAATAATAGGTTTAAAAGACATGGTAAATGAAGCAAAAAATGAATTTAAATTTTTACGTAAAGTTACATTTGTTACTAAACCACTGCTTTTAACTCATTTCAAACACAATGTATCAAAACTGCTGAATGGAATATTCTACTTGTGCGGTAACTGCTTTCTTTATTCTCCCACAGCCTGCCCTCCTCTTCACACATTAACACATACTTAATTGTGGGAGGAGCTACAGAGCAGTATTTTACTGCGTAGTGTTCCTTTAAGACTGGTTAGTGTCACAAGTTATTGGTAAAGAAGTTGATGGTACAATATATTCTTGTTTATTCTGACAATAATTCATAAAAAGGTTATAGTGCCCCTTTGTGTTGAGTTAATGTATAATCCATTTAGACCTGTGTTTGTGGATAATCAAATACTTTTTAACATATTCTTTAGTGGCATTTTGTAGGGAATCTCCATCCCAAAATCTAAAATTTTCTGTAATGTAGGGGCCCCCCTCCAAACCCTAAACGCCATTGGTTTAACTTTAACAAGTTCCAAGAAATAGACTTGCCCACCTTTGTTGCTTCTGCTACTTCCGGGAACGGAGTAGCAATAGGCACTGGACCAGCAGTCGTGTCTGTGTGATTGTTTGAGATTCAGCCAATCACAGATGCGGCTGGTGGTTATTGAGTGAGTTGAGGGAACGAGGTCGGGTAAGTCTATTTTTGGGAACTTTTTAAGTTAAATCCATGGCATTTAGGGTTGGAGGGGGGGTCCCCTAGAGTGTATATAGGTTAGAGAAAGGTAAGAATTTACACTACACAGTGGTGCCAGCAGTGGGTCAAATTTTAGTTTTGGGGATGGACATGCGCTTTAAAGAACAATTCTACTCAGCTAGCGGTTTAGGTCCTCATCCTGCATATGTGGAGGGGGGGAGATCAGTATACCTCTCTTTTAATCATTAGAATCAATATTTTAAGTGTGCATTTTGTTTTGGTCAAGCTTTGGCCTCATCCTTTCTTTTGACCCCTCTGGTCCCATTCATCCCC
This sequence comes from Hymenochirus boettgeri, assembly GCA_019447015.1. Taxonomy (NCBI): domain Eukaryota; kingdom Metazoa; phylum Chordata; class Amphibia; order Anura; family Pipidae; genus Hymenochirus; species Hymenochirus boettgeri. The sequence continues at coordinate 224,912,915 of CM033471.1, forward strand.
CATATTATATTCTCAGAAATGTTATACCTTTGTATAAACATGGTCAAATTTTTGATTGGCTGAAACGATCGAAAATCAAATTGGAATAAAATCCCCGACTCTCTTTCACGTATTTTGACCTAAAATCAGCGCGAGAGGGACTTGAAGGTAAGGGTATATGAAAATGTTCTGCCTTGCCCAATCATCGTTTTTCAATAAACTGCTTGATATTGTCGAGCAGTCAACAGCTAGTTCTTAGCTGGTGGGTGACCCCGAAAACTAAATATGTATTTAATATATTTAGTATATAATTTAGTATAATTCTACATTTCAGACTGGAGAGATCAAATTAAAAGGGAACAGAAAAGTTAAAAAGTAAATGGGTTTTTGCTTATCACTTCCATTTTAGACTAATATCAGAACAAAAAGATTTATATTGTTAATTAGTTGTGGAATGTTGCAGGACTCCCATAACTATTGTTGTATGTTCTTTGTAAATGTTTAATACCAAAACAAAATTCCACAGTATTACGGTTAACTGCCAAAATAGCTCTAAATTGTTTTGAAAAGGAAAATATTCCTGCTTAAAATTGGCTCAGGTTATGTTGTTTTTCCATAATGGCCTTTTTAAAATTGATATTGTTTTGGCACCTTTTAAAATATGGAAACAAAAATTAATCTGGGTAAATAAATAGAAAAACCTTTAAGTTTGAAGTCTGTCCATCTTCAAATACAAACAGGTCAGATGATATCCCCTAAATCAGTGATGGCAAACCACTTTTTATTGCATAGTGCCAACATGATCATTTAACCTGAATACACGGTTTTTACTTTAGAAAAAACCACTCAAATAGACAGACAGATACAGTAGATAGAATCGATTATAGATTACCTTTTAAACTATGCATTACCACACAGAAGTTTAAACCCCTTTAACCCCTACATTATTAGGCCAGAGTTTGAGATCCAAAACAGCAAAGCTGAATGTTATAGCAAGTGACCTCTCTTCTACAGACAGCCACTACACTTTCCCCCTGGCTTTCTGGTAACAAACTCTGGTGAACTCCTGCTGTGCCCACATCTAAATCTAGATGTCCTGTGCGCTCATCTAAGATATTAACTTGATTGGAAATCAAAAAAAACTGCAATTCAAAATAATTTTCTAAATCAAGTATATATTTTAGATGATTCTTGGGATTGAGTCTTTGAATTTATGGTAACTTGGAATCATGTTCTTAAAGGGTATCTCCACTGGTAAAATAATTTTTTGCTATTCGGTTTTATTTCAGAATGGGGGTTAAAGGAGCTGTGTATTACCTTCTGTTCTTTAATTAAACCTGCAGGAGCCGGGAGAGAAGATTTATAACTTACACGATCGCTCGCTTCTCTGCCACGTCCTCTGACAGTTAGAGTCCATACTCCTAAGCTGTTGTGTTAGAACAAAAATGTAAATATAAAAAGTTGAGAAAATTAATCCCATGTGGTTTGCAATAGGTGACTAAACAAGTACAGGTTAAACAGCCATCCTGTATCTGATTGGCTGGCAAGCTGCTATACCTCTCTCCTGGCGATACTTGCCCAAATAGAAGATAGACACAGCAACGCAAGGTAACCTCGGATCCCCTGTTCTGTCAGACTTATTGGTAAGGATGAAAAACTCCTGTGTCTTGTGTTACTGTAAGTTTACATTTGTACCCTTTTGTTCTCTTTTAATATGTGTTGGCAACATTTATTTATTTTTTTTTTTTTTTTACAGCCTACATTTTTCTGTGAAACATCCATGGTTTGAAATGTGCAACCCTTCAAATAAGCAAGGAAGGCTGCAGTCTAAAATCCAGTACAGGGTTTGGTGCCCTAAAGCTGTCATATACTTGTATAACGCAGATTATTTCTTTTTGATGATGCCAAGATGCAAGGTAAAAATTTTAATGTAGGAAAGGTATTCACTGCAAGACAAATTAGATTTTAATTCTTTTTTTACAAAAAAATAAATGAAAAAATACAGCTTAACAAAAATGAAATCACTTATAGTAAAATGGCTACATCAAGTGTTGCTTAGGGCATTTGCTGTACAAAACAATAGTAATAAGTTTATTTTGTCACAACCAAAATTATATATACCTGATATTTTCTTTATTTAATTTTTTTTCTAAATAAGATCTCAACATTTCCATCTACATTTTAGTTTGCTCTTATATGTCCTGCTTCATTATTCCTGCATATTATTTCAGTTTTAAGGAGGGAAAGTTACTAGTTAACTTTGAAAACACATACTGGAATAACAGCCTTGTGTAGTAGCCTTTGAAAATTCCATTCGAAACTTCCTATCAAAAGTGTTATCACAAATTCCAATTCATTCGGATTCAGATCGGATTTTTGGAAATTCAATTGGTTCTGTGTTTTGTTTGGTTGCTTTAATAATTGCAACTTTACTATAGCCTACCATGGAGGGGACTCTGTGTTAATAAATCTTTCTAGAAATATCTTATTTCTGCTTACTTTAATTTGAGAGGTCAAATGGTGGTACTCACATTTTTATCTGTGCTTGCTTTGATATTAAATTATTACAGGGTTATTCAATAAAAGTTCTTATCGTTAAAAATGGTGGTAATTTTTTTTGCAAGCAATCAGATGTTAGCTTTCAAATGTTAAATAAGATCAGATTGGTTGGGGCAAAATTAACACAATTTTTAACAATAAGAACTTTTATTAAATCTCCCTGTACATGTTTAGTGAATGCTCCTAATTGCCCCCACCCTCCCTTATTCACTAACTCTTTGTAGTGTCTGCGACAGCCTCACCATGGACACTGCTCTGCTTACATATCTCCCCCTGCCTTATTTTATCTAATTATTTTAATTGTTGCAGAAAGTGTGCTGGCAGGCAACAAGATCCTAGTAAAAATGTCATAAATGGGGCACATTATAATTTCTGCTTCCGGAGTGAAAGGTCTTTCCCTATAAATGCGGGTTTCAAATGACGATTTCTCAATCTACAGCTCAGATTTAAAATTTGAAAAATGTAGTAGGATCTTGCTGTATCTAAAGGTATAATTTTTTAAAAATTTTTAGAGTATATGCTTGTGTAGGTTCTCATTCATCCAGGTCATGGTATATCGTTTGTATCAATTAGATCAACTGGACTTGAAATGTAGTTCTTGAAGACGTTTCGCTAGTCATCCGACTGGCTTCTCTGAGAAAGCCAGTCGGATGACTAGCGAAACGTCTTCAAGAACTACATTCAAGTCCAGTTGATCTAATTGAATACAACAGATATATTAGAGTATAGATACCCTTTAAGGAAGTTTACATGGAAGCATTCTCCAACAGCTTTTTATGTTTTTTTTTTTTAATATAATTTGATAAATATACCTAAATAAAAGTTGATGACGCCTTAATCTGCTATACATTAAAATTTTCAGACCCTTTTTTTTTTTTTTGTTTTAATAGTTTTTTCAATGGTATACATTACTTACTAACCTCCATTTGTACTATGTAGCCTACATCCTATGTAGGTTCAAGAAGGCTCCTGGAAAGTTACATTAACAGCCCTCCTAGAATGCTAAAACAGAAAAGAGCAGGTTTGGCCATAAAAATCACTTCTCTCTTTAAACTGCTCCAGTTACCTGGACTGAAGTGAAAGCCTTCCGTTTTAGGTCTTTCCTCTGTTTACCAAGGTTGTTTGCAAAGCAAAGATTTCATCTACCTAAAATCAAATAAATAAATGTCCCAAAATGGCTCCTAAAATTCAGCAATCTGAATAGTATGTGAATTTCACTACCATTTTTTGCTTTGGGAATATACTGGTATTATAAAGCATGTTATCTTAATAATTCTTGCCTAACAGCCATGGTAGAGAATTAATATTTACATATCTTTCTGATCGAGACAATCAAGACAGATTCTATCAATCTGCAAGGTAGAGGTAAAACAATTTTTGGCCATTTTAAGTGATCATGCCTGCAAGAAAAAAATAGAGAGAATTCGGGTATCTGTCTTTTGCAGCCAAGTAATTAGCTAGTGGTGTTAAGAAATGGTAAACCCAGAGAATAGTAAAACCCACTCTGCCTGAACCCTACCTTCCCTTCTGAACGATTTGCTGCAACATGCAATACTTCTGGTGTAGGTGGCTGCTTTTCTCTGTAGATAGTTGGTGTTGGAAGGGTTTGAACTTGATGGACTTGTTTCAACTGAAAATAACTGTTAGTCTATTGGGTTTTAATGAGACTTTCTTCTTGAGCAGTGGAGGAGCATGGGTAAAAGGAGCAAAGATATAGACACTAAAAAATAAATACTTTCACTATTGTTGTTTACTTTAATGGATTAAAAAAACAAACCTATTGAAACCATTGCAACATTTTGTGGGAAAACAAGGCATTTTTAAATTTAAAAAAAAATGGATTGTTAATGTAAATGGTAGCTTGTTCCATAGATATTAATAAGTACCCTTTTACAAATGAAATAGCAAGGTTTACATTTTTAAGGCACATTGGAGACCTTTAGATTTGCCATCCCCCCCTGGGTATAGAGTTGTGTAGGTATTGCAACCTAGATCAAGATTAGTTATCACAGAATTCACTTTAGTTCAATCAAACAGCCTTCAAAGGAAACTAAAGCAAATTAAGCAAATGTTTGAATGTCTTTTAATACTAAGTTTTGTAATAGAGGAGCAACTGAAATAATTCTTCGACATATGCTATTGGCAACGCTCACAGATAGTATTTGCCACTGAGGTGCAATTCTTAGACATGGTCATCTCTCCAATAGAAACGATTAAGCCAAAAAGGGAAGTCAACTGGAAAATGGCTTTTTAGGGCTAGGCCACACTGCTACATTTTTTGTGTGTTTGTGCTTGTGTTTTTTTCAGATCATGGAAAAAAAAAATTATGAAAGCGCGTTTTCGGGTGCGTTGCGATTTCCGTTCTGCATTTTTCATCGAAATCACAGGCATTTTCCTATACCTAATGAAGAAAACTCATGCGCAAACGCAACAAAATCGCACATTAAATCGCATGCAATTCCATTTGCGGCGCAGTGTGGCTGTGCCCTTATTCCTTCTGGTCACAATAATAATCCATTGTACCCTAAGTAATCAGAGGTGGTATGGAAAGGTTTTTTTTTTTTTTTTTAATGGATGCAGTAGTGTACTAGTGGATAATATCATCCCTCTGGTGGGAAGTTGTTAACTTTCTCTTGGAGGCTCTCTCCATGTTCCAAAATGTTGTCTTCTCATGGGATGCGATTTTGTGGAGAGACTGATCCATGTGGGAGAGCTGAAAAGCCAGCTAATGCATATGTGTCTAATTGGCTATTCAGTGGCCAAAGAAAATGACTATGATTCTAATTGTCACAAAGAAATTATCGGATAATATATTATTTAATGCAATAATTAAAATATGAAAAGATTTTATTTTTTTTTAAAGAAAAAAAGGTTGTGTTGCTACCCCCACTAACCAGTGGGGAAACATTAAAACAAATTTCAATTACTTTAATAATGCATATTTATTGTTTTTGTTCATATTTTAGTGTACACATTTTCCAAATACTGGTGGGTGTTTGCTATGAAAGCATTTGTAACAGGAAAGTTTAGCAATCTTGTACTCTGAAAAAGATAAGAATGAACATCACAGGGAGACCCAAGGTTTTGGGTTATGTTCTTTTGAAATGTCTGTAAAGGTTCGTACACACGTGCGTTCGCTGGTCCGACCCGCGTTGCACGATATGTACGAGCGTTCGTTTTAGCCCGTGTATGGGCACTTTATGGGCAGAAACGGCCGGCCGTTCGGAGATCCGCACGGTCGGTCGGGCAAAGATCCCTGACCAAACGGAAGTTTCGGCTAATAAAGGGGCTGATTATTGGATGAAACAAACGTTCGTACACATCGTGCGTCGTGGTTTGGGACCCACGATCGCATGTGTGTACGAACCTTAAGACGTGACACTATCACAGGACTATAAGTTGGATGCAAGGAGAACATGATCGTGAAAGAAAATCCACTAAAGCCATTTGTAAGTACCATATATACTCGAATATAAGCCGATCCGAGTATAAGTCAAGGTACTTATTATACCTAAAAAATGAGTAAAAACTGATTGACTTGAGTATACCGTATATACTCGTGTATAAACCGAGTTTTTCAGGCTGTAAAATCAGCCTGAAAACTTGAACTCGGTTTATACTCGAGTCACTGCTGTCTTTACCATTCCGGCAGCCGCACGCTCATTCCTTGTACTGGCGCGCCGGCTGACGTCACTGCCCGGCGCCAATTAGTGAAGTCAGCCGGCACGCCAGTACAGGGAATGAGCGCGGTTTATACTCGGTTTATACTCGAGTATATACGGTAAGTCAAAAGTAAAATATGACCACTTCTGATTCTGTATTGTATTGAGGCTTTAGTTGCCCTTTAAATGGACCGCAGAATTCCCATACAGTAGTCCCATACAGTAATTCCCATACTGGATTTGGTTATTACTGTATGGAAATGCTGCTGTCCATTTAAAGGGCAACTAAAGCCTCAAAACTACAGAATCAGAAGGCAACAATAGATACCATCCTCCTTCTGATTCTGTATTATTTTGAGGCATTGTTTTCCCTTTAAATGGACAGTGGTAATCTCATACAGTGACCCACCGTTCCTTGGCACTCCAGATGTTTTGGAAACTACAACTCCCAGCATGTTTTATTTGCTGGGAGTTGTAGTTTCCAAACATCTGCATCAAGCAGCACCCTCAGCTGCCTCTCGCTCTGCCTCTTGGTCTGCAATCCGTCTGCCGCATGCTCTCTTCTGCTCTGTAAGTACCGGTACTGATCTGCCCGGCGGCCGGCCGACGTGCCCGGCGCCGATAAAGACGTCAGCCATCAGAGTTCAGTACTTGCAGAGCGGCCGCTGGATCGAAGGTGAGTTTTCTGCTGGACTCGAGTATAAGCCGAGTTAAGGTTTCCAGGCTATTTTTAAAGCCTGAAAACCTCGGCTTATACTCGACTATATACGGTAATAGTGTGATAAGTGACCTCTAAAGCTGTATTTGTGTAAAGCCAAGTGTTTGTGGCAAAAATTGCGTAGCATGTTTTGAAAAATGTTGAATCAAAGATTTATTTATTCTTCTGTGGTTTCATATTGCTTAGCAGAAAAAAATTAGTTGTCTTTTTAAATAACACCAACACCTTAGTTTTGTGACTAGGCTACGAGTTTGTATGGCTAAACGCTTTACCATATTAAGTTTTAACGCTTTTCATTTATGGAAGAAATAAATAGACTGATACAAGATATTGGCAGCTGAAAGGTATGTTTCTAATATTCCTTTTTGATCCATTCATTCTGCTAATTATTCAGCATATTATAAATCTTTTGTCATGTATCCTAAAGCCCAGATACATGCAACCCCTGCCTGAATGGAAACTCAAAAAAAATGTTAATATTCATCGGCATGCAAATCTCTGTTACTATGTAGAATTAAGTGAGCAGAAGATGAAATGATTAACAAAAGGCATACTGTAAAAGATGACTTGTTTAGTTTGAACATTTATATGCAAGATTTGTGTATTTTGTTTTGTTGATTTTTTTGTTCAAGTTCTAAAAAGTTTGAGCACCCAATATGTTTAGGTTTAAGGTACTATAGCTTTTTACATGAGTTTAAAGGGCATGTCCACCCCCAAAACTATAATCCCCCCCCCAGTAATGGCCCCACCATGTAGTGTAGTGTAATCCTTACCTCACATCCCAGCTCCATAGGGTTCTCCTGTAGACCCCCCTAAAGTCCCAAAACAGTCCACCAGGAGGCTAGCAGGGCTCTGCCTGCTACCTTGCCTCCGGTAGATATTTGTCATGCGTACTGCAGGCTTCTCCTCCCTCCTCATCCCCCTCCCTCCCTCCCCCTCCCTCTCCCTCCCGTTCTACTCTCCCTCCCCCTAGCATAAAATCCTTTTAATATGCTGCTCCCCCATGTCTGGTAGCCTCAACCGCATGATTTGTATTTTGCAAAAGCTCCCCAATCTCTTACCTACCTCTCCTCTTTCCTCCGCTGCACTGAATGACCGGCAGCCGCATCCGTGATTGGCTGCCGCTCAGCCAATCACAGACGCGACTGCCGGTCCCGCCCGTCTGCTTGCATTCTCGCAAGCAGAGGGCCGGCAGTGCAGCGGAGGAACGAGGGGAGGTAAGTAAGAGTTTGGGGGGCTTTTGCAAAATACTAATCATGCAGTTGGGGCTACCAGACACGGGGGAGCAGCATATCAAAAGTTATTTTTAAGGGTGGACATGCCCTTTAAGACATTAATAAGCTTATTGAGCTGTGGCTTGTTCACGATCATTGTGAGGAAAGGACAGGTGATGCTGTATAATTTTTAAACTTCAAATTTATCCTCGACTTACAAAGGTATAAGTTTCATGGCTTTTACAATCCTCCAACCTAAATATCATTGAACATTTGTAGATCAATCTCAACAAACCGCAAATGCCAACCCAAGAATATTGAGTTGGCCTTTCGCTAGTACGAATGGTTTCGCAACAAAAATAATTTACATGCTATGATACTTAACAAATGAGGTGTTAGTTTAAAAAAAAAATTAATTTGTGTGCCTTTTTTTTCTTTTTGCTGTAGCTAATTTGGACTTTTGAGTAATGTGCATAAATATGTAATTCTGCTCATAATATCAAAGAAATTTCATTATTACCTTTTTATTTCTTTTGGTGATAAGTTTCTTTTGTTGAGACCTGTCTCTCCATGGATATCGGTTATTTTGGTGATCAGGTAGTTTATAACATTTTAGTCTATACTGAAAGAGAGAGACCATCAGTCTGACCCTTTTATTTGGATTAATGGCCTCTGCTGTTAATTTATAATCATATGATATGCAGTGTTTAAGATGCATGTAATTTGTGGCCAGTGATGTATGGGAAGGGAGCCATAACCTTTAATTCTTGTGGCCATTTTTTGGAATGCAATCTGATGTGATCATATGTAGGTCTGTGAAACCCACAATGACTTCCCAATTGTATTGACTTCTTTGTGCCTTTAGGGAGTGTCACAGTCCTGAACGTTTTTTCTATAATTTTTTTAGGGACTGTGTTTGGTTTACAGATTGTCTGCCATGTTTTAAAGATTGGTACTGCGTGTACCCGGCTTTAGACACAAAATAAACACACACTTTGGTGATTGTGTCAAATCGTCTATAAAACACTTTGCATCTATTTTTTGATAAAGTTGTTTGTAATTTGTTTTATTATCTGCGGGCAGAATTTTCATGTATTGAGGCTGCTTCCACGTGAGCAGAAAAAAGAAGGGTGATAATTAATCACAGATTAACATCTTTAGATCTTATAATTCGTGTACATTCAGTTCTGATTTGCATAAAGAATGACAGAAACAAAAACATCTTTTAATATTCAGAAACTGCAGGGACCGGAATGAAGAAACCTAAGTTAATGGGAGACCTGTGCAATTGAGCTTATGGACAGTCAATGCCAAGAAGTATATTTGTTTTATTAATGAACCTCTGAGAACTGGGCAGACTTTGCTGTCGGCTACAGGCTCTTTAGTAGGGATGGGTTGCACCTCACTGATGGCTGTGCAGCTGTTTTAGGGGAGAAGATGGCTAGAGGGTTGGAGGAGATTTTAAACTAGGTTTGGGGGGGGAGGGTATTAGCAGTCTCACTGGGATAGATAGACCAGGAGGAAAGCAGGGTGTAGAGAGGCCAGTGGTGGGTGGAAAGGGGGTGGGGCTAGCATAGGGGATAGGGAGGCATGTGCATTAAAGTGTACGAATAAATTACAGGATCATAATCTAAAATGTACGTTTGCAAATGCTAGAAGCCTGGCTGACAAAATGGGTGAATTGGAAATTATGGCATTGAATGAAAAGTATGATGTAATCGGTATAGCAGAAACGTGGTTGAACAGTTCTCTGTAAATATAGAAGGATATGCTTTGTTTAGGCAGGACAGAAAAAAAGGAAAGGGGGAGGAGTACGTGTTTATGTTAAAAAAGAATTGAAGCCAAATTTAAAAGAAGAGATAACGGACGATATGGATGATAAATAATATGGATGGAATTAGGCAACAGGAAAGGGGGTAATGTCATTGTTGTCTGCTATAAGCCGCCAAATGCTAGCAGAGAGGAGGTGAGTCAACTTCATATGCAGCTGGCAAGGGCTGCAAGTTTGGGGAGTGGCAACTAAGAGAAGGGCAACTAAATTAATAGGGGGATTGGGGGAGCTTGAATATGAAGAGAGACTGGAAAAGTTACAATTATGTACGCTGGAGAAAAGGCGCTTGCGTGGGCATATGATAACTGTGTATAAATACATTAACGGGCCATACTATAAACTATCTGGGGCATTGATCACCAATAGAACATGTCAGAGGACACACGGACATCCCTTAAGACTTGAAGAAAAAAGGTTTAGGCTTCAAGCTCGGAAAGGGTTTTTCACTGTGAGAATGGTAAAGCTATGGACGTTATGGACGTAACTTCCAGTGGGCGTTGTTATGGCAGGTTCATTGGTCAGTTTAAAAAAAAAAAGCTGGATGAGTTTCTGCAAACAAGGAATGTTGCAAGTTACTGGTATTAATACATAAAGTAGAGTTGACCCAGGGAAATTTCTGATTGCCACTTGGAGTCAGGAAGGAATTTTTTCCCCCTTCATAAATTTGGTGGTTTTTTTTGCCTTCCTCTGGATCAACAGTTAGGCAGGAAATGAGGATATTGCTAGATGGGTTGAACTGGATGGACGTATGTCTTTATTCAACCTCAAAATACTATACTATACTACATGATTCAAGAAGGCTGATTGTAACAGCTCTGATCTTTATGGGAAGTTCTCATGATTATTAGATTTTACATTTCAAGAATCAAATGGTGAATTTTATGAAATATTAGAAAAATAGGCAATAGGCAAACTAGAAGGCATGCGGCATTCCTTTTAAATCCGAAATGCATACCTCAACAGACAGTGCTAAAAGTATGCTCCCCTTTACAAAGCACAGGTAAGGCCTCATTTGGAATATATGGTGCAGTTGTGGATTCACAGTTAAAATAATAAGTAAATGGAGTGGTTTGACTGAAGACAGATAAGACAAGTTTCTACAGGAGTAGTGATGCTTGCGCAGGGATATTTATTTAAGTATATTTATGTGCTGTTTAAAGGACATGTAAACTGAGGCAAATCATTTTTTAACTAATCACACAGTAATTAGGATTAATTACCAACAATTTTAAATCTGCTTTTTATTTTTCTTCTCTGACCATCCTATCCCTTGTTTTTTAGCTCTGGGGTGGGGCACAGCTAATCAGTAAAGATCTGTCAATCACCCAGCCCTCCACCTGGCACACTACATGTAAAACTATGCATTCTATAAAAATAAAGCTTATTTCTCTCACTGTTTGGCTAATTGATTCAGCATTAAGATCAGGAAAGGTAATAAGCATTGTATGTTTCTCTGTGCTCTTTCTGTGCAGATAAACCCAATCCTGCAGTTAGATGCTGTCTGTGTTAAGTCTCATTGTAGCAGTGTAGCTAAAGAAATCAATTTCAAAGAGCCCCCCCCACACACACACACAAACACACACATCATCAAACTCCTACAGCTAAAAGAAAATCTTACATGATCACTTTCACTGTAACACAAAATCACTGGGTGAATTCTATTGGCTGTAGTGAGGCACATATCATCTCCACTGCACATTCTCCACACTCTCTCTACCTCAGTTTTGGGAAGGGGGGATACATAGAGAGGAGACATGCATACTAACTAGGAGTGAGCTGAACAGGACATGAGGAGATCTGGTGACAGGGAGCACTGAGAAAAATGTGAGTAAAAATATAGAAAAGGATAAAGGCAAGTCATTTTTTTCAATTTAGAGTCCCTTTAATAAACTCACATTGTTCACTAATAGGACTCACGGACATCCTTTTAGAAGAAAAGATGCTTCATCTTCAGATTAGGAAGGAAAATTACTGGTATAAATACATATAGTTCTTGTGAATCCAGGGATACTTTTGCCATTGTCATTTATTTGGAATCAAAGATTCACCCTCATCCTTTCCGGCAGTTTTTTTTTTTTGCCTCCCTCTGGATCAATTGTTCTGTATGTACAGTAAGTACATAAGTAGGCTATAAAGGTTGGACTAGATGACTGTATGTCATTATTCAAATGTGTTACTACAGTATATTACAGGCAAAAAAGCCAAGCATTTTGTATTTAGGACACACTTTACTACATGTAATACATTTCCTCCTGTAGTGGCTAGTCTTCAAGTCTCTCCACGTGCACGCTCATCCGTTTCCGGAAACGGTTATTTATTTTCAGAAACATTTCTTTACGGAAATGGCCTCTTTGTTGGCTAGTTGATCCGTGATGGCAAATTCTAATTTCACTGGCCCTATCTGGTTCTTGCTCTCGTTTTTCCATTATAGTTTGTGGTAGCCCTTACTCGTGGTGTATTTTCCGATTCCTGCCTGCTTTTACTTCAGACATGTGCCCCAGACATGTTCTGTCTCCGACTACCCTTTGGCTAGTGTTGCAGCTAGTTGTGCACTGTCTGCCAATTACGCTTCAGTTTTCTCAAATACTCCCGACCTTGGCTCAGATACCTTGCGCTCTAAATCCAGGGGGCAACTGCCGCCGGTGAGGTGTATCAAGTCTCCTGGCAAATGGGGGCTTGTCTATTAGAGAAACGAATGGTTGTAGATTGGGGTATCTAGGCTGAAGTAATACTCGGGGATCCAAAGCATTACATTCTAGACCTCAAAATGGCTTGTTCACACTAGGCCGTGTTTCTGTGTAGTTCTATGCAGTTTTCTGAATGCATGTGTTTTTGGAAAAGGCAAGGATGTTTTATTACCACTAGAATTCCCATATTAAAGTTTCCACAAATATGTTCTGATCCAGTTTTTTTTTTTTTTTTTTTTTTTAAATGCACTGCTGCCTGCATTTCTGTCTGAACACACACTTAATAAATATCTATGGGGAAGGAAAAACTGCATATAAACTCATACATCAGCAAAGAAATGTTTGCAGTTGTATACTTTTTTTTTTTTTTTTAACCCAAAAAGACTACATACAAATGCAATACAAGCATAGTAACATAGTAATTGAGATTGAATAAAGACATGCGTCCATCAAGTCCAACCTTTTCACCCTCCTTTTTTTATCCCAGTAATTCTTAATATTTTTTAGTTTTAGAAACTTATCCAGGCCATTTTTTAAAAGCTATTCATCAAACTTACCATTACCACATCTGCTGGAAGACAGTTCCACAGTTTCACCATTCTCACTGTAAAGAAACCTTTCCTAACCTGAAGATGAAACTTCTTTTCTTCCAATCTTAAAGGATGTCCACGTGTCCTCTGATATGACTGAATTAGTAAACAATGCACCAGAGAGTTTATTGTATGGCCCATTAATATATTTTTATAAAGTGATCATATCCCCACGCAAATGTTGCTTCTCTAATGTAAACAGCCTTAACTTGTCTAATCTGCCTGCATAGTCAAGCCCCTTCATTCCCTTTATTGTTTTAATTGCCCTTCTCTGAACTGCTTCCATTTCCAAGATGTCCCTTTTGTATATGGGATTCTAAAACTGCACCACATATTACAAATGAGGCCTTACCAGTGCATAGTGAAGAGGGAGTATAATGTATGAAGAGGGGAATAGATTCAAGAGGAAGACAATATCTTGCTAGCTCTAGCCGTGGCTGCCTGGCATTGTTTGCTACAGATAAATCTGTTATCTACCAGAACCCCCAAATCTTTTTTTCATTAGAGAGTCACTTAACACAGAGTTATTTATGGTGTAGGTGGCACAGGGATTATTAAACCCCAAATGCATACATTTATCAACATTGAATCTCAACTGCCATTCTGCTGCCCATTTTGCTAATGTTTCAAGGTCAGCTTGCAGCAATTGCACATCATTTGAAGTTTCCAAAGCTCTGCATAGTTTAGTGTCATCAGCAAACACATAGACCTTGCTCTCAATGCCCCCTTCTAAGTCCTTTATAAACAGATTAAAAAGAAGTAGCCCCGGTGCGGAACCCTGAGCCACTCCACTTAGAACTTTAGCCCACATAGATGTAGCCCCACTGACCACCACTCTGTTTGCGATCCAATTTTCTATCCATTTACAAATGTTTTTTTCTAGGCCAACAGTCCTCAGTTTATACATTAGCCGCCAATATGGCACAGTATCAAAAGCTTTTGCAAAATACAAGTGTACCACAAATATTGCTATGCCAGAATCTAAATTCTAATTCACTTCTTCATAAAAACCAAGTAAATTTGTTTCGCACAATCTATTTCTCAAAAAAATCCATGCTGACTACTACTAATAAGATCAGTTCTGGAGACAAAGGCAAGGAAATAACCCTGTAACAAAGTTTCCAGAACCTTCCCTACCACTGATGTTAGGCTTACAGGTCTATAGTTACCAGGCTGGGTAAATATAGACCCAGCCTATAAACTAATTTTTGAATATTGGTGTTACATTGGCTTTTTCCCAGACAAAAGTAAATCTGAAAAGATAAGAAACCGTGGTCTAGATAAAACTGCAGTAAGCTCTTTTAAGATCCAAGGATGTTTTCCATCTGGTCTTGGGGCTTTAGTTATATTAACCGGAATTGCTTCCGCACCATATCCTCTGTCAGCCAGAATGAAGATTCCTCATGTATACCCTTCATATAATTACAGTCCCTACTATAAGGACTAGTATTCTCTATTGTGAAAACCAAGCGGGAAAATGGTTTAACACAGTAGCCTTCTCAGCATCCTCTATAACTATCTCAGCCCCGTTAATTAATGGTCCCACATTCTCGGTCCTCGTCTTATTATTGACATACTTAAAAAATATTTTGGGGTTAAACTTGCTTTGTTCTGTGTGCCATATTTCATTTTCTATTTTAGCTAGCTTAATTACTTTGTTTACACTCCTTATTACAGCTTTTATACTCTGTAGGCCTATCTGTTGTATTCAATTAAATCAACTGGACTTGAAGTTTAGTTCTTGAAGATGTTTCGCTAGTCATCCGACTGGCTTTCTCAATTCAGAATGACTTGTACAAGAATCTGTGGCAATTATGTGCCCTGGAAAATCCCAATTAGCCTATCACAGCCAGGTGTTAAGGGTGTGATTGCATAGTGACTAAGAGGTGTTATAGGAACACCCAAGGTAAGGTGTCAAAACAGCATTGTACATGGCAGACAGTTGGTGTCGAACCCCCCCACCTATATTTAGGCTTGGTTTATTTATTTTCACATAAATGGCCTACTTGACACCTCTCTTGAACTAGCCACGTTCCTATACATTGAAGAGGTAAAAAAGCAGGCGCTTAATACCTTTAAGGGCATAGCACCCAGCCACTAGTTCAGATATGTGGATGACACCTGGGTCAAAATCCACCAGAAGGAAGTACAAGCCTTCACAGAACACATTAATGCGGTAGACCAAAACATCAAATTTACAAGGGAAGGGGTACAAAACAACAAACTGGCTTTCTTGGACTGCTTGGTAGAAGTCAAGGAAAATGGTAAACACCAACACACACAGATCAGTATTTGATGTTTGACTCCCACCACCCTTTAGATCACAAGATGGGAGTCATCAGAACCCTGCAACACAGAGCTGAGAACATCCCAACTAGCACAGAGGCAAGGGCTAAAGAAATGAAACATCTCAGAGGAGCCCTTAAAACTTGTGGATATCCAGACTGGGCCTTTGTCAAAAGAAGTAGAAGGAAAGAAAAGAACACATATACCAACAGTGAAGGGGAAAAGCAAGACAGGAGAAAGAACACGGTCATCCCATATGTAGCAGGGGTCTCTGAGAAATTAAGAAGAATTTTTAAAAAACACAGTATCCCTGTCTGCTTTAAACTGAACAACACACTGAGGCAGCAATTGGTACATCCGAAAGACCCAATACCGAAACATAAGAAAAGCAACATCATTTGTGCAGTGCAGTGAATAATGCTCTGATTTGTATGTGGGGGAGACCAAACAGCAACTGCATCAACGTATGGCCCAGCACAGAAGAGCCAATTCCTTGGGTCAGGACTCAGCCGTGTACCTGCATCTTAGGGATAAAGGACATACCTTTGAAGATTGTAATGTTAACATATTGGCAAAGGATCGTGACTGGTTCAAGAGAGGTGTTAAGGGGCCTAAATAGAGGTGGAGGGGGGTTTCGACACCAACTGTCTGCCATGTACAATGCTGTTTGATACCTTACTCTGGGCGTTCCTATAACACCCCTTAACACCTGGATGTGATATGCTAATTGGGATTTTCCAGGGTACATAATTGCCACAGATTCTTGTACAAGTCATTCTGAATTGAGAAACCAGTCGGATGACTAGCGAAATGTCTTCAAGAACTAAACTTTAAGTACAGTTGATCTAATTGAATACAACAGATATACCATGACCTGGATGAATGAGAACCTTCACAAGCATACTTTACCCATACATCTTACAAAACTATTCAATCCGATTCAACCACTATTTCTAAACTTGTTTCCTCAAAACTTCTAAAATAACTAACCAACTGACGCTAGTAAAATGCTTGACACACAGAGAGTGGTAAAATGCTTTGTATATAACCACTGGTAGAATAGTTGGCACAAAGGCTGATTAGATGCTTGGCACTGAAAAAACTGGTTGGAAAACTGGCACTGCACACAGCCAGGCACTGGTTAAATGCTTGACACACAGACAATGGTAAAAATGCTTTGTACACAGACCACTGGTAAAGCAGTTGGCACACAGACTGGTAGTTTTGGAACCTTAGCACAAAATGGGGCCCCTTCTTGGCCAGGGGCCCTGGTGCGGTCGCATCCCCTGTCCCCCTGGTAGCTGCGCCCCAGGCAGAACTTACTAAACATTAATAATTTTAATTAATGACAAAGCAAGCACAGATAAATATGCGAGTACCACCATTTTACTCTCAAATTATAGTTTCAGAAAATGTAAAGTTGTTTGAGTGAGTATAGTGACCCTTTAAGGCTGTATTTCTTTGTATTGATAGTTTTTTTAATCTCTAGGGGGAGCACTTTGTGTAATATATATTTTTATGACCAAAGCTGGCCTTACTCATGCGATTTCACAGCATGTGTGCCGACAATACACATTGGTATCTGTCGGCACACATGCAGTGGGAACAGCACACATGGACTCGATCGTTCCCCATACGCTTTATGGGGATCAGGATCAGTCAGCCGTGCAGCCATACACCGCACAATCGGATCTACTTCCTCTACTTAAAGTAAAGGGAGCCGATACTGATCGATGGAAACTTTCCGTCATTCCTGATCGATCGGAGTGCCAAGTATGATCGTTCGTCTGCACTCCGATCGGTCAGGAACACCCCCTACACATGAACGATAATAGGTAAATCCTGTCGTTCCCTAGCGGGAAATAAAAAAAAAACTGCTAGAGGAGAGAGAAGAAGAGAGAGAGAGAGAAGGGAGAAGCGAAGGAGAGAGAGAAGGAGAGAGAGAAGGAGAGAGAGAGGCGAGAGGAGAAGGAGAGAGAGAAGGAAGAGAGAAGAGAGGAGAGAGAGAGAGAAGAGAGAGAGAGAGAGAGAGAGAGAAGAGAGAGAGAGAGAGAGGAATGAGGAGAAGGAGCGCGAGATAGCAGCCAGCTCTCTCTCGCGCTTCTATATAGCTATCTCTCATCGAGAGTACTCGTATATAGCTATCGATGCTCGCGGAGATAGTCGCTCTAGCGATCGGCTATCTTCTTCTCTCTCTCTCTCTCTCTCTCATATACATAGGGGACAGTGTTTGTGTTGTTTAAAGGACAATTATACTCACCTTCCCTCCGCTCCTCTACTTTGTTCACTACCTTTTACCCAGGGTGAGGACCTGAACCGCTAGGTCCTCACCCCTGGGTTCGCGTAACTTAAAGCACTGTCTTAGAGCAACGCTGCTCTGGTAGGCTCCACCCCCTCCCCATCTGCGACGAGGCCAATAGGAAGGCACGCTTCAAATGTTTTGATTCGCTAACACTGCTGTCAATCTAATATTAAGCACACCATTGGATACAACACTAAAAGGGAAGTGATAGATCTGTTCCTTTGTAAGCTTCCATTGCCTCCCTGTAAAACTTCCTGGTGTGTGGCCATTACAAAACAGGTGTGGGGACTATGCAAGTACTTTTATTTATTTATATGTTTTGCCTTATTTACATTTCTATATACTTTAATGTCATTACTACATATTTGTTAATATTGATATCGATTTATTTAGTGCTTAAACACATAAACACTGTCCCTATGTATATTACTTTTACCCACCCCCACCAACATAGTACCTCTGAAAAACCCAATGTATTGCCCATGAAATTATAAATTTATTTATATAATGTAAGGGATATATCTACCCAGCACCTGCATATAATTTACTACAATAAATTCCTACATTCCTAAAAAAAAACATATTAGATAAAAGCATATATAAAACTTATTTTGGGCATCCCCGAAGTATAAACACAGAGTTCAGAAGGGATACATGTGTTCAGTGTCCAAAAGTAAAATAATGACTCCATCCACAATAGAGATAAATCACTATTCTAGTAGGACTGGTGGCTTAGCGATACCGTAACTAGATAAGAGAGGACTGTGCCCTGCCGCGCTACACATCAGAATAAAATAACCAACATCAACATGGCTCCCGCTAAAACAAGAACATTCTTCTATTACCTACCATATATACTCGAGTATAAACTGAGTTTTTCAGGCTTTAAAAAAAGCCTGAAAATCAAACCACAGTTTATACTCGAGTTATATACTTTTCCTACCTTGTCCGACGGCTGCTCGCTCTGCATCCTCCGCATTTCCGGATGATGTCACTACATGACACCTCTCACTTCCCGTGCCGTGTAGTGACATCATCCAGTAGCGCAGAGGATGTGGAGCAAGTGGTCGCCGGACAAGGTAGGATAAGGCAACAAAGCAGGAGGAGGAACACCAGTCAATACTTTAAAATAAGAGTAAAACCTACTTTATTTGTGCAAACTGTATGCACAAATAAAGGAGGATTTACCCCTATTTGCAAGCACTGCAGATGTTTGGATACTACAACTCCCTGCAACTTAAGCTTGCTGGGAGTTGTAGTTTCCAAACCTCTGGAATGACAAGGAATTGGGGGTGACTGTATGGGATTTAAAGGGCAACTAAGCAAAACAATACAGAATCAGGAGGATATCTATTGTTAAATATTACCTTCTGATTCTGTATTATTTTGAGGCATTAGTTACCATTTAAATATACAGCAGAATTCCCATACAGTAGTCCCATACAGTAAAAGCCATACTGGATTTGGCTATTACTGTATTGGGCTACTGTATGGGAATTCTGCTGTCCATTTAAAGGGCAACTAAAGCCTCAAAACAATACAGAATCAGAAGGCAGTAGTAGTCATATTTTCTACCCTCGGTTTATAGTCGAGTCAATCACCTTTTCAGGTTTTTTTGGTAAAATTTGGTACCTCGGTAGGAAGTCCCTCCTCCTCTCTGATGTGTGAAGGAGCTGCAGAGAAAGTAAGAGAATCTACAGCCCTTCTCTCTCACTATGTGAAAACATAGTTCTCACTCTGCCTGAAAAGGCTGTTTCCACGGGGGGGTAGGGGGATTGTCACCTGTGAATGGGTGGGGCCAGGGGCACCCGTGAGTGGGCAGGGCCACATGGGGCTGTAAGGGAATGGGTCAAGGGGGGCCTGCAACTGGAGGGACCATGGGGTCCATGAGTGGAAGGGACCAGGGGGGCTGCAAAGGGGAGGAGACACAGGGCAGATTGACTGACCGGTTTCAGAGCAGAAAGTGCCGGGGACCTGGTGATGCTGCTGCCATATCACACACACAAATGTAAATATCTTCAAAACTATGTAAAATAAACAATGGAAATAAATTGCAAAAACTCTCAGGAGAGCAATTCCTATCAATTTACCCAAAGTCATTTTTGGAACACAGTTCCTCTGTAAAACTGATTCAGTAGGAGTAACCTAACTCAATTTATTCCTACTGAATCTGATGGTAAATTGACTACATGATGATTGTGTAGATAATGGAAAGACTCATTTGATGGTGAAGATATATGTGTACAACCAGTATTAAGGGGAATGAAAGTCTAATATTAAATTATGTTTAGCTGATACCCATGTAATAAGAACCCGTGCTGCTATCTTTTTTTAAAATCTTGTAAATACCTTGAAACCATTCCAATTGTTGTTGCTTATATTGTTTCCCACGGCCCTGGTCTGCTAGTAATTTAAGCCCCATTTAAGTCTATGTGGCTAGTACAAAATAAAGATTTGGCTAACAGGGCACTTGCAAAGGAGCTTGAGAAGAAGAGGAGCAGCAGCAAGTAGACACATTCATTTTTCGGAAACTGATGGACTAAAAACTGATATTTATAATTAGATTTTCATTCTTCTTCAGGCTACTTTCACACGAAAGGCAAACAACCATTTTCATATAAGTTACCTAGCGGTTCCAGATGTTTTGCTACAGGGTGACCATTCTGAACCACCAGGAAAACCATGTGATGTTTATGCAAAAGTAGCCTTAAGCAAGAAATCAAAATATGACTTCTTTATGGTTTTGTTATGTGACGAAACCCTGCCAATAACGGCAACATCTCTCTGGCTACAGGCCTCTTGGTTTTATACTTTTTGTGTGTGTGGAGGGGTTGGTGGTTATAAACTTTACCACATGATCAATGAATCCAGTTACAATTAAATAGTCCTACTTCGTTTGTTGGGATTTTTTGGCACCTATTCTTTTTTTTTTTTTTAGAACATTAAAACATTCATAACAGTTTGAATGGTCAAAAAAACTCTACAGATGCAGAATTTGCTAACATAGTAATAAATATATTCTACAGTAGGAAAATACTTTTTGCCTCATGTCATTTTTAACATGTAGCTCATTTTGGTATTTATGCTATGGTGAAGTTGTTCTGAAACAAATGATCTATGTCCTCTGACCTCTGCACTCAAATGACAAGCCTTATCTTGCATGTAATTATCTACCGTTCATTCCTTGTGACAGCCTTAACACCTCACCTCCCCCACACAGTTTACTAACCTACTAATACCAAACGAAATCCTGAATCATTCCGCATCTGTACATTTTAATGACAGTATTAATAACAGATCATCTCAAAGTGATCATACTCTTGGAAACTGCTTGATGCTTAGGTTTTAGTGTGGTTTGAGACATATTGGCAGCTGCTACTACTATAACCATAACCAAGTAGCAGCAACAACATGGCTGTAATGGCCTACTCTCAACTATAAATAGAATGTTTTTATTTGTTTTTTTTATTGTTAGTTGTGCCGGTGTTACTTGTCTGAGATATGAGTAGCTGCAAACAAAATTCCTGAGAACAATCTATGTAATATAAGCCTTATGTCATAAAGCTCTTTTGGCCATTTTGTTCCAACAAATGAAAGCAATCTTTGGTGTGTTCTGTTACCATGGCTTCTTATGGATGTGTGATTGCAGCGCTCCATACCTTTACCAATAGCCATCTGAAATGGACGTTTGTACACATCGTGTATCGTGGGTCTGGCCCCCAATGATCACACGTGTACAAAGCTTTAGGCTGTGCGCACACCATCAAATATGATCGACCAATACTTCTGTGTATCGGTTTATTGGGCCCAAAAAATTGCATGGCTTTGCGATTTGCAGCCCATGACTGACCGTTTGACGAATGGGTGATCATACCTCTCCACATGTGTCAAACTTTCGGCTGCAGCTTTTTTTGCTAGGATGGGACGAAGGATCCATTGGTGTGTACCCAGCTTTACAGGAAAGATTGTGGCAGATGAAACAGATGATACCCTGTGTGACAATCTTAAAAGGACAAATTAGTAGAGATGGACCTGCATATGAACCTGGTTCCGAAGCAGATTTCATGGATCCGTCCAAACTCAGAATTTGCGATTGTTTTCCTTTTTTTGGGATTTTTCCGAAACGTCGAATTATTTAAAATTTCGAAGTCTCTATTCGGAATGACAAAACAGGAAGTACTGAAGTTCAGCCATTTTTAAAAAGTAGCAGTATCAAATAGTATTTGGTTTACCATCCTAGCTCAATGCCAGTCAGTTTGGGTCAAAAAATCTTGATGGCCAAAGGCATTTACTGGAACATTGAGGTGGGACTGATGGAGCTTTTTTTTTTTTGTGTGTGATTGCCATTCTGCTCCTGTTTTTTCCCCTCCCAAAATGGAAACCTTGGATGAATAAATTGTTTGAGACAGTTGCAGATAAATAATATTTCTGCTAATTATAAAACAAATATCAAAACACATTTCCCCCCCCCCCCCCCAAAAAAAAAGTTTAAAACCGGACCAGTGTTTGGTGGTAAAATACTGTTCTGTTTATGTATGGATAATATAGTATTTGAGGTTGAATAAAGGCATCCATCTATCCAGTCCAACCTACTTGGCAATACCCACATTTTCTGCCTGTTGATCCAGAGGAAACCAGTATACCTTATAGCAATTGGAAATATCCCTGGAACTTTATGTATCAATACCAGTAACCTGCAACATTCTTTGTTTTTAGAAAATTATCCAGCTTATTTTTAAAACTATTCAATGAACCAATCAACCTGCCATCACCACCAAATTGAAATTCCATAGTTTTACTGTCCTTCCATACTTAGACTTAATTTATTTTCTTCATGTATTAAAGCACGACAATACCCAACAAAACATCTCCCCCATTACATGTCCACAGTTCCAGCAGCTGAAATTGCTTACTCTCATTTACAACCGTACTGCTTCCCTTAGATATCACACTGCAAAGATGAGTGCTAAAAGCCCGCCTCCTAGGCGGCCCAGGGCCATGATTAACATAACACTTGTCATTGGCTGGTGGGAATGTCTGTTACAACTTCTCTCCTCCTCTGCCAGTCAAACAAACTTGAACTGTTCGGTTGCTAGGTTAGAGCCTACATAATCAAACTGATCAAGGATGGATGGAGCAGTGTTTTCTCACTTGCTAGTTTTGAGTGACAGTTACAGGCTGACAGAATTGTTACGTCCCCTTCACAGCATGGCTAATTGAAGGCAGAGAGAAGCTCGAAATCAGGAAAAAAAGTATGGGGCGGGCTGCATACCTTTTACTCTTTTGAAAGCAGTTTTTAAAAAAAATGCATTGAGACAATACAGTTATCCTTTAAGGGATGTATGCTTGTCCTCTGACATGTTCTATTGGTGAACAGTGTGCCAGATTGTTGTATATGGCCCATTAATGTATTTATACACAAACTGTGATCATATCCCCAAGCAAGTACCTTTTTCTCTGGTGTGTATAATTGTAACTACATATTAAAGGTCCCCCAATCCCCATACTAATTTAGTTGCTCTTCTTGGAACCCTTTCCATTTCCAAGATTATTGTAGACAAGATAAAAAAAAAAACACACAGCATATTCCAAATGCGAGGGAGAATATTATTTTTCTCTCATGAATCCATTCCCCAACTTTATACAAGACAATATCTCGCTGTCTCTAGCTGTTGCCATGTGGCTCTGCTTGTGACATTAAGTTTATCCTCCAAAACTCGAAGATCCTTTTCCAACAGAGTTTCACTTAACACAGAGCCATTTATAGTATAAGCAGCAAGGATTTTTAAGCTCAAAATGTATCACCTTACAATTATGAACATTGAATCTCATTGAAGTGGCCCACCACAGAAGCCTGTGGCACACCACTTTAGTCTTTAGTCCATATTAATGAAGCACCTTTAACAACTACTCTCTGCATCCAATCCATCAAACAATTTTCTATCCAGGTACCAATGTGCCACCCCTGCCTAACAGACCATATGTCGCCTATGGGGTACTGTATCAAAAGCCTTGGTAAAATCCAAGTATACCACATGTACTGCTATGCTGGAGTCCAAACTCCTAGCTAGGTTTTGACAAGATCTTTTCCTCCTAAATCCATGTTGATTACTATTATAAGGTCAGACCTTGAAACACACTCTAGAATATGTTTCAAACTTTCCAGTATCTTCCCCACCACTGAAGTTAAAGGAACACTAAACAAGTAAAAACCTATAAAAATAAGTATATGCCATTGTTTCTATTATTCACAGGGAGGTGAGAATGCGGATTCTCACCTCTCTGTGAATAATAGAATGCCAGGGGGACACAGCCGAACTTATCTTACCAGGCGCTCCACTGACAGCCTTCTGCAATGACAGCCGCATTGCCCCTCTCTCCCGACCACACGCCTATCTTTGGCGCATGCGCGCCAATACAAAAGATAGGTGCGCGATCGGGAGAGCAGCGCCCGGTAAGGTAAGTTGTAAGGTAAGGTGTGTCCCCCTGGTGTTCTATACTTCACAGGGAGGTGAGAATAAGCGTTCGCACCACCCTGTGAATAATCGAAACGGATGGCATATATTTTATTTTTACAGGTTTAGTGTTCCTTTAAACTTATAGGCCTGTAATTACCCGGCTGTGAACGACTACCCTTTTTATTGGAATTACATGCGATTTTTTCCAGTCCAGAGGCACACATCTGCACATGAGGGAATCTGAGAAAATAAGAAACAATGGCCTGGATAAAACTGAACTTTTCCTAAATCTTAAAGTTGCCTAAGGACCTGAGGATTTATTTTATCCGATCCAGGAGCTTTATTAATTGTAACATTCTTTATACCATTATTGCTACTTTACTCTGTGTATACAGAGGGAAAACACTTTTTCAAGACATTTGCTTTATCGCCATCCTCTGTAACTATGTAAAGGAAATTTCTCAAGATGTGTATGAACCTAGATTACAACTCTATTGCCCATCTCTGACTATTGAACACAGCTGTAAGGGCTGGGTGATATTTTGATTAAATGTGATCAAATGGCTCAAAATATCAATCCCATGGATGCCGTTTTTCTGACCGACCACTTAACAATATTGAAAACCGAAAGATCAAGCCAAGCAGAACATTTTCCGACGACCCTATCTTCAAGTCCCCATCTCCCACAGATTTCATGGGGAAATCTGCAAAAAGATTGGCAGCACAAGGTGGGGAACTTCTACAAGGTGGGGAACTTCTACCTGCAAAACATCTGCCCGTCATCAGGCTCATGTGTAAGGGCTGAAATGCGTAGGTTGTACTGTCCTACTGTTATGGAATAAATATTTTTATATTATGAAGTCCTAGGAGTGCTCTGTGTTACACTTCGTTGGGATACATATCACTACAGCAGCACCCAGCCTGGTTTCCTCTTGAACGGAGTGCGAAGGATTCCTCTAGCATATAGAGCTTGGTAGCAGCGGGCACTCCAAAACCTTCAAACGCCTGGGTGCATCATCCAAATAAATACAGCTTTGGGGAGAAATGGAGGCACTCACAGGACTTGATAAGTAATAT
Source organism: Hymenochirus boettgeri (assembly GCA_019447015.1). Lineage (NCBI taxonomy): Eukaryota > Metazoa > Chordata > Amphibia > Anura > Pipidae > Hymenochirus > Hymenochirus boettgeri. The sequence continues at coordinate 224,938,278 of CM033471.1, forward strand.
ACGTGTTTATTCACACAGCGTGGTTGACATGTTTCCGCCCCGTGGATGGGGCCGTCTTCAGAACATGTTATATATATATATAAAATTACATATATATATATAAAATTTATTTTTTTTATCCGCATATTTGCAGATAATTTTATACATTTCCCCCCCTGTATCTGCTTTTTAAAGTTGTTGATTTTATTATAGAGTTAACAGTTTAGTGAACTTCAATGAGTGAGTGAATGCTTCCCATCTCCCAGGTCTGGTAAGCAGGGATATTGTCCTGTGCCAGATGTGGTAAGCAGGTACATTGTCCTGGACCATGTTTGATAAGCAGAAGAATTGTCCTGTACCAGAAGGGGTAAGCAGGGACATCGTCATGGACCATGTGTGGTAAGCAGGGGCATTGTCCTGGACCAGATGGGATAAGCGTTGTCCTAGACCATGTGTGGAATTTGGAGAATAGACCTAGCCTAGTCTAGGTTATCGACCATTACAAGAGCAATATCCGATTTAAAAAAAAAAAAAATTGTTTGTGGGTGGAGATGAAATTTAAGTTCAATGGAGCTATGAATTTCTTACCTTTCCTGTATTGGAACTGGGTGATAAAAGTTGCAAGTGAAATTCCAGTATGTGGCCTTCCTGCTTGTGGAATGTCCAGGGTGTGCTATGGTTTGTTGTATAGCGACATACAATTGTGTATATCCAATATATAATTTGCATGTGTGAGTAACCTCTAAATATATCGGTGCACACAAGGGTCTTTTTATTTAGCATTTTTCATTAGTTGTGTATACATGGGAACATTTCTGTCTTCATACTTTTTCCTATGATAGATACAACCTCCTTCAAGAAAACCATTGTAGATAAAGCAAGGAGGGGACCCATCATAGCTTTTCTGGGGGGCCCAGTGATTCTTGGTTAAGCCACTGGCTAAAGACTATTAGGGCTAAGCCCCACTGCCACATTTTAACATGCTTTTATTGGCCATTGGTCTGGCCACATTAGTAGGTGCATTGTGCTGCACTTTTGGAGTGCATGTGATCACCAGTTTTTTTGGTCATCGCAGTGCAAGCTTTGTAAGAGTTTTGTAAAACAAGCACCAGAAATAAACTTAAGCTCCTTCACTCCCTTGGCTGTCTGCTCTTGGCCCTCTGCTTGCCCGAAGTAGCAGAGAGGGGCTGGAACGGCAGCCGCATCTGTGGAAACTCTGAAAACCGGGATGGGGTGGAACCCTCCCAAATGTCACGAGCACAGGCATGTTCATAACACACAACATCCGCAGATATCAAGGACACGCCCATATTGCAATTATGCCCCACCCACCACAGGACCTAGGTAAATTTCTGGTCCCATAAAGCAATAGCCGTCTGGGCCTCTAGAAAATTGAGAATGATTGATTGATTGGGCCCTGATCATCATATCTAAACCCTTGTGTACGCCCTGTTAATACATATACATTGGAAGTGTGTGTGTGTGTGTATATATAATATTTATATACTCAATAGCTGCAAATCTGCATTTCCTTGTCACCCAGCAACACCCTGCCTGCGTCTCACATTGCTTAGCAACAGACTGGTTTCTTCCTCTTGTGATATTGATGGCTTTTCATTTAACAAACCTTATTTGAATATATCTGTGAAATGTGTATATGATAAGATATATTATATGTAATATATATTGTTTTAGTAAATGAAGTTATTTGCAATGATAAGGTGGATAGTATGTGCCATTTTCTCTGAGGGAGCAGACATGTTGCAGTGTGCAGATGTCTACAAAGACTTTAGTGGGGTGTAAACAATGAATATTTGTGATAGGTACCATGTGCAGATAGAAGCATAAAGAATTTGCAGAGGGGGCTGGGTGGCTGTTTGTGTGTGTATGGGGGGGAGAATGGGTGATTAAAAACCATGTGCAAATTGTGTGAAGGGAGGGGGAGCACACAGCATGGACAGAAGTGTACAGTGTATGTTCATCAATACTCTGGAAGTGATTGATACCTTGATCAGAATGCAGATCGTTGCCAGGCACTATCAGAAAAGGCCAATTACCAGTGATCAAAGTCCATAATAACCAGCAGGTTCAGGGGAGGTGATGGAAGTTCTGTCCCTGTCCCTGGTTTATTGGAAATTAACCTGACCGGGGAACAGCTAAATGATATTAATATTGCTTTTCTCTTACCTGACTTGCCAATCCAATTACTTCACATGGCACTGGAACACTGGAGTGCCCTTTGCCCACTTGGCCACTGTCAGGTTGTGTATTATAGCATGTGTCTGTTTTTTGTGTACAAGGTACGTGTTATATATTTTCATGGGACAATACTGAAGATTTTACACTTTGATGCAGTGTACAACTTGTATAAAATAACTTTTTACACAGACAATATATAAACAAGAAAAGTTGGTACACCCCTAAGTAAAAAATATTCAAATTGTGGCCAAAGTGTAGGTATTTTGTGGGACCACCGTTGTTTTCTAGAACTGCATTAAAGGGTATCTCCAGTGATAAAAAAAACACTTTTTGCTATTCAGTTTTATTGAAGAACAGGAGGTAAAGGAGCGGTGTCTTACCTCCCGTTCTTCAAAAAAATGTTCAGGATCCAGGGACAAAGGTAAGCAACTTAACCAGTCTTTCGCTCCTCCACTGCGTCCTCTGACAGGTCCCAACGGACTGTCGGAAAAGGCGGCAGAGGTGTGAGAGACCGGGTAAGTTGCTTACCTTCATTCTTGGTTCCTGAACGTTTTATTGAAGAATGGGAGGTAAGGCACAGCTACTCCACCTTTCATTTGATGAAAACTGCTCAATCAGCAGGGTTTAGGTCTGGAGACATGCTTGGCCAGTCAGCATCTTTACCCTCAGTTCCTTTAGCAAAGACAGCAGTCATCTTGGAGGTGTTGGAATACATGTTGGAATATATGTTGGAATACTGCCCTGTGTCTGCCTTTCCAAAGGGAGTGGGATCATGCTCTGCTTCAGTATGAGTACATGTTGGCATTCGTGGTTCTCTCAATGAACTGCAGCTCTGAATTGTAGTATGGTTTGAGCACTGACAGGCTGACCTCCCACCCCTTTGCAGCAATGGTGGCAGCATTTGTACATCTATTTGCAAAAGACAAACTCTGGATATGACATTGAGCACATGCAATCAACTTATTTAGTCCCCCATGACCCGGGTCCTGTTCCACGTGGAATCTGCTCTTTTAAACTGTTGTATAGTCTTGGCCACCATGATGCAGCTCAGTTTCAGGGCATTGGCAATCTTCTTCTAGCCTAGGCCATCTTTATGTAGAGCAAAATCCTTTTTTTTTCCTTCGGATCCTCAGAGTTTTCTTTACCATGAGGGGCCATGTTCAACTTCCAGTGACCAAAATAAGAGCGCTAACACCAAATTTAGCACAGTCTGGACATTTTTCACTTAGGGGTGTACACTGTAATCACTTTTGTTGCCAGTGGGTGGTTTAGACATTAAAGGGCATGTCCACCCCCAAAACTAAAATATACCCCCTACTGGCCCCACTATATAGTGTTAAAAATTCCTTGACTTACATCTCTGCTCCTTATGGTTCTCCTGCAGTGCCTGTTCAAAGTTCCAGAAACTGAAGAGTATGAGTTGTCTGTAAAACATCCAGTCCCTGCTGCTTCCTTGTCCTCTGAGAGGTTTCTGGCATGTGCAGTGGACTGCACATGCCAGAAGACTGTAAGTATATTAATGGGGATTTTTTTCAAAATCTGAATCAGTGTTTGTGGGTGGACAGGGGTGCATTACACATACAAATAAAAAGGGTAGACCCTTTAATGGCTGTTTTGAGTTAGTTTGAGGGGACAGCAAATGCATAATTGTACAAGCTGTACACCGACTACTTTACATTGTATCAAAGATCAAAGTGTCATATCCTCATAATTGTCACATGGAAATATAAAATATTTACAAATATATATATATATATATATATATATATATATATATATATATATATATTTTTTTTTTTTTTTTTTATATACCAGAAGGCACACATTTCCCATTCACCTTAAGTGGACAGATGACCAGGAATCCCCCTTGTATTATTATTATAGGCAGTAAAGGTCCCTTTTCCTCTATTTCCCTCCCTCATTACTCTCTACCAGCACCTGCTTCCTCCCTCCCTTTTAGCTCAGGCTGCTCCCCCCAGTGTCTGGCAGTGCTCCGGATCCCCTTACACTCCACTTCATATCTTTGTGTTTCTCACTCACTTCCCTTTTGTTTGCTCCACATCTGTGCCTGTTCTCTCCCTCTCTCTCTCCCTCTCCCCTACCCCCTTTCTCTTCCCTAGTGCAGAGGGATCACACAGACACACACACACAAGGTAAGTGGGGGATCACTGCTTTCCCATTGGACTTTTGGTCTTTAATACACTGCAAGGGAACCGGACACACACGTGGAGCTATAGGATATTTGGTAAATGGGGTTTGATGACTTTATGGTGTGTTGACATGTGTAGCATTGTGTGGATAATTGTGTGATTGTGGTTTTGTGCTCATTGTATGGAGCTCAGTGTCAGGGTTCCAAGTGCTGCTGTTGGATTTAGGTGAGAGACAGTGGTACATGGAATGTACCGGGAGTTGGGTTCCGGATACAGAGATCTATAGACAGGCAAAGTGCCGGCACAGGAGGGCTCGTTACATTGTGAAGATAAAACAGTGTATCGGTGTCGGTGCAGCTTGAATGGATAGTGTGATTTTTTTTCTTCCTTTAAACCCTATCACCAGCACATGACAGGAAGAGAGAAGAGTTCATCAGTGAGCAACGTGGGGTCTCTCCTGGGACTGCCGGTACGTTCAGAGAGTCGCCTAGGTGGACTTGCTGGGATTGTAGATGACACTAATGGGCCTTCTGTTATGGTGATGATTATTATTTTCAACATAGAATGACTATTGTCTTATTTTAGAATGTGACTGCAGTGATGACAGGGAATAGATGGTTTTCTTTTACAGTGGACAACGTTTCGGGCAATGTATAGGAATATATATACACACACACACGTGTTGTGACATATGGGTTTCGCTGCACACTGTGTATGTTCATATCTCTGCACACTGTATATGTTGCCATGTCTGTACACTGAACATGTTGCTATCTTTGTACACGTTGGTTTCTCTGCACACTGTACAAGAAGCAATCGTGTACACTCCATCTGCACACTGTACATGTTGCCATCTCTGCACACTTTACATGTTGCCATCATGCTGCATCTCTGTACACTGTACATGTTGCTGTCTGCACACTGAACAAGAAGCAATCACTGTACACAACAAGTTGCCATCTCTGCACAGTGTACATGTTGCCATCTGCACACTGTACAAGAAGCAATCGCTGTACATTACTAGTTGCCATCACTGCACACTGTACATATTGCTACCCCATAATACTGTGTATGTTTACCTCTCCTGAACACTGAATATGTTAATTTTCCTGTACACTGGATGTTATTTCCCTGCATGTTGTGTATGTGGCTTTTCCTGCATATGTATATAGTGGCGTGCAGGAAAAGCCTATAAATGATTCTGGTGCAGAGAGGGAATTTTTCAGAAAGGAGAGAGAGGGATGTCTTTTCTTGCTTACAGGGGGCGGAGGTCTCTTTGTTGATGGGGGAGGGCACCCTCTACTCCAGGCTCTGAACAAAGAGGCAAGAGGGGGGAGGCTTGGCCTGTCACTTGTAATGAGCCATTAGCACTCTCTATGTCCCTGTGCTGGGCTCTTTTTGTTGGTGTGTATTCTATGTGTATTGTATGTGAAGATATGTTTTTGAGAGCTGTATGTACAGATACACAAAAGCCTGTGTAGTGTTAATGGTTCTGAAGGGAAAGTATACACATGTTTTTTTTTAGGTAAAGGAATATGTTTGAACTGAGTACGACTGGTGTAAATTACTTCTTTAATTGTGTATTAGACTAATGTGTAATGAAATATGTGGATGTGTATAGGTAGAATGTGTATATATTTTTATATATGGTAGATAAATACATGCTCATGACAGTACATGAGCCTGTATACAGACAATCTTTTTTAGTGGTTGCACATAGTTCAAATACAAGTTGATCAAAAGTTACTGTGGAACTTTTAATTGAATCCTCTTTTTATTAAGGTTGAAATATATTGGTTTGTTCCGCTTTGTCTCAAATTTTATACTAAGGAAACATTTTGTTGTATTGGTTAGTGACCCTGTTCCAATGTTTTATGGATAGGTATAGAATGTAGGCTTTTTAATAAATTGACTTCTCACAATGTTCTGTATGTGTGTTGGTAGTCTGGTAGTTGTGTGCCAGTAAGCACATATATTTTTCACAGAGGGGGATATTTCATAACCCATTTACAAACTGTATAAATGAGACCTTAAAGGGCTGATGCAATAAGAGGTATAAAAGTTTGCCTGTGCTATTAATCTTCAGCAACCAATCAGATGTTCTCTAACTGCATTATCACAGTGAACAGGTAACATCTAATTAGTTGCTACAAATTAATATCAAGGGCATAATATTGCACCTTTTTATTTCCCCATCAATCAAGTTTCAGGAAATGTTTTGCAGATTTTGTAAGAATAACACTGCCCCGTGGTATTTCTGGGGCTTCTGAGTGATGAGTCCTTTTCTTTTATTCTAGAAAACCTTACAGGAAATCCCAATACATAACCCATTGCTCTCTGCCTGGGAGAAAGGCACCAAAATGAACTGTCAGCTGGGAATTAGAAAGCTCTGCCACATCAAATTAGTTTTGCTTTCATCAAGTCCCCTGTGTTTTGAGGAAAGTCATATGGGACGCTAGAATATTGCATGGAAAGGTGCAAGCAGCTTGGTTTTGCATCCAAATGAAGGGACATAAACTTGTTATCAGTTTTAAGTGCTGGTTAACTTTGATTTATAGGACTAGATAACATTCACTTGGTCTGGACCTCACAAGCGAGAAACCCCCATGCTGTCTTAGAAAGGGCAACATTTTTAAATTTCTGCACTCCAACATTTTGGCTGTACCATGATGGAGACACAGCCGGTGCCAATTCCACGTGCTGTGTCCCAGGATGTGTATGATTTCTGCGATGACCGAGAGTCTCTTGGGAGATTAAGACTAACTGAGATGCCAGGAGAGTTGAACGGTGATTGTGGGGGCAGTGGTGGGAACACTGGTGTATCATCCATTCCTATGGAAGTTCCAGAGGAGTCTAATAAAAAAAGAAAGCGTTGTGGGGTCTGTGAGCCATGTCTGAGGAAGGAACCTTGTGGGAGCTGCTACAACTGTGTGAACCGGAGTACCAGCCACCAGATCTGCAAGATGAGAAAATGTGATAAACTCAAAAAGAAGAGAATGGTCCCCATGAAGGGAATGGAGGTGAGACATTCGTTTTGTTGCCATATATATATAGTTTTTAACATATTAGCCAACAATATTGATTGTGTGTAAAATAGAGCTTTGTACAGGGAAAATATGACCTTCCCATACCGGGAGTCGAACCCGGGCCGCCTGGGTGAAAACCAGGAATCCTAACCGCTAGACCATATGGGAACTTATGCGTGGCAAATGCAGTACATCGTTATACTGATGACGTTGGAACTGTCATCGGTGTAACAGAGATGTCCAGTGAAGGGTGATGTGTCACAACTGACAGAACGCTGCAGATGTCCTGACATAATAACTACAGATACAGCTTTCAGATAGAGTGCAACGCTTCCTATTGTGGGTTTGACACTTGTGCTGCAGGGAGGGCCAAAACGCTCCCACAGGCGTGCACGACAAAGGAATATTATTGTGAAACACCTGTTATGCTTTGTTAATGAGAGCTCTACAAAGGTTTTATTATTAGCTGTCTGGTTATTGCAAAATCTTCAAGAAAAAATATATATTTATAAATTGCATATTAATCAGCACTTTGTGTGAACATGCATTGATAATAAGGGGCATTCTGTGGTAAGTAAATACCATTAGATTTCAGTTTCTTGTTAAGAGTTGATAGAATTTGACAAAAAACATTCTGTTGTGACTTTTATTGAAATCAGTGTTTTTGTGGACTAAGCATCTGCTATTGTTTGTTTTTGTCTGTTTTTCTCTTGGGTGTAGCGATGATTATTGCACATTACTATAACTTATGCAAAATAAGTAAGTAGGTGGTGTGCATCACTACATGTCCGAAGAGCACGTAACCTCCTTCTATAACTAGTTATTGTTTCTAGGGAAATGGTTAAATAATGGGAGTGGTTATTTAAATATTAAATGTCTTAAAGTGCTCCTACTTCCAAAACAGCATGTAATGAATAGATGTAGATAACTTTCACGGTATCTGTACTGGCTGGTTAACTTGAGTGTCAAACTTGTCCGCGTGGAGCAGTGTTACACCGTTCTGTACCTGACTCAATATAAGTGTCCTGCAATGAAAGATCAGAAGTTTTAGGATTTTGTCAATTCCTGTATTTCTGTCCTCCTCCTTTTGAATAGCAAAGTATGATGGCCTTTTTCTAAATAAGTAATAATTTGTTTCCCCATTAAAGGCAACTTTATTCTAAACCCCTGCATGGATTTAATGGTGTTCCGTGGCCCCTTTATAATCCTTATTTAACTTGCATGATGGTATGGGGGTTGCATTGTTTTTGCTCCCTAATGAAATAGTGTTTTTTTTTTTTTTTTTTGGAGGGATGATGGAAATACGAGAGGGACTGATATCCTCATTAAACACACTTTACTCTAGGATTAATAGCCAGACCTCTCTTTTGTGTTGCCTGCTTTGCCCTCCCCTTTTACTCTTCTCTGTCTTCCTCCCCCACCTCTCCCAGGGAATGATGCTTGACGTGTGGTATAGACAAGCGTATCCTATGGCTGCCAGCTGGGTTTTAAATTCCCCACCCCCACTGCAAGCCACATACTGCTCCTATTGTGTGAGTTCTCTTTCTGGGACGGCTTCCCCCTCTCTCTCTTTTTCCTTAGCTTTATGATCTGAATCTGGTTAGATCATAACATAAACTTAACCTTTCCCAGCCTAGAAAAGGGAGATTGCAGAGTGCTGCAAATATATGTAGCTACTGACCTCCGCTTCCAGTGTGAAGCCCTTCCTATAAAGGATGGCAGTGTGGAGTCTGAAATGGCCGCTGATAGGTTTTGTGACTTGCAAAGCATGACAAAGCAGATCTAGCATAAAAACCCTTTCTGTAGAATGCTTGCTTACACATGGGTGTGCATGCACAAAATCTTGCGTTTTGGTCATAATATCAATCTTAAGCACCATTAATATATCCATAGAATAAAGTAAAAGAATTATTCTTATAAAAAGCAGAATTAAATAAAACCCAAAAAACGCTGTTGAATGTACTTGATACAAGTAGTGTTTTTTTTTAGAGAATAGTTAACCTTATAATAGTATTAACAATGCCTGTAACAACTAAAAGAAGAGTTTGATAATTCATCGATGACATAAAGGTGCCAGGCTGCCCATGAGCCTGGCATCTAAGCTGTTGTCAAATTACTTTTTAAAAATAGCCTCAAATTCTTAATGATACGATCGCTATATCTCTACGCATTGTTTTGGTTTGTTTAGCCTCCTTCATGGGTATTTCCTTCAAGCTCATTCTATGTGAATAGTATTATTTAATAATCAAGCATTCTGTGCTTTCGTAGATCTCTTGAGCTGTCGTATTATTGGGCAAATACCCACGTTTCCGCTGCGAATCTTAGTCTTTTGACTTTGTGTGCTGTTTCGTATTCGGGATCCCAGTTGATTTTTCCTCCCATTCACTGGCAGTATGGATAAGTTCAGTTGTTTTATCTGTTGTTTTATTCATCTGTTTTCATCACGTTCACGGCTTTTTCTGTAACCACACTCAGCTGCGAATATGTGAACCAATCGGTGATGTACGTCACAATTATGACTCATAAACCTTTCAAGTGGCAATGTCCTCAAGTTACCTTGCAGGGCAGTTTTCTGCCTTGGTCCACTAGGTTACGCTGTAGGAAACGTGCTACAGCAGAGTGAGGAGAGCAGTAGATTATTTTTCCAGTCTGTATTTACTTTTTGCCAATGCTACTAGTGTCACAAAGTCCTGAAGACTGTGACCCGTGACCGATCTAATAAGGGGTACAGCTAAATGTGGGGTTTTACACGGCTTCAAATTTGCTTGTGCCTGTTTATCTAGCTCAACTTGCTGGTTTCCGAAGATAAGCTGTTGTACATGCATGCATCCTGTGTATTTTCTGCCACAGGGAGTTCAAACTGTTGCATCTGTTTACTTTTGCTGTTTCCCGTACTTTTTGCTTATTATAAAGATGTAGGTGGATCCTTGCATATTTTTTACCATTAACCGAACAGAAATGTGGATCCAAGTGTTTTTTTCAATAGTATAGAGTTCTTATGCACACAAACTGAGGTGGGTGCTGACTTCAAGGATTCTTCCCACTTCCAAGGAAGGTAAGTAGTAGAAAACACTGGAATCTGAAGTCGCACTCCTTAGGTAAATTCAAACTGTTTTATTGGAAACTACACATCAAATACAATGTTTTGTGCCCCCTTTTTCCAAGTGTTTTTTTTTTTTTTTACAGATTTTTAAGGGACAATTGATTACCTCCCCTGCTCGCTCGCCTCCTCTTTTTCACCTTTATATAAGTACGCAGGATGGTGACCTGTTTTAGTCAGAAGAAGCTGTAATATATACCTTAACATTCCCTTGACTGTCCGGCAAGGCTCCCTATTCAAGCCATAATATAGCCAATGGAAAGGCGTGCCTCCTTGCTGGTTGTGTCTTCCTATAGGTCTTGCCAACTGAGGGGCAGAGCTGGATCAGACCAGTGAGAGAAAAGTTATGTAATAGAGCTGATTTGGGCTGTTGTCCTTTGATAAATTAAAGAAATGGCTGGTATTGTAAAGTGTGCTGAATTATTTTCCATGCATTCCCAATTGGAACTGAAGGTTTACAATGGGAATTCACCGTATTTACACACTATGCCAGCCGGTATGTAGTGGTAAATGCATTTCTTGGTGGTTTGAGGCGGACGTTGTATTTTGTTTTCCTAGCATGAACCGGTGTCCTGTCTTTTGAATGGCGAGCAAGAAATCCATTTTAAATCCAGTGAAGCACAACCTATGAACCAAACAGTTAACAGATTAACTTTATTTTTCAGTAAATGAATAACCAGTATAGAGGTTGCTTGGCACCTTTCTTCCCATGCAGGCACACACTTTTTTTTTTTTTTTTTTTTTTAGCATGACCTCTATATTATTGCCAATAATCTGTTGTTTTGGGAGGTGGCAAATTTCACAGAATCACTGATTGCTCCTAGAATGTTCTGCTGGGATAGTAGGCAGAATGAAAACACTCATTAGTGATAAGGAGATGTGTGAAAATCTTGTCTTCTCTTCTTCCCCTATCCATTATCACTACAAGTGAAACAGTAGTGGTTTTGCAAAAACCTCTTCGGTATGTAACAGTGCAGTTACACACTATTGGTTTTACATACTCTGACTTCATAAGGGTGAATAAAGATGTGAAGATGTGGAGCCATTCCCAGTTTTTTGAGTAGCCCTATGGGTATTTGTGGATAGAAATCGACTCCAGAAACTTTATACTTGGCTAGATGTAATTCCCATTTACAATCAGTTGGTATAACATTCCGCAGAGCCATCAAGACACTTTTTGCAAAGATATGGCCTGCAAAATACACCAGTCTTAATGTGACAAATTCCTAAAATTTGGATCTGTGACCCTCAATAGAATATTGTTTGTACTAGATCCTGACAGAAGCAGGGAGAAATTTATATTATAGCAGAAAAGGATTTGTACACCTGGTGACTTTTTGGGCCAGCCAGTATCCCTGACCAGTATATTTGTCATATTGGCTGGGCAATCAAACAAACAAAAAAGAAAAACAGCCACCAATCTTTTAAAACTTTTCTTTTTCCAGCAAATTAGGCACGAATAATCGGTCCCAGTGATAAAATTTTTTGTTTGTTTCTATGCATTAACAAATCCTAGATTTTAGCTATATAGAGACATGCGTTCGTTGGCCAGTCGTGCGTAGCTGGTCTCTCCCACTAACTCACGTTCTGGCTGAAAATTGCCTTGTGTATAGATGATTGGTTGGGTGTTGTTGATGATCCTACATGCCGGAATAGGGAAGATAGTTTGGGGCTGCCTCACACCTACAGATTGTTGCTGGCTACCTATAACCACAGTGCAGGGAGCCATCAATGGCTGAGAGAAATTTTTGCTCAATAACGTCTATTCTTTACTGAGCATTCAGAGGCCTTGTTAATAAGTTTTTTGCTTTTTTTCATACATACGTAGCTGCTAAGGGGACAATCCTGTACACACCAACTGTTTGTACCCACCTTTAGGCTTTATTAGAACATTGTAGAAAAGGCAGCTAGAAAGCTTAGGGAGTGAGGGGCCAAAAGAAGCAAAAAGCCCTTCACTGAGCATAAAAATGGAGAAACACCTTATAACAGAAGGCATCTTGCAGTCTCATGCTATATGAATAGCATTGCCCACAAAACCTAAGAAACCAGAAGCAATTTCTTACTCCCAGGTTTCCCAGAGTAAGGGGCGGAGATATGCAAAATACTCCTTTATGTCCCTTAGCTCCTGCATGTGTCCAGGACCACTGGTTAATAACATGCAACATAGCTTAATATATAGATCCAATCATCTGACCTGCAGACACGACGTGTTTCGATCTTGTTAGATCTGTCAAGATACAGATTCATGGCTCTATGGTGTAAGACTTGGGCTTACAGTAGAAAAGGCAGCTAGAAAGCTTAGGGAGAGAGGGGCCAAAAGGAGCAAAAAGTCAAAAAGGTGTTTCTCCATTCGAAAATAGTGAAATTGGTAGCTTTTATTTGTGTGCCTTGTATTTCATGATAGTCTGCTTCGTTTTATACAACAATTTTCACACATACCCATATATATCTCTGCTGGTTTACCATTTGGTCACATCATAAATGGATACTGCTTAGTACAAATTATACAGATCTTGTGCTGCATTAGTACTTTAATTTAGTAAAAAGTTTGTTTGATACCATGTATCATGTAGCACTATCCTATGTATGTATGCACACTATCCTATGTGTAACATGTATATATTAGCACTTTCCTATAATGTGTATATATTAGCACTTTCCTATAATGTGTATATATTAGCACTTTCCTATAATGTGTATATATTAGCACTATCCTATGTATGTATATATATTAGCACTATCCTATGTATAATATGTATGTTTGCATACTATCCTATGTGTAACATGTATATATTGGCATTATCCTATGTATAATGTGTATATATTAGCACTATCCTATGTATAATATGTATGTATGAACACTACCCTATGTATAACATGTATATATTAGCACTACCCTATGTATAACATGTATATATTAGCACTAGCCAATGTATAATATGTATGCGCTCTAGCCCCTGTAGAATATGTGTGTGTGTATATATATATATGTATATATATATCTATATGATCTAGCCTATGCATGCGCACTAACCTATGTTTAATATCTATATAGGCACACTATCCCATGTATAATATGTATGTATGCTCACTATCCTATGTATATATGCGCAATATTATTTGTGTAATATGTATATATGCGTGATATCCTATGTATAATATGCATATATGCGCACTATCCTATGTATAATATGTAGTATTATTATTATTATTATTATTGCGGATTTATACAGCGCCAACATCTTCTTCTGTAGCATTTTACAATTACATGTATACATTCACATCTGGCCCTGCCCTGAAGAGCTTACAATCTAAGCACATTTATTGACACAGACAACCTACCAGTATGTCTTTATGATTGTGAGGGAAACCGGAGTGCCCGGAGCAAACCACGCAAGCACGGGGAGTACATACAAACTCCTGTAGATGTGTCTGAGGGTGGATTCAAACTCAGGACTTCAGCAATGCAAGCCATCAGTGCTAACCACTGAGCATCTATGAGTTCATGCTAGACACTGATGTGCAGTTAAATGTAGGTTGTAACCTTCAATCATACTGTATTCTACCATGTTATCTCGATGGGGGTAGTTGTGGATTGCACAAAGGATCTTCATGAAAAATGTTCTCCTGCGTGCTGGTGGTTATGAATTTGTATCAACATCTCTGGGAACTATCCTTGCAAGAGGAGTTTAAATTCACATCCATAAAAGTAACTAAGATCACTAAAAGGGACACAGTGAAATCTTTTGTAATCTTTGTTGGAGTCTGACAGTTCTTGTGTATGTTCTTACCTATAGAAACTGTTTAACAATCAGGATATTGTCTTCATTGTTCCCGATTAGGGGGGAAGCAGAGGACTTGCTGTGTGATGCACATGGTGCGAATGAACAGGAGCTGCTTCTGAATGAGAATGTCAGGATAATCTCACTCTTTTATTTGAGATCTGCTATTGTCTTTTTGCTTCTGAGGAGGGAATACATTGTGTATTCCTGGTAATGAAAAGTTGGGTCGAGCTTTTCATGGTTGAAATATAGTAATGTAACACTATAAAACCTGCAACTTAGAAGAAGGCAGCAGTCCAGCACACCAGGTTGCTGACTACTCTTTTTTTTTTTTTTTCTACGCTGTAGCTTTTTCAAGAAATTACACATTGAAAATGACTGATAAGGCTGTGGTGCTGATGTCATCCAGCACACTAGGGGAGCTATATTTTGGACTCGAAAATAACCATAGCGCAAGCAAAAAAGGGATAAGAGGTGCACACTACAAAAGCAACTAATATTTAGCACCAGATGAAGGGGACAATGTGATTATTGAAACTTAGTGTGTGATTTACGTTAATATTGATTGCTTAAAGGGCATGTCCACCCCCCAAACTAAATTAACCCCATACTAGCCCACTATACAGTTTAAAAAATCCTTACCCTACAATCCTGCTCCTTATGGTTCTTCTGCAATCCATGTACAAAGTCCAGGAAAGCGCAGAGTAGTAGCAGTCTTCCTGTCCTAACGTTGCTACCTTCTGTCTCTATTCCGGGAGGGATGGTGACATGCGCACAAGGAGCCCTTTCACCCCCCTCCCTCCCAATCCCTCTCTGCAAAAATCTCCCCTAGCGTTAAAACATTCATGCAGATAGTAGGACAAATCCTCCCAACCGCTAAGTTAAAAGTTAAAAAATCTTTCTCAAACTGCATTTACAGCTTCCGGCTGCCAGCATCTCCTCCATTGCTGGCAGCCGCGGCTGCTGGTCCGGCCCCCTGCTTGTATTTCCGCCAGGCAAGGGAGCCGGACAAGAGTGACACTGGAACCAGGCAATGCAAGTACAGTTTGGGAGCGATTTTGAAAATTCTAACTTAGCAGTTGGGAGTTGGAAGGTATGCCTTACCATATGCATGAAAGTCAAAATGGAGTGTGAACATTCCCTTTAAAGTAGTGTGCACCACTTATCCCTTTTTTGCTTTTGCTATAGCTTTTGGTCTTTGGTGGAGGACTGACAGAGGTTGCACCACCCTAATATACAGGCAAATTGCCATTCAGTGTGCCTGGACTTCTCTGTTCATGTATAACTTAAAAAAAAACAAAAATGTTCTGATCCGATTGGTATTGCCAGCTCCCCATAGCCGAATGTACTTTTTGAAACCCACTTCATAGATCGCGCATGCGCATAGAAGACAAGGTCCGTCGGGACCTGTCAGACTACGCGCCGGGGGAGCGAGCGAGCGGGTAAGTTCTTACCTTCTCTCCTGGCTCCTGTGTGTTCTATTGAAGAACGGAAGTTAAGGCACAGCTCCTTTACCTCCCGTTCTTCAATAGAACCGGATTACGAAAACTTAGAAAAACAAGTGGAGATACCCTTTAAAGATTCCGTCTTGCTAAACTTTGGTGCATTTAATGTAGGCTGCAGGCTGAGTAAAACTGACAACTGGTGTATTGTTTTATCTTTGTTTCTATTGGTTCTTTTAAAAGCTAGTTACAGGTAAATTAATCCAACAGATGCTGATTACAATTCCTCCTTATCGTTTAAAATGGTGCTGATTTTGCTCCAACCAATCAGATGTTGACTTTCAAATGTTGAGTGAGATGTGATTGGTTGGGGGCGAAATTAGCACCATTTTAAACATTAAGAACTTTTATTGAATCTCCCTGTTAATTTCAGATTTATGAGCTCAAACCAGACCATGTCTATGTGAGGAGTTTGCTTGTTTTTCTCGTGTTGTATTGGTTTATATCCACTGTCTTAGGCTAGGTATGCACAAGCAAGTATTTTGGCCGATCTATATTTCTGAAATTTCTGTCGGTTGGCCCAAAATATCTGCTGTAATTTTTCAGCGACAGATGATCAATATTGGTTGTCTGATTTGAATGAAAAGACATGTCTGTAAATCATGGCTGAATTATCTGTCCATGGGTACCAGCCCTTAAAGGTACATAGGTTACAAGTGTGTGTGATAGGCTTTGTAAAGTGTAATCTCTTCGTAGCAGGACCCAATATGTACAGGTAAACTTAAAGGGCATGTTCACCCCTTTTATATAAAAAAATTTGTCAAGTAGGACCCCCCAAAACCCCAAGTTAGTCCAAATATACTCCCAGGCTGAAGAAACCCTACTTATTACCATGGGCTCCACCTCCTCCACTGCTGCAAAATGCCCTTTACATTCACAGGCAGCAGCAGTGGAGGCTCGATCGGTAATGGCCGTCAGCCATTGGCAGTGACGTCACTATCACAGCCGTGACGTCCTTTACTAGGAAACAGAAGGGAGCCGCGGAGGTGGATCATGGAGTTTGTAAGTAGGGATTCTTTGGCCTGGGAGCATATTTGGAGTCTATAGCACAAGAAGATAGAGGGGAGCACACTACAATTGTGATTATATTTATTCAAACAGATACAATGATTCGGGACACCCTGTCTCTTCCTCAGCATATTTAGAGACAGTGAGTAGAACGAACTTGGGGTTTTTGGGGGTCCTACTTAACATATTAACATTTTTAAATAAGGGGTGGACATGTCCTTTAAGGGAAAACAGCGCAACCTAAGAAAATACAAATTCATCCAAAAACTGGAAGGATAGAGATATTTAAAGTATTTATTTCTGCAGACACATGACATATATATGTATAATGAATGTATACTTTTTTTTTTTATACATAATCATGGAGGGTGGGGGTGGTGATTGCATTTGGCAATGACTGGAATATTGTATTGCCTATACTTGTTTTAACTTATCTCATTATTGCAACAGTTGGAGATGGGGCCGGTTTTATTTTTAGTTTTTTTTCCATTCTGAAACTATTTTGCCAGAAGGAGCACAGGGCCCATCCCAAATCCAAGCATGTGTTTCTTTTTTCTAGACTGGATGTTTTTTTTCACATTCTCTATTTCAGTGTTTTGTGGTAGCAAAAGGATAATTCTTGGTTTATTTGTATTCCTATTTTTAGCTAAAATTCAAGACATTTTACAGGACCTAGTTTTGCTGCTTACAGTTCCTCAACTGAATTATGAAAAGCTTTGTGTCTGGCTTGGTAATATTGTCCGTGGCAAAAAACAAGATCTGCATTTAACTAAATCAATAACTGCTCACTGAAAAGAGACCTCCCCCACCTCTAATCACTGACTGGAGCATGTGCAGTAGCTCAAATGTTGGTTTTGTGGTTTATTATAATTTTTTAAGCATCCCCAGTTGGATCAACTACGACGCCCCTGACCGTATGTCCATTGTTGGCCTTAACGGGCGTTTATCTGGCAGTTGTGTGCGCACGGGTCGTGCCTGCAATCACACATCTGTACCTAGCTTTAGTTTCATAGATACTTAACTCTAGATTTTTTTTTTCAGCTGAAATACTGAATTAACCCTACACCTTTGCAGTCTCATTTGATCCACCTGATTGGGCCGGTGGCCAGAGAAGCAAAGTTTAGTGGCTCCCCAGCTGATGGGACTTTTTGAAAGGAAAAAGGTTTTCACTTAAATTTTTCTCATTTACTGCTTGGTTAATTTTCCTGACCAGTGATCCCTGGATGTGATTGAATTGGGTTCCACTTGCCATGAAAGACATCAGAGATATGTTATAACCACAAAAAACTTTTCAAGCTGGTGAAACAATAAAAAATCTTAAAACAACTGCTGTAGGCAGTTGGGTATTTTTCGTAGCAAAGGTAGTATAAAAAAACAACTAGCACCATCTTAATTTGAAACCGTGATTTTATAATATCTTATGACTGCTATAGATCCATGTTATGCTGGTAGCCGTATGATTAGCTGTTGCGTGTTTGTGAATACAGCTGCACATAGAGCGGAATAAATAATAGTCGTCAGCTAAAGGTTGTGGTAGAGATCTTGCAGTGTTTGGGGATTTTCCCAGTAAAATGTATTGGGAAATTTTCCAGTGCATGACGTGAGATCAGTAAGCTCTGTCAGGACAACCCCCCGCACATGGCTAATTAGCGTATGGCATAAAGCACTCGCGTTCTGGTGCATTCTTTGTGTTGTGGGTCTATGTTCAGAAGACTTGTCAGTGACTAGGAGTAAAAACTGCTCACACTCTGACAGGAGACACTTCAGAAAAAGGCACCATGTATTTTAACAGGCATTTATCAGATCTCTTGTTTTGTAAAATTATGAATAAATGAAACAAAACCTGGCATGTGAACATTCCAGAAAGGCCTAATCCCTGTAATAAAGAAATTTTATAACCCACTAGTTTAGAAAGGATCGGTTAATATCTCGGAGTCTTGGACACAGTTGGCAGACCTGCTTATCGTGGTGTTTCAGTCAAAACACTAACATCGCGGAAAATGACAAAGTTCATTTTCCAGGTGTTCAGAATAAAAACAGAAGCGGCCTAATTCTGCTAAATGCTGGCATTAAATAATGTGAGGATAACAATGCATACCGTTTGTATCTGTAATGCATTGGGAACAATAAAATGGAAGTGCAAAGGAAAATGCAGATGAGAAAAATGCTAATTAGATAGATAAAAGTCTGCACCAAGCCTCTTGTTAGTTCATTGTATGCCTGTAAAGGTAGCTATACACTACAAAAGGTTATTGCGATCGTAATTGCCATTGTAACACCAAGCGATACTTTGATATAGATTTTGTACCCAGATGTACCATACATATTGTTTGACATTCAATTTGTTTGGTGATTTTCTATTTTGAGGTTGCATTACATTTACCTTTGATCGGAAATTTTAACCGATTGACTTAAGGAAAGATTTTCCTGATCATAATTACAATCAATGTCACAATCCAATATCGCATTGTCAATGGAAATTTATATTTGGATGTCTGATTGATTGTAATATCGGCCCAGTGTATGGTCACCTTAACATTTCTCTTTTGCAGTTCACTTATATCTGAACGTTGCAATGTAAAAAACTCTAAGTTTGTCTTTAGACATTAGTTGGATTGGACGGTAGTGTATGACCAGCATTAGGCAATGTTTCCTGACTTTCTAAAAATGGACCAGTGAAGGGAAGGTTGTCAGAGCCCCAGGTTCTGCTCTGCTTCAAGGTCTAAGCTATCATAGAATTCCAGTGCTTGGTATAGTCCTTTTTCTGATGGTACATTGATTCTGCCTTAAATCTTGGAACTAAGAATGGAAGTATAATGGGTGCTGGATTATTTCATTTTAATTTTGTTCACAATGTTGCTCAAGAATGGTAATGAATTTGTTTTGCTGTGTTTAGGATGACGTAACCAGGCTTAGGTAGAATGTTGTTGATTCTGTGGATCATCACATCATCACTGTCCCTTAATGTATCTTTCCCCCTTTTTAGCTGGTTTTTTTTGCCTTCCTCTGGATCAACTGTTAGGTAGGGTTAAAAAATAAAATATATATAGAGGGTGAATAGTTTGGACTTGATGGACGTATGTCTTTATTCAACCTTAATTACTATGTTACTGTGCTTTGCTAACTAGGATGTTTCCCTTGCTGTCAGGCATAGGCCCCACTGCAACGCACAAGAAATGCATTGCAATTTTTGCAATACATTTCTTGCATTTGTGCGCTCTTTTTAAGCCTGCGATTGTGTCCCAAAAAAAGGGATTGCTGTTGTGGGGCCTAGGCCTTACTGCTCTCTCCTTGCATTAATCTGAGGGGAGTCAGCAATCACAGTGGCTGTAAAAGATAAGCAGTGACTAATAGCTATGAACAAAATGGTTATTGCCATGTATGGCATGCTTTACCTCTTGATGAGCATCCTACTAGGATTTACTGTATAATAATTACAAACTCTTGCTTCTGCCCAGTCTGAGTAGGAATTATGCATTGTAGGGCTGGTACATATTGACCGAACAATGAATGGGTCTGGGCCCAATATTTTGGTCAGATTGCCCAGGTTATTACTGCTTAAGTTTGATTATGTAGTTTTTGATAGGGCATACAATTAAATGGTTTAAATTATCACTTTAATTATGTCTGAGAAACTGTCAATTGGTATATCAATTGGTATGTCAGTCAGATGAAATTATCAGTCCGAAACCGGAAGTGTGTACCAGGTCTCAAAAAGCAATTATACTCTTAAGGAAACCCACCAAAACTCCCTCCTCACCTGATAGTGGTTTAGTTTCTCACCATGGGTACCAAGTCCTTGTACTTGGTTCTCTCTGAATCCAATACCGGACTGTGACATTCAACTGGTAGCTCCTGTGTGTCTATGCCTCTCTTTAAGGCTATGGCCCCACTACATCGCACTAAATCACGCAAACACGCAGTGCGCGATTCTTGTGCGTTTTCCGTTTGCGCGTGCGATTTTGCCGTTTTCTGTTATGGCGATGCATGCATTAACGCACCAAAAATGGTGAACGCATGAGTTACAGAAACGGATGCGCAATCACATGCACATGGGAAATCGCAGGGATTTTTGCGTTCCCGCAATTTCCATTATAACCAAATCGCCTGAGCTATCGCGAGCGCAAAATGCACGCGCAAACGCTTAAACGCGTAAGTGGGGCCCAGCCTAGACTGTGGGAGAGGGATGGGTAGACAAACTGGACCTTGACCTCTTGGTATGGATCTGGTAGAGAACCCAGGGGTGATAGGGGTTGGAGGGTTCTTAAGGGTTCTTAAGACCTTTAAAGGAGAACTAAACCCAATTTTTTATACTCCAGAATCAGAAAACAACCCCCCTTAAAACACCAATAAGCTATAAAATCCCACTTCAGTAAATTGTATTAAAGTAAATATAAGCCTGTTAAGAACTGGATGAAGTATCTGTGTGTATGTGCAGTGTCAGACCACACCTCCTGACCTCAGTCACATGCTTCCTTGCTTTATCTGTCCTGCAAAAGGATTGGCTAGAGATTATTAATGGGTGTGACCAACTGTAACAAGTTTCTGCCATAGCTAAGGGCTGAGCATGTGCAGAACATAATGGTCGTTGACCAAACTGTGTGATACTAGAATGCTGTGAAGTAAAGCACAAACCATATGTTATTTAGGTAAATTTCCCAGCGCCCGTATCAAAATGAGAGGTAAGACACAGATTACTGGTTTTATATCAAGGTGTTCTGCCTTATGGTTCAGTGTTGTTATGTGGCTTTAGTTGTCCTTTAATCTAATTTTTCTTTTCAACATCATACTATTTGCAAATCCGTACCACATTTTCCTGATGTACACACTAAAAATAAACTTCAGAATTACTACAATATTCTGAAAGAGCTGTGCCCAAACAACAAGCTCCTTTAAACAAAATAGTGAATATTTTTTTATTATGCAGAAAGTCTCTGGAGACTACAGACAACCAAGGTATAGTTTTATTGAAGAATAAAAATATAGCCTGCTTTAATTTGGACCACCTATACTATTTGTGCATGGGTAGCTCTGTTTCAGCATATGTATTGTAACTTGTGATAGGAATCTGTTACATGGCTTTCCATAGGCTGTGCTTTTTATTTATTTTCTTTTATTTATTGCTTTAATTCCCAACAAAAAAACATTTTCTGTTTATAGAGCTACTTTTCATGTGGGTCAGCGTTTTCTGTTTTGTAAAACAGGTACTTACCTGAGAACGTTTGCTTATTCTTTCTTCTTGCCATTTACAACTGCTGGTAGGTGTAATTGCCAAAAACTTTTGTTCTAATGGGTTATGTCGTTTCATTGGTGCAGAATGCCCACTAACCAACCATGTGTGCCATGATTTATTTTAACATTTCTGAAACTCTTAATTCTTTTACTGCAGCAAGCTGTTTGGTTAGGCGTACAAGTTAACTCTCTTTTATAAGGGAAACTTACAGGGAGATCCAATATAGCTGTTTTCCGTCTAAAACCCACGTTAACCCGAAATTTCGGGTTAACATGGGTTTTAGACGGAATTTAGAGCACAGCGCCGTTTCCAAATGTTTTTGGAAACAGCGCTGTGCTAACGATCCAAAACCTCTGCCGTTAAGGTTTGCGCTACCTCGTAAAGGTTTAGGAGCGTTAAGGTCGCGCTCCTTACCTTAGCCCGATCCCGCGATGCAATAACTGACAATCTCGTTTACGTCAGTTATTGTATCGCGGGATCGGGCAAAGGTAAGTAACTTTGGATCTCCCCCTTAATTTTTAGCTTTTATATTGTCCCGTTATAATGAAATTTTTTTTTTTCTTGACTTGTAACCCAGAAGCCAATAATTTAAATGATTCTTATGCTGGGCACACACAGTATCAATCTTTCAAACATGCCGTCTGTCATCTTTTACAGATGGGAGTACACACAGTCCCGATCGTTCGTATAGAGAGAACGTTTGTGACTGCCATGATCCCTACGATTGTGGTCGACTCCCTATACCCTAGCTCAGGGGGCTGACCGTGACCGAGGGAAATTTTAAGGTTAGAATGACTGTTTCCGATGCTGAACGTTTGTCGGCATCATAAATTTGTCGTTTCAGCCGTACACACATTAGCAATATAGGGGCGATCCTGTTAGTACTGACGGGATAGGCCCTAAATCGCTAATGTGCCTACCCAGCTTAACTTGCCTTTGTATGGCTTGATACACATAAGCAGATATTTTGGAATGACCAGACACTATTTCCATGTATCAATCGGTCGGCCCAAAATATCTGAGATGTTTTGACGGTTGTCCATTCGATATACGGACGTATATAAGGACATGTCCATAAATCACGCTGATTGTGTGGTCTTCTATGCACGTAGCTACTTTTGCCACAGTCGGCACTGATGCATTTGTCCGGAATGTACCATATAACTAAAACACCCCTTATAATGATATAAAGTCTATCACTGTAAATATAGCACCTGGTGTCTCCCTTTATGGCCTGGACATGCTCAGTGGGCTTTTTCCAGTGAGCAAGAGAGCAGTTTTCCAATCAGCTGCTTAATACTAAAGCGAGGAGCATGTGGAAGGGTGTTTAGACCCCTCACTGCCTTAAAACACAGGCAATTGGTCTATAAAGCATTCTCTGGCTGCAGCCAGGGAATGGTGGGAGTTGTAGATTTGAAACATCTAGAAAGCTGCATATTTGACATCCCTGCAGTAAGTACACTTACCATTTTACACGTTGTTAGAGATCCAAAATACGTATGCCAGCCTGAATAACATAAGCATATTGCTAACCACCTCCAAAGAGTGAATAGCTATACATGAGCCACACACTACATACCCATTAATGAATAAAGGCAAAAGTATATCCCTTTCAAACAACCTTTATTAGCTGTGGACGCTCTTGAATATAAACATTCATATAAACACAAATCTTTGGAGGTGGTTAGCAATATGCTTATGTAGTATTTCATTTTCCTAGAGACACCCTCCTATTTGGAGTAATTTCTAGTTTTATGGGTGAGATTAGGGAGGAGCACTACACCACATAGTATTATTATTTGGCATACGTAACATGCAAACAAAAATGTCACATACTGGAACTTTGACTGGAAATGTGTATTGAGCAGTTTGCATTTATAGATTGATATTAAAATTACATTCCTGAAAATAGTTAACTGGATCATTGCAAACCATGTTTTATCTATTTTATCTGTTGTTTTCATTTAAATCAACTGGACTTGAATACAACAGATATACAATGACCTGGATGAATGAGAACCTTCACAAGCATGCCTATTTTTCTACATAATCCTATATGATTTAGGACTGTACTGAAAATAAACAAGTGCCCATAGTTTTAGGATACTAATACTTTACAGTGCAGCACTGTAACAACTAGTGAATAGCACTGCACATACAGGACCTACACTCGATAAAGAAATATGCACTAACCTATGAAACACCACAGGTATTTGCTCACTGGACATTGCACTATGACTTAAGGACAGTAACATTCTTATTAGCATAGAGAACCTGAAGGACTCGCACGCTTGTGGAGGAAACATTGTTCCTTTAAACTACAGCGGCGCACAGTTTATACGCACATGGCGTCACGCTGGAGTTCCAATTTTAGTAGTTTTTTTTTATTCCTAGTTCATGTAAGGTCATTGAGACAAGACCACTGTTTTTCCACTAATCTTACTGGCTTTGGGGGGTTGTAGTCAATTGAAATCTGAACTAAAGTTGATTTCTAAGCATTGCATTAGATAAGTGGAGGTATTTCATGGACATTAGTAATTATTTATCCCACTCGGGAAACTGAATAGAGGGGAGGGGATAAATATGGTCTCAAACACAAACTACATTTTCCTGAAAGCGATTTCCTGTTTTGTATTCTTTTTTCTTAACTCTTCCACTGTCACCAGTTCTCGTGTCTTAGAGTAATTGTTAACCGTTGCTTGGCTTTAGTGTATTAGTTAACCATTGCTTGGCTTTAGTGTATTAGTTAACCATTGCTTGGCTTTAGTGTATTAGTTAACCATTGCTTGGCTTTAGTGTATTTGTTAACCATTGCTTGGCTTTAGTGTATTTGTTAAAATTTCCTTCGCTTTAATGTATTGGTTAACCGTTCCTTGACTTTGGCGTATTAGTTAATGATTCCTTGACTTAAATGTATTCGTTCCTTGGCTTGAGGGTATTGGTTAACACTTCCTTGGCATTAATGTATTAACTAACCATCTTTTGGCTTTAGTGGTTTAATTAACCATTCTTTGGCTTTAGTGGTTTAATTAACCATTCTTGGCTTTAGTGGTTTAATTAACCATTCTTTGGCTTTAGTGGTTTAATTAACCATTCTTTGGCTTTAGCCTATTAGTTAATTGTTCCTTGGCTTTAGCGTATTGGCTAACCTTTCCTTGGCTTTAATGTATTAGTAACGATTCCTTGGCTTTAGCGGTGTAATTAGCCATTCCTTGGGTTTAGCGGTTTAACTAACCGTCCTTCAGCTTTAGCGTATTAGTTAACCGTTCCTTGGCTTTAGCTTATTTACCGTTCCTTGGCTTTAGCATATTGGTTAACTGTTCCTTGGCTAGTCATCTTGCTTTGATTTAGAGACACCAAATTTTCTCCCCTCAACTTATTCCAGAGTAAAACCCTCTTGGCAGAACAGTTAGATCTTCTCATGCTTGAACAACTCCACGCTTTCTTGCACAATAATATCAGTGCATTGTTGTAAACATTGGCCTCTTACTTGTCCAGTAAGCTTGTTATGGTGGCATTGAATCCTGCTGCCCACGTATATTGGTTTATTTTTTATTCCTCTCCCAGTCACTTTCTGGTTAAACACCGGTATGGCAGAATTTGATGTGTTACTATAAGTGAAAGCAGTTTTACAGGTGCAGTTACCACTGGAAACCCTGTTATGTGTAACCAAATGTAATTATAGCATTACTGTGCCTTTTCCATTTTGTTACACATATTTTTAGATTCAAGACCCCTAGGGTTCCCTGAGAGGTTGTTTGG
This sequence comes from Hymenochirus boettgeri, assembly GCA_019447015.1. Taxonomy (NCBI): domain Eukaryota; kingdom Metazoa; phylum Chordata; class Amphibia; order Anura; family Pipidae; genus Hymenochirus; species Hymenochirus boettgeri. The sequence goes on from CM033471.1 coordinate 224,964,019, forward strand.
TGTCCTCAAGATAGTAATAGGCACTGTAAAGACCCAACCTTGTGATAAATTTGAGTTAATTTTTTAAAATATATATTTTTAAAGATATATCTAACTTTTATATTTGTATGTCTTTTATTATGTAGGGGTTCCCCGATATATAAATTCCCATGGTTAAAAAAGGCTGATAATGTCACTTTCAACCTGTATGCAATACACAACTTTAAAGTGAGGCCTTAAGACTGGTACACGCATGAAATCCTGCACACGGCTGCTAACAAATGGCCGCACCGAACAACAATTTTATGTGTGTCCACTCGGGCTGGGGTCACTCATTGATCTGCTGAGTCGGACCACCAAAAACATGACGAAACTGCTGCACATATACGATTATCGTCCGGTGCAGCTGTTCATTCGTGTACCCAGCCTTTTCATGGTCATAAATGAATTATCACATCATATATTATATCATATGGTCATTATAGCCTATATTATATCATGACTTCATTATCCTATATATCATGGTTTAATGTCCAGTGATAAACATATTTAAAATGATAAAATTAACTATATATTAATATATCTAATTAACTAAATAATATTAGAATAAAATAAGGTTTGTTTCAGTCTCTCATCTGTATATAAAGTATTTTGCAGTAGTGTGCTAAAATGTGAAGAATGTCTATTTGTATAGGCAAGTTTGTATTTATGGACATATTACACCTATGTCATTTTTCATTTTTATGGTGTAAACAAGCTTCTTGATTGCACATAGCCGTACATAGAGGACATACCGGTATTATCCTTCCTGGCATAGTTAAAAGTGGTACATTCTGACAGCTCCATGTGTTTCTTTTTAGTCCAGTCCACAGATTCAACCAGTCACTGAAGGCTGGAAGAGAAAACCACATGGTCTGCTCTCTCTCAGTGAAGAAAGATCTGAAAAAATAATCAGCATTACAGCACCCAGCCCCCACCCACTCCCCACCCTCCCTGTGCTTGGACTCTCTACTACAGCAAGAACAGGGGAGGGTAGGGGGGCGCTGCTATGTCACATATCATGTATTAGGGGGAGGTAAGAAAAGAGAGGTACTAAGAACTGTGTCTTATGATAATGATCCCAGCGTCTGGTAGAGGGGGGGGGGTAGAGCAAGTGAGGGGAGGGAGTTAAAAAAAAAAAAAAAAAAAAAGCCAATGCACCAGTGTCTTTATAGGAGCAGACCTAAAATGGCTGCCTGTAATCAACTGTGTTTTGAATCTAGAAGCCAGATAATCTAAACAAAAGGTTATTGTTGGGTCTGTCTGATTTCAAGACTTTGTGGGTTTTCTTTGGTGCAAGTTTCTAGAGCCTGGACATTTGTTCCATTTTCTTGAATTCTTACCGGCATTCTTCTCTGATGTCACTCCTTCCCCCTGTGCATTAAGGTGCAGTGTGTATATCTAGATCTACATACACACACACGACATCTGCCTTCCATTTCAGTCTATGATATTGTTTGTTGAATTCTAAAGTTGGATACCCCCCTAAATTTTCCCCCCTTTTTATCTCTTGTCTTTTTTGCATATTTTTACTGTAGGCTGTAAATAAGGACGTCTCCCAGAATCAGGCAAAAGATCCAGTCCAAAGTGTACAGGTAGGTGCTGATTAACCCCTTCTGTAGATAATGTTACAGAGAATTAGAAATGTGTGTGTGTGTGTGTGTGTGTGTTGTGTCTGTTTCTATACTATACATATATATATATATCTATATATATAATCTTTATATATATATATATATATATATATTTATTTGCTTAAAAAACCTGTGATTGCTTGATTACAAACTGAGCTTCTTCAAAAGCCATTGGATTTCATTAACTCCTTGTTTGCCAAGGTTAAGTAGCAAACTGTCTGCAAAATTATATTCAAAAGATGGCAAGTCATTTCCAGGAAGGTAGAGTGATGCTTTGATCTACCTTGATAAACCTACAGAATACAGGTCAGTCTTATTTAATTAGTTTTTTCCAATAAAGGCAGAGTGTACTGCATAAAAGATATGGGAGGGTTCTCTATTCAGCCATGACACGCACTGCTGGGTCTGCTTTATAAACACATTAGGTATGGAATAAAGCTTGGATCCCCCATTCTTTTTGTTCTGCACTGTTTTGTCCAGTGAATAGTTAAAAATGATGTCTATTTAATTTGTGTGTCTCTTAGCAATTCTTTAATTTCCAGCTAGAGCCACTGGCTAATGAAGTATGCTGGGAGGTGTAGTTATTTAAAAGACAGTAAGCCGCCAGTTGTCAGTATTTCAAGAAGCAGTGTGAACGGACACAAGCATATTCCCATGTCAAAGGGATTTGTTTTCTTATCCTTTCCGGCTCATTGCGCCACTGCTCTTTTTATCTGGAGACTTTGTGGGGTTAATTTTCCGTCCAGCCTGCCTAAAGTTAGTTTAATGCAAACATACTTCTACATTGAGCACATGCACAGCTGACCTTGAATTCTCATGTGTCAGCAGAATTTAAACTACAACTCCCAGGATTCAGGGATAGTTGGTTACACTATGGGACAAACCAACTTTGCTATTTGTTACTCAGATTGTGTAGCATCCACGCCCGTCACAGGGTGAGTACTCTGTCGGGCACATTGGGTTTCTTCAATGAATCACATCCGTGTGTATAAACACCCACACACGTGCAAGGTTCATACCGGCAAAGCCAGGACTTCAGCGTTCCTCCTGTGACCTTGTCAGCGGCGTGCATTTGTTTGCTAGATCTTTTATATTAAACTTCATTCAAGCAACTGTTGAGCCATGTAGGGTTAATGTTTCACAGCCAATTTTACAGGTTGCACCAAGAGAGAGACAGGAGTAAAAATAGCCATGTGGATAGTTTTTGCTGCTTTTCCGCTTTGTGCTAAAAACCACGGCCCTGGTTTTGTTTCTAGGAAATCCCTTTTTTTTTTTTTTTTTTTTTTTTTACGCCACCCATCTCCTGGCAGGCATATCTTGCACTCCCTCGATGTCTCTGGCGGAGTCACAGTTCCCTGTGTCACGTGATACTTTCGTTTACAAACATTGGAAACCTCTCACGTCATATTACGGACAACCACGCAGTTCCCGCCTGCACTCCAGTACAGGAGAGGGAGAAGATGAAATAGTGGCGCAGGCCACGAAGCGGGTTTGTTGTAGAATAAAGATGAAAAACTAGTTAAGGAATTTGTGTTTCAGGGATTTTGAATCGTCCGTGAGTAAATGTTCCACATTCAGCCAGATACGCTGTGCAGGACGTATTTAAAAAGATTTAGTTGGTTAAATCCCTTGTTATAAATTCTGGGCATTCGCTCCATCTTCAGACTCCAAGACCAGGGATGTATAAAAATGGCAGATCAAAAAAATGTGTTGCAGAATTATGTATGATAAATTAGAATCTCCTGATTTTATAATCCAAGTTTATATACCGTATCACCTGGTTCTGTAAAATAATCAAATGTTACTCTCTCCTCTTTATTCTCACTGCTATTGGCAATTTAGAATTCATAGCATGTTATTTAAATGTAAAAAAAGATTATACCATAAAAACTACAACTTAAAGGAGAACTAAAGCTTAAATGTACAATAGGCCAAATAGATTTTATTATTCCTAACTAGCAGATAGCTGTAGTTTTCAAATGTCATGTGATTTCTGTAGTACTATTTCCTAGTGAGTAACAATTGGTTTTCTGACAGTTCAGTCTTGATTACAGAGACGTTACAGGTAGGTCACCTAGTGGTGGTGGATGGAGGGGGCTAGAGAACATAGTGAGCATGTTCAACTGTGTATCCGAGTCCAGGGCCTACTCTGGAAAAGGTAGAAACCTGCAGAATTTAGAGGTAGGAGATAGTTAAGACTAATGAGAGAATATTTTTAAGGCCATTCATACTTTTGTTCTCCTTTAAAATCTTTTTTTAAAAACTCATTCTTGTTATACTCATAAGGGATTGGCTGCTTTGCACTATTACAGCGGCAGCGTCTACATAGGTTATAATCAGGCGGCGTAACTACCAGGGGAGACTCTATGACCGTAGGGTGGTGGCATGGGTTGGAAGTCAAGGGGGCCCCATCTTCTTACTTTCCCTATGACAAAGGTACAGTCTGCAGACAGAAAACCACTGTAGATGATGCAGAGAAGAGTGTCCCATCATGTTGCCTCTGATGAAGTGCATCATAGCACGAAACGCGTCAGGCATTGGTGTGTCCATTTGTTTGTATGTAAGACTCTAATATTTTGTGATTTTATATAACGGGACTGCTACATGTTTCCATGGGAAGCTCTGTCTCGTCTTTATATTGTGTATGGTTCCGAGTGACGGCCTTAGCGAAGGGCCTGGGGCGTTGATGCACCCGGGCCATCATTCAACACCGGTGAGTAGATCCAAAGTAGGTTCCACTGTGGTTATTTACACACTGAGTGTTCTGATGGTTGAGACTTTCTCAATTTATATTGTAGGGCGCCATCATAGTTTTGGTGGGTGCCCAATGATTCCTAGTAACGCCGCTAGTTATATTTAGTAACCATCTGCCTTTCTTTTATCAGCCACATCTGAACCTCTGCTTTTCTTTTCTTTATGTTATAATATATTTGAAATGAATATTGTGACTGGAGGTATGCTCTAAGGAGACCTTGACCATTTTATGTTTTAGAAAGAGAAAACCTAGATATACGTCAGAATAACAGTTGTAGCTCTGGGCACCTGTGCAAATTATTGCCTTCTGTTGTGTTGCAAAAGCATTAAACCAAATTTGGGTGGGGAAGGAATAAGGAACTTAACAGGCATTGTTGCGGCTGTAACTGATCAGTAGCTATGGCTGTCATACAAATAATGAAGAACCCGTACGTGCGTTTCCTGGTTTGAAGTAGATTTACTACTTTTCCTGCCAGGGGGAAGTGCACGATCTGTGCACAGTCACAGGTATATATTGAATAAAATCTGCAACATACTGAACTTAACCTAGAGATACTGTAGATTCTGTATCCAGAAAACAAATGACGGTAACAGTTATTGTGCCCTTTAATGTTTTGAATCTATCCTCTCCCATGCTTGTCAACTGTATCAGTCACCTTGATTGCAGGGCAAGGCAAACATAGCAACAGTCACGCCAGCAATTCTTGTCTGTAGCATAGGGCGAGTCTAGCAGCTATTTGTTACTGATCGTTTTGATTGTTCTACTGTTCCCCAGGTAGAAGGGGTGCCCATGCATGTACACTTCCATTGGCTGTATGAAAAAAGGTAAATTCAAGCATTAGTCATGTGCCAATAAAATTGCATTAACATTTCCCTCATTAATTCCCCCCCGCAATATTTCATAGACTATAGAGCTTTGTCATTGATAAGCTTGTTTGGTAAACAGTTTGATGTCCAGCTGGGAGGAAATGTATTTATTGTTGGACAAATCATTCCCCTCCAGCATTGTTAGCTTGTGGCTCAATGTAGCCCAGTCAGATCACTTACTCTGAATTCAGGACCAATGCCTGTGTCTCATTTGCATTGTCTTATTTTGCATTTCCTCAACATTGAGTAGCTTTTAAAAGTAAGAGGAATGTTTAATGTTCTTTATTGACTACAAAAAGATGTGGATTATTTTATTTTTTTCTTGTGATCTATAATATTTGTGGCTTTCAGAGCTTTAGGTGATTGTATTGATGCTGTATATGAAGCAAACAAATCAACTCTAAAAATGTCTAAAGGTCCTACTAGAAACCTTTGTAGATTGGATATCAATTCTTGTGTTTGGCCATATCACGCTTAGTGGGGGGCTGGTACAGGGTCTTTGTTAACTAAACAGTTTATACAAACGCTTGTTTTCTCTGTAGCCTGCAATAGGTAAGCTATTAACACTTTCAGCAAACAGCCTTTAGCATCTAGAAATTCCAGAAAAGATTACTTCCCGGGAGTGGCAGGTCATTTAGACACAACAGGTTGCGAGTTTAGCAAAGTTAAAAGGTGACCAAAATAAAATATACGTAAACGTACAAGTGGGGCAACTTTTTGTGTTTTGGTTTTTAGTTCTCAGTGAATGTGTCATATCACTCGCAAGATTCAGTTGTTTATATGATAAAAGTAATGGGTACAATAGATAGCATCTACAGTTTAATGTAAAGTAAAACTTACAGGAAGATTCAATAAAAGTTCTTATCGTTTAAAATGGTGCTAATTTTGCCCCAATCAATCAGCTCTTATTTAACATTTAAAGGGCATGTCCACCCCCAAAACTATAATCCCCCCCCACTACTGGCCCCATTGTGTAGTGTAGTTTAATCCTTACCTTACATCCCAGCTCCATAAGGTTCTCCTGTAGTCCCCTCCCAAAGTCCCAAAAACTGCCCACCAGGAGGATAGCAGAGTCCATATAGGACTCTGCCTCCTACCTGGCCTCCGGGAGAAGTTTGGCATGCGTACTGCAGCCCTTCTCCCCCTCCCTCTCCCTTCCGATTAGCATTCCCTCCCCCTACCATAAAAACCTTTAGGTAAATCATTCCCCCTGTCCCCCCAGCCCCAACCGCTCTATTAATTTTATTAGAAAGTTCCCCAAACTTTACTTACCTGCCTTCATTCCTCCGCCGCACTGAACTCCCGGCAGCCGCGTCCGTGATTGGCTGCCGCTCAGCAAATCACAGACGTGACTGCCGGTCCTGCCCCTCTGCTTGCATTATCTCGCAAGCAGAGGGCCTGGCAGCGCGGCGGAGGAAAGAGGGCAGGTAAGTAAAGTTTGGGGAACTTTCTAATAAAATAAATAGAGCGGTTGGGGCTGGGGGGATAGGGGCGAATTACTATATACCAAAAAAAAATTTTAGTTTTGGGGGTGGACATACCCTTTAAAAGCTAACATCTGATTGGTTGGGGCAAAATTAGCACAATTTTTAATAAGAACATTTATTGAATTAACCCTGTTAGTGTTTACATGGGTGCTTATGTCATCTAACAACAATGAATGTGATGTTAAGCATGAGGTGGTTGATGCTCTCCAAGAAGGCAAATGCAGAAATGACCTAAAAATGTATTACTAGACATCCTCTTTGACCTAACAGACTGATCACCACTTCATTGTTTGAATGTAAACGGAAAGTGCCTGAACTTTCCGACAAAATGAACTTTGAAGACCGCACATTTGGACCTAATGTACCACCATGTCCGATACCGAAAAATGTCAGTAGCGTCTTAAAAAAGGCTTCCAATATTGGTTTGACTGACCAATGATTGTGTTGTGATGGACGACCGAGCGCTCCTTCGACCAATGCTGCCTGAACCGCCTCTCCCATTCCCAAATCGTCTATATGTATGGCCACCTTTAGACAAGGTACTTAAAGGACAATTATTCTTGCCTGTACCGCATTCCTACCATCCATGCCATCTGTAGTACCCAGGGTGAGGAGACTGTCCTCAACCCCGGGTTCAATTTTGAACTGTAGATTTACTTACCTAAAGTTGCTCCGCTCCCATTTGCGTGCTCGGGATTGAGGCAATGAGAAGATACGCTTCTTTCAGAGAACTTCTCTTCATTGGCCAAGTTGCTTACAGACTTCAGGATCAGAACACCAAAGGAAACTTTAGGTGAGTTAGAAAGTGAACCCTTACCCTGGGTACTTTCCAATGGTGGAGCACAATTTTGATGAGTAAATTTGTCCTTTAAGCTGGGTACAATAATATCCATAAGTATGGTATAAAAATAACGGATCTTATCTGTACTGTTCCCTTCTCACAAAAATAAGCGGAAAGCAATCATGTTAATATATATTCACTTGAAAAATAGAAACCCATACACGCGTATAGGTCGATCTGGTGACTATATATGTGAGACGTTGCGTATTATCAACAGATTTCAATCGAATCTACTATGTTATGCATTGAGTCTTGCATCATTGTACCCAGTCTTGTCATCCCACATTCATTAATTCAACCCCGTGTTAAATTGGCTCCCCTAATTACACATTATCCACAAAATCGCTTCCTGTACCACCTTATAACTATTTATACTTCTTACAGTGGTAGAAAATGGCTCTCTCCATTGGTTACAGAATGCTGAAAGCTTTGATGGCTGCATAGCAATGCTCATATTGATTGTTAGTTCCTCTAAAATTAAGTACTTTCTTCTTGCTTTCTACACCCCTTACGGCACGGTGGGATTGTCGAATGGGCCTGAAAGTAGTTATTTGGTTTCACCAATAAAACGTGTCCAATTTTTTTTTTGGACAACTTTGCCAAAAAACTTTCCTTATGTTATATAAATATATTTATATCTTCATAGGAGATTGTATTGAGTTTTTAGGAGCTACCAATGAGGTGGGGGTGGGTATATGAAATTACATATAGAAAAGTTGTATATGTATGTGTGTACTATCTCACTATTACCATTAAAATGACCATCCATAAATGTATATAAAGTATAGCACTGACTTATATTAGGTAGAGCACGAAATATACAAAATACATAAACTTACTTACAGAGTAAGTAAGTAAAATGGGAGGTTAAACCACACCCCTGTGTCTGCTCCATGTGAAAGGAAGTGTAATCTAAAAATAGTTTGTCTGCTACACATGATCATGTGTATGTGTATACACATGTGATGTGTATTGTAATGGACATACACCAAGGCTCCTTATATACCACTTCCAGCCTGCAGGTCGTGTCAGTGAGTAATAAAAGACAAGACATCCATGTTCTATGGCTAGGAGGAGAGAAAGTGAAAGTAGATTGTGGTGTGTGCTTTGGAGAGATATTGACTGCAACCCAAGATCCTGTGTATAAGATCTTGTTACCACCTTTTGGGAGGACAGATTACTGGACAGACAATTTACCTTATTGCATACAAACTCTGAGGCAACAGATAAGTGTACACCAACTTAAAAGGACACACAATATACAGGTCTGGTCAATATTCAAAGTGGTGCACCATAGACAAGGACACCCCTGATTACTGCTTATGTTATGTGGAGAACCTGTTTATGTGCATTGTCTGCTTTGTGCCAGATGACCAGAGTAACCCACTGTGTGCCATGCTACCCATAATCCTTCCATAAAGCAGTGATCTGGTACAAATTGGTGGCAGCGGTGCTGGTAATACCATTTATTCTCCCTGTTTTCTTTGTATGTTTGTTCTCTGTATTAAGCTATGGAGGCTGCTACTGAAAGTATTGATTTAAATCCTCCTGTCCTTGTATCTGCAGATGAAATTCCCCAATTTGACTCAGTAGCTCTACCAGGCCCAATTGCCAAATCTATTTTTAAACCTGATCCATTTGATAGGGTAACTAGGGAGTGGACTGATTGGCTAGAACAATTTGAATTGGCAGCCACTATTAATGTTGGGATGAAGGTGCTCGCTTGCAAGTCCTTAGCCTTTTGGTTAGTGGTAAAGGCAGGTATACCAAGGATTTACTGTAATACTGAAATTTAAAAGCAGTTATCCGTTATTAAAAATTGCTCTGAAGCAATTTTTTTTCAATTGGATCTGTATAAAACAGTATATAAAGGATAAATCCCTTTCTTTAGGTAAACTGGGAATGAGAGATGTTTGTTTATACGTTCGATTATTAGGGCTATGCTATTATAATAACATGATGCTGTGAAGTAACTTCTGTTATAATTTGAGGTACCATCACCACTTGCCATGGTGAATACTAATAAGTATTAAAGGGCATGTCCACCCCATTTTGCAAAATTTTCCCAATAGTAGCTTTCCCTCCTCCAGCCCCAACCACCATAAATTACTGAACCCCCCCCCCAGATCTTTACTTACCTTCCCTCTTTCCCGCGGTGTACATGGAACTGCAAGCAGGGGGCAGGACTTGCAGCCGCGTCCGTGATTGGCTGAGAGGCAGCCAATCACGGACGCAGCTGGCGGCTGCACAGAACGCCGGGGGGGAGAGGTAAGGTAAGTAAAGTTCTGGGGAGTTCCAGTAAATTCTTTTATAGCAGTTGGGGCTGGGAAAAGGATAGCTACTATTGGGCGCAAAGGGGTTTAAAACTACGGGGAGGGATTGCAAAATGGGTGGGAGAGGGAGGGGGGGGGAGGCCTGCAGTGTGCATGCCAAACTTCTCTCGGAGGGGAGACAGGAGGCAGAGTCCTCTATGGACTCTGCTATCCTCCTGGTGGCCAGTTTTTGGGACTTTAGGGGGGGATTCCAGGAGAACCATTTGGAGCTGGGATGTAAGGTAAGGATTTTATTGCACTACATGGTGGGGCCAGTAGTGGGGGGGATTATACTTTTTGGGGTGGACATGCCCTTTAACCTAACGTGTGGTAGGATTGCTTGGGTCTATTCATAGACCTGCAGGATTATCCTATTTGGTTCCTCTGGAAGCTGGTGACTGTCTGAGTAACAGTTTAAAATATACCTGTGTAAAGAATCTATATCCACACATAGCAAAACGTACACACACATAATTTCCATTGTGCACCAACGGGCACACTTTATCCCTGTATTTTACTCTTTGACTGCAATTGAGTAGGTGATATGTTTAAAGATTATGCTCAACCATTAGGGGAAGAAAAAAAATTAAATTGGCCATTATTGAAAACTATAATAAAATCTTATGTGTCTTCATTGTCGCCGGCGATGATGTTAATCGACAAATCACTGCCAAACTTAAGCTGTGGCAGACAGTGATTCATCAAAAAATTGGTCTGTGTGTACTGGGTACAAGGCGATTTTTTGACAAACCGACTGATATTTTCGTAGGTCGGTGGGCCCAGGAAAAAATGGCCAGCGACTGATGTCTAAAGCCTGTTTGCCTGGATCGTGCGAACGGACGTGGTGGTAAGTCACAGACGATCATGCTGTCGCTTATGGGCCGCACGATCAGTCACATTGAACTGTCGGCCGCAGCGATTTTCCCCACGACTGACAGTGATTTGACCTGGGTAATCACTCGCTTGTGGTGAACGGTCGATTGGGGTGAAAAATCAGTGCGCTTATGGCTTGGTTTAGTTTGTACGGTACTTTTGAGGCAGTTATTTGTCTTTTAGCTCAAGGCAGCGCCATAAGGAAAATGGATATAGTGTAATTAGTTCCAGTGGAAATATAAGCCCATTTGTTATAAGTGTTTGTTTGTTTTTGTTTCTTTTAAAATACAAAGACTAGACACTGTTTGTAAAATGTTGCATTTAGTTGCATCACCCTAATAAAAAAAAACAAAAAAAAAACCAGGGGATTAAACCTCAGTCATAGGTTATAAGCAGCAGGTGAACTAATAGCAATCACAGAAATGTTGAAAATCTCCCCATCTGGGGCAAGAGACTCGTGGGAATATCTGCTGAGATGTTTAAAAACCTTCCTTACTTGACCGCCAATAAGAATTACTATTTACCTTTCTACCTAAAGCCTAACCAACAATTTATTTAAAATAAATCTGCAAAAATATGATTGTCTAAATATTTCCTTTAAATCATTCCCCTCATACTAGTCCTAGGCAATTGTTAAAATTCCTGAAGTATTACAGAAAAAAAAAAATTATTGAAACCCCCACAAAGAATAGTGGAGACCACTGGAAATGGTCTCTGAATATCACGGTTTAAAGTGACACCCACAGACACAGATTTGTCCTTTTTGCATTTATTGATGCTCAAAAAGCACCAAGGCCTTGTTCTGTGATCTTTCTATTCTCTTTCCCTTTACTCCTGTACCATTTGTGGAAACAGATACCAGAAAGTCCTTTTTCTTGCACAGTTCTGTCTGTGGTTCTCATGGAGGTGTTGCATGTAGTGTGCATTCTGTATGCATGCTACAGTACATTTGTGTCCATTTAACACATTGCATTTGTGTTATTTAGTGGAAACAGAGCCTTACCCATTTTTTAATTCACCTGCAATCTGGCTGCGGTCTCCTTCTCTACTTCTTACAGAAAGAGTCAACTATTGCACATTGGTGCAGTAATCATAATATACACAAATTTTATTTGACTTCTAAAGGTTACGTTAGAGCTGTGCCTGCCTTTTCATGTTTGGAAATTCAGGGGAGCCAACCCTATAGTTTACAGTGGAACAAGAACAGAGTTTAGATCCTGTTGGTGCTGGAGGTAAGGATGGACCTGTCCAACTGGTTTTTGCTGTCAGGTGTGGTACTGGAGGAGGAGAGAATAGTGCAGAAAGGGTGCAGCTTCTTCTTCCATAAAGAAAAAGAATGTAGTAATATTGTGAGACGTAGAGTCCAGAATAACCTTGTGAACAGATCAAGTTAGTGTGCTGTCTTGGATTGGTGTCAAGGTTTGTATGATATATTAACAGTTATATTCTTCATTAATCTAAAAGGCACCGGTGACCTGGCTCATGCCAGACTGCGCAAAGTTCAGATTCCACGTGACTCTGGGAATTAGGTTAAGACTGGCAACTTTCCTCTAGAAAACACTTGGTTCTGTGTATAAGTTTTTTATGCTAAATTCCTTTTGGGCTGTCATAGTGACAGGGTGTAAGACTTCATTCCATTGGTCAGCGATCTCTATTTGTTTTTACTAGAATTAATGGGAGGAGCTTCTGTGGAACTAGACCCCTTTGATCTATGTATTGTCTTTTTCCTGTTTAGGATATTGGATGCGATCAGCAATGTTTTAAAATATTTGCACACATAACATTAATGCACAAATTTTGAGCAAATAAATAAAAGCAAATAATTTTAATGCTGAAACAAAAATATATTATATATATATATGTGTGTGTGGGTGTGTGTGTATATATATATATATATATATATATATATATATATATATATATAATTATCCTCTCACATGATGCAAAAGACTTTCTGTTTTTTTTTGTAAATTATTTAGGAACTACATTTATTTAAATGGTGCAACTAACGAATCAAATGTTATGTATCCACAATATAGAAGCATCTGATTGGTTTGCACCTCTTATTAAATCTGTAGCTTGTCCATAAAGGACAAGGGTCTTATAGGTGCATTTTGTTGGCAGATATAACTATGTGGAATGTAACTAAATACAGGGTGGAGTATGATTCATCTTCATTAGAGAAGACAAGCTTCTTGATTGTTCATTTGACATTCTGTATCTGGCTTGTGACCAGCAAGGTGGATTAGGTTACCATCATAATTTTACTGTTATTATGTAAGCATTCTTGTGAAATTGTTGACCTCTTTGGTAAGAAATTGGTATTTTAACTCGTTCTTTGATACATAGGGCAACTGGAATTGGCCCAGTGGATTTGATTGAGAGCCATTATCAAATATTTGACCCTTATCTGTAGCTGGTCAGGAATGCACAAATTTATATATTCGTCTCCTGATGTCCAGAATCTGTATTACATACCATGTTGTGTTGCTTTTGTATCCCGGGAAGGAGGGGGGGGGGTTATTTATTTATTCAGATTAAGGGTCCTTGGTTTGAAGTTGAGAAACACTGACCTAGGTATTATTTTGTGTGCTGGTGGTATAAAGAATAGTTTGATGCTTCAGTTTAATTCTCTCAGTTTATCTGTTGACAAATTATATTTCTTTTACCTTCCTCAATTCTATTTGTAATGATATCTTCCTTCTTCTTTTCCACCCCTTCAGGTGCTCTCATTCACTGAAAGGCTATGGAGCCTGCAGCGCTTACAAATAAAATAGTCATGCTCAGGGCAATGAAAGTCAATTAAGGGCAGCACTAAAGATGTGATTCCTTAATAGAGGAGTGTTTTTTGATTTTAAAGAAACCGTAAGATACACCATAGTAAATTGCATGGAAATATAATAGAACTATACTAGCATAAAGCCCTCCAAAACCACCTCCCTTCCCTTATAGTACCATGGGTGAGGACCTTGCTATTACTTATGGTTACTGTTACTTTGTACTTGTTGGTTGTCATAATTGTGATACAGAGAGCGAACCCTGTACAGAGGGCGTTTCAAAATCTGCATCCTGAGAGGAAGCGAATCTTGTCAGATCTCAGAATTTTCCATTTTCCACTGAGCATTTATTTTGCACCTATCTTTTTGCAGCTTGCCTTCCAATCAAATCCGCTGTTTCCTGAGCTGGAGTTGTGTAGAAACTCATGTTTGTTATCAGAAAGCAGCAGTCTTCTCTACCAGAGATATATTATTCAACCAAGCCCATACTATGGCTGTAGATGATCCACTTCTGTTTTGAGAAGTTACTGTTTCAACTATGGAATGTGTTGGCAGTTAAAGTGAAATCTAAACATGACCAGGTACATGCAACATAGAATCTAGAAAATGTAAACCCAGTAAAATAAGACTTAAAACCCATAACGTCTCTTCAGAAGGGGAGATTCTGTAGGTTGACACAGTCATAAGAGAAATTGAGCTTAAGTCAGTGACTGTAAAAAACTGCTAAATTAACCTTGTCTGTCAAGCACTGTAAGTTCTGCAGGGCAAGTATACACTTGGGACTTGCTCCTCATGCTGCAGCCTAGAAGCTCACCATGACATAATGTTATCTTGCTTTAACACAATATCTTGTGATGGCATAAGGTGCTACAATGTTATTCTATACCCAACCTTAAATCCGGGGTTGAACATTTGATGATGTTATTTTTCTTTTGCACCTGCTGTTATTAAACCTACCATAGGATCGGACAGGTACATTTTTATATTTTTTGTGGCATCTTCATGATGCAGGCAAGGATGTGAATGATCTAGGGCTGTGGATTACATGCATTTCTGGGGTAGACACCTCATGGGTAGCAATCATATAAAGGCAATGGTGCTGCTAAAGACTTTTTTAGTTGAACAAGTCAAGTGGGGGAGCAATAATATCCTTAACTTTCATGTTGTTAAGTTTATTTTGTTCCTTCATAGAAATTTTAACTGTGCTGGGTACCCTTGTCTAGCTTTTTTGGACTTGTATCTCAAATTTGCGAATCTTACATGTGATATTGAAAAAAAAAAAAAAAACCTGTTTCCTAAAGTGAATACAAATTTGACAGTGCTGGACATTTTTATGACATAAAGGAAGTTGTGAGAGTCAGATGAGCGAAAATGTGTTCTTTTCGTGGCTGTAAACAAAACATTTTAGTTTAATCACAGTATCATACTAGCCTTAGTGATAATAGGGCTACTCATATCAGAGACATTAGGGTACAAGGAACTGAAATTCCACTGAGTTGGCTACACACAAAATAATAATTAATCTTGAATTTTTTAAAGCCAATATTTATTGTCTTTAGGCAAATGACAAACTTTGCATTTCAGTACCACACTTTTTAAAAAAAAAACATGGCACCCACATCAAAAATAGAAAGGCAGAATTGCACCGCAGTCTTGGCCCACACGCCTAAAATCTTCAGCTAGCCAATGTTCAACATCGACATCTGCATTTGCAGGCACAGCATGAATAATTCATTTTTCTAGGAAGCATTGCAAAGTGGCCCTGACAAAACTTATTGTGTGGTGAAAATGTCATGCTTTCAAGCTTCAAGCTCCACACATTCATTGCTTAAAATTGAGCATTCATGCCAAGTGTTTTCTCAATGAGTGTTTAGAATTATCTGAGTTGGGGTTGCAGAGTCACCATGCAATATTTGTTTTGTCTTTGGTACTCCCATCTCATTAACCATTGGATGGGAAATTCCTTTAATGTTGGAAGTTAAATCAATTGGTAATCCGCTGCAGTGAAATTACAGAATGGTTACAACATTATGTACACTATGAAGATATATACCCTATGGAGAAATGCATTGCATTGTGTTCCAATCAGGTTCACTTCATTTTCCTCCCCCCTGCAGCTTTGCACTATGTTGTTTCTTTAAATGGACATATTAAAGGGGTAATATTAGAGGATTTGTAACTCTTTTCTGATATCAACTTTCTGTTTCAGAACTTCTACAAAGGTGATTTAATTGTCAATATATGGTCACCCTTATAGTTTTTTTTTTTTTTTTTTGCATGCCTTATAGAATTCCATATATATCGCTATATATTAAAGACTACATTTCGGTGTTATCTAGAAATCTATGAATCAATACAAATAACATAATAACGTGTATTAAAATTGGTGTATGTATATACTGTGCTAAATTTGGTCTCTAGCATTAATAAGGACATTATGAGGGTACCAAAAAGGGCAGATCTGATCAGTATTCGTAAATGTAATGGTTCAACTGTAAGGCTGGATACACACAAGGCAATTTTTCGGTCAAACCGACTGATATTTCCGTATATTGGTCGGGCCAGAAAACCCCTAGCGTTTCTGCCGGTGATGATGTCTGTCGACTGTTCGTGCGAATCGGACGAACCAGTGATCAGATATGTCAGTAAGTCATGGCCAAACTTCTGTGGACTGCACAATTGGTCACTGCAAACTGTCGGCCTTGAACGATTTTCAACACAACTGACAGTGATTTGTCCTGGCTGGCAGCTCTCTTGTGGCTAACGGTCGGTCGTGACGAAAAATTGTGTACCCAGCCAAAGAATAACTAACGCACTACGGTATTTTATACTTCTAAATGTATTGATTTAACTGATCAGTTGAAGACTGAACTTCAAGTCCAGTTGACCTAACTAAATGCAACGGATATACCATGACCTGGAAGAATAAGAACCTTCACAAGTATTTCTACACATGAATTACTCTTCAAGAAAAAGGTATACAATCCTAAAGCTATGTACAGAAGTGCAATCTGACTGCTGACGAACGAGCAGCCGAACGCTTGCTTCAGTTAATAATCATGCGTGTGGTTGCTCTGTTGGGTTTGGTGGTCCTTCCCACCTGATTAACATATGGCACTTAGTCGCCGCTCATTCGTTAAACGTAGCCCTTCAAATCCTACATCTATACGAGCCTTAACATCTCTTTTTAGACTATATACAGGAGAGAATCTAGTAGATTTTAAATCTCATATCCTCCAATAACCTCACTGATCATATCTTAAACATGCCATACAGCTTTAAAAGTGACCGTTGTACTGAAAACAAAAAAACCTAAAGGGAGGGGCGTCATGTTGTGAGTTATGCAGACACGGAATGTCACACTTTCATCATATGATACGTTTGTTTTCAGCTGTCCTTTTAAAACTGGAAAAACTTGTTGGCCAATAAAAGTTGAGAGGACAATAGTTCACAATATTCTAAGAAGATTTCAGTTGTAACGTTCTAACAAAAAAGGATTAATTTGGATCATAGTTGGGTGCAAAACCCTCAGTGCAGAACAGAGATGTGTATTTTTGTTTCTTTATTGTTGCATGTGATAGTTTGTCACTAAATGTATAAAAAGGCTATTTCTTCAGTGCCTGGGGAATTGGTAAACTGGTATTTTACTGAAACTTTTATCGCACTTTATTTTGTGAATCTGTAAGAACAGGCTTGTTTCAAGAAGTATCTTTATATTATGCAAAAAGTAAATATGCTGTAATACTCCTTAGAGGGCAGGAGGTTTTGCTCTCAGCACCAGAGAGAACTGTTCAGTAAAGCAAATGAAAGTCTTTGGCTGGCAAACCATTTTAGGTACTTGTATCAGAGTTTTTGTTGTTCAAGAATTCAATTCTGTTAATGTAGAACAGGGATTCTCAACCTTTTTACCCGTACAGAAACCTTAAGACCGTTTTCAGGTCTTGGGGAGCCCCTATTATAACAATTATTCTATATTTCTTTCTCAGTCATAAATTCACCTAAATATATAATTTAGCCAAATATTATGCATAAATCAATACATATATTTATATACAAATGTGTTCAAATTTATCACAAGGGTATACTTGCTGCCTACACTAGCTAGCGGAACCCCTAGTCATCTCTTATGTAACACAAGGGTTCCCAGGAAATCCCTTGGAAATTTTGGAAATGCTGAAATAATAGTTAAGTATAGGATTATTCTTTCTGCTTAAGGTCAACCAACTTGGGCCTGAGCCTTTTACCTATTGAATGACACTCCATGATTTCAAAATGGTTTAGAAAAATACCTTTCTTTTCCATGCACAAAACCATTGCTTTCACATCTCATTTTCAGTATGTGCTTTACGGACGTGTGTGTCTGGCGCTAGAAGGAAACCAGCTCATTACTCTGAAAGTATTGTATAGCAAAATAGTGTCGCCCTTTGCGCTACAAGAGCTATGCCCGACCTCTGATTGGCAACCAGAAATACGTAGGCATGGAAGGGTGGACTCCAGTTTATCTGCCAGGGCTTTCCAGATTGCATCATATGGGAACAAGGGAATGGGGAAAGAATGGTGAGCTCGCTCTCTTTCCCGCACATCATGGGCAAGGGAGAGACGATACCCGAAAACCAGAAAATAACACTTTGGAAGAAACGGCCAACACATAGCTTCCTTCCACAGGCAGAGTATAAGCCCAACCTTACTGAAGAAATGAAATATTTGCAGATGTATTCCAATCCTTTAACTCGGGCTGGATTTGCCTGTGTAGCCTCCGGGGTGAGGCAGAATGCTGAATTCTATTCCAGTTTCGTTTAGCTGGTGCTTACGGAAAGCGAATATGTTTCCCCATCTTGCAATGACTGTTCTTTCAGTTGCTTTCAGCCGAGCGAGCTGTGTGCTGTTGGCAAAATGTACGTGTGCTGTTTGACAGGGCTAATGGCCCCTACAGCTGTTAGAAGGGGGGAGGGTGAGGTGTGTGTAGGCTGAATCTGTAAGCAGCTTCCTGCTCACTACTTCTATTCTCACGTCTTTTTTAAAGTCCCAGGACTCTTCTTCCCTCTCAGGCTTCCACACTTCTCTTTTTTCTGCTGGATCCTTCGAATGTAAGTTCCCCATTTCATTTAAACCCCCAACATTCTCTCCCTGCAGATTTTTCTTTAACCCTGTCATTTCATGAGATGCCTACCCATGCATATCTTTTCTGTAACCTGACTATTAAGTCCTTTCGTTTTTTTTAATTCTAATTCCTTATACAAAACATATATAATATATATATATCTAGGGCGGGTGGTTGTTTTTATTTTCTAACCAAGAGAAAACCGAATGGAAGGGAGACAGAAAAAAGATTTCATGTTCAGACAAATCACCTGTCTCTTTGTGTTATCTGGTGTGGTGTGTATTTTTGTATATTGCATTTTCTCATCTTATTTATCACCAAATCCAACAAATGGATTATTACATGAAAATTAAGAATAAAACCCAGTGAAATGAGGGAACTCTGAACACGTGTAGAGGATGCTGGTTATTTATGAAGATTGGAAATATATGTTTTATGGAAAAAATGTGTGTTAAGGGGCATTATTAGGATGCGTGTGCTGTGTATGCAGCTCATAATAGATGCAGCATGTGCAAAAGCTTTGGCTTCATTGTGCTGTTCTGCAATAGACAAAGAGGCAGATGACTGATTGCAAATGCTGGATAAGAGAGGAATTTTATTGGCTCGGGCAGCACAGTTCTGTTGCTAGAGAGAGTCTCTTTTTTGTTAACTCCTTGCTGTTAGAATTGCAGAGAATAGTGGCACGCTGCCTAACATTCGATATTGCACGTGAGGGGAAGTCATCAGTCTTCTTAAGTTTAAAACTACAAAACCTTTGCATTTGTTTGTAAGCGCTGAATGGCAGTGATGTTTGACCATGTCATACAATGATGTTAGACCATGGAGAAGCATGTTCTTAGCAGCAATAGAGGAATTTGTCATCTTAGAGACCGTTTGCTATTCTATGAATTTAATATTGTAATGCGCTATAGACAATAGTGTCATTTTAAACATCTGTAGTTGAGCAGTGAATTTATTGAGTCTCCATTTCTAGGTGGGATTTATGGATAATTTTCTGTCACACGATTATTAAAGACATTTTTTTTAAAAATTTCCATCAAAAGTGTCTGAGAAGGGTCTCTAGACTTAAGCTAACCACACACTGTACATGGGCAGATGTTTATCCGATCGGATTTCTGGTCTGAAAAACCATATTCACAGGATCGATATTTATCGATCAAATTTATTGGCTCACTCAAAATGTCAATCCTGTGTATGTGGGTCTTTAGGGTTAAAAACACCTGCAACAAGGTCAAGACTGCATTAATACAGATTACATACAGCCATATTAATTGCATATTTTAAGGGTGTACTCCAACCAGAAGATAATCTGGTAAACCTATTTACACTCGTATATAGTTTGAGTTTTGTCTCTTTTCTACTAACCTCTATGAGCTCCAACACCATTGACTAGCCTATCACAGCTTTCTTTTATTTTCCTTTATGACTCCCCCTCTAAAGTGATGTAATAGACCTAAATAACTCAACCCTACTAACCTGTTCGCACTCACAGGATGATGCAAGGAGAGCCGCAGGGCAGGCAAATGAAGTTAATAGCTAGCGTTAAAGTCGCTGTGTGTAGGTAACATCACTGGTGTGATTGCGGCTCTCTGTGCATCACCCTGTAGGTTTGCCAAAATGGCAAACCCTGTAGGTTTGCCAGAGGTTGCCAAAATGTGAATGGAAATTATTTAACCTCCAATACTATTTAACTATGTTTTTTTATATTGGTATAAACAGCACAAAACAAGATAAAATGTAGACATATGTCCATGTAGTGCAGCTTTTTTTAGTAGAACTGGTTAAAAAAATATCTAGTATAGTATTTGAGGTTGGACTACATGGACATACGTCCATGTAGTCCAACCTACTTGGCAATACCCACATTGTG
Organism: Hymenochirus boettgeri; assembly: GCA_019447015.1. Classification (NCBI taxonomy): domain Eukaryota; kingdom Metazoa; phylum Chordata; class Amphibia; order Anura; family Pipidae; genus Hymenochirus; species Hymenochirus boettgeri. Next base: position 224,984,553 of record CM033471.1, read on the forward strand.
CAGTTCTGCACGGCACCTGTTCAAAATTCATAAAATATTTAGCTTCCTTCAACTTTAATTTTACTACCCTATATGTATAGTGCAAGGGACACCAGAGAGAGCCCCCCCCCCCCCTTTCTTAAATAAATTATAATGAGCATGCCTTGGCTCGCTGTGTCAAGAAAAGGGGCAGTAACTACAGATTTCTGAAGCATTTACTGCATATCTGTTGGGGATTACTTTGCAAGACACATTATGCATAGTTTTATCCATAGTTTCTGGTCTATACGTCGGGCATAAATGTGTTTTAATTATAGTTAAATTCCCCTTGCTTGCTGCCTTATTCTTTTTAAAGTTTTATATTTTGAAACTCCTTAAAATGAGCAGATTGCTCAACACATATTTTTCACTTTAGCATATTTAAAGAGGAACTAAAGTGTAGGAAAGACCTTACTTAAAAGAGTAGCCTGACAACTGATTGGAAAACAGAACTTGCTCTCCTAGTGGTTTGCTGGTAGCTTTATTGTAAAAGTAGAACCCCCTGCATTAGCATGATCAGGGAGAGCAGAGATAGTAATTTTATTCCTGCTGTGCAGAAAAAGGTAAGATTGGGCTCAGTTTACCCTATTAAAAATGGTACCTTTCCTCCCTTTAGTTCCCCTTTAAAGAAAAGCATTATGATAGTTAAATTAACTCTGTAGGCTTTCTCCGATACAGCCTTTTTATATTGCCTGCATACATTTAAACAACTGTACCCAATTGGTAAATGTTTACTGTGTGCTTCAAGTCCTAGACTTCTTGATGATCATTATCAGATGTATTATATTAGACTAAGCTGTATATCCATATTTGTGAATAAGACAGTGGGTAAAATATTTATGAATTTATAAAAAGGGTCTCCAATGAGACCAATTCCGTTTGGTTCAAGAGGTGTGGCTTGATAATTCAATGTGAATGGATGGTCGTGAATTCCTTGTCATTGCTGGAAAAAAATAACTATTGAATGTGAATTTTCTGCTTACATTTAATATATGCATACAAAAGGAACAGGTACATGAAGATAACTTTACAGGGAGATTACTTTTGTAATATCAAGTTAGCCAGGGTTTTGTACTGACTGCTTTGCCTGTGCCATTTCCAAAGACTTTTGGAATTAACGCAGTGCAAGGGATGCAATAAATTTAGCAAGGATTTTTGCAGGGGTTTTCTGCATGAAAATTAAAGCCTTCTTAAGTGTGGCTTTAAAACTGAACTGTGCAAAATATCGCAAGTTATCACTCTCATTCACACGATGCAATAGCGGCCGCAAAATGGTTACTGCATCGCAGGAACAAGTGCGGGTAAGTTGCGATAAGGAAATTTATTGCAGCTCCCCCTTAGTGCCTTAAAAGGAATTAATGTAATTGTTTAATACTTGTTTATCTTAAGAACATTGCAGTTTAGTCATGATTTATTTCTTTTTTTTCCCCACAGAACTGTTCTAAAAGAAATACAGTTGATGGACCCAAAACAGACCAAATGGAAGCAGGCCCAGTTAACCATGTTGAAGAAGGAAGGTTAAAGCAGGAATGTGACCCTGTCCTAATAAACAAGGGATGTGAGGATTTGGCAAATCAATTATTAATGGAAGCAAATTCATGGCTAAATAACCCCCCTGCTCCCCAGGATTCCTGCAACAAGCCGAGCTGGGATACTTCCATTATTCCCAACCATGCTGTTCCAAACAACAATTCAAACCTAGAAGATGCCAAAAACCTAGTTGCATTCTCTGCTGTGGCCGAAGCCATGTCTAACTATGGCATACCAGCATCGGGGACCCCCTTATCTCTATCAATGCAGCTGTATGAAAAGTTTAATTATGAAACTAACCGAGACAATACTGGAAGCACTGAAGGCAATGTTCCATCATGCCCCGAAGACCTAAATACTTTGAAAGCAGCCCTTGCACTTGCAAAGCATGGCATGAAGCCACCCAACTGCAACTGTGATGGCCCAGAGTGTCCTGACTATCTTGAATGGTTGGAAAATAAAATTAAATCTGCTGTTAAAGGTTCTAAGGAGACTTGCCTCCCTACTTTGGGACAGATCAATAAAGAGCTTGTGCAAAAATCATACCCTAAAGAAAAGGTGCTAACTTTAGAGAATACAAATTCAAAATGTCCTTCAGGGAACCTTCCTTTTTCTCAAAATGCACTGAGTATTGCTAAAGAAAAGAATATAAGTCTGCAAACAGCCATTGCCATTGAAGCTCTTACACAACTATCATCTGCACTTCCAGAGCCAAATAATGAATGCTCTAATCTTTCTTCTCAATCTTTAATAAATCACGATCAACTAACACATTTGCCCTCTGCTAAAGAAAATCAAGCTACATTGTTGCCAATGGCTTGCACTGAACTGTTTCAGAATCCACAATCACAAATGTACACTGGCAAAAATGTAGTTCCTGTGCCACCATCTCCAGGGCAAACCTCTTGGGAACCTAACAAGAAGGTTAGTTACCATGATGGACAATATGTATCTGAAAGCATGCCTCAAGGCTCTTCTGTGCTCTATAGTAATACTTCCACCCCTCAAAAATCTGAATTTATTCAACAGTGGGTCCAAGATTCAAATCACATGAAATCTCCTGATGATCCTATGGCAGGGTTAAAGCAGTTGCTTGGAAATACAGGTGAATATATCAAGTCTGTATTTAAAAGTCCAGAGGCTTTACCCAACCGAATAAAAAAGCCCAAACAAAAATCTATAAAGAAGGAACCAGCAGAACCTTTTAAAATCTCACCAGACCAACAGCTGTCTCAGCTTCTTCAAGAAAATATTCATCAAAATGCTCATGCTGCACTTCAACAGCATCTTCACCACAAACGGAATCTGTTTGTGGACCCAAACAGTATGGAGACATGTACCCAAGAACAGCAAAACTGGTGGGTCCCGAATTCGCAGCATGTTTCAATTTCAAAGAAAGCTGAGAAACCTGTAAAGGAAAGGAAAAAAAGGGTGCAATCTCCTTCACAAAAGCAAGTGGAACCAAAACCTAAACCTCAGCGTAAGCAAGTGCAAATTAGAAAACCTAGGGTAAAGGATGCCAATGCAGTGTTCTTGCCTGTGAGCCAAATAAATCTAGAAGAGTTTCGCAAAGTAGAAAGAGCTGAGAACCGGGTAAAAGAAATGGAAACTAATCAGTCTATTCCTAATGACATTAAACCAGTCTTATTTGCACCACAGTCTTTACATCAGACTTCATTAGAGACTAATCCTGAAAACAAACAAATGTTAAACACTCAGGAAAGTCAGTCTAGTATTGAGAGAGCCAATAATTTTGCACTTTGTGTTAACCAAGCTAATTCGCTTCTTGCTAAAGACACATGTCCTACACCTTCCATGAATGATACCAGCTCTGGCACTGGGAACTCTGTTAGTCAACACACAAACCTGGGTAATGTTTCTGTGCGGAATGCCCTTAGTCCTATTGATGACAAATTGGAAGATTTAATCAGACAGTTTGAAGCTGAATTTGGAGAGGATTTTACACTCCCAGGTTCTGAGGTTTCCATGCAGAATGGTGAAGGACCTCCAAAACATCTAATGTCAGGAGAAGCTAGATTTAGACTACCTTTTCCATCTCCATTGTTACCACCTGGAAATTCCACACAGCCTGTCACCCATTCCAGCTCCACACTTTCAAATATTCCTTTATCACAAGAGATCTCTCAAAATGATAGCTTGTTCTCATCAAGGTCTCCCAAGAAGATAAAAATTGAATCTTCTGGTGCTATAACAGTGGTATCCACCACATCCTTCTACTCAGATGAAAACCAACATGATGGAACTCCTACAAAAAGTGATCTACCCTTTGCTCCTTCTCTCAGTGGATTTCTTGAATCTCCAATGAAGTATTTGACTTCTCCAACAAAGAGCTTATTAGATACACCAGCTAAAAGGGCTCAAGCTGAGTTTCCAACATGTGAATGTGTTGGTAAGTGCAAGAGATAGACTTTTAATTAAAAGGGTGTCCTCTCTTACTGTTTTAGATTATCTTGCTCCCCATGTTATTTCTAATTACCTACTGTATCTTTTTCAGAAGAAAAGGGGAAACCCTGTCATAAAGCTGCACAGACAGAGTGTTGGTTAGGAACTTCTAGGGAAAACAAAAATTTTTGGCCACCAAGATCCAAAGCTTCAGCAATTACATATAGAAAGTTCTGAATTTTTGATATGCATTTTACAGGTTGAAGTAAGAAAGATATGATGGAATAAATCTTTGAACTGGCCTGCTAGAGCCTTGACAGTCCACCAGTGGCAGATTGAATAGGACACACATGCCCTTAGACAAAATATTCTAATTAATTACCAGACCTTGATAGCATATTTGTTTAACCATGGTGATCTTTAAAAATTTAACAGTACTGCACTATGTAGAATGAACAATTATTGACACTTTGACATCACCATATAAATGTCTGACAATGGATCTTTTCACCCCATGAAATAAAAACCTTACAATTTTTAACTTTAAAAAATAAAACTTAAAGATAAATTTCCTCATCACCTTTTTAGAAACCAATTATTTAGGGAGCTATAGATTTTGTCTTGGTGAAACCTCAGCTTAACATGCTCTGTCAGGCCAATAGCAGTACTAAAGGAAGAATTTATTTACTATTTGTGTTTGATCAGTTTGATTTAGTTTTTATTATCAAGGCACGGTTTGAGGGTAAACTAATGGGAACAGCTTTTATTATACTCACTCCTTTGGGAAAAAATGTAACGTATGCAGGAGCCTACAAAATCAAACAAAATGTTTTGCTAAAAGTTGTCAAATATTCTCTCAGAGAGAGAAAATGTACTTACAACCTCCATGATCCACCGCAGCCGCTCCCTGCAACTTCCTGGTAAGGCCGTCAGTCACGGCCGTGACAGTGACATCACTGCCAATGGCTGATGACCATTACTGGACGAGCCTCCACTGCTGATGCTCGTGAACGTAAAAGGCACATAGCAGCAGCATTGGAGACTGTGGATTTTGGATTTATAAGTATAATTTCTCTCTTTGGGAGCATATTTGACAACTTAAAGCAAAATGTAACAGGTTTTGGGGGTCCTGCATAACATATTACATTTTTAACATATTATATTTTTTTTCCAAAGGGGTGGACATATCCTTAACCAGTGTGGCCAGGAAAACATTTTCAGCGTTGGACACTGATTGTATAAAATACGTTCTCTAACTCCAATGCCTCATTAATTAATTTCTGGCTTTTTATGTTAACAAAATCCCTTAAAATTCTTCACTTTGTGAAATGCCTTTTTTCTGTTCAGTATCTGAATAATGAACTACAGTTTATGCACACATACATATCCCTGTAGTCGTATTTAATCGCCCTAGTGCGTAACAATTGGTTTTCTGAATATTCGGTCAGAGGTAAAGGATAGGTCATCCAGTAGTTACTCAACAGCTAAGGGGTGGGTGTGAAAGGGATTAGAAAATTCACTAATCATATACAGTTAAGTATCTGGACACACACTCTGTAAAACCAGGAAACATCCCCCAGCAAAAACGCCCAGGTTGAAGACCTAAACCACTTGGTCCTCACCTCTGGGTTTACCTCCTAAGGCTTTTTCTAATACTTAACTTAAGATGTGATTGCAGGTCTGGCCCTGTACCCTGTTTGTCTTCCAGGCCTGGATTATGTTAAGATGCACTAAACAAAAAAACACGACTTCCCGTTGGCCAGTTTCTGGTTTCCTTTACTGTACTCATGCAGTAACTGACTTTGGCTCCTTTCAAAGTGCGTGTTCCAGATACTCCTCCTATCTCTTACAAAGGTGAGCCTTAAAGTAAGGGAAGGCAGACTGGAGGAGGAGCCAGAAAGCAGTCAGTAACTGCATTATTATAGTGTCCCTTTAATATGCACATAAACCTTCTCCACATCTACACCTCAGTGAAAATGTATACATACCAATATATATGATATTCCTGAAGGAAACTCTTGGCCCTGGTTTTTGCTATCCTATTTTGGGTTGCTGCAGTCAAGGCCATAACAGCTGGCATTACAGCCAATAACCAACTGCTTTTGTGCAAGCTGCCTCCTCTTGATGTTGGGCGAACATGTACAGCTTTAAGATGAGGAGTGGGCCTTTCCAGTAAAGGGCAGTGAACACCAGTGCCTTGAGCTTAGTTCAGGAATACTCTAAATATAGGTAATTCTTGTGGTTTTCGGGGGGGTGATAAGTATAAATGTTCTATGGGGGTAGACGTACCCTTTAAAAGGTCTTTCTTTCTTTGTGTCCACAAAATAAGATTCTTGAGCCAAAACATTGAAATTGTAAATTACTCCTAAAAGAAAGGCATTTTCTAACTTTGAATAAACACAAATAAAAATAATGTACTTTAAAGCAGAACATAAAGTTCATGAAATTACTTGTGTAAAATGGTTTGAGGAAACTGAATGCCTTGACAATCAACCAAATCATAATCTGAAGAATCGTGAACATAACTGTCCTTCTACTTTAAAGAATAGGGAGCTTATAATGATTGCTGTAATGTACAGACGCCCAAACACTTGATCACTGAAGTACAGAGGTCAATCAGGTGAGTGTATATGCAAATCATCCAATGGAATCTGTTGTGTTTGCGATGAAAGTAGCATGGGTATGGGCAACATTAGCTTCAGTTTTCCGGTGAAATCCTTTCCGGAAAGTGCAGATGGGGGGGTCCTTCAGAAATTGGGCTGTGCCTCTCCTCCCTGGTTCCCCATCTTTTACTGGTCAACTGGCTCCCCCAGCTGCCATTCTAATTGAAATGGTGGCTCGGTATTTCTAATTGGCCACATGATGCCAGTTCTTAATCACCCTCTGTATTGTATCAGATTCACATTTAGTTTATGGGGAATGCTTTTTGTGTGTAGAAAATAGTTTGTCTTTAGTGCTAGATCTTTATAGTTTGCCCACAAATAGAAATGGCACAAACAATCCAGAGAAATGAGAATGAGTAAATAAATATTTAAATGTAAGAAGAATTTTCTTTAGGAAAAGCAACCCCCTTACCACCACTGAAATTTAATTATCTACTACTCCCTGTTCCAGATGCAGAAGAATACACATTCTGCTTTCACCTACATTTCTTTGCAACAACTTTGCAAACTCTGCAATAAGCTTTGCCCCCACCCCACTCAGAATTGTGTTGGTTGATATCTGTAGAATAGGTTTTGGGTGACCCAGGGGTTAATATAGTCTATCAGAGACTGATAAGGATTTGTCAGACACCATAAACTAGGCTTGAGCTGTAAAATGCTTTGCTTGGGTTAACAGATTTGCACTAAATTATACTGTCAGCTCCCGACAGGCTGGGAGGTCTAAATTACTTTATGCTGCCTATGTAATTGGTGGCATCAGACACATTACAGCAGCTACACAGGAACTTACGATCATTCACAAAAACAAATAATGAAACTGAGATTCTCCCTTTAATAGTTCGTTCTTTATCTCAAGCCAGATCTATGTGACAAAATGTTTTTTAAATACCTTCCCATTTTCCCTATTATATTTTATGTTTTGTTTGGGACTCTTCCTTCTCTTTTGTTTACTTACTGCAATGGCTTCTTGGTGTGTGGATTGTGGTAACATCAAAGTAATGGAATTCAAATGTGAATGTTCGTTTGCTATATTTATTTTCCAAGTCGTTAGATTCCCATAGAAAAAGAAGGGAAACGTGGATACTGGGGGTTGATAATGTTTTCATTTGTCTGGATTTCCTTAAGGAGTAATAGTGATGAAAATATGACATAATGGAGCAAACACAACCATGAATATGGCTTGAGTATAGCTATCAAGCCAATTCAAGTCTTTATCAGTATTATGTAGTAATGGGCTACCCATCTTATTTATACTTTGCTATTTTGGGGTGAAAAGAATAAATGGTACCCAAAGAGTTAAGCTGTCCATAGTCTGGAGCAAAAAAGGCTCTCCTATCTACCTGGCAGACATCCATTGGCAGACCGGCTCAGCTTCCTCCTCTCAAGGCAATTACCCAAAATATTTAAAACCGTTTTTTGCTGTTTTTGAGCAGAAGTCACTGCAAAAGTATCAGGTGAGACCATTCGTTCGGTCCATAGGAGAAAGCATGATTGGTAATAATTTTTCGTCATGTCTGATCGGTCTTTCGTCCGATCTGGCAGAGAAAACGGTTGGAGATCAGATAGTTGCAGCAGGTAGTACTGCAGACATTTCGGGCCAAAATTATTGATCGGTTGCCCCAAAATGTCTACTCTTGTTTACACAGCCTTAAGCTGGGTACACACATTAAAGATAAAGAGCTGATCCCATTGGAACCAACGGGAGCAGTCCTTCAACTTGTGTGCACAAAACAAACTTTATAGATGCCGAGGAACGTTCTGCATCGGAAATGGTTGTTTTGGCCAAAAAATTTCCCTCACCCTGGGGTTGGCCTCCTGTACTAAAGTAAAGGAAGTCGCCCGTGGTTGTTAGGTGTATGACAGTCACAAGCAATCTCTCTATACTTTATGTAGGGAGAATGTTTGTGACAGTGTAGCCACACTGACAGAATCTCTTTGAAAGTTTGTTACAGTGTGTACCCAGCTTTAGAGACTTTATTTCTGTAGAAAGATCTCTGTAATCGCTAACTTCCAGATTGACGCCCTGAATTGGGTCATATTTATTGATAGTTAAGGTAATCTGTGGCTGGTGACAGTGTTTCAGTGTACTAGATACTTTGCCAAACAAGCAATCTCCCCCAAATGTTCTTGCTTGGTTAAATGCTGATAGCAAAATTTCCAGCTTTACCTGCTTGCCACTAGGAGGGCACTCAGGACCACTAAACTTCCTGGACCCTTTCTAGGTAATTGTTTGCCCCTCTCAGAGTCCAAGCAAGTGAGAATTGGATCCAGCCTTATATAGGAGTACCTCATGCGCCACCCCTGTGGTGGCTTTACATTAAAATGAGTAATAAATATTTCCAATACTTGAAGGTGCAGACTCTTGTGATTTCCCGGGGGTTGTATCAATGTTATAATGCTGCCAGACAATTACCACCTGCCCCAGTTAATATAAAATTATATAATTTAGGTCTGTGTTGTGCACATTGTTAATCTATCAGACTCTGGGTTTTTAATAGGAGCTGCCACATCACCGATAGCATCCAGGCTCCAGTCCACTCTTGACCCATAAACTGGGTTTGCTAAACCAGCAAAGTGGCCGATTACTCCCGTTGACATAAGTGTGCCACCCAATGTAAAAATGTCAGCCTCCACCTTGGATGAACCTTGAACCTTTACAGGCCCTATACATTGTCCACCATCCTTATAGTTGTGATCAGTCCCTGATGACCTATGGTTATGTATTTGTCAGTGCGAGGTTTGTTGTTTTATTTTGGTCTTCATTGCACACATCAACCTATCCATTACCAACCAGCTTCAATTATACAATTCCCCAGATTAAACCTCAGTGCACTGCAGATTCTTATGTCTTTCCTCAATCATTATGTTTATAAATTGAGATTTATCAATCTGGCAAATCCGAATCGTTGGGTTACTGTCACTCATATTTTTTTTTTTTTGGTGCTTTGGATAAAAAATGAAAAATGTAAAAAAGAAATTAAAAAAAATGGCAAAAATAATACTGAACAGTATTGAATTAAAGCCCATATTGTGTTAACCTTTTCATTCTTTATTCCAGTGCATGATGCTCTCTATTACTTTGTGCTTCAGTCAGCAGATTAAAAGAATTCCTGGAAATTTTCTGTAACCGTCCCTTGAATCCATTTTAGAAACCCCATGCACCAACTCCTTCCACCAACCTGCAGTTTCCTGCACACTTTACCCTTGAATTTCAGTCTATGTTGTTAGAAGTGACTGCGGGGAGAATGTGACTAGGTCTGGGTGTAAAATGCTATGTGATTGGGTATCCTTCCGGGAATGCTGCAGGACAGTCATCTATTACATGTAAAGCATTCCTACTGAAAGGGAGGGGGCAGGTTACTCACTTGGTACAGTATATCTTCTTGCTGCATGCATGTTATTTAATGCAGGATTCTAAGAATCCTGACTCTACAGCTGCTGTGTAATAAAACGTGCCACCAGCGCTGGCCTACTAGGAATTTAAGGAGTGGTCGTTTATAAAGGCTAGGGATGTTTTTGTCTTGTGTGCATCTACAACAAAACTCTCCAAGTTTTTTTTCCCAAAATCAAAAGGTGTAAAAATTGAATTGGCAACTGCTAGGTTAATTAATAATATATTAATATATTCATTTTGGTAGTCAGTTTGAGGATTTTAAAGTAGAAGGTCAGCAACAGCTGGTGCAAAATGGAGTTAGGTGTCTTTGCCTTTTAGATGTGGTCAGGCAGGTTCCTGGTATTTTGACTTTGAGCATTAAGCCCCATACACATGTAAGACATTTGTTGGTTGTGTGAGGGCTACAATCGGCCGAGACTTAATGCTTTAGCCAACAGATTTACATGTGTGCTGTCTCGTTTGAAGGACACGGAGAACAGTTCACTAACTACACTGACAGCAGCTTCTGCACATATAAGATTATGAGCCAAAGAAGTCAGTCTTTTAATGTTTGTCATGGATGTGTTGGCAACCTTACAAGTATGGACAAGGCAGATTGCCCAGGTCTCTTTTGAATGGTTGGATTTCTTCTATATCCTGAAAAGATAACTTAGGATCTGTCACTTACTATAATGCTTGGCACACACGGGTCGATTTTTGGTCTGGTTAGACCAAACAAGTCAAGTGTGAGTAAGACACTTCTTGTGGTCAACCAAAAATTGCTCAGATGATATGCTCTGACTTTATGATGTTGATTACCAACTTCTTTCAGTTCAGCATCTTAAAGGGCATGTCCACCCTTAAAAATTGTTTTTAATATGATGTTCCCCCATGTCTGGCAGCCCCAACCGCATATATTTTATTTTCCAAAAGCCCCCCAAACTCTTACTTACCTCCCCTCGTTCCTCTGCCGCACTGCCGGCCCTCTGCTTGCGAGAATGCAAGCAGAGGGGCGGGACCGGCAGTCGCGTCTGTGATTGGCTGAGTGGCAGCCAATCACGGACGCGGCTGCCGGTCATTCAGTGCAGCGGAGGAAAGAGGAGAGGTAAGTAAGAGTTTGGGGAGCTTTTGGAAAATAAAAAATATGCGGTTGGGGCTGCCAGACATGGGGGAACATCATATTAAGGGGGTTGTATGGCTAGGGGGAGGGATAGTAGAACAGAGGAGGGAGGGGGAGAAGGGCTGCAGTACGCATGGCAAATATCTACCGGGGGCAAGGTAGCAGGCAGAGTCCTGCTAGCCTCCTGGTGGACAGTTTTTGGGACTTTAGGGGGGTCTACAGGAGAACCCTATGGAGCTGGGATGTGAGGTAAGGATTAAACTACACTACATGGTGGGGCCATTACTGGGGGGATTATAGTTTTGGGGGTGGACATGCCCTTTAAAGGTAGAATGTGCTATTTTACTACTTGTTTCATGGTAGTTGTGAAAAGATTGTTTGCCATAAAGGAACTTTAGTTAAAGGAAGTCTAATATTTGCCAGTTTGTTACAGTGCATTGTCTTAGAAACATTTGCCAACTTGTTTTTTTGCCAGCACGGTAGAGGTGTGGCATGCTAGTGTATGTGACTTAAGTGTTTTTTTTTTTTTGCAGAACAAATTAATGAAAAGGATGAAGGACCATACTATACACATCTGGGTTCGGGACCAACAGTCTCATCAATCAGGGAGCTAATGGAAGAGAGGTGAGCAGAGTGTTTATTCTAAATGTGTTGCCTAATATTCACTTTCTTATTCTTCCCAATCACTGATGTATAATGTTTATGTTGATCTGCCCCCTATTTATTTAGATATTCAGTCTAAAACATTTTACATATCAGCTGTCAATCAAGTTCTGTGAGCAGTTTTGCTGTATCTGGAATGGTGGCAGAGTTTTGACAGTTGGAATGCTGTGTGCAGGTTTGTCAGATGGTTTGTGGGAAAAATTCAGGTCGGGTGGAAGCGGGAGTGTTTAAAAGAGGGAGGGGAGATACTTCTCCTAAATAAAATGTGTGCTGGATTGAAGGCATGTAGCAACACACACACCTCAGAGTAAGTGCTACTTACATGTATTCAATTATAGATTAAGATGAGGCAGTCTTTTTTTTCAGTATAGTGTCCCTTTAAATAATTTACAGTTTTAAAATGATTTCTTTTAAAATAAAAAGAGGAACACTTTCTATTATATGATGTCCTTTAGTCCTTGCCACTGGTTTCGTTTCCTTATGTCTCTTATTATTTTTATTATTTTGCTTTTCTTTATATCCTCAAATCTTTAGGATTTGTTTTCTGTGTTTATCTGGTGAATTCTGTATTTTATCCCAACAGGAATCCAGAGCATGTTTTGTTTTAGCTGTCTCTTGTTCACCTGAGCTGACCCTTAGTTTTCCTGTTTCAGGTTTGGAGAGAAAGGGGAAGCAGTCCGTATAGAAAAAGTCGTCTATACAGGAAAAGAAGGGAAAAGCTCCAGAGGCTGTCCGATTGCTAAATGGGTAAGCTTCTGTAAATATACCTAATGAGAACTTACGGTATTATTACAAAAAAGTAAATTTTCTCCACTATTTGGCAAATGGTATCCGATGATATTTTTCACTTAGTAGGGTTTAAAGGGCATGTCCATCCCCAAAACTAAAATTTGACCCACTGCTAGCCACACTGTAGTGTTAAAAAATCCTTACCTTTCTCCTTTTGGTTGTCCTGCAGTGCATGTCCTACAATGAAGAGTAGGAGCCTGTGTGCAGTCCGGTACCTGCTACTTCCTTGTCCTTGCTGCTACCCCCCCTGGATCCCTCAGCGCTGCATAGTGGCCCCCTCCAACCCTAAACACCATGGTTTTAACTATAAAAAGCTCCCAGAAATAGACTTACCCGGCATCGTTCCCTCCGATCTGTGATTGGCTGACTCAGGTCCAGCCCCTTTTGCTACTCCATTTCCGGAAATGTTTGTTGGGTAAATGCACTGATTATACCTGAGGAAGGGAGCAGTGAGCACCCCGAAACGTTGTAGTGGTTTGTTTTTGCACTGAATAAACTGTGAAATTCACAAGAATTAGTGTGCTTCTCTTGCTGTTATATATATTGCATTTCCGGAAGTAGCAGTAGAGGCAGGGGCTGAGGGAATGAAGGTGGGTAGGTCTGGGAACTTTTTGAAATTAAAGCCCTAGTGTTTAGGGTTAGAGGGGGTCCCCTACACTACAGAAAAATTTAGGTTTTGGGGTGGAGGTACCCTTTAGTGCAGATTCCATCTAAGGCTAGCTACACGTGGGCTAATATTTTCACCCAACCGATATTTTGGTCAAAATTTCAGTATTACTTTTTTAGTTGCAACCATCAAACACGTCGGTAAATTTAGAATGTCCATGCGGTCTTCTATGGACCTGCTCAATGAGTTGCGCCAAAATGTTGTTGGGCCTATTTTCGCTTCGACCTTTGTACCCAGCTGTGGTATTTAGAGTAACAATCTGCTCATAATAGAGGGTTCACAAAAGACATTTCAGCCAACTAATTTTTTCAATTAAAAGGGAGATTTTCTTTTTCACTGTAGAATTAACACATATAGAATTTCAATGTGTTTGCATAGTCCTAAAATACTAAAGCTGTGTACAGACGTTGGATTAAGGTCTGGCAAAATGGGCAACAACCATTATAACCAGCAATCTAATGTGTTCAGAGACATCTGCTGGCATCATTACGCAACACACCCTGCTGGATCACTTTAAATCTGCAGTTTTTTTGTGGGTGGTCGTGACCGATGTCTGTTGCCCATCTGTCCAGATTAGACAAACGAGCCATTGGACATGGCATTAAATCACAGCCAATCGTGTAGTGTCCTAAGGACCACATGATCAGTCATGGAGAACGGTCTCCTATGGCTACTTTTTCCACTAGTGGCGAATGTTCGGCTGAAATGAAGAATCTGCACCAGCCCTTATTAAAAGCAAAAAAACCTCATTAAATTATCAGCAAACCTCTGTATAGACTGCTGCAGTTACTGATCTTTGGTGTTAGATATAGATCACATTAGTCCTATCCTTGGCCATTTAAAGAATGATAGAAATAATGCACACTTCTGCTCTGTTAGTTCCACAGATGGGATGCATTTATTAAGTGTAGTATTGGAAATGGATGGAAAGGAGAGGCAAGGCAAGAGGTGACTTGAGGACACAGAAGTGTTCCATTCATTGCTCTGCTTACAGCGCCTGCCTGCAGGAAGCCAGCCCTTTCTGCACGCGATGTTCTGTATAAGTACTGCTAACGGATCTCTCCAAGCTACTGAATGAGGCTGAATGTTACATTTGTAGATCAGTCTGTAGATTTTCAAATATTTACACACTGTAATGATTCTGTATGTTTAACATGTCAAATAATAATAAAAAAACTAATAAATGTTTTCAGAACAGTGAATTTTGTGTACAGAGTAAGTATAATATACTTGCAAAACATAAATATGAAGTTGTGTATGTTGGGGTAAATAACCGCAAAATAAATGATGATTTGTTTAAATATCCAATCACTGTTGTGGAAACCCTTAAGTTTACACAGGTGAACAAGGAATTGCCAAGGACACATTTACTTTATAACTGGCGTCCATCAATGAATAATTAAAAACAGCCCCATTTTTGTGGATAAGGCAGGAAACAAAAAAAAGCAAATTTTTATGAAAGGCGGTGTAATAAATTAGCACCACTTTAAACAATAAGATAGAATTCAGTAACTAAGAGTGCAGTTCAGTTATATAAGTCATTTATCATTCTTACTTTAAAGGAAATGTCAAAAAAAAAAGTCAGATTACTTTATTTTAAGGTGGTCCTTAAGCTATAGAGAATATTTTAAATTTAGCAAACTGTATGACGGTGCCTATATATCTAACTTTAAACATGCTTTCCTTCACTGAATCTTTAATTAAACGATAGACAGGAGCTAGTATTCCTTAAGTTCAGCGTTAATTAAAAAAAAGGATTTAAGTTTGTGAGTGCTTGCAGCTCTATTTCCCTGCCTTAGCCAATCACAGGATTGGATGCCGGACGAGCCCCTCCTTCTTGACTTTCGTGCACTGAAAAGGCACTGAAGTTAAGCAGAAGGCAGCGGAGGAACGAAGGCTGGTAAGTACTTTTGGGGAGATCTTTAAGGTTTTGCAAACCTTGCAGCAAGGTCGAGGTTTATAGAAATTTCCTACAAAATTTTAAAGATTTAGTTTGGGGGGTGGACATACATTTTAAATGAATAATATTGTTACAAGTCCACAGTAAGGCTGAAAAAAGACTTTTCCAAATTGTAAAAATATGTAATGTTTTTCATTGAAGTCAGACAGGGAGACCACGATACTCCATAATTCCAAAGCTTATTTCTTTTTAATTATAGCGAAACGTGAGGTAGGAAAACTAGCTCTGACCTCCCTTAGGCTTATTGATTTTGTTATAGGCTAGGGTGGGGGAATTCTTGGGGTTGAACAAGCCCAATCTATCCAGATGGAAAGCAGGCTTTACAATTAAGGCTTTTTTTCCTCTTAGGTCATACGGCGGCAGTGTGAAGAGGAAAAGCTGCTTTGCCTGGTGCGAGAGCGAGCTGGCCACCATTGTGAAAATACAGTCATCATAATCTTAATAATGGCATGGGAGGGAATTCCTCGTGCTCTTGGAGATGCGCTTTACCAGGACATTACAGAGACCATCACTAAATATGGAAACCCAACATCAAGGAGATGTGGCCTGAATGAAGAGTAAGTTCAGAAAACCTGAGCTGGATGCTTTAGGCTAAAGTCAGGGAATTATTTGGGGAGGAGCAAAAGGTTTATAAAGCGTGAGCCTGTGTACACACCATACAATACCAAAAAATCATCAAGAGAGATGGTAAGAAAGTATATAGACCCTCTATGTGAAAACTTCCCATAGGCACTCTATCAGTAATTTCTCCCACATGAAGTAGAGGAGCAGGATAGCCCCCAACTGGGCTAATAAAATCCCTACATCAATAAACAGACTGGAGAGCTATTTCACAATTCATTCACACAAAGCTGCAAATAGCGCAACAAACTTAAAGTGCAGTGTAGACATCACTAAAATAACGGGGGGAAAAACACGAATAAAAGCATACGGTTTCATGACCACATATATGTATATATAATATAAACATCCTGTAAGGTGCTGATAATATATAGAGAGTATCCCATATCTATAGCTCTTTATAATATATAGAGAGTATCCCATATATGTCTTATATGGATATGGATGAATTGAGCACTAAATGTTGGTATTGTCTAAGTGCTCCCACCAGCAGGATAAGGGTGGAAAGAATGGCTCAGTCCTAATTAAAGGCAATGTCCAGCCTCATATCCACAGTAGTCCAGCACAGCCAACAAATCTTGGGGTGGGGACCAAAGCAATGTATGGGTGATCTGTATGGGTATATAGATGAACTGATATGATCTCACTCAGATGAATTGCAGTCCCTCGGTCTTAAGCTGGGTACACACAGTACTGATCAGTGAAAGATGACAGACAGGATCCTGTCTGTCATCTTTCAAAGATCTGCATACACACAGTCCCGAGCATTCTCCCTATGAAGATCATAGGAGACCGCTCGGGACTGTGTGTTTCCATCGGCCGCGCTAGACTCCTCTATAGGGAGTCTAGCGCAGCCGATGAAAATTTTCGGTCTTTTTCGGTCTGAACGAGTGTTTGGCCAACCCGAACACCCGGCGGCCGCGCGCTCGTTCGGGAAACAAGGTACGCACAATACTAATAAAGCCCCGATACCAATCGGGGCTTTATCATTACTGTGTGTACCCAGCTTAACACACTCCTCTTAGGATTCCTCCACGGAAGCACCAAAGTTTGTCCTCACACCATCAGAGTGCCCCACAACCACGGGAAAGTCAGACTGACAGGCCAATGTCCGTATATGCAGGAATACATCAAACAGATAAATGATGTTATCAGTGGCCATGAGACAGTCTCCACGCTAGACCATCTTGCAGATTGTGTCAGTCATCTTTCAAAAATCTTTCCTGTGTGTACCCAGCTTTAAATGTAAAAATTGCTTGTGATCATGCTGAAATACTTTAAATATTTTTACAACAAAAAGAATGTCTTCTGTTCGGTGACCTTATTCTTTTTGTTATTGTCGATTTCGGTATTCTACCTGGGTCAGGGGGAGTTGTAAATGCCCTAGAGGCCCTTGGTCATCAGAGACCTCTGTTAAACTACAAATGAAATCATTGTTCCTAGCTAGCATGTCCAGCCTTGGTACCTCCAGCTGTTTTACTACAAATTGCAGTATAATTTCCTGGGAATCTTGAGAAACTGTTGTTTATACGGCCTGTTTTACAGTGCTCATAATGACTTTATTTAAATTGCTGCTGTCCATTGCAAAAGTCAGTGTTTCTATGCCTTTCTTTTTTTAGCCGAACATGTGCATGTCAGGGTAAGGACCCAAATACCTGTGGAGCTTCTTTCTCCTTTGGGTGCTCATGGAGCATGTACTTTAATGGTTGCAAGTATGCTCGCAGCAAGACTCCCAGGAAGTTCAGACTGGTTGGTGATAATCCGAAAGAGGTGAGTAAAGTTTTCTACCAACCGTTTTTTCCTAAATTATATATCTGCATGTAGAAAAGTTCAGTCCAAGCACAACATACAATAAAAGTGCAGTACCCTGTAGGGGGGATTCAGATGAGTACCTACAATACTGCCAGGCAGAATCCATGAAATTAACCAAATTATCTCTATTGTCTTTAGCCCATTTTGTAACATGTTACCAGTAATATTATTGATGCATGTTTCTTTGTTTTGCAGGAGGGAATTCTTAAGGATAGCTTCCAGAATCTAGCTACAAAGGTTGCTCCACTTTACAAGAGTCTTGCCCCACAGGCTTATCAAAATCAGGTAGTTAAATGATCTCCTTTGCACACATAAAAAATATTAAGGTCCCAAGGCCCCTATACCATCATGCGCATTTTTAAAGATATAGTCAATTTTGCATAATAGTGCTATTTCACAAACATTGGAGGTATGTTCGATGGCCCAATGGTTTATATTCATTCATTTATTAACAATTTGAAAAAAATCAACACTACCCTACATTACCATCACATGAAGGGACAAATAACACAGTGTTGCGTATATCTACATATTCTCAAACCAAATGGATTAAAGGATCTTGTCCAGGTTCCACATCATATTATCCAAGAAATTAAGTTGCATCCTAATAAATATCCACACTGGAGGACTGGAGGAATAGAAGCTGATAGTCTTACTATTTGCTAGTTATTTGAATCTAATATGGTTATTATATCTGGAATTGAGAGCAAACAGTGAAGAACAAGTTATATGTTCCCGGAAGACTGGAATTTCACCACCAATATTATACTTGCTGTCTCCCTTGACCATATCTGGAGACTGCAGACCAACTGGCTCCACACCATCAGCATTTTCGCATAGGGTGTCCCACATGATCTGTCCAGTCACAGCTATCTTCAGTTTGTCCCCCAAAGTTGCTGCAACATATGTTAAGCTGGGTACACACCATACAAAAATTCTGGCAAACCGACCAACATTTCAGTGTTTTAGTTAGTCTGGGTGAATTATTGTATTGGTTGTTTTTGCGTCTGTGACTGACCGCTGACATTTGTTCGTCCGAACCGGACGAACACTTGATTGGACATGCCGGAAAACCACCACCATGTGGTCCTCTATAGACCACTCGCTTGTTCATGGCTGTCGGACATGACTGCTTTTGTTGCAACTGACAGTTCTTCCTCCTGGCTGACTGGTTGGGAGCCTCGAACGGTCGGTCAGGAGTGAGGATTGGAACTTGTGTACCCTGCTTTATTCTCATCCACTGGTCAGTCCGCTCCAAACCTGTTCCAACAATTCCTGGTTTATCCTTTGCCTTGGATCCCTATCCCCTATCGGTATCCTCTTTCCAACCATTTTATTTGCTTATTTTTGTGTCAAGTAGCAGGGTTCATCACCAGACTCTTGTTTCAGCAGTGTTCATTAATAAATATTTGTCTGTCTTCTGTAAATGATACTTGTCTCCCCCTATATTTCTCATTTTTTGTTTTTATTTAAGGTTGATAATGAGGATGTTGCAATAGACTGTCGTCTGGGTCTTGAGGAGGGACGGCCTTTCTCTGGAGTGACAGCATGCATGGATTTCTGTGCCCATGCCCACAAAGACCAGCATAATTTGTACAATGGCTGCACTGTGGTAAGACCTTGTGTTGTGGCTGTACAGATGTTAATAGCATAATTCCACTGCCTTTAAAGGAGAACTAAACCCAATTTTATATACTCCAGAATCTGAAAACAACCCCCCTAAAAACACCAATAAACTATAAAATGCCACTTTAGTAAACTCTGTTAAAGTAAATTAAAGCCTGTTAAGAACTGGATGAAGTATCTGTGTGTATGTTCAGTGTCAGACCACACCTCCTGACCTCAGTCACATGCTTCCTTGCTTTATCTGTCCTGTAAAAGGATTGGCTGGAGATTATTAATGGGTGTGACTAACTGTAACATGTTTGTGCCATAGCTAAGGACTGAGCATGTGCAGAACATAATGGTAGTTGACCAAACTGTCTGATATTAGAATGCTGAGAAGTAAAGCACAAACCATATGTTATTTAGGTAAATTTCCCAGCTCCTGTATCAAAATGAGAGGTAAGACACAGATTACTTGTTATATATAGTATATATAGTGTTGTTCTGTGGCTTTAGTTGCCCTTTAAAGATGGCAGTCATCAATCAGAATTTGAACATTTCTATTCTATGGTTGAACATACCTAAAGCTGGGTACACACCTATCGATTTTTCCTCCTGACCGACCGTTCGATACTTTCGAACGGTCGGCCAGGAGGAAGGACTGTCGGTCGCGGCAAAAGCAGCCGCGTCCAATAGTCACCGCGACCGATCGTGCGGTCCATAGAGGACCGCACGATCGGACGAGGTTTTCCACCCTGTCCGATCGTCCTTTCGTCCGATTCGGACGAACGGTCGATCGGACATGGGCACTTTCGGATGCGATAATTTCGGTCCGATCGACCGATACACTGAACTATCGGTCGATCGGACCGAAATATCTCATCGTGTGTACCCAGCTTTAGAGAGGTATGTGCAACTTCAAGTATTGTTAGTGAAGTAAAGTGCACTGAAAATGTCTTTGTGAAATTGATGAGATTATATGTGTGCCTAATTATATAATGAAATAAATGTATACATTGGATGTATTCAGTCCCATTCCAAGCCCTAAAATGAAGTAATATTAGCGCCATCTATTGTCCTGTGTGGGAATTAAATTGAAAGTGTTTGGCAGAGACAGGCCTCCAACTGTAATTGGCTAAAGTGCTAAGGATTTGTCCATTCCCTGATACTGATTGGTTCTGGAGACTTCAGAAGAAGTACCTGAATAGCAAATAGATGTCCACTTGCTGATGCTTTTTTTAAAAACTGCTGCTTGGAAAGTATTTTTGCCATTGATAAATTGTATAGGTTTGTCCCATGTAGTATAAATGATAAATCTGTGCTAGCCATAGATGTTAAAATGGGTTGTAATGTATCTGTTTACTGGCCTCTTTTCTAGCATTCCCCATTTATTTACTGCAATAAAGGAGTTATGTTATCATCTGAAGTGTGGCCATGTGTTTTCCATTTCTTCTATACTTGGCACCGGCCTCTCTTACTGTTGCCATATGAGTAACATGAAATTCTGGACACACTCGCACAGATTTGGTCAATTAGTGAGAGAATGTTTATAACCTGCCAGATTCTTAAAATGACCAATTTCTATGAAAAGACCAATCCTACCATGTTGTGAAAACATACTGCATAATTGCCACAGATTCTTGTACTAGTCATTCTGAATTGAGAAAGCCAGTCGGATGACTAGCGAAACGTCTTCAAGAGCTACATTTCAAGTCCAGTTGATCTAATTGAATACAACAGATATGGTGATTAGGCCACTTTACTGTTCTACAAAAAGGTAACGTCTGATTGTTTGAGGCAAATTAACGGCTCAGGCAGAATTCTGCATATGCCATGGAGCTTAAAGGGCATGTCCACCCCCAAAACTATAATCCCCCCCAACTACTGGCCCCATCATGTAGTGTAGTGTAATCCTTACCTCACATCCCAGCTCCATAGGGTTCTCCTGTAGTCCCCCCCCAAAGTCCCAAAAACTGCCCACCAGGAGGCTAGCAGGTCCATATAGGACACTGCCTGCTAGCTGGCCTCAGGTAGATTTTTGCCATGCGTACTGCAGCCCTTCTCCCCCCTCCCTCCCCCTCCCTCTCCCTCCCGTTCTACTATCCCTCCCCCTACCATAAAACCCCTTCAGTGCAGTATTCCCCCATGTCTCCCAGCCCCAACCGCAATATTTGTATCTTCAGAAAGCTCCCCAAACTCTTACTTACCTCTCCTCTTTCCTCCGGCGAAGTGAGCTGCCGCTCAGCCAATCACAGACGCGGCTGCCGGTCCCGCCCCTCTGCTTGCATTTCCTTGCAAGCAGAGGGCCGGGAGCGCGGCGGAGGAAAGAGGGGAGGTAAGTAGAGTTTGGGGGGCTTTCTGAAGATACAAGTATAGCGGTTGGGGCTGGGAGCCCTTGGGGAAACTTATGTAAAAAAATATTTTTGTGGGTGGACATAGCCTTTAAAGGGTAACTGTGGTCTTGATTTTTTTTTTTTAGTAAGAATTATATAAAAAGCCTTACATCATACCTTCAAAATAAAACCTAAATCACATCTCTAGATAAAATTTGTGAGAAGTTATTGCTGGAAAGGTTCAGCAACATCACTTCCTGCTTGAAAACTTCCTGTTTTCAGCCATGTGACCAGCTTGTAGTCATGTGACCAGCCTGTTTGAATTAATAGGCTCCCTTTCTCAACAGTCATTTTTTTCCACAGGTACTTCCTATTTTCCCCACCATTAAATCTTAACTGAGCATGCTTCTCCCCTGGGGCAGAGGGGCAAACAGAGATAAGGTGATGTCACTTAACTTTACTGGAAGTAGGAACTTTGAACATTCACCTCAATATCATTTCTCACAGGGTGAAGCCAGAGATGCGATTGTCGGCTCATTATAAAGGAAATACTGCAGGCCCTCATTTAACCCTAAAGGCTTGTACACAGGTGTACGAACAAACGTTTTGGTCATTCGTTCGGAGATCCGCCAAGTCGGTCGTTCAACGATCCCCGATTGACCGACCGGTTCAGTCGATAAAGCGCCTACACACGGGCCGATTATCGCCTGAAACGTTCGTTCGTACATATCGTGTGTTGCTGGTCGGGACTCGCGATCGCACGTGTGTATGAGCCTTAACTTGTTTGGAGACCACAGTTGCCCTTTAACAATAAGGCAGCAAACTCTGGAACAATATGGGTGTCCAAAGTTGAGGTTGCACTGATAAGGTCCAAGGAGCATTAACTTCTGCGCTGATAGCCAGGGAGACAACAAAATCTGGACTTTACATTCTCTCATGCAGAGCTGGAGATGCCAGCCCAGTATAATTATAACCACAGTGTTTTAAAGTAGAAGTTCAGGCTTAAACGCGTTGTTTACTTACATATAGCCCAGAAACATTGATTAATATGAATTATTTGCCTTCATTTTTCCGAATCATAGATTCTATTGTTTGATTCTATCCGTCATTCCTCCTTTTCCCCTCTTCCACTGGTTTAGACATGCTTAGTTTGCTTCAACCAGAAAAAGAGCTGTTCAAAGGACAACATATCCCTGTGCATATGGACAGTAATGGGGAGTCAGCGCTGGCCTTGCTGTAGTGATTTTCCTTATTTCTCAGGAGCACATTTTAGTTTTGAGTTTATTTAGGTTGTCTGGTATAGTTAATTATAGATATACAAGAGTGGAGAAGGCTTATTGATGTCCTATTCCTATAATCTCTAGATTTTAGACTGGCTTAAACAGGTAGCAATGTGAATTTATTAAAAAGAGGTGCATTACAATTACACTGTTTCAGTTAAAGGACCTGTAAACCCCCCTTAAGCCCCCAAAATAACTATGTCCCATTCATTTCTATTATTCACAGGGAGGTGAGAACGCTTATTCTCACCTCCCTGTGAATAATAAGACGATCGGGGGACCTGAAACTTACCTTACACACCGCTCCACTCGCAGCCGCTCCTGCACTGAAAGCCGCTCTGTCCCGACCACGCGCCCTATCTTATGCAGGAGCGGCTGCGAGTGGAGCGGCAGGTAAGGTAAGTTCCAGGTCCCCCGATCGTCCTATTATTCACAGGGAGGGTGATAAAAACGTTCTCACCTCCCTGTGAATAATAGAAACGTATGGTATATTTTTTGATTTGGGGGTTTAGTGTTCCTTTAATATTTAAAACTACGAACTAGTTGGATTGTTAGTTAATTTGGCACAATATATATTAAATAATATTTTTAACTTCTTGTCTCCAAGGTCTGCACGCTAACTAAGGAGGATAACCGTATTGTTGGTAAGATAGCTGAAGATGAACAACTCCATGTACTTCCACTTTACAAGGTGGCAACTACTGATGAGTATGGGAGTGAGGAAGGGCAAGCTGAAAAAATAAGGAAAGGGGGGATCCAAGTATTGTCCTCTTTTCCCCGGGAGGTGCGCAAACTTCCCGAACCAGCTAAGTCTTGTAGACAGCGACAACTAGAAGCAAGGAAGGCTGCAGCTGAGAAGAAGAAACTTCAAAAAGAGAAGCTGGTCACCCCAGACAAGACCAAACAGGAGCCATCGGAGACAGAGATATGTCAACAAAGTCCAGGTGATTAGGAAGACGGGGGTCTGATTATTAATTCAACTAAAAAAATTAAATTAAGGTGGGATTTGATAGGCCCAACCCTCATAACGAATGGTGGCAATGTATAGAAAAGAGCAAATTATTTACAGGGGAAATGTTTTGTTTTAATGTTGGGAGAAGCAGTTGTGAAAAATGGGTTTATCATAATACAAGTCAGTCCTTTAGACACAGGCAGTAGCCAGTGCGTGACTTCATTAGTGGTGTTAAAGGAGAACTTAACTTAATACACACTAAATGTTAATATAATACATTAGAACAGGAAATGACATTCTATGTGCCTTTGATTATGCATCTCATTGGGTACCATGTGCAAACAATATCATAAGGGGTTCACCTGAAGAAACAAAAGCCCTGTGGACTATTGTTGCTGAAAATCAGGTTCCGAGACCTTTTCTAAAATGTATTTGTTGAAATTGGCCAGTGCAGCAGCACATTGACAAGTTATGTTCTTTCTAATGCTGACCCATCACTGAATCGACGTTTCATTGATACAATGTTTGATCTGCCAAATCGGCAGCTCTTACCTTCCAACATTCCTGCGACATTTCCCGGGCGGAGAATAGTTTATTATGTAGCTGTAGCGCCGGTCGCATAATAATTGGGACAGGTGGTTGGCACAGAAACGTTAGAAGGTAAAAACTGGTGTATGACCAGCATCAGTGGAACAACTCCAGTTTCTTAAGATAAGTAAATAGACCCCAGTATGGGTAAATAAAACTGTAGAAGTATTAGTATGTAGCATTTCATTTTGTGTGTTTTACTTATACAATTGTGACTTTATCCCACAGGTGTTCCCCCTCCTCTGCAACAGCAGCAGCAGATAAAGCCGTGTATAAAAGTGGAGCCTTCCAGTCACTACAGTAACTTTAAATACAATGGGAATGGAGTAGTGGAGAGTTACTCAGTGCTGGGCAGCTGCAGGCCGTCTGACCCCTACAGCATGAACAGCGTTTACTCCTATCATTCTTTCTATGCACAACCTAATCTGCCTTCCATGAATGGCTTTCATTCAAAGTTTCCTCTTCCTCCCTTTGGATATTATGGCTTTCCAAGCAATCCTGTGGTTCCCAGCCAGTTCATGAATTACGGTACCAGTGACATGAGAAACAGCGGGTGGATGAACAATGCATTTGAAAAAAAAACAGACTTACAATCATTTGCAGAAGGGGTGAGTCATAACTATGGGAGTGAATTAGCAGAGCAGAACTATAGGAGAACAAGCGAGGTTACACATCATTACGGTCTCCAGGATCCTACCAACCAAAAATCGGTTAGTGTTTCTCAAAGGACTGGCCCTGTACACATGGACACCAATCCATATTCACAGAACCTTTCCTGCTATAACAAAATCATTAAGCAGGAGCCTCTAAGTGATCTGCCTCATGTGGATCCTTTCCAGAGATCAAACAGTGTCCATGCACCAAGTCCAGGATTAAATCTCTCATTACAGACCAATGATCAGACCTCATACAAAGCAAACGGTGCTCTAACATCTTCAGAGAGGACTAATGATGGAGGTGCCATGTTTTTTTCTGGAGAAAAAAATAGCTTAACAAGTGATCCAGAGAAAAGAGATTATTTTGAGCCCCATGTAAATTGTGCACGACTGAAGGATAAGCAGTGGAATCCATATGGCATGGATGTTCAAATGGGAAGGGATTCACAGTCTCCCAGAAAAGTTTGGAGCTCTTGCAAGCTAAGTGATAGTCCTGCAGTTCTGCCCTCTTCAGCAAGTACTCAGGAGAAGAACTGGAATTATATACAGGGATTAAAGGAGCCTCCATTGTTCCAAGAAAAGATTTGGAATTCAGTTGCTGCCAGTGGGCGGCGCAGTGCCACACCCAGTGGCAGGTGCAGTGTGACCCCAAGTGACCGATGCAGTGTGACCCCAAGTGACCGATGCAGTGTGACCCCAAGTGACAGGTGCTGTGTCACCCCTAGTGGTAGATGCAGTGCCACCCCTAGTGGTAGATGCAGTGCCACCCCTAGTGACAGATGCAGTGTCACCCCCAGTGACAGATGCAGTGTAACCCCTTGTTCTGAGCTTCAGGACAAAAACTGGGGAATGTTTTCTAATCCAGCAGTAAACTCTTTGAAGACTGACCCCAGTCAGAACCTTTGGGATCCCTATAGTTTAGAAGATAACATGGATGATGCTCGGTCAAAGAGTGTTAAAGAGGAGGACGATGAGGAAGTCTGGTCTGACAGTGAGCACAACTTTCTGGATGAAAACATCGGAGGTGTAGCTGTTGCACCAGCTCATGGCTCTATTTTAATTGAATGTGCAAGGAGAGAGCTTCATGCCACCACTCCACTGAAAAAGCCAAACCGATGTCATCCTACCCGCATCTCTCTCGTATTTTACCAACACAAAAACTTAAACCAACCTAACCACGGACTGGCACTTTGGGAAGCCAAAATGAAGTTGTTGGCAGAAAGGGCACGACAGAGACAGGAGGAGGCTGCCAGGCTGGGAATCAAACCAGAAGTAAAAGGATTTGGTAAAAAGAGAAAGTGGGGAGGTGCTGCCACTACAGAAACCCCAACAGTTGAGAAGAATGACATCATCCCAACCCGACAGGCAGCTACTATTTTAACAAACTCTTCTACCACTGCATATTCCTATGCCTATACTAAGGTTACAGGACCATATAGACGCTGGATATGAGATTTTAACGTCTATTCTTGTGGCCATTGTACCTCAGCTAACCCATGGCACTGTAATATATGGTGCTACTTTTATGGTGCTTTTCACTTGTGTACTGCCGGGGGAATTCCCGCTCATGTGCACATTTCCCAGGACTTTAACCCTCTAGGCAAGAGAACTTTTACTGTATGATGTTTATTTTGTTCCTCATCAATCTTAAAAAGATTTATATTTCAGCATTTTTAAAAGCATAATCTACAACAAATTCTAAGTGGAAAATCACGGCATCCTTAATGAAACAAATCCCCACCCCCACCCCACCTCCGATGCAACGTTTTTTTTAATCATGTTCAAATATGTATTTTGTGGACATTTTACAACACCACGGTGCATCATTTTTAGCTTTAGTAATTTTTTTTAAGTACAACTCAAGGGTCTTCAAAAATGATCCTGGATGAAACTGAATAAAGGATGCCGATCACAGATCACAGATACAGTAACCCTTTCACCTAACGAAGGTCCATGTAATATCCTGGTGTTTATTTATATGGAAATATCTGCTTTTAACTTTAAATTTTAAAGTCTATAAAATATGCAACCTGCTACGCAATCATTCAGATGTTTTTAAAAACAACAGGTAATATCTACAAGTCTGATTATGAAGCAATAATTTCTGTGATTCTTTTTTTTTTTTTTTTAAGAATTCTAATTTATTTGTAATATTCCTGTTTTAAACTTCATGCGAGTCGAAACAAATGAAATCTTTCGTTCGCAGTTTACGCAGCAACAACATCTGTATTTTTGCTTGTTACGTCTGCTTTGCCAGGTGTTGCAGCAGGTAAGAATTGGTGCAAAACAGGACAATAACCCATTGTGTCCCATCATCCTTTATATACATATATAGGGTGATGGGAATGACATAATAGGTTAAAGACAATAAAAAAGGGCTACTGTATCCTCCATCAAATGTGAACTGTGAAAAGCTAACATTACTGTCTGAATTTTACTGTTGATTTTTATGGTGCTGATGGGTTCTGGGCATTCTGTTTTCATGTATAATAATGAAACTAGCATACAGATTTTCTTTACATCATTTTTACCTTGGTGTGGGGTGGCTCATTCCTTCAATAACATTTTCATGCCTTCAAATTTTTTCATTGATTTCATTTAGTATTCCATCTCCTTGGGAGGGTTTGTGGTAAGAGCAAAGTAAGGAGGTTCGGAGGGTAAAAAAACAGGTGCTATGTGATGGCTCCTTTTTTTCTGGAAATTCAGGTGTTATCAAGATAAAGGAATAAAACAATAAATAAAACTTAAAAAAAAATCCTAAAATATTAAAGAAAGAAGCTAAATAAGAGAGAGTATTTTTTAAGACCATAGTCAGAATATGACTATTTAGATTTCTAAGAAAGATCATTTTATCTGTTTTAACATTTGAGAAAAAGAAAAAAAATAGTGTAAGGTATTGAGTCTTTCTGGGTCAGTGTTGTGATTTGTTTGGCGTCAATGCTGTTAACCACTCCAGGTTTTGAGGGGTTAATATCACAGAATGTAAATCTGTAGGTAACTCGAGGAGGCAAATTTTGCGTCCATTCGGTTTAAATATATCTTAACTTTTCCTAATAGATTTTAACTGAAAGGCATGGAGGCCGATTCCGTGCAGCTAAATATTTGAAACCATAAAACCTGTAAATAGCTTATTATTTTTCTGTTTTTATAATTTTATTTTAAAGCACTTTTTATCCTGCTGCAAAACAATTTTTGAAATAGACAATGGGAGAAATGTATATAGTGGTAGAGTATTTAACACAAGTGTGTCTGTCCTACCATTTACTATTATCTGCATTTTATCATATTTTTATGCCATGTTTTAATTTGTTAGATAGGAAGAGGTTGCTCTCATATTGGATAGAGCAAGAGTTAATACAAAAGAGCGATGTTTATCCACCCCATGAATTGACTATACCCCATGGTTGAATGATACTGAGTATCGATTGTTCTTTACTGTTTGACAGGGTAAGAGTTTAAGATAGTCCCCTCCTATTGTCACAACTCTGTCTGATGTTAAGAAGATATGGGCTGAATTAGTCAATAGAGCAGCAGTCTTGTGTGATTTGTAGTGTGCCTTCATACTTATTCATGCAATCAATGTTCAGTATGCTGGCTTTCATATTCTGCTGTTTTTAAATGTAAACGTTTATTATCCTGCAGATTTTATCCCTGCTATTGAGTAGCACAGTACGAGTCATTCATCCTCTTGCTCGCTAAATAGAATTTCCAAGAGCAAGCAGACCTCATAGTCAATGCAGGACACTTAATTTATTCAAAATTGCTGCATCCTGAGTTACAGAATCTAGGATGCCTTAATCAGAACCGTCCTGTGTGTGGATATATTGGACTATCAATCAAACCTCATCTTAATGCTAAATCAATCCCCATAATTACATATTATTAGGAACTATAGCCTAAAGTAATATTTGTTGCTCTGAACTTAGTCTCTTTGGAAGCCAGCAATTAAGATGTGATTGGCTGAACTTTAAAAGTAATGTCAAATGAGCAAGATCATCAGGGTTTGCATATATATCTGCTTGTCCTGTCCTGTGTATTCCAATTTCCAGGTCTTAATAAGTGTTCTTATCCATCTGACATGTAATAGTGCTGCTTCATGCAATCGTTTCTTGCTGTTAAATAATTGGGTCCCCTACAGCTGAATTTAGGATTCATTATACTTAGAATTGACTAGTTTTAAAATCCCATTCTGTTGGCTTTTTAAAGGACATTGGAGTTTGAGTAACGCTCTCATCTTGTAAATATGATTGATGTTTTAGAAATGAATAAATGACCGTGATAGCTTATTTTTGATAATGATTATTCCCTTCAAGTCCCTTCCCATCCCTCCAAATTCCTCTTGTGAAGATTCTAGTGGTGTTTTAACTACTAAATTATTTATCTAGTATCAGTTGTTCAATCCAAATGAATAAAAGCTTACTTGTACAAATAAGGGGGAAGATGTATTTTGACCTGTAAGGTTGCTACCCAGTATTGTAGTGAGCACACAGATACCTACGTGTTTCTGTTTAAATGAGATTATCTTTGGGTTATTTATTAAGTGGTGCAATGTGGAAAGCGTGTTGGTCTCTAATTCTCTTTAATTTGAATGAATGGCATTGTTTAGAAACCAAGAATAAGTATGTCTTTAGAAATATTGGCAGCAACGAGTCTAATATATTAAATATAGTGCTTATGCCGCTTATCACATAACCATCGTAAATATAGTCTGAGGTGTACAGTTAAAAAACAAACTTTTGCAGGGTTGTATCAATCACTTATATAGCCTCCTTTGTACCAGCATATACCTCTTTCTCCAAAAAAGAATTTTTCTAAATAATGAATTAAAGAACAGCGGCAAAAACAGTAACAGCTTAGTATGTGCATAAGGTTAGGGAATGTAGGTGCTTGATCCCTTAAACTGTTCTTAAAGTACAACTATACTGTAAAAATTAGTACCTATGGCAGGGAGGTAGGATTGATTATTCCTACCTGACAATATTGATTTGTTGAGGAGCTACTGCATGTACAGTTTTCATCTGCCAGGTTAGTGCCCTGTACCTTCCTGTATTAAATATAGTACTCTCGGGAAGACTGGCAGAAGCAGTTTTGTTTATGTTGCCACTCTTCATAGAAATTATATTAGGAGGTAGAAAGTACCAATCCTACCTCCCTGCCCCAGCTACTTTTCATTTTAACTGTTTTTGAAAAAACACGCTATAGTTCTCCTTTAAGCTACAATGCCCATTATTGGCCAAAAGTTAATCCTCCCTGTGAAAAATAGTTCCCCCTAATTATGGTAACAGTTTAAATCATTTAAAAATGTTCAGGTTACTTAATTCTTTATATGAGTTGGTTAATATCAAAGTAGGGAGTTTATTGCTCACTTTTTACCCAGGCTTTTAAAACTAGTAACTGTGGACGAGAAAAACTGGAACAGATACAAATGTTTTTTTGGGGATGGGAAAAATTTAAATATTGTGGCAGTGTTTTAAATCTTGTTTTACACTACATCCAGCCTACCTCAGATCCCTTACTTAACCCTTTAGAAGTCAGGAAAAGCCCCCTCCTACCCCTTTACCCCGAGTGCCTGGCACTGAAAGGGTTACAATCTGCATGCCTAACACCATGATCTATGCACAGCTTCATAGCTAGATCAGCTTATAAAATGGTGTGTTTTGTAATGAATATATCCATATTTTTATTCTATAAAAAGAAGTAAACCTAAACCCCTGTTTTCCATCATGTCTGTTAGAAAGTGCTTATTAAAACAAATAATTTAGTATGGATGTTGCAAATTGAGACTTTTTACCAAAACCATTTTAGTAGCAATGTATCAATTTCACCCAAAAGATAAATTAAGGAAGTACTATTAAGACATTTAACAAACCGTACTGGGGCTTTTCTAAAGGTTTGTGCTCTTAAATCTACAGCACCCAATTGGATATTACCTGGTCTACTACAGTTAGAGAACATTTGATAACATCTAATTGTTTGCTACAGATTAAGAGCACAGGCCTCTTAGTACACAAGCCCCAGTGTTTCCTTAAGAGACTATAAATTCAGAACTATATTCTCTGTGTTATGTTGCTGCTTTGTTTTTCAACCAGACCAAGCTTTTTTTTACTCACTGCAGATTGTGTGTAACTTCTTATGAACTTTAATATTTTTAAGTATTTATTACACTGAATTATTGCATGACTGCAGTTAATAGGAAAAGGATGCTTACAATCAAAATTGTATTTAGGCTACTTTGCTTTGCTTGCTAAAAAAGAAAATCAAAGAGAGAATATTTTTTTCAGCCAATTTTGATAGTTAATAGTTTCGATTAACCCTGTCAGAAAAGTTAAATTGTTAATGTTCAGTTCCAAAACGAAAGATCCAATCCCTTTATGGCATACTGGAAATATCTAAATTATACTTGGTGCTAAATCGTCTGCATGTACTGTATAATTACATCTTTATACAAATGCACAAGGTGCTGATTTAGTGATCACGAACTCTGGTCAACTTAAAGGGGAATGTTAATAGAAAAATATATGCAATTTTAATTCTGAACTTTTAAACTTGGGTCTATATATAGCTCACATTATCAAATACACATCAACACGTTCTTGCCTTTCTCATTACTTTGCAATATGGGTTTGCCATTGTAAGTTTATTTTTACAGTGGTTGGCTGCTGTAATAAGTCTTAAGTCACACATAAAAAAGGAGATATAGATTAATGAGCAAAAATGTATACAACTGTTAAGGAATCCAATTTGTAAATACAGTAACATTAATGGTTTAATATTCCCTTCAAAACAAGATTTGATTTACTATTGTTTGACTTAATGGCTTAAGCATGGATTTGTCTAATTAATTGAACATGATTGGCAAGCCACCACTGCTAAGAAATGGAATTTACGAAGACAGAATGTATTTAATGCTTTTCACTTAGGAACAAACAATTCTTGGTGCTCTACGTCAGTAGAACGAACTCCCTGCAGGCTGAAGCTCTGTCTGATGTTCGTTCTACAATACCTGAAAAGCTTAAAAAATATAGAAAGCATCAGTTGTTTAGTTTTTTTGTTCACATATTCCCATACACACGCCTAAATGTGGCAGCCAAAATATCACTCACAAATTGGTTTCCTTCAGAAATCCTTATTGTGACTTGAGGCCTGAAATTTCCATATAGTGCTTAGTCCTACACAGTGTAGGACATAATGGTGCTCTATGGTGCTATATTGGGAATTCTAATGGGGATACAATGTTTTTATGCCTTATGGAAATGTTTTGCTTATATCATGTCGCCTCTGTCAAAACAGAGGATTCAGATTACCAGCATTGTCTTAAGAATAGGGGATTTTTTAAATTCAACTAAGGCGCTGCAATCGCTTTACCTTCACTTAAATTTAATAAGAGATGTATCCAGGGGCATCATGCTTTAAAGGGCATTTCCACCCCTTTTTCAAAAATTTAGTATCTAACAGAACACCCCCCAAAAGCTAAGATCCGTTTTACTTTACAGTTTAGAAAGATGCTGCCACGCTGTGTAAGAAGCCTTACAAACCACCGATCCAGCTCTGCAGTTCACAGCTTCTTCCTGGTATCGGCCGTCAGTTGATGGCCAATGGTTGACGGTCATTACTGAAAGAGCCTCTGCTACTGCTGCTCGTGCACGTAAAGGGCACGTGCAGTAGCAGCAGAGGCGTGGGCTAAGCAGCGCTGGATCGGTGGTTTGTAAGGCTTCTTACACAGTGTGGGAGCATTTTTGCAAACTGTAAGTTAAACGGATCTTAGCTTTTGGGGGTTGTTCTGTTAAATACTACATTTTTGAAATAGGGGTGGACATGCCCTTGAGAAAAATATTGTGAGGCTGGAAGGTGAATTTCTAGGTAATATGAACCGTTGTTGGTGCATGGATAAATTCTTTTAGCAGGTTTATTGGATGAATAAACTCCCAGCCATGTTCACTTGGGAAAAGTTGGTTTAAATTGTCTTTGGTGCTCTACAATTTTATTAGCTGTTTATGGTGCTTTTGACAACATATACTAAAAGAATTAATAAAATAGAAAAGCCTAGACATTTGTAGGGCAGGTTGCTGCACTGGACCATTATTAACAACATACCGGTACCACAGAATAGTATGTGCCATTTTAACAAGTACCAAATGCAATAAAGGCCTCACTTGCCCTACTGACTCCAGTTTGTTCAAATCTGAGAGAAATCGCATGCAAATTAACACTGATCTCATTTTGAAATGTAAATTTCATGTAGGTTCAGGCTGGCCTTATTTTAAACCTTAACAAAGAACATGAATTTTAATTAAAGAAACTTGATTGAGAAAGCGTATATTGATAGAAATGTATACTGTATATGATCATGAATGATTTCTAAAAAGCAAAAACAAAACAGGCCAATAAAAAGAAATTTAGTTCTTGCTCCTAAGAACTTACAGAAACAGAGATGTTAAAACTGCAGCCCTTCAGATGCTTTTTAGAACTCCCAGCATGCATTGGCTGCATTCTATCAAGGCATGCTTGGAGATGAGGTTTCTAAACATCTGGACATACCTGGTCTAGAAGGTGAGAATACAGATTATACTGGTAATTGTTAGAGAGGCTTTTGTGCCTGAAAATGTATTTGGGGCTATTAAGGTCTAGCCAAAATACAGATGCAAATGTGTACTTGGTAAAATGAAATTATAAAGGAGAATTATACTCATGCAGTAACTGATCGTTTTCAAGCTTCTCACCTTGTTATTAACATATGTTCTCCAATATTATAGGTGGGAGTATGGCCAGTGACGACGACTGTGGGAGGAGCTAGAAAAAATATAGTTACTGCATGAGTATAATTCTCCTTAAAACGCTGGTTTCCAGTATTTGCAAGAGACATTCTTACTTTAAAATTTGCTAAACATTAAACGATCCAAAATGTTGGGTTAAAAAAAAATCATTGTTTCTTAATTAGGAAAATTAAACTGGTTTTAAGGGGTTATATTTTTTTTTTGGCTATTGTCAAGAACCAATGCTTCAGTTGTGTGTCAATATCTAAAATCTTGCTTGTTACATTACATTCTTTCTCCCTATGATAACTTTGCTTGCATATACATAAAGCATTCATAACTCTGCCTTGTTTACTGTATGTACTACAAAACATTTATACTTTAGTGTTGGTGCTATGTTTTTTGGGATTTACTTAATTTATTATTTAACATTGTACAGAAACCAAATTGATATCATGTTCTGCCTTGTTTAAATAATTGCCACAGCTCTCATCCTTTTTCCTGAACTATACCTCAAATTTTGATTCCCCCCATCAGGATTTAATATTCTGTATGATTAAAATTGGAAATTGATTATTTTAGATTTCATTTTTTTTACAGAATATACATGTTTTAGACAACAGTCCTCACTTGAAGAATTTAACATTTTTAAATAGTATTCTTGTTTTTTAACTTGAAATAGCTTTGATTCATGCAGATAAAAGCAAGCTTGGTTTATTAGATTTTTTTGTTAATAAACATGTTTTACATCAATCAAGGATAGTCCTTGAGTTTAGAAATCTGGATAGCCACCATAAATATATTCTTCCTGACATGCAAAATGATTAATACCATTAAATCATTAAAGCAGATTTTATATTACACTGCCAAAACCATTTTAAGCCAGCCCAAGATTATAGAACATTGCAGAAATTTGTTGGTGCATAAGATGTTTTCCTGTTAATAGTATTTGGTAGGATTGCAAAGCTTAACACTTAAAATTGTTATATATTTATACTTTTGTGGTTTATTATGTTATCAGGGATAATTAGAACATACAGTTTACCACCATGTTTCATCTTTACAAAATAATTTCTTCAGGGATATTTCTCAAAATCCATAAATATTCAAACAGCATTCAGCTAACAAATTCTTTGTATGCACTGTGTCAAACAAAAAAAGAAGAAATAAATAAAAGTTTAAAAATTGTACATCTTAATAATGACTTGTCCATTTTATCTTTATGTATTTAAGTCTTTTCAACGCTTGAAGGGATTGATGCCAATGGCATTCCCCAACCCCCACCCCAGTAGCATTGGAAAGTGTTTAAAAAAAACAAAAAAAAAAAAACAGGTTGGTTTTGTGGTATAAATAAATGCAGTATAGTTAACTAGACAGTAGGTGTGGATGTAATTGATTTCATGTCTTTTAAGTTCACTGGTTAACAAGGTTCTCCAATGGAGCTAAACTTGGAAGCCACACTTGAATCTCTCTCAGCTTGTTACTGTGGTTACTTGAAAAAAAATTCAATTTATTTTGGGGTTGATCTGATGGATGGTAGATATTACAGTGTCTGAAAACAGTAGGATTAATAAATGTGTATTAAACTGCAGATATGGCTAGAACAGTAAATTGATGCTGATAATTTTGTATAATTTTCCATGTTTTGTATTTTTCCCCCAGTTTCATTTTCTCCCTATCCTTGTGTTCTGGTTTTTTTTTTAGGATGCCTAAAAATTGCAAGTATGAATCTTTATTTTTTTTTTTTTTCTATTTTTTTTTTTATTATAATTTTCGCAAACACCTAGTTTGTGAAATGTATTATTCCTGATAACTAAAATATTGTGGGTGTTTTAATAAATTTTATATTTATTTTTTGCACTCAAACTGTGTTCCTTTTTTTTTCTCTTTTATTTTGTTCTAAATATGTTGAATATGTAATAAACACTCCCACACAGAATTTCTTGTAAGGCTGTGTATATAAGGGTGGGTATTCCTAAACTAATAGACAGAAATATTGATTCATATTGATTGAATACCATTCAAAGACTGCAAGATTAGCCTTAAAATCAAGTGGGAATGATCAGTCGATTGGCTTAATATCAGCCCGTGTACACAGCCTTATACACACATGCGATTGCAGGCGGTACAATGCGTATTAATGGCAGTCTTGTCCAACGATCATGTCATGTATGGGCACTTAATTGGCCATTTGGTCGGGCGGCCTGGCAGATCATCAACGAGGCCTGACCGAGAGGCTGTTTCACCCATCGAAGCACCCATACATTGCACGATCGTTGTCCGAAACTGCTGTTCATACACATTCTGCTTCACATGTTGGCTCCTGTGATGTGCATGAATCTTAAGTCTTAACATTAGTTACAGTCCATTTATTTGTGTTACTACTTGCATAACTTATTTGGTGACTTTTTAATTATTAAATGGTGACACGGTGATGATACAAACTACAATCTTGCATCAAAATCACAGGAAAAGCCCCAATGTTATTTTTTGTGTTTGGAATTCAAATTTAGATAAAGGCAAAGTATGTGTTTCTAGACACAAATGCATGCAAGTACTGTATCAGGGTTATTCAATAAAAGTTCTTATCGTTTAAAATGGTGCTAATTTTGCCCCAACTTTATTGAATCTCCCTGATAGTGAATTCCATGTTGCTGCATTTCTCAGAAAGCGTGCAATTGGAAAACGCATACAGGCTTATTTATGGGGCAAAAATGTACTTGTGCAGTTTATGTACAGCAACCAATCAAATGTTTTCTTTCTACTAGTCTACTACAGTATTACAACATCTTGCTGGTTTCTGCAGAGTAAAGCTGGGCACTTCCAACCGGCTGGCCAGGAGGAAAGACTGTTGGTCACAGAAAAAGTAGCCACGGTTAGTCCTGGAAAGCATCCAAATTATTGGATGGTGTGTATCCAGCTTAACACCACAGTCAATGGTGTTCTATATTCTATATCAAACAGTGAATATTCTATTTCAAACGGAATATTCGATATTGAACTTCAAATATTCAATACCGAAAGCAGAAAACAATCAGATCTTCGGCTCCCATTGACTTTAGAAGTTAGATGTCAGAACAAAATAATGTTTTGAACATCTCTTCTTCTGAGTTACCCATGTCGGTCTTAATAAGTGCAGTTAAAACCCAGTACTCCACTGGGTTTTTATTATTTTCCTCAATCAAAGCTTTCAATCTTCCCCTGCTACTGTCTTGGCCCAGCCTACTCCCATGTCCTGGATTTCTTCAATAGGAAGAAGTCTTCACATTTGCCTGTCTAGAACAATGCTGGACTGAGAGAGGGGCAGGTTGAGGCAGGATAGTAGTTTGGTGGGAGCTTTCACAGCTTTGATTTAGGTAAATACTATAAACTCTGGGATGAGGGTGAATGGGCAAAGTTTGTGGGGGATGGTTTACCATGTTTCGCCCAGTGCCCCCCACAGACTTTAAACCAGTCCTAGTTACCACAAATACCAACCTGCTGAAATCTAGTTAAAGCTAGGTACACACAGTACAGATTTCTGAAAGATGACAGACAGGATCTGCAAGATCCTGTCTGCCATCTTTCAAAGATCTGCATACACACAGTCCCGAGCGTTCTCCCTATAGGGAGAACTGTGTGTTTCCATCGGCCGCGCTAGACTCCTATAGGGAGATTCCCCCAGTTCAGGATGCTGTAGTGTTCAACTTTCCCTCACTACAACATCCCTGGCCACTCATTGGCCAGCTCCCCTAAGGGTCAGAAACAACAAGGTCCCTGAAGACAGGCTACAATTGGCCCAGCTCCCCTGGGACAGAACACTCCAAACCCCCTAGTGACACTAGTTCATTGGTCAGGGGACAGAACACTCCAAACCCCCTAGTGACACTAGTTCATTGGTCAGGCAGGTAGAAGGGGCCGGGTTAGCAGGGTACATATACAACCCACAATCAGCTCCCCACTCACCAGCCAGTCCCTTGTCAGCCTGAGCAACATGTCCAGCACAGCGGATCGGATCGCGGAATGGCATTGGCTAGAGGTCTACCCAAACCAGCAGAAAGCTTCCATAATTAAAGAAGGTTTTTTAAGAGGTTTCCGCATCCCACTTGACAAAATAAGACCTACTGTAGTAGTCCCAGATAATCTAAAGTCAACACGAATCAACCCTGTCATCGTTAGGTCCAAAATTTACAAAGAGCTAGCTTTGGGAAGGATAGCTGGTCCCTTTAGTAGTTACCCCTTTCAGAAATTTAAAGTTTCCCCATTAGGCCTAGTCCCCAAAAAAGAACCCGGAACCTTTCGGCTAATACACCATTTGTCATTCCCAGCCGGGGACTCAGTCAACGATGGGATTAGCGAACAGCTCAGCTCAGTAACATACGCATCCTTTGATTCCGCTCTGGAATTACTAAGGCAGTGTGGCAAGGGGGCCCTAATGGCAAAATCCGATGTCGAGGCAGCCTTCAGACTGTTGCCTATTCATCCGGACTGCCACTGGATCCTAGGTTTCCACTTTGATGGACAGTATTATTATGATAAATGTTTACCAATGGGGTGTTCATTGTCTTGCTCCTACTTTGAGCTGTTCGCAACCTTTTTAGACTGGGCGGTGCGTTATGAAACCGGGACCCCATTTGTCACTCATTATCTTGACGATTTTCTATTCGTCGGCCCCAAAAACACATCCACTTGTCAAATTTTGCTGAACACCTTCCTGTGGTTAGCAAAACAATTCGGTGTCCCTATAGCAACGGACAAAACAGTAAAACCAAGCACAGTCATACAATTTCTAGGGATCTAAATCGATTCCGAAACAATGCAATTTAGTCTCCCCACAGACAAACTCCTCAAGCTCAAACACCTTGTAAACAGGACAGTAGGAGCCAAAAAACTACAACTAAAAGAAATTCAATCACTATTGGGGCATTTGAATTTTGCTACCCGAATTTTACCCGCTGGTAGAATATTTAACAGGAGGTTGATAGACTTAACAATTGGCATAGCAAATCCCACACACCATGTTCGGGTGACGGCAGAATGTAAGGAAGATCTTAGAGTTTGGCAACAATTTCTAGAGCATTTTAACGGCCAGACATGTTGGCAACATGAGTTCGCTGATAGCGATTCTTTACAACTGTTTACCGATGCGGCAGCATCGGTAGGCTACGGAGCCTTCTTAAACGGTAAATGGTCAGTGGGCAGGTGGCCATCCAGGTGGGTGGAATGTGGGTACACAAAAAACCTTCTGTTATTAGAAATGTTCCCAATAATAGTAGCTATAGAACTATGGGGGCCCCAACTAAAAAACAAACGGATCCTATTCCATTGTGATAACATGAGTGTGGTGCAAGTCATCAACGGCCTATCCTCACGGTCTCCGCCCGTTCTCAAACTGCTCAGACACTTAACATTACGGTCACTACAATTTAATATTTGGTTTAAAGCGAAACATATTAGTGGCATAGACAATAAAACAGCAGATTCTCTATCTCGCTTCCAGTTCGGAGCATTCTGGGAACGAGAGAACCAGGCGGACTCAACGGGGATACTTTGTCCAGAATACCTATTGGAATTGATATAGAACCATTGAAAAAAGTACTGTTAGACTCATTGTCACCAAAAACCTGGAATGAATATATTACAGCATGGAATACTTGGGTAGAATTTAAATCCCAGAGTAAATTGTCAATGTACATCAACAATAGCAATCTCTTTATTTGTCACTTAATGGATTACGTAACCACCGGCTATTCTCTGTCTTACCTGAGGAAGAGAATAGCTGGAATTTCATTCATACTGAAACTGAGTGGGGAGCATGATTTTACACGTTCATTTATCATTAAACAAATATGTAAAGGCCTAGCAAAAACGCGAAAATCAATAGATCAGAGACGCCCCATCACCCTACCATTGCTAGAAAAATTAGTCTGGGTCCTGATATTCTCTGTCTTACCTGAGGAAGAGAATAGCTGGAATTTCATTCATACTGAAACTGAGTGGGGAGCATGATTTTACACGTTCATTTATCATTAAACAAATATGTAAAGGCCTAGCAAAAACGCGAAAATCAATAGATCAGAGACGCCCCATCACCCTACCATTGCTAGAAAAATTAGTCTGGGTCCTGAGAAAGGTCTGCTTTGACAGTTATGAAGCGACATTGTTCAGTTGTATATTCACCCTGATGTTTTTTGGGGCACTACGAGTTAGCGAGGCAGTTTCACCCAGTAGAACCACTCCTGGCGGCATTAAGGATACAGACATCTCACTAGCGCAAAACAAACTTCGCATATGTCTAAAACATTCAAAAACGGACAAACTAGGAAAAGGGCTGATTTCATGGCTAGGCCCATTTTCCATGCCTGAACTTTGCCCAATTAACAATTTCAACACATTCAAAGCTATCCGCCCTGAAATAGACGGCCCATTTTTCATACACAAAGACAGGTCATTTGTCTCGAAATACCAACTAGGAAGGGTACTGAGCCTATGTCTAAAGTCCTTAGACATCCCAGAAGGGGACTTCAAGTCTCACTCCTTTAGAATAGGAGCTGCAACACATGCATCAATACTAGGTCTACACCCAACCAGCATAAAACGCATAGGTCGCTGGCAATCTGATAGATTTAAGACCTATGTTCGCCCAGAGTTAGCCCTTAACGATTAACTTATTTTTACAGGACAATTGGTCAATATATGGATCGTCGGGCACTCTTTCATCTACTGGGCTAACTGAAGGTCGGAGAAAAGGGTTTACAGATGTAACCTAAATCTCGACAAAACAAAATATGTCATACATTGGATGGGCTTAAGGGGCATGAACTGGGACAGCTTAATACCAGCCTTATCAAGGTTGCATATGTCTAAAACATTCAAAAACGGACAAACTAGGAAAAGGGCTGATTTCATGGCTAGGCCCATTTTCCATGCCTGAACTTTGCCCAATTAACAACTTCAACACATTCAAAGCTATCCGCCCTGAAATAGACGGCCCATTTTTCATACACAAAGACAGGTCATTTGTCTCGAAATACCAACTAGGAAGGGTACTGAGCCTATGTCTAAAGTCCTTAGACATCCCAGAAGGGGACTTCAGGTCTCACTCCTTTAGAATAGGAGCTGCAACACATGCATCAATACTAGGTCTACACCCAACCAGCATAAAACGCATAGGTCGCTGGCAATCTGATAGATTTAAGACCTATGTTCGCCCAGGGTTAGCCCTTAACAATTAACTTATTTTTACAGGACAATTGGTCAATATATGGATCGTCGGGCACTCTTTCATCTACTGGGCTAACCGAAGGTCGGAGAAAAGGGTTTACGGATGTAACCTAAATCTCGACAAAACAAAATGTCATACATTGGATGGGCTTAAGGGGCATGAACTGAGACAGCTTAATACCAGCCTTATCAAGGTTATCGGCCAGGTGGGGGGTATCGATTGCCCACCCCTGCTATAGGCTTTAAGAACTGGTCTAAAAAAGGAATAACCTATTGCAGTAGATTGCCTTTTGATTTTGTATTGTTTTGAGGCTTAAGTTGCCCTTTAAATGGAAAGCAGAATTCCCATACAGATGTTTGGAAACTACAACTCCCAGCATGTTTTAGTTGCTGGGAGTTGTAGTTTTCAAACATCTGTTTGGGAATTCTGCTGTCCATTTAAAAGGGCAACTTAAGACTCAAACAATACTGAATCAGAAGGCAGTAGTGGTCATAGTTCCTAACCTCCTGCTTATACTCGAGTCAATTTTTCCTACTTTTTTTAGGTAAAAAAAAAAGGTACCTCGGCTTATACTCTAGTATATACAGTAAGAGTGCAGTGAAAATTTGTTGATTGTTACAATACGGATATACCACTTGCACCAGGGCATGTAAAGGTTGTGAGAAGGGAGTTCCTGCATTTCTGCTTGATTATATTTATGTATATTTTACCATTAGTTCCCTTTTAAAAATCATATTCCATCCAAGTTAATGAATACTTTTATTACATATACTTATCGCAGTTTGCATACATTAAATGTGGAATTTTCCCATTAAGAAAATAAACACAAAAAATAAGTTGTTTTTTTATTACAATGCTCATTAAACAAACAGAACTAAACATGAACAATTTTTATAGAAATAACCAATTTTGTATGCAACTGCCATATTATAACTCTTTGAACATATAAACATCCCCATTTTAGCTGGCACAAAGCATAATCAATATGTAAAAGCACCCCCTAAAATTCTGCTTAAATGGTCCCCTTCCTGCAAACTAGATTACCAATACTGGTAAAAGCAGGGATTTTGTGGAAACAAGAGCTGGAATACTAGGTGGGATGTGAGTTACAATTCAATCCTTTGGCAGTAATTATAGCATGGTACAGACAAGTAAATTAAACACAGCTGTGTTACAAGCAGACAAGGTGATTTAATACCTTACCCCTTTTTTTACATCATTTTTATAATAATTGCTGGTCTAGAACTAATACATCAACTGTGTACTCCAGAGTTCATAACTGAGAAACTGGCAACATTGCTGAAAAATCACGATGCTTGTGGATAAGATCCCTGAAGTCGGCACAAAGTTCCTCTGGATCTCGAGGAAGGAATTTAAAAGGGAAGTAAAATGAAAATCTAACCCACCCCCCCCTCACTTAAGTTGTACACAGGGTGAAGACCTAAAAGGCTATGTCCTCACCCCTGAGGGTACAGCTAGCAGAATGGGTTCCCATCTTTTAGGTACCTTTGACACTACAATCAGGGCATGTCCCCTTCTCAAAGCCACTGATTCAGTTAATTCAATTCCAATGGGAGGACAAATTTCTTGTAGAGCCTGTCCTTCCGCTGGTTAAAACGCAATTTGTAGAGGGGGCAGGGCCAGACCGGAATGAAGAGGGTAAAATGTGGACATAGCATTTTGGGTCCTAACCTTGGGTACTGGTTAAGATGGGGTGTTTGCATTAGTTCCCCTTCAAGGCAATATTCAAACTGTATCATGCATAGTTCAACATCCCTGATTGTGCCAGTTGTGAGTGAATAAAAAGTTCATAGCATTGTTCTTCTCAGCAGGGCCGCACAGAAAAACATTTAACCTGCTTTCCTACCATTGCTAGCAATGTATCTTGAGAATCTATAGTTAAGGCTCTGAGGCAAAGATAAAAGTGCATCTAAGTTAAGAAAATAGTTAATCCTTTATTTCACCACACAAAGGAGAGTAAAAACTAAAATGGTTCAAGCCCTAAATACAAATCTTTTAAGCCTGAGTGAGGTGTAAAAAGGGTTGGAAAAAGGACGTTTTAAAGCCTCTTCCAAAGATCCCAGATTCAATGTGGTTTCTTCTCTCTCAAACAGTTTGCAATGATTCAACCAGCCTTCACTTTTACCAAAAGAAAACTAGTTGCATTGCCTCCCCCATTAACTGCCCACCAGGTTATCATTACATTTTGAGAGTATTACTTTCTGCATAAAAATAGTATCTAGTAGAAAATGTTTCTTGAAACAAATTTTCTTTTAAAAATATATATATTCTGTTTCTCAAAAAAAGTATAGATTTACTGAATACGTTTTGTGAATATAGGAGGTTTTAAAAATACATTTCAATAATACAACCCAACACTGGGTTAGGCCAATTAAAACTCACCAATTCCTTAAACAAGCCAGACTAGAATGAATTAAAAAAAAAAAAATATATATAATCATCTTCTCTATTTAAATTATAGCGACGGGGAAAAAAATTGTAAAGAAATGTAAAGGAAATGTAAAGGTTTGTACAAACAGGCAATGAATGTGCACCCCCAATGAGAGGCAGCTTCCGGAGAGCATTACCTATGTGCATGCATTCACTTGGATGGATCTCGCCCAAAATCTTCCGTGTGTACGAACCTTCAATCATGCCAACAATGACAGATTTGACTTACCAGAACCATAAAATGTTAATCTAGCGAGACTCTTGTTCTTTTAAAATTTCATTCATGTCTGTTTTCTGAAGCACAAAATGTTTTGTTTCCTCAATGCAAGGGAAGGCCGAACACAAAGAATGAATGAACAGTAACCTGGTAAACTAAAAAAAAAAATCCATAAAAGACCAGAACACAATGTTTGTAAAACAATAAAATTGTAGGCTGCATGGTGTTTTTAAAATTGCTTGTGCTGAACACTTCCACCCTTTTACCATGCTCACCATCAGACGCATATTTACCCCCTTTTCCCTCAAAAACAAACAGCAGATTTTAGAAAGACTGGCATTTGAAGTGATACACTGTACGGAGTGCTTCTTTAAAATTGTTTTTCCCCACAAGAGTCCATAGTAAAATAACGCAATGCAATCTGTCACTTAGCTTAAGTAACAAAAAATCTCCAGTGAGTATTGTCCCTTCATAGTGGCATTAGGAATTCCATCAGGTAGCCAATTGTTACAGAATATGTGTAGGTTGCAGTTGGTACATGGCATCAGAGAGAAGAGTTTTCACACGGAAATTGGATTTA
The DNA here is from genome assembly GCA_019447015.1 of Hymenochirus boettgeri. Classification (NCBI taxonomy): domain Eukaryota; kingdom Metazoa; phylum Chordata; class Amphibia; order Anura; family Pipidae; genus Hymenochirus; species Hymenochirus boettgeri. Next base: position 225,028,791 of record CM033471.1, read on the forward strand.
CATCCGTTTCAAATCTATCTGTCTTTGGAACCCAGCTTTTCAATAAGTTCTTGAAGGGGTGCAAGCTCTCTGCGATCAATCAGGTTAAATTCCTGCAAGGAAGAGAGGCAAAAAGAAAGAAAGGCTTTATACCAACTCAGGAAACATACAATACAGTGATGCGGTTTAAAGTACAAATGTCATTTTGTAAAGAGCGCTAGTCTTACAGTTATCAATCCCTCGATGCAGCAATTATTTTACACACGTGTCTCCTTGCTCCTTGTTTATGGGCAGATTTATATTGCACCAAACAGAAGCACAAAACAACTTGCATTTAATAATGAGGGCTATGCGGTTTAAAGAAATTTATGGAGATGGCACAGGCACCGCAAACCCATAGTTACATAGTAAAAAGGTTGGTAGACCTACGATCTAGTAAAAACCCATTCAGCCATTTTTCTACAATATTTAAAGTGATAAATTAATCAAACACCTTCAGCACCTTTGTTTATCCAAGGAACTCATGCACTTGAGTGTAAAATGGGTGACCACAGAACAGATTGGTTCGATCCTTCCCCCAAAAATGCAATGCATGTTCCCACCTTTACCAACTCTAATGGGCATAGGTACAGCAATATTATTAGCAAAAACACAGTATTGCACAATTATTGCGCCATGTGTGGTGCTCGCCAATAAAACGACGGTCGGCCGAAAATCTCCCCTGGTGTGGGGCTGCCGGCCGTGAACGACCTCGATCGTCCAGATCGGAAAATCCCAATTGATCATGCAGTTCCCTATGGGACCACATGGTCGATCATTCGCAAATTCAGACGCATCTGCCTCAACCGTCAGTTATTTGTCCTGGCCGAGCGCGTCGCTCGGGATAAATAGTCCCTCCATGTTAACCCAGCCTTACACCTAAAATGTTCCCTTTCATCTTTAAGCATGTTAAACAAGCCCTCGCAAGACCCCTCTTGTCTAGCTAACCAAAAGCCTCTAAACTGCTAGAACTACTAGTCTTTTTTCAAATACAATTGGAGTGAAGACAACAGGGCACGAGGAAATTGCTGCTAGTTGTTTATTGCGATACACACGTTTCGGGTGTACAAACCCTTTTTCAAGTGTACTACTAGTCTTTTCCCGTATCACCAATTAAAGGGGAACTGTGGTCCAAAAATGACTAGGTTAATGGATAGGAATTGCTCTCCTGAGAATTTTTGCAATTTATTGTCATTGTTTATTTTGCATCGTTTTGAAGATATTTACATTTGTGTGTGATATGGCATCAGCATCACCGGGTCCCCTGCACTTTCTGCTCTGAAATCATGTCAGTGGATGACTGTCAATCTCTCCTCCTCCCCTTGCAGCCCTCCTTCTCTTGCAAGCCCCCCCGGCCCCTCCCACTCATGGACCCAAGGCCCCCCCTTACAGCCCCCCGTGGCCCCCCCCCCCCGCGGTTTCTGGGGCCACACAGACCCCCCCCCCCCCCCCCCCACAGAAAACTGAAAACAGCCTTTTCAGGCAGGTGGAGGAACAGCCTTAGGAATGTCACGTTCAGCCTCCCACCCATTAACTTTCTGGTCAGTAATTTCTTTATATCTTGGGCTGTGGAGCAGGTAGAGAGGTGGTTGATTGCTCGTTTTAAAGGTAGGAAACTGGACTTTCATATAAACTCAACTTGTTTGGAGACCACAGTTCCCCTTTAACTTCATACTCAAAAATGATTTAAGCTCTGCTGTCTGGATTCATCTTGCGCATTTTACGGAGACGGCTTTGTGTCAAGAAACCTCAATTAGCAGGTTTAAATCTATCCTTACATTCTACCTATCTGGTAACCAGCACAGTATACGATTGTTTATTTGCACTGCTTAAGACTCAATAATGCACTTCTACCCCTTCCTTTGGACCTGAATGTTACCCTCCTAACTTGATTGTATGCTCTACAGGGATCTCATTTTTTGTGGCAAGGCTCTAGCACAAATATAATTCTTGTATTTTGTAATTGTACAGAGCTAAGTACCATTCATTAAACACTTGCTATACAGGTACATTAAAACTCATGCTGCTTTCATGATACTTCAATGTAAAGTTTTCAATTTTTCAATCAGCACATCTGTTAAGCTTTCTTGGTATCTTCTTAAATAAATCTTGGACAGATACACAAAACCATAATTGTGGGATAATAAAGGTAAAGCACTTACAGTTGTTTTCTTTAATAGAAGACATACAGGGGGGTGTACAGAAAGGTGTATTGCCAGTGTACAGAGGGCACATTGGTTAGACAATCTGCTCTCCTTTGCACTGTTTAATCCAGTTTGTGTGAGGTCACTCAAAGTGCCACAATGCTATTGGTTGTGTGCACTTTTCCCCATGGAAGGTATATATAACAAACCCAGAGATAGTTACTACCACTCCTCAGTCCCTAAAGCCCATAATCCTTGCCTTCCAAAGCCCTCCACTGTACCTATCCTCCCCAGTTCATACCTCCTCTGAAAGCTCAGTTTGCTGGTTCTCACAAACAGGGGCACTAGTAAAATCAATGACTGGACTGTTATATAGTATCAAATAAAGTTGAGGTGCTCTATGATAAACAGCTAATAAATACACAAGAAAAAAATCATGGCACTCTCAAATATGCAAAAATATATATCTTTATTGATCAAGTTCACGATACCATAGCACAACTTGGACGGAACCTAGATGCTTACTGTGCTTATATAAAGTGACCTAGTGCTACATAAAGTGAAAGTGCAAAAAACAATGTGAAACCATAAACATCCCTTTAAAACATCACATAACCATGATGGGTCTGGGTTCTAACAGTAAGTAATATATACACTTATAATAGATATATCAAAAACATAATAGCTGGATGTAAGCAGTAAAAAAGATTAAAATAAAGCAGTAAGTCAAACCGTAAATACAGAGATGAGAGTTGTAGTTCAACTAGTACAATAGACTAATGTACCCTCATAAACTGCCCCAACCTATAAGTACTTGTAGCCCCACAGTCTAACTCCTCCTATAGTCTAAAGGGGGAGAAAGAACCACATCAATCAGGATGTCTGCCTAATGTCTCAGAAGCAAATGCACGGCATTGTAAGGAGGCATATACTTATGGTGATGGCCGAATCATCCAGAAAGAACCCATGTCATCTAGGAAGGATAACGCTGGACGCGTTTCGCCTGCAACCGGTAGGCTTCTACCGCAGCTAAAGCTTATAGGTCGGGGCAGTTTGAGGGTACATTAGTCTATTGTACTAGTTGAACTACAACTCATCTCTGTATTTACGGTTTGACTTGCCCTCTATCTTTACTGCTTTATTTTTATCTTTTTTACTGCTTACATCCAGCTATTATGTTTTTGATATATCTATTATAAGTGTATATATTACTTACTGTTAGAACCCAGAATGGTTAGCAGTCACAGGGGTGTGGTTTAACCTCCCATTTGGACTATCCCATACTAAAATAGGAATCTAAACTTTGTAAGTAAGTTTATACATTTTGTATACTTTGTCTTGTATCCAATACAAGTCAGTGCTATTCTTTATATACATTTATTGATGGTCATTTAAATGGTAATAGTGAGATCGTACACACATACATATACGCATTTCCTATATGTAATAGCCTATACCCCACCTCACTGGTAGCTCCTGAAAACTCAATGCTCTCCGATGAAGATATATTTATATAAAATTAAGGAGATATAAATATTTTTACACACACTTTAAATGTTCCCCTCTGGAGGAAGGACTGAACAATTAATCTATTTTAGGACACACCATGAACTGCATCCTGTACAAGAGGAGGAAAATTCTTACCACCATTCTAGTCTCTGACAGTAATCACCATCTTCCATTACCACTAAACTACTAAATGCATTTGTTCAAAGGAATGGTAAAGTTTGCCCACTCTGTTAATGTTAATCACGAAAATCTCCCCCAGAAGGTTGTAAAAAATGACTTTCCTTCCTTCTATCGAGGGGTGAGGCTTTATTCCTTCTCTGGCCTCTCCATCTTCAGACTGTAGCAATATACAGAAAGGCAGGGGAAACTAAAAACATTCTAAGCACCTTACAACTCATGTACCCAGCATGCATAGGGAAGACCGGGAAAAATTTAAATGTTAACTGAGACACCTGGAGGAAACCAAGAGCTATAGTGTGAAGAAGTCTGCATTTTCTCTAAACACAAAATGGATTCATGACATGATACCTGATCATGCTGGTTATTTCATGAAACATTTGATAAAACCTGCAATATTACACTTACAGTTTACCCAAATATATTGGTATTTAAAGGAAATGTTCACACAAAAAACTACAACCCTATTGCTAGATCACAAAAAGTAAATTAGAGTTAACTTAACTTCCAGAAATCTATGTAGAAAACTTTGCTTTTTTTCCAATCACAGGGTCTCCCATCCCCACTGGGAACATGAATGCCGAGAAGGTGCTTAAAGCTGGGACTCCAATTCTTTTAAAAGCAATAAAAAGCACCTTCCAAATTTCAGTTAATTTGACAGCCTGGTTGGAGAGCTGGTACAGATCTTAGATGATTTTCTCTCTAGAACCATGGTATATAGAAGAATGAGAGTTGCCTATTTAAATTACCTCTTTCTGGTCTACCAATAGAGGTGAAGTTGTTTTTTGGGTTAATACTCCCTTTAATAGTTTAAGCAATATTAAAGGGGAAGTTCAGTGCTATGATTTTCAGGAAGAAAAAAAAAAAGGGAGCAGTATTTTTTCATCCCAATGACCTTAATCTGCCAATTCAGATAAAATAAAAAACAACCAAAATACTGACTTCCTGTTTGCAGGACCTCTAGTAGAGACGGTTATGGTCTTGCCCTTGACCCAGCGCCTGGGTTGATTAAGTTGCTCAGTAGAGATCTGAGCATGTTTAACCCATCCAACAGCCAATCAGTAGAAATTACTGTTAAGAACATTCCAAGGATGTGGTGCATCCTAGGAAGAAGGACTGTTAGAACCTGAAATGTCAGCTCACTAATGTCAACAGCAGGGAACAGCAAAGGGTATGATAACTGATTTTTCAAAATGGGAGAGAACATGTAGAATAACTAAGAAGGCATTACACAAACTAACAATTCAACAATTATTGATAATTTCCACTGAACTGTCCCTTTAAAGGGCTTATTCACCCTTTTTTCAGTCACCTCGTCTATCTTTCTTCTATCTTCAAAGTTGTCCTTTCCCGTCATTTCTTAATAGTAGATTTGATGTATTTTTCTCCAGTCTTACATCCTTGTAAAGGAAGGAGTCTAATCACACCACATTCTAGGATACTGCATTCTCATCAGTAACAGTCAGCTGGATTTGGAATATTGCAAAAAATGAGTTGGATTGATCTGCTCTGAAGGTTTTTATTTACCTTCAGATAGGTACACCATTAAAGGTCATGTCCACCCCCCAAACCATAAATTAACCCAATACTGGCCCCACTATGTAGTGTGTAAAAATCCTTTCCTCACATCCCAGTTCCATCTGGTTCCCCTGTAGCGCCCCCCCCCCCCCCCCCCGTCCCAAAAACTGGCCAGCAGGAGTATAGCATAGTCCATATAGGACTGTCTCCCCTCTGGGAGAAGTTTGGCATGCGCAGTGCAGCCATTCTCCCTCTCGATTTTGTCTCCCTCCCCCCTACCATAAAACCCTTTTTGTAGTATGTACTGCCCCTTCAGCCAGCCCCAACCGCATAACTATTATTCACAGAAAGTGCCCCGATCTTTAACTTACCATGCCTCTCTCCTTCGCCGGTCTGAACTGCCTCTCAGCCAATCACAGACACGGCTGCCAGTCCCACCCCCTGCTTTCATTTCTGTGCAAGAAGAGGGCCGGGCGGTGCGGCGAAGGATAGAGGCATGGTAAGTAAAGATTGGGGCACTTTCTGTGAATAATAGATATGTGGTTGGGGCTGGGGGAAGAAGCAGTACATAATATAAAAAGTTTATTACAAGGGTGGACATGCCCTTTAAGAAATGCATTACACGGTGCCAAGATCAGGTTTACTTCATTATCCTCCTCCTGCAGCTCTGTGCTGCGTAACTATTAAAGGAGTAATATTAAAGAGTATGCAGATGAAATGCAATCTGTGAGAGCTTGTGGCAGATTTTAAGCAACAGTTTGGACAGATTGAAAGCAATCTTGTTGAGATGGTGACAGATTGCCTACCCTCCAACATTTACCTTTTAAACAGTGCACTATTGAGAAATGAATTGAACAAAGCTGGGCTAAGATTGTTAATGTAATTGTCCTCCCCATGCAGCTCTGCACTGTTTTTTTTATGTGTGTTCAGGTTTAATCTCATAACCTTCAACATCACCCCTTTACAGGTGTCACATGTCGCTGATAAATATATAGAGAACAGACCGTGATAACTACTATAAGCCAACTAAAGATGGCCTAATTAGCACAGCTCTTTGCAATGCATTTCACAATAGTGTACCAATATAAAAGAAAAATGTTGGAAGATATGCATCTGCTGGCAAATTAATTATTATCTGACAATATCCCAAATCTTCAGTTTTACATATTTTTGCAATATTCCAAATCTAGATGACTAGTTACAGACTTAAAAAGCAGTGTCCCAGAATGCAGTGTGATAAGACTCCTTTCTTTGAGGAAGGATGAGGAAGAAAGACTGGAAAATAAATAAATACATGAAATCAACTATTTAGAAATTACAGGGAAAAAAAGGCAAAAGACAACTTTGAAGGTAGATAAAATAAATAAGGGGAATGGGAAAAAAAAGTGCACATACCCTTTAAGGACAGCATGTGTTCTTACCTGCACAAAAAAAATGAAATGCTTAAATGAAGTGTTGAGATGTGCTTCCTCCTGTAACTGCATCACAGAGTCAAAGTGCTGGTGGTAAATGTGGGCATACACTCTGAAGAGGCGCTTTAAGATTGTCTTTGCAACAGACATGAAGTTCTTAGGGAATGGAACACCTGGAACAAAAACATTCCTGTTACTGAAGAAGTAAAAACAACATGAAATACACCCTAATAAAAGTAAATTAAGATCAATTCCTGCTTTCCACCCACACAGGGCATGCCTACTACCTACTAATGTACAAACTTACTTACGCGACTACTAGGGTCTTCAGCACAAGGCGTTATTTTTTTAAAGATTTATTAAAGCATCACAAATATGTACAAAAACAGTATATTAAAGAAGCAGCTCGATACGGATATTTTAGATTTTACATGTTTTTGTTAGGCTTTATTTTAACTTACCAATTTTAGAAGGAAAGAGGGTCTCATCATCAAGCTGGTCCTGAACCCAGGTCATCAAATAATCTATATACTTGGGAGCAGAACACTTGATGGGCTTCTTTATATTGGTGCCATCTGCCCAATGGTATTCATACCTAAAAATGGATACAAGTTAGCCATTTGAATGAGCAGTATTAAACAACATTCTAAAGGGAACCTTTATAAATGTCCACCTTAAACAGGTACAACATGCACCAGAGGCCCAAGGAAAAATGCAGCCAATCAATTATACATAAGCAGGAGGTGTTACTCACACTAAACTCACATTTATTCAACCACACACTGAGGCCAAACTGCAATGCACAGGAATCGCGAGCGTTATGGTTTGCAGTTTTCCATTATGGAACTGCATGCGTTAACGCACCAAAAATGGTGCGTTACCAAAATGCAAACGGACGCGCAATCGCATATGCATTGGAAATCGTGGGAATTATCGCATTCCCGCAATTTCCATTTTGACTGAAATTGCGTTCGCAATCGCGAAAAACGCGCTAGTCTGGCCTAGCCCTTAAAAGGGGCTGTCCACCCCTCTTTGCAAAAATCAGTATTTTGTGCAAAAAGTGCCAAAACCTGTACTTTGTTTTGTTTCTAACATTTAATTCTGCTTCCAGCAAGAGAGATTTTATACTTAAAAGCTCAGCGATCCACCGCCACTTCCGGTCTCCTCACTCACTCTCCACTGCAGCTGCGGTGTTCTTTGCCAGTCTCTTGCTGGAAGTTCAGGTTGGCACAAGATACCGAGTTTTGAAAAGAGGGGTGGAGAGTCCTTTTAACACTAAAATACTACCCTGTATTATTTCACGTGAGCAACAACTTTTAACCTTCAATTACACAAATAGATACCAATGGTGCTAGAGCACCCAGATATCCAACTGCCCTATCTGCAAACATTGGGCAATGCCATGCAAAATAAAGTATATACCTATATACCACTAAGGACCAGGAGAATAGGACTCACTGCATTCCCTAAACAAGAGCGATCTGTAAGATAAGAGCTCACACACAAATCCAAACAATATGGTCCAGTAAGCAAGTGTACACAATTAAAGTGATACTGTGTAATATTAGGTATTGTTTAATCAAAGCTCAGAAGACACTCACATGTATTTGTAAACGTTCAATTATCTAAAACAATTAAAACCCATAAACATTATATGTTATATGGGTTTTATTTTAAAGTATATAGTCCTATTTTAAAAGAAGTCAATAAGGTGGCTCAGTGGTTAGCACTGATGCCTTGCAGCACTGAAGTCCTGAGTTCAATTCCACCCTTGGACACATCTGCAAGGAGTTTGTATGTTCTCCCCGTGCTTGCGTGGGTTTCGTCCGGTTTCCCCCACAATCGTAAAGACATACTGATAGGTTGTATGTGTACATAACATGATTATTGTAAGCTCTTCGAGGCAGGGCCTGATGGGAATGGAGTAAATAATTGTAAAGCGATGCGGAATATGTACTGCTATATAAGAAATAAAATACATACTCTGCTACTGCTTGGAATTTTCCAATAAATTAAAATGTATAAAGTTCATACACAATAGAAAAATGTGAATGTGGCTTGAAAGGCAATACACAATGGCTGCACCAAGGTGTCTACTCAAAGTAAATGGGCAAAAAAACTTCCAGAAATTTGCTTCTACGGATTAGCTAGAAGATAGTGCAGACATGTGGGACATAATGAACAAGTGTGCTCAATTTTGTCTCTAGTTCGTAAACTGTGGGAGGAGTTACAAGTCAAAAATGATTATAGAAGGAGAAAGAATTTGTTTTTTTTCAAGCTTAAAGGGGAACTGTGGTCTCTAAACAAGTAATGAAAGGACAGTTTCCTACCTTTAAAACGAGCCAACCACCACCTCTCTACGTGCTCCACAGCCCAAGATATAAAGAAATGACTGATCAGAAAGTTAATGGGTGGGAGGCGGACATGTGACATTCCTAAGGCTCCTGCACAGTGTCGCCGGTGAGCACAGCCTCAGACTCCCTCAGTTCTCACTCTGCCTGAAAAGGCTGTTTCCACAGAGTTTTCTGTGTGTGGGTGGGGTCTGAGTGGCCCACGGCACCCACGAATGGTCGGAGCTTAGGCAACCGTGAGTGGGCAGGGCCACATGGGGCTGTAAGAGAATGGGCCAAGGGGGCCTTGCAACTGGAGAGACCATGGGGTCCATGAGTGGGAAAAACCAGGGGGGCTGCAAAAGGGGAGGAGGAGACACAGGGCAGATTGACTGACATGGTTTCAGAGCAGGAAGTGCAGGGGACCTGGTGATGTTGCTGCCATATCACACACAAAAATGTAAATATCTTCAAAACTATGCAAAATAAACAATGAAAATAAATTGCAAGAATTCTCAGGAGAGCAATTCCTATCAATTTACCTAAAGTCATTTTTGGACCACAGTTCCCCTTTAATTAATTATAGCTATTAACACTACTTGTACACAGTACCAATAAAAGGCAGTTCCCAACTTTATTAAGAGTGTATTTAGCTAAAAATAAAAAAAAATAAAAAATGATTCTATGGCTGGCGAACTACCAACATCTGTCAATCAGAATTAAAATTTTAGATCAATCACCTATACTTTCATATAGAGATGATAGTGGCCGCTGGCCATCCGCACGCTTTCCCTAAAAAAAGTAGTTACCATTGGGAATACGTGTACCCATATATGGATACAAATCCTGTTTTAGAGATGATAAAAGCCATGTGTTTAGCAACCCCTAAGGTATGGAAAGCATAAGCTAAAAATAAACACTACAGTATTCTAGAATAAGCAATTCAGAGGTGAAACTCCAACATTTCCTGTCCTCTATTAGCACATGTCTATAAACAGTTGTGCTGCTGTTTACAAGCCGACCGGTTTTTAATTACCTGAACAACTGCTTGCCCTGCAGAGTCATTTGTTATTTATGCAGCAGTACGCAACCAAATTTAGATATGACACTAACCTCAGACTACCTTATACCATTATCTTTAGTTTTATCATAAATAAAAATATATCCATCATAACCAGAGCTTAAAATTAAAGCATTCATGTAATCTGCCAAACGTTAAGATGATTTGAGAATGTACTTATCTTGACATAGCTGCTGTCATAAATACTACTCAAAGCGATGAAATAAAAAATATATATTGTACGTACAGTAAAGTTTATTGTAGAGAATGCAGGTGTGCTAGGACAAAAAAAAATTTAAACTTGGTTATTGGAACTTTTTGACTTGTCTTCACTTCATCTAAAACCCAACTATATAAGATTTAAGTCTTTCATTGGGATGCAGTTAGAGGCAGTATTGCATATTTCTTTACTAAAGCAACCCTAACTGATTTATTAACGTAGCTTGAAGACAATAACCATAGTGGCTGCATAGCATTAGAATGTTCTAATTTTCCCAATAACAAACAAGTTCCAGGACTTCATTATGTCCAATAAACATGCATCAATTCCACAGGAACCAATGAGAGCATTTAAAGTGGTAATCAATGCAGCATTTAATGGCTGAAAAAAGGTTTGTACATTTTTCCATTTTTTATATGTACCATAATGGCAGCAGTAAGCTGCAAATAAACTGCATAATTTGCATTTTAAATGTAGCGCATTAAGCACTGCTTAAAATGCTCATTTGGACCAGGCCTACTAACAGTAACTGTCAATTTAACATTATAATGCAGGAATAACTCAACTTAAAAGGATGACAAAGCATCCGTCTTAACTCTTGTCTATTTTTTACCTTGGCCCAGCTGACATCACTGAGCATGTGGATTCAGTGCAGAATTCTGTTATGGTTCCGTAAAGCATGTTAATCTGATTGAAGAAATCAACAGCTAAGGAGTAAAAAACATGTCAGTGAATAGATAACCAAAACCATTGTATGGCAAACAGGAGCAGAATCTTCAAATCTAAACTGGTATAGTTAAATGAGCAAAGTTTCATACACATGGGAGGGGCGACCTGCGATGCACGACATGTATGAGCACTCGTTTCGGGTGACAATTGTGCGGTGTGGGTTCTTTGTTGGCTAAAACAGTCGTTCGGTCCTCGTTGACTGGTTCTCTTGGTGGATCAAAGAACAACCCCCGACAGAATGCATACACAAGTGCGATTCTCACCCCAAACGGCAGTTCAGCGTGGGTATTCCTCAGGGGACAGATTGCACGTGTGTATAAAGCTTAAGAGAACTACAATTAGGAGTTGAGAGAGTGAAATAAAATAATGTAGGTTTACCAATTTCCATCTGTTTTAATGTTATTGTGTTTTAACAATTATTTGTGTTCTGAATATTTAACAAGAACAGAACACTTTGTCCGAAAGACCTGTGTGCACCAACCAGCTACTCGAAACTTAGCCCTATGCACACCCTGACAACTGGTGCAGCACAAAAGTTTTTGCATATATAGTCCAAAGTTATATAATAAATATGCAGAAATGGCTGTCCTGATAAATTGACAAGTCTTCAAGACGTATATGTTTTTATTCAACCTCAATTACTATGTTACTATCCACCTTCATCATATTGAGCATTCCAGCTAACTATTTTTCCTTGCTATGCATCAGGTAAATTGAGAGTTTTCCATGCCAAGCATAGTTCAAGATTACCACAGCCAATCTGCACAATAATTGAATGTGTTTACATGTATTGATAAATTATTTCCAAAAATATAAATCGCGATTTCTTCAGCATAGACCGAGAAAAACAAAAATGTCTGGTTTCATGAAAATATCAGTGATGTCTGGCACAGATGTTTGTATTGGAAATGACAATTCCCAGCATGCCTTGGTTGCACCATTTGGAGTGCCAGGGTTTGACACCACTGCCATATCATGTAAGGACACAGGGTGATATCTGGGGGGGGGGATACTTGCCATTGTCTTTAAAATGAAAGGGGGAACACGTTACATTGAATAGCACTAAACCAAGGAGATAGAAGAATTATTATATGTGCAGATTGTAAAAGCTCCACACCATACATTTATCTAGATGACTCTGATCAGTCATGTCAAACAAGGCATGCTAAGAGTTGTGGTTTTCAAGTTTCGCCATGACTGTCCCATAATGCACGTTGCTGCCCCTTACTATTGACTGCGATCCATTCATTGAGATCCTCTCCTTCTGGCAGCATCACCGCCTGTCTCAGGTTCCCGCTGCCCAGTGTGGCCTCCGCATGTTTGAGCAGTTCGTACTGGTGGGAGCCCTCGGGGATGTTCTTCTTGGGTTTAAAGGTCTTTGAAGAGCGACTGCTGCTGGGGGAGAGACAGAGGGAACAAGTGTCATTCCAACTCCCAGCAGGACCCACCCCGCCGCCTCCATTATCTCACACACTGGGGCCTCCCTCTCACTTCCTTCCCCTTTCCCCGTCCCTATCGCCCCCTTCACCATCTCCCCGAGACTCACAATAAGAAGCTCATGTTGCCGGGGATGGAGACGGAAATCTCCCCCGTCCGGTCGCTGTTCTTCCTTATGAACCCCCGACTGCTCGAACACAAACTACTCAACAAAACCCACTTCCGCCCAAGCGCTTCCGAAATCGTACTCTCGCGAGAAAACAACCCACATACACATAAACCTCTTAGCTAGCCACGCCCAATGGAGCGACCCAGCCAATCAAATGCAACTTCCTCTGCGTGCAGCGTGTAGGCTGAAAGGTTCTAAATAGGACTGGTTATCAGCTGTTCTGGGGATGGGGTGTTATTACTGGGCTAATGTCTGCAACAGCTGATAAGGTTGTTTTTACTTGACTTCTCCATTAAAATGAAAACGTTTGTCTCAAAGGGGTGTTCAGTGCAAATACATATGCTTTTCAGATAAAAGAGAGGTATTTTTTCATCCCAATGACCTTAATCTTCCAATTCAGTGTTGTGTCTGTGTATAAATAAAAACAACGGAAATACTGACTTCCTGTTTGCAGGACCATTATGGTTTTGCCCTTGACCCAGCGCCTGGGTTGATTTGGTTGCTCAGTAGAGATCTGAGCATGTTTTACCCATCCAACAGCCAATCAGTAGAAATTACTGTTAGGAATGTTCCAAGGATGTGGTGCATCCTGGGAAGAAGAAGGACTGTTAGATCCTGAAATGTCAGCTTACTAATGTCAACAGCAGGTAACAGCAAGGTGTATGAAATCAACTGATTTTTCAAAATGGGAGAGAATATGTAGAATAACTAAGAAGGCATTACACAAACTAACAATTTAACAAATATTGATAATTTCCACTGAACTGTCCCTTTAAAAATTCAACTAAAAAAAATGGTTAGGGAACTCCAAAGTGATATAAGAGTCTTATAATGTAAGAATTGTATTTTTGTGTTTATATAAAATAGTATAAACTATCGTCTCTTGCTTTATAGTATTTTATAAAGTCTCCCTCTCCCTAGTGCTCCCTCCTAGTATAAATACTCCTTATTATCCGCTACATTGCGATACGAGAGTGTGTGCACTAATTTGCTAAAGGTGGCCATACACATACAATTTCCACATCACATTGGTACCCGTTGGCACATTGCGAAGGGAACTGCACACATGGACCTGACCGATCGCCCATACGCAGTAAGGTCAACAGTATCAGCTTTAAAGAGTGCGGATACTGAAAAAAATTTCGTATTTCGTGACCTTGCATAATGCGGACCACGGGTGTTCGTCTGCATTATGGTAGTTCAGATACGAATCCTACACGTTAGAAATGTTCGCTAATGTGTACCTTAACAGTACGTGTGCTGTTTTAACATTTAAATGTAATGGCTTGTAAGGATTATTGATACTATCAGGCTGGTTCTTTTGATGGGCCCATACATTAGCCAATTTACCTTCCGACGTTGAGAAAACTGCCTGGCACATACGATCTGTGCAACCTCGAATGACGCACATGGGCGACGAACGGCCGTTTTGGACGATAATCGCACATGTGTATGCCTTCCGTCAGGCGTTGACGATCCGCCATGGTACATCAACGAACGACGAAATGCATACATGTGTGATTATTGTCCGAAATAGACATTCGCCGGTGCAAAGTTTTTACTTGTGTACAGAGGTTAAGACTTCATTCACACTACAACGTACTTTAAAACAATGATAACACATATGCATTATCTTGCGATGTTGTGTGTGTCTTCTGACGTTTTTCTTTGTCCCCCCCAAAAAAAGAAATCAAAAGCTAGTAATTGTGGAAACATTGCACACAAATGGTGTAATTAGCATTATTATGCCATTTTTTTCCCACAGTCCCATCGGCTTGTATTGGTGTCCATATTACATGAAAATGCACACAGCTGTGGGTTATAGCTGTGCATTCCCACTGGTGGAAACAGGACCGCTTGAATTGTATAGAAAAATGACTGCCCCTGAGTTATCGCATACTCTATGCATTGCATTACAACACTCATAAATAGGCATAGTTTGTCAATGTGCGACCAATATTAAGGGTGTAATGTTGATTGAAATAATGATCTGTTTGGGAGAGGTCGTGGGAACGGTGGTAATTTCTAATGATTCACAAATGCATTCACCTGATTGACTGGATGACGAATATTAATATTTCCTTTAAGGAACCAAGTGAGTTAAGGATGTAATGACATATAAATAGACTCTTCTCACTCTAATAAACTGAGGACTTTGCATATATTATAAAATCTTAAAATAATAGAGATATGTCTACTTTTACAGTCTGTAAATTCCTTTTCTAAATACTTTGTATACATAACCACTTTACTAAAAACCTTTAACAGGGACATGGACTGTCTCTTTCTAATTTATAGTGTTATTGATTGTTTATGATTGTTTAGTGGGAGGAGCTTTCTTGCACTATGAGTTTATGGAATTGTCTAATGGGCACGTTGTCTTGTTTTCCCTGATGTTCCTGCACATGCTCAGTGCATTAGTTAGGGAGTAAGGTCTGGCTTCTCAGCAGCTTAGCCCTTAAGGACTAGGCTACACTAGCATGTCTTTCGCGCGTCTGTTTGCACGTTTTCGCAATTGCGCCCAGGATTTTCTCTAACATGGAAATCGCAGGAGTGCGTACATGCATGCGATTGCGCGTCTGTTTGCATTTAAGCATTTTTTCGCACGAGTGCGATAGCGATTGTGTGCACGATTTGGTGTGTTGTAGTGTGCAAAGATTCTACTACAGAGCAACATGACAAAAAAAACCAAGAGGATTTTAAGGCAATTATTAACATTTACTACACAGTAATAGTCTCCAGGATCATTTCTGTCATGAAGGATATTCCTGTGCTGCCAGACTGAAGAGCAGCTATTTATAGAGTCTGACAGGGCCTTGTAAGTACTGTCTCTTTCTAGCAAGTGAACGATACCAGATCAGGTGCTAGATGGTGCTGCCTTCTGCCAATCTTCACTGTATTTCAAAATAACATTCATTGCTTACATGATGCAGTTCTGTACATGCAAACATCAAATAATACACATTAAAATAACATTCTGGCATTTTCAGAAAGTTATGATGTACCATTTAGTACTTAGTTCCTGTCTTTCTGCACACACACTTAGCGCTGTTTCTAAAGAATTTGTATTTCACATACAGAGCACATTGTGGCCAATGTTATAAAGTTGGGTACACACCATTCAATATATCGGGCTGATCAACCGTCATTTCAGTGTATCGGTCGATCACCCCGAAATATTGGATGGTTTCTTGTGGTGGGTGTCCCACAGGGGAGGACTGGGACTTTTTGGCCTGGGGGGCAAATATAACCACGTGGCCCTTTCACGGTAGATTGCAAAATGTTTGACCACGCCAACTTTGCTAGGGTCACACACACTTTGTAAGTGAAGCCCATTTTTAAGACTACTATTCGCATTTTACATGGTTGCCTACATACATTTTCAAGCGTATGATGTGGCTAAGACAACTAACAGACTAAAAAAATTGAAGGGCTGACTTAACACTGGCTAATGAACTGGAGGGCTGACTAATAAAAAAAATGTGATTATATACCTGAAACCCCCATATATTGCTCTGCCCTCAGCTTTCTACCCAGACTGTCAGTAAGTAATCTGCTAAACTTTAGACACTGCTGTGCTGCTTTTATTAATCTAATAATTTGGACAGTCTGGGCAGGAATTTGAAGGGAGCCAAGATCAGTACAATCAGGGTTAGTCAATAAAAGTTTTTATCGTTTAAAATGGTGCTAATTTTGCCCCAACCAATCAGATGTAAGCTTTCAAATGTTAAATAAGATCTGATTGGTTGGGGCAAAATTTGCACCATTTTAAACGATAAGAACTTTTATTGAATAACCCTGTAGTCTCATAGACAATGTCTCCAAAACCTCATTAATGACCTCCCATCCTCATAAACCCTTTTAGTTTAGGTAGTGGTGCATGTCAGCTCCCAGTGTCAGTAAATGAAAAAGGTTCAGCAGCAGAGGAGGAGTTTCTGTTCCTTGCCCATGAGCTAGAACTAGAGACGCAAGCTGTGCCATTTAAGCACATAACTTTCTAATAGCTTCTGCGGCAGCCCAAATTTTTCTTTGGAGAGCAGCCCGGGGGGCATTTGCCCCTCAGCCCACTGGGCCAGTCCTCCCCACAAGTGTAGAACGTAGGTCAGGACGAAGGATTCCAACATGTGAAGCCTAAGGGCTAGGCCACACTGAATCGCTTTTAAGTGCGATCCGATCGCAGTTTTAAAAGCGCACACTAGTGTGGCCCAGTTGATGTGGCCACACTAGTGCACTATTGAGCGCTGCGTTGCAATTCATAAACCGGAGGGCATGTGATCCGCATTTTATTGCAAAATCACATACGCTCCGATTGCGAATCACTGGGCGATCACAATCGCGAGCTAACACGGTACAGCTTCAGTGCACGCACGAGCACGGTACAGTGTCGCCTCAACCTAAGAGGTACAAAAGTTTACCCTTGCTATCAATCTGCAGCATCCAATGAGATATTAGCTTTTTTACTGCGACTAATGTTTACACTGCATGCATTGAGTGCCCAGAGGTCAGTTTTCTCTGTACAACACCCTGCTAGTTTATGTGCAGTCAAATCAGGCTGTTGATTTTCTAGTTTCAAGGAATACATTCAAAAGCTGGGTACACACCATTTCAGTGTAAAAAACCATGGCTGATCATGTGGTCCTCTATGTACCGCACACTCAATCGCTTGAGCTTGTTGCTCTATAGCTGATAATGATCCCTGGTATGTTTGTAGTTTTTTAAGGTTGGCAGGTGACTCGTATACAGGGTGAACAATGAGATAAAAAGAGATAAAAGAATAAAAGTACCAGTATGTGTAAAAATCAGAAATAATAAATAATACAATATATTAAACTCTAAAAAACTTTGCCTTTAACTGGTTCACACAATTGGTAGTTAAAAAAGGCTTTATTTCACAAAAAAAAGATTTAAAATGTAGCTTCCCTTTAAAAAGGAACTGTGGTCCAAAAATGACTTTGGATAAATTGATAGGAATTGCTCTCCTGGAGTTTTTGCAATTTATTTCCATTGTTTATTTTGCATAGTTTTGAAAGATATTTACATTTTTGTGTATGTTATGGCAGCAGCACTTTGGGGCAGGGAAGTAAAATTCTTCATAATGGCGTTATAAAAGGGCATAAAAATATTTCAGAAAATGACAGAATAGCAGTATAAAAGGCATAAAACGACATACAAGAGCGCGATCAGATCGCACTTAAAAGCATATCAGTGTGGCCTAGCTAGGCCTAGCTCGTTCACAATAGAAACTGACAGAAACTGACTAACGCACAACATGTGTTTCTGTCAGTTTGTATCCATTTTTTAACAATGTGTATTCCATAGATTTCTATAGAAAATGCATGAAAAAACGGACAGAAATACTGCATGCAGTGCAGGAACGGATTATAACGCAGCAGGTGTGAATGATATTATGAAATCCTATGGGGTTTTACTGTCTGTCCATTTTTTTAAACGCACCTGCGTTTGAAAAACGGACACAAACTGATGTAGTGTGAATGAGCCCTCACAGTTCATTTTTACAGACAAGCTTTTGAGAGATACACTTCTGTAAAAATGGGGCTGAGTCCCCACTACCATGCACAGAAGTGCACATGTAATTGCAAGCTTTATGTGTGATTCTGGTGCGTTTACAAACGTTGCGCAAAGAAATGGTGATCGCAAAACAGAAACGGATACGCAATCGCATGTGCATCGAAAATCTTTTTCATTCTATGAGTGTGCTTTTCTACCTCCCTGGGAAAACTATTTTGCTATTTAAAAAAAGTATTTAAAAAATATATCTCCACTGAGGAAAAAGCATTTTTTTTTTTGGCTTATTTGAAAGTACACCATCCCCCAACCCTCCCCCTACCTGTTTTTCCCCAGAATTCCCCTTCGTTTGATTGCAGCAGCATGGGAAAGTTGTGCTAGCTCCTGGGGGGGGGGGGGTCTTCCCCTGTGCTGGAAGTGCTGTCGCTCAATGTGCATCATTATGGTAGCAGACACACCCACTTGGCCGCAGTAAGAAATCCTTTTCTCCCTGACTCTCTTAAGTTCATTTTTACAGCTGATCATGCAGAGAGAGACAGGGGAGGAAAAGTTAAAACCCTCTTCCCACAATACTGTAACAAAGGCAGGGGGAACTTGTGTTGTTTTTAATAAAGATTTTTTTGTGTCTAATTCTGAAAGGGGGGTTGAAAAAGTGATCTAAGATTGATTTCATAGAGGATGCTGGGAATATGAGGCAATCTGTATGGAAGGAGGTGGGAGAGTATGGGTAGCCAGTGAAGGAGAGCAGGGTTGTTGGTTTGTTAGTCTGGTAGTTGCATTCTGCACTAGCTGTAAGCGGTGGTGGTCCTTTTTTGGGAGGCCTGTTAGGAAATGGAAATCGCAGGAACGCAAAAATTCCTGTGATTTCCGATGTGCATGCGATTGCGCATGCGATTTGGTGCGTTAACACAGCGTTTCCATAACACGAAAAGGCAAAAATGTATGCGCAAAACGCGAACGCAAACGCACAAGGAAAGCGCGCACAATCGCGTGCGATA
Organism: Hymenochirus boettgeri; assembly: GCA_019447015.1. NCBI lineage: Eukaryota > Metazoa > Chordata > Amphibia > Anura > Pipidae > Hymenochirus > Hymenochirus boettgeri. Next base: position 225,048,038 of record CM033471.1, read on the forward strand.
ACGCTCGCGATTTTGTGCGTGATTCCTGTGCGTTGCAGTGTGGCCTCAGCCTTAGAGGGCGCTACAGTAATCCAGCCATGATGTGATGAAGGCATGAACTAGTGTTGGCAGATCTTTTATTCTAATAATAATAAATAAACTATTCTAAAAGATTATGCTAAGGCTGGGTACACACCAGCAGATATTTCTTGGCGAACGACCGAAAGTGCCATGGATTGGTAGGTCGATCGGAAATATCTGATGGTGTGGGCCGTTTGGACAAACGGGCGATCGGGTCCATTGTTAAATCAAGGCCGATTGTGGGGTTCCCTATGGGACCACATGATCGATCGCACACACTGTTGGCCGCAACTGACAGTCATTTGTTCCGGCCGAATGAATGCTTGGTCGGGACAAATAATAGCCCAGTGTATATCCAGCCTTAACCAGATTTGTTTGTGCATTTTAAGTATTTCTATATAACCCAGGCCTTTTGAGCATAACAATATATCACTTATGTTTCTTAAGTGATTCCTAACCTGAGATCAGCTGAGTAGAATCAAGCCTTCCATTCACTTCCTCACTCTTTACCCCTCCTTCACTTAGTCAGGCATGTGCATAATTGTCTCAAAGAGGAGGAACTCTCCAATTAACTTCATTTATCTCCCTGTGCAAAAGGGGGATTACATGACAGTAGTATTTGAGTATTCATAATAGACAAGTGATTGGTTTAATCAGCCGTTTCTGTGCTATAGACCATTAAAAAATCCATCTAATTTAATGGGCAAGAAAATCATTGCAACCAGGGTTGGGATTGGTTTAGGTCTCAGCCAAGCAACCTTGCAGTTACTCTGTTAATCTTCCTGCCCATCTGTGCTCTTTCCCTGTCCATTCTTCACTCCAATCACTTCCCTCTGACTTGCACTGTCCTTTCTCCACTCCAAAACGCGTGTTACACTGCCCTACCATTTTATTCTCCCCCTCTTAAGTTCATCTCTGGGGAGATATTGCATCCTTGGTTGTAACCCACCCATCTCTCATTAAATCTCCACTGCCAAAAATGAAAACCCCTTATTCACTTTCATTTAAGAACGGCAGGTAAAGGAGTCTTGAGAATGAGAAAGAGAATGTCTTTAATTAATCCTTTAGGAGCCGGGAGCCCAATTCTTAAACGTACTCGCGATTGTGCTCCTCCAGTTCTTTCTCTGACAGGTACCGACATCTTCTACACACCATTGTACTAGGCACACATGCACGTACTTGCAAGAAAGTGTGGATGTAGTATACCCATGGGTGAGGACTCAGTGGTATATGTCCTCATGACCATAAGCGGATGAGAATCCCATGCCAGTGCATTACAATGTGATCTGTGATCTGTTTTCAATGTGCATGTGATCACCATTTGTTTGTGAATCAGATGCACTGCGATTACTAAATATTACCAAAATTGCAGCACAGTAACGCACATGAAACACACTACGTGCATTACCCTGCGCTTTCAGTGTGGCTGCAGCCTAAAGAATCAATAATGAGTACATTGTGAATGGACAGCAGACTTCCCATACAGTTAGTCCCATACAGTAATAGCCAAATCCAGTATGGCTATTACAGTATGGGACTACAGTATGGGAATTCTGCTGTCCATTTAAAGGGCAACTAAAGCCTCAAAACAATACAGAATCAGAAGGTGATCTTTTTAACAATAGTTACCACCCTCATGATTCTGTATTGTTTTGAGGCATTAGTTGCCCTTTAAATGGACAGCAGATTTCCATACAGTAACCCCCAATTCCTTGGCACTCCAGATGTGCTTTATTTGTAGTTTCTAAACATCTGCAGTGGCAAGCACCCTTTAGGTCAGGCCCAAAACTTTCCCCAACAATATTGTGAATACTTTATTGAAACAATATTAATAGCTTAATAGCTTAGCAGCCAGTGATATAAATATAGCTCCCCCAATTTAACTTTATAAGTTAAAATACACATATTAAGTGCTCATTGTACATTACTTCAGGTAGAAAACACGCTATAAATCAGGATGATTCATAGCAGGAAGAATAAAAGCCAATTGCTTTTCTCAGGTGCCCATTTAATATTCAGATTTAATATATATATATATATATATATATATATATATATATATAATATATATATATATATATATATATACACCTTCCAAGTATTAGAGCACTCGTGGGTCTTCACATTGTGACTTTTAGAAGCACCGGGGCTTGAGAAAAGAGAATGTGAGTGCGGGACGCACGATATATTATTTATATATATATATATATATATATATATATATATATATTTATCTTTCAATTGTGCACACTCTTTACTTCTGGCTATCTCTTGGCACATGTTCATCCTCCTTAACAAAAATACATATAGCAAAAGAGAATAAATAACTTCTTCCAGCTCTGCCTGTACATGCCGTACAGCGATACAGTATGATTGTGTAAATGCAGAGTTTGCACAATTTCCAAATCTGAAACTTCCAGGAAGACCTTGAAGTCCTTTCTGTTGAGTCATTTCATCATAATTGCTTTGGGGATAGGGAACTACAGCTTCCGGCCAGTGGAGTAATTAGGAATCACTGGGGCCCCCAGCATAACTATGCTGGGGCCCCTATCTGTGCTTCATCCACAGTGGTTTTCTGGGAGGAGGTTATATCTGTCATAGGAAAAATAAGAATATTGGGCCCCCTTGGCTCCGGGGCCTGGGGTAGTTATGCCTCTGTTTGTGGCTTATATGTTTGATGGAATTTCTTGCAGATTTTTGTGTGCGCATCACTTCCACCAGTGTGCCCAGGCCTTAAAAGTTGTGTGTGCGTGCACGGGCACACAGCTTAGAGGGAACACTGGTACAGACAGAAAAATTAACAGTTTAACTTGGTATTTTTGACTAAATCCAACTCCTAATTATTCATCCAGCTGGGGAACTGACAACAAAACAAGCAATTGGCATGGTCCTGATGCTATCATGCATCGGCATTTGCTCTCCATGGAAAAATTCGGGCCACAGCCTAATTTGGAACTGTAGAGCATGGTCGGCTCTGCAGAGGTGAGGTGATGTGATACGTCATGCAGCACATGCGTGTGAGTATGTTGTGGTCGCGCGATAATGCCGTCAGCTGTCCTCCACGTTACTGTGGGGCCCGGTGCTAGAGGAAGCCCGGCCTCTCTCTGCTCTGAACACAATTGGAGGAGGTTAGTAATCTATCCCTGTCTGTTTCTTTAGCTGTCTCTCTAGTTCTGTCTATCTAGCTCTGTCTTCCTTTCTAGCTCTGTCTCTTTAACTCTGTCTGTCTATCTATCTAGATCTGTGTGCCTATCTAGCTCTATCTGTCTGTTTCTATAGCACTGTCTGTCTATCTATCTTGTTCTGTCTGTCTAGCTCTGTCTGTGTATCTTGGTATGTCTATCTAGAATCTGTCTGTCTGTTTCTCTAGCTCTTTCTGTCTATCACTAGCTCTGTCTTTCTCTTTTTGTCTGTCTCTCTAGCTCAGTCTGACTGTCAGCCTAGCTCTGTCTGTCTGTCTATCTATCTATCTATCTAGCTCTGTCTGTGTTTCTCTAGCTCTATCTAGCTCTGTGTGTCTATCTAGGCCTGTCTGTCTATCTAGCTCTGTATGTCAGTCTATCTAACTAACTCTATATGTCTTTCTCTCTGTCTATCTACCTGTCTAGCTCTCTCTGTTCCTTTAGATGTCTCTCTATCTAGCTTTGTCTGTTCCTCTAGCTGTCTGTCTATCTAGGTCTGTCTATCTAGCTCTGTCTCTTTCTCCCTATGTGTCTCTCTATCTTTGTCGGTCTATCTCCTTTGCTATTTCTGTGTGTCTGTCTATTACTGTGTGTCTGTCTATCTTTCCATTAAAAGTGGACGTGAGCTTTATGAAAGTTGGGGAGGTAATAATAAGCAATAGACCGTTTCCCAAACACCTCTTGCTGCTGGATCCTACTGTGTTCTGTCCCAAACACCTAAGCTGAATCAAAATGAAAAAGTAGTATGCAGGTGCTTCCAGACAATGAAAGTTGGGGATGGGCTAAAATTTGTGGCTACACATGGCACATACAATCCCCTTCAGTGCTGAGAAACAGTGGCAATAAAAAGGGCATGAAAGGGCCACGTGATTGTATTTTTGTATTTGCGCCCTAGACTAAAAGGGCCCAGTCCTCCCCTGACAGTATACATCGCCACAAAAGTGTTAGGGTGAGGCCACACTGCAACGCACAGGAATCGCGCACCAAATCGCGAGCGTTATCACACGCGATTATGTGCGCGATTCTTGTGTGTTTTGCGTTCGCGTTTTGCGCATGCGTTTTCGCCTTTTTGCGTTATGGAAACGCATGCGTTAACGCTCCAAAAATGGTGAACACATGCGTTACCAAAACGTGAACGGACGTGCAATCGCATGTGCGTTCCCGCGATTTCCATTTTAGCAAAAATCATGGGCGCAAACGCGAAAAACGCGCTAGTGTGGCCTAGCCCTTAGTGTTAAATGTCAGAGTCAGACTATAAATGAACAATGTTAAAAAAATAAGAGTACTTTTTGGACGTAGGGCTAGGCCCCACTATTGTGTTTCTCTTGCATTTGCGCATGCGGTTTTTCCACTCATTGAAATTGCGGCAATCGCGGTGCCATTGCGATTTGTGTTCTGCATTTTTAATCGCAATCACATGCCTTTTTCTATATCTAACAAAAAATGATGCGCAAACGCAACAAAATAGCACATGAAATCGCATGCGATTCTATGTGCGATCACGGTGCAGTGTTCCCGTGCTCTAACAGTTTGTTTAGTAGAAAAGCTTTGGAGGGCTAAACCCTCTTCATCAGGTCGGAGCAGTACTGATTTTAACAAAGGTTTAACAGAAAGGAAAAAGCCAGTTCCAAAAATAAGATAAGCAAAACAACAAGGGGTAATAAGATAAGCTTGTCAACTAAATAAACTAGTATCACAGTACTCTTATCTTAATATCTATATATTGGACTAATACGGCACTACAATACTTTTCCATAATATAAATGAACAATACGCCTGTCGGTACATCACCCCCTGTATGTTTAAAATAAAGTTGTTATGTTTTTGTGGTCAGGCACACTGACACCATCCTACCCATGGAACGCTGGAGGAATAATGAACAGCTGGAAGTTTGGAGCAGCTACACTAAACACAACTTAACATCCAATCATAACTGTGGTTTACATTTCTGGGCCCGCCCCTTTTTCCTAAACCCGCCAATGGTAAATTAGCAGAATCTTTCCGCTTAGCTGAAAGAAGATCGTAAGCTTTAGTAACAGAGGGGGTGGAGCTCGCGAACGTTCCGTGACGTCGCCGGGTCTATATAATGCTCGGCGCTGCCGCGTGTCTCTCCTCCTTTAGGTTCAGTCACCTCCAGGTGTGTATCAGGTCCGTTACCATGGCAACAGTTACATCCCTCCGTTCCCTGTGTTGTGCGGTGAAAGCCCAGATTCGGACGTTCCATTGTACCCCGCACAGGTATGGTGAACCCATCTTTCAGCAGCTGGAGGCTTTAGTCCCAGAATACCAATGGGGTTACCCATAATAAGCCTTATAATAAGGGAGAGCCTGTTACATAGTAGCTATAGATGGCACACTGCAGCCCTGGGAATTGGAGAACTACAGCTCCCCGCATCCCCTTTAAATCCCACCACCCAGGACTGCAGTGATCCTAGATCACCCTTTACAATGCAGGCTCCTCTTTTACTTGGACCTGTGTATACATGGCTCATACTGTAGGTGATGGGGTAGGTTGTATATAGTGGTATATACAATGTAACAATCCCGAGCTTGTCTATCTGTATAATATTATGGTATCTCGCTATAATCGGTATAATATTATGGTATCTCGCTATAATCGGTATATATTCGGTTACTGTATAACCATGTAGGTTCCATCTCTGATGGCGCCTTGTGTGTGTATTCATTAGATTTAAAGGACTTAAAATAGCTCAGTGGCAGCGGCGCTTAATGGTAGAAACTAGAAGTGCAGGCTGGATGATGAAATCGACACTGCCGGTTGCATTGAGTGGAACGTCCTTCCTACCCAGTTTGCTGATAGTCCCTCCTAGTCTGGGGGTAGAACCCGTGTTTCCCGTTATATATGTGTGTGATCTGGTCTTGGAGACACTTATCATATATTCTAAAGTTGTTATTGTTTTCTTCATTTATAACTATATTCTAGCCATCACTTAGATCCTCTACAACTGAACATGGTCATTTATTTGTTTCTCTAGCTTTGAGGTATGGATCCTTTCAAGTCGCTTATTATTCTAGGTTAGGGAGAGCTATGTACAGCCACTTTTCATTATGTAAATATGGAAGAGAGGCTTCTGGGAAAATTCTGCTACTTTGCTCTTACAGTAAATAGGGTCTGATATGAATGAATACATGTACGGAAGATATAAAAAGTCCCTTAATAAAAAAAATCCCTTAATAATAACTGTTGTACAGTAACCATTGCAGCTGATATTGTGGTCAATCCTGCCAAACTATTTCCCACCGTGTATTAAGCCTAATGGAAGCGCATTTGGAGTGCATGCAATCTGTAAAGTTATTGCGGCACATGTAATGTGGCCACCAACATTGACATGCACTGGTGTATGAACCTTAAGGTTTTACATGCTCAGATGGCCGCTAGCTGAATGACGTCACAACCAATGACTGAATGCTATCTGATACACCCTTGAGCAATTTCTGCACACTGGAAGAACCAGCAAGCAGAAAGCGTTAACAGAACATCAGGCAACATTTAAGGGTGGTGGGTGGGGGTAAGTTTAGTCTAAAATTTTGCTATGGGGCCCAGTGATTTCTAGCCACGCCTGTGAAAGAAACATCTGTTTGTCCTGCCCTGGTGTGACTTATCTGCAAAGTGTAGAAATCCACTGCGTTTCTGAGAGATAACGCTGTCCATGAAAAAAACAGAATGGAACATTTTAGCCTCCCTCCTAGAAACCTCCAGCTCTTCATACTCCATATGAGGCACCTAGCACAGTGTTCTGGTTCTGACTGGCTTACAATGAGGAGCTAGTATTGTCTGGGATGCTCCACAGAAAGATATCTCCACATTACAACAATGTAAATCAACAATTACCAGCACACAAATAGCCACCACACCTTCAAAAGCTTCCTGGCTGTTTTGCATAGCAGTGGTAGAATTGTGTACTAGGTTACTGGCGATTGTGTACTAGGTTACTGGATAGTATTGTTAATGTGAAGTTCTTTCTGATGGGTGCTCCATACTTCACTTGTGCTATAGTATACTTTGCATGCTGGCATGGTTGATGAATACTCTGTGTGCTAGTAGCCTAAAGTCTGACCCCTGTTGGTTTTCTTTGAAAAAGGCAAATGTATTAGATTTATAGGCTCCACCTTTGCTACAGTAGGACATATAGATCTGTGCTTTTGTGTCCTGTTTAGACCCCGGGCTAGAATGTGAATTGTAGATCATGTGAGTTTGTTACAGTAAAGTTAGTGGATTGTCTTGATTACACTTGCCTTCTCACCAGATAATATAGATCTGTTCTTTGGGGTCATGCTAAGATTTCCTTTAAAGGGTCACTATACTCAAACAACTTTACATTATCTGAAACTACAGTTTGAGACCAATAAATGGTGGAATTCCCATATTTATCTGTTTGCTTTGTCATTAAGTATTAATGTTTAGCGAGTACTCCTAATTGCCCCCACCCTCCCTTACTCACGGCCTCCTTGTACTGCACAGCCTCACCATGGAACCTGCTCTGCTTACACATCTCTCCCCCCCCTTCTTTCTTTTGTCTGCTGATTCTCTTAAAGGGTATGTCCACCCTTAAATCTAATTTTTAATATAGCCTTCCCCCAGCCCCAACCGCATCATTATTATCTTTAGAAAGTGCCCCAAACTTTTACTTACCTCCCCTCTTTCCTCCGCCACACTCCCGGCCCTCTGCTTGCGAGAAAATGCAAGCAGAGGGGCGGTATCGGCAGTCACGTCTGTGATTGGCTGAGCGGCAGCGGAGAAGAGAGGGGAGGTAAGTAAGAGTTTGGGGAGCTTTCTAAAAATAAAAATTATGCGGCTGGGGGACCAGGGGGAAGGCTATGTTAAGGGGATAAATGCTAGGGGGAGGGAATCCGGAGGGGGAGAAGGGCTGCAGTACACATGCCAAACTTCTCCCGAAGGCCAGGTAGGAGGCAGAGTCCTATATGGACTCTATCCTCCTGGTGGGCAGTTTTTGGGACTTTGAGGGGGGACTACAGGAGAACCCTATGGAGCTGGGATGTTAGGTAAGGATTAAACTACACTACATGGTGGGGCCAGTAGTTGGAGGGATTATAGTTTTGGGGGTGGACATGCCCTTTAATTATTGCAGAAAGTGTGCTGGCAGACAGCTAAAGATCCTAGTAAGAGGTCATTAATGGGTCACATAATACAATCTCTGTTCCTGGAGTGACAGGTCTTTCCCTGTAAATGCTGTGATTAAAATGATTTCTCAGGATCTACAGCTCAGATTTAAAATCTGAAAAAAGTTTTATAGTAGTGGGATCTTGCTGTATAATTTTTCATACCTCATGCTTTTACATTTGAAGTTGGTAGGGAATTGTGAAGTATACCACTCTCAACACGGCCCATTTGTAAAATATGCATACATGCATGTATGTTACAGAAGGTAGTGAGGGCACAACCAGAAATACTGTATGAGCTTAATCTTTAAAAGTTCCACAATGGCTTAATGGTAATAACAGGAGGCAGGATTATACTTTCCTACCTGTGCGCTTTTGCTTTAAGGAGAAAATGTAATCGGGACACTGTTTAAAATACCGTAAATACTTGAATACAAGTCTAGGTACACATTTTTACCTAAAAAATGAGTAAAAAGTGATTGACTTTAGTAAGTCGAGGGTAGCAGAAGCCAGAACTCCCATACATTAATAACCATACTGGATTTGGCCATTACTGTATGGGACTACTGTATGGGAGTTCTGCTGTCCATTTAAAGGGCAACTAAAGCCTCAAAACAATACAGAATCAGAAGGCAACAATATATACCATCCTTCTTCTGATTCTGTATTATTTTGAGGCATTAGTTGCCCTTTAAAGGGTATGTCCACCCTTAAATCATACTTTTAATATAGGCTTCCCCCTGGTCCCCCAGCCCCAACCGCATTATTTTTATTTTAAGAAAGCTCCCCAAACTCTTACTTACCTCTCCTCTTTCCTCCGCCGCGCTCCTGGCCCTCTGCTTGCGAGAAATGCAAGCAGAGGGGCGGGACCGGCAGCCGCGTCTGTGATTGGCTGAGCTGCAGCCAATCACGGACGCGGCTGCCGGCAGCTCACTTCAGCGGAGGAAAGAGGAGAGGTAAGTAAGAGTTTGGGGAGCTTTCTTAAAATAAAAATGATGCGGCTGGGGGACCAGTGGGGGCCCCCAGCTTGGGCCAGGTTGTGACACTAGTGTGGACCCCAGCTTGAGCCAGGTTGTGACACTAGTGCGGCCCCCTGCTTGGGCCAGGTTGGGCATCCCTACTCTATAGTCACAATGATTTTTTTTGTATTATTAATTTGCATGCCACTATCAATATCAATGTTCCTGCTTTAGCTGTTTCAGTGGCTGAAATTATTGCGATCCCTATAAACATTTAAAGGGCATGTCCATCCCATTTAATAATTTTTGTTATATAGTAGGGCTCCTCCCCCAGCCCCAACCGCTATAATAGATTTTTCAGAAACTGCAAGCAGGGAGCCGGACCGGCAGCCACGTCCCTGATTGGCTGAGATGCAGCCAATCATGGACACGGCTGCTGGCTGTACAGAACACCGGGGGAGAGAAGTAAGGTAAGTAGAGTTCGGGGGAGTCTCTGGAAAATCTATTATAGCGGTTGGGGAGGAAGCCCTACTATATAAGGTAATTTACACTAGGGGGAGGGAGAGCAAAACGGGAGAGAGAGGGGGGGAGGCCTGCAGTGAGCATGGCAAAATTCTCGAGGAGGAGAGACAGGAGGCATAGTCCTATATGGACTCTGTCAGGCTCCTGGTGGCCAGTTTTTGGGACTTTGGAGGGACATAGCAGGGCAGCCATTTGGAGCAGGGACGTAAGTTGCCCATTCATTTTAACAGTAGGTTGTGAACATAATTAAGAGGTTTCTTGCTTACTGTAATAGTTGGAAGCTTACTTCTCAAACTATACGTTATTTTTGATTTTACACAAATAAAGAATACTTTCTTAGCATTTGTAAAATCTCACATTTATGGATTTTAGTGGGAATCTCTGGTTTACTCTAGTTAAAATATAGTTCTATCAAAAATGTAAAAAATGACAACAGCAACATTACTGCTGATATAAGGACAACAGGTGCAGCTATACAATCATTTACTTAATCAGTTGGACGCCCCTTACTAAAGAGAGAGAATAATCGAAGTAGACAGTCTGCCTAGAAAAGTACAAATGTCAGCTAAGTTTTTAAGGGATTTCTAATGGTGGCTGTGGACCTGAAAACCCCCAAAAAGTCTGGTTCCTAATCTTAAAAGGAATATACCCAGTCTTGCCATTTGGACTATATTAAAGGAGAACTATAGTGCATACTGCATAAAGCTTTAAAAAAACACATTGAAATGAAAAGTGCAGGGAAGTAGGATTAGTAATTCCTACATCCCAATATAATTTCTGTGAGGAGCACCAGCATGCAGAAAACTGCTTCTGTCTGGCTTATCAGTGCTTTAATGCTATTTTTAATACAGGAAGGCCCAGGACACTAACCTGTCAGTTGAAAACTGTACATGCTGGTGTTCACTACAAATTGATATTGGGAGGTAGGGCTAATCAACCCAACCTCCCTGTACCATTTACTATTTCCCTATATAGGAACATAGGGCATGAAATTCTCACTGACCCAAATATATGACAATAAAATAAATCATTGTAATATTGTTCAATTTGTAATAAATAAAATACATTTCAGAGAAGAGAGAAGACCACGGAACTGTACTGGTATTGATACATATAGATACAAGTAGAGGAATATTTCCGATTGCCACTTTTTATTATTTTTTCCCCTTCATAAATTTAGTGGGGTTTTTTTTCCCTTCCTCTGGATTAAATGTGGGTATTGCTGAGTAGGTTGGGATGGATGGATGTATGTCTTTATTCAACCTCAAATACTATACAATACTATACTATACTATATACTCTATAGCCACAGAAATATTTTTGTTATTAATTAACTAACTTTTTTAGGAAACAATTGTTGATGTTACCAATACACCTGTTGCGGTTTTCGAGGAATCTGCGGAGATAGAAGTAACTGAGGAAATTCGAGGCACAGTAAAGGGGGTGTGGGTTATCTCTGTTCTATGTATGTCACTAATACTGTACATCATTCAAGTGGTACTATAGTATAATATATATATTTAATGTCTGTTAGGTCTCAGTATATCACAAAATTATGTGTTGTTTGTAAAACATGTGACGGTCTTATCAAAAAAAGTACTGTATGCCAGAGAAATAATGCCTGTGTGTGCAAACAGCCTGTGCAGCCGGCCCCAATAAAATATGCCATACAAGCACTAACCCTGGGCGTATGATATTGATAATAAAAATGTAAAAAATAATCGAATGTGCTCCAAACACTGATTGCATTGCATACAATGGGGCCACCCACATTCAAATGCACTGGTCTGTGATTCTCCTGCACAGATTGCAAGTGTCTGAGAAGAAGGCCCTAGCCCTTGGTGGATTATAATGTTCCATATATGACAGAGGGTGCCCAAGTAAAAAAATAATGTTTGGTGTTGTGCGACTATAACACTGTCCACATATTTGGGCTTTCTTCATATAGAGGAGCTGATGCAATAAGAAGTGCAACAGTTGGCCAGTGAAAATAATTTGCAGCAAGCAATCAGATGTTACCTCTTTTTACTGGGTTACTGCAGTTAGATATCTGATTGGTTGCTGCAGTTTTTTAGGACAGGCAAACTTTTTTTTAACTTTTATTGCATCAGCCTAGAGTGTCAATAGAATTTTCACTTCCACGACTACTCAAAAAGTCCGATTAGAGTCTAGAAAATTTCTGTCCAGCAAATTAGGTGGTTTTAGCCAAAGCTTGGTGAGGAAGGTATGGCAATTGTTAAGTAGAAGTACTCACCCTTGTTTATTAGTGGAGGAGGAATACCTGTTTGAAGTATGAGTCCCAAGCCAGTAAACCAGGGCCGCCACCCTAATGAGGCAGGCTGAAGCACATTACAGAGTGACACCCTGTTGGGAGGGGGCCGTTTTGATGGCAGGGGAAAAAAATTGCATTTCATTTTGTGGCATATGCCTGGGGCCAGGGCCAGATTTCCAACTAGGCACATGAGACCCATGCCTATAGGCTGGGGACAAAGAGAGGTGCTGTCATTTTTAATCCACGTACCTTCTCTTTACTTTTCATAGGCCTATGACTAAGGACAAGCACCTGTCTGAAACACGTAAGGCGATTGTTAGCCATTATTTTAAATGTTAGAGATGTAAGCAGAATAAAAGAGATATCTTCCAAGTTTCCTGTGCAAGCTACCTTTTATCGGAGTGTGCGCCGAGCTTCTAGACCACCCTTTTTCAAGTCATAAAAAAAATGGCAGATTCCAGACAAAGCATCTGTCATTGCACAGTTGACCATCTGATAAGGCCCATGACCATAAACCTTTTAATCCTTACCCCATTACCATCTGCCGGTACCTGGACTCAAAACTGTTGAGCCCTGGACCTTAATCTGCTGGGCCCTGGAGCCCAAACTGACAGACTCTGGACCTTTAACTCTGTCCTGGTTTAGCAGCTTCCCAGCTGTTCACCACCAGCTGTGAGGCCATGTACTAACGTATTCCATACAATCAACTATTAACTGCTAGCCCCTGCCCTGCTAGCTGGTGCAAAATGGACCACCAACTTCAGTGCCCTTGGACACCCACTGGCCCACAAACTGCTACGGCCAGTTTAAACAACCATCTGCCACACCTGCTGGTCCCTACACCCCCAACTGCCAGACCCTGGAACTCCAGTGAGGAGTTAAGATTTTTGGATAATGGTCTTGTGTCAAGAATTGCAGCAAATAATCTACATTGTTTGCAAGCAAAACATTAAAGGGTATGTCCACCCTTAAATCAAACTTTTAATATAGGCTTCCCCCTGGTCCCCCAGCCCCAACCGCATAGTTTTTATTTTAAGAAAGCCCCCCAAACTCTTACTTACCTCCCCTCTTTCCTCCGCCGCGCTCCGCCGGGAGGGGGAGAAGGGCTGCAGTACGCATGGCAAAAATCTACCTGAGGCCAGGTAGGAGGCAGAGTCCTATATGGACTCTGCTAGCCTCCTGGTGGGCAGTTTTTGGGACTTTGGGGGGGGACTACAGGAGAACCCTATGGAGCTGGGATGTTAGGTAAGGATTAAACTACACTACATTGTGGGGCCAGTAGTTGGGGGGATTATAGTTTTGGGGGTGGACATGCCCTTTAAGGACAAACTAAAATTCTGGAGGAAGTACAAGGATTGGAAAGTTATTTTCCATGACAAATCCTCCTTCCAACTAGGGGGGACATCTGGAAAAGCAATCATCTGGAGAATAAAATGTGAATGCTCCAAAGGGTCTTGTGTCACACTAACAGTGAAACATCTTTTGACAATCCATGTCTAGGCTTGCTTCTCATCCTAGAAACTATCTCACTCACAAATCTGCCCAAGAATACTGCTACAAGTAATTAAAGGTATTCAAATTCAACTTCTCCCAACAACCAGGGTGCAATGTGGTGATGATCTGTGTATTTTCCAGTGTGATGCAGCACCATTACACAAGTAAGGGAAATATTGACTCAGAGATCATACCATTAAAACTTTAGACCCATGGCTTATTCCCCAGATGCTAATCCTATTGAGAACCTATGGTCCATTCTCAAAAAGCAGGTGTACAAGCAGAAGCAAACCAATTGTGTTCAAGCACCCCAAGTATGGATCATCAAGATCTTGCCCAGAAACTGCAAGAGCAATTTGCAGACGTTCTAAGGGTCAACGCTATAAATATTGACTCTACATAAATGTGACGTGTTTGCACATAAAATCCTTTGAAATGCATGAAATGTTTTCATTTTTTCTTCATATAACATAGAAACTTTTGTGAAACACGGCAGTTGTGTCACTGCCAAGATTTGGTTCAGACAGTCAAAATGTTGCTAGTTCCACATCGAAATTTGTTGCTAATAATGGTACATTAGTGTAAATAAAATAACAATCATAACAAGGGTTTAAATGACTGCAGTTGTTCTAACTGGTTCTGTGTACCTAGAAGAACTATAGTGCGTATAAACTCAAAAAAACCAATATTCCCTTTATTGTTTCTCTGGAAAGAACAGGACTGGTGCAAAGTTATTTTCTCCATCTTACAATGTGGGGACATCTGGAAAATCAGTTGTCGGAGAAGAAAAGCTGAATGTTCCATGGTTACTTCATTCCAATAAAGTGGCGCTCATGTTTCTGTCCAAGAACATTGTAAATTGCAGAAGTTATGAAAAATGATCAACTGAAAATATTCAGGGTTTTCCAATAAAAGTTCTTATTGTTTAAAATGGTGCTAATTTTGCCCCAACCAATCAGATGTTAGCTTACAAATGTTAAATAAGATCTGATTGGTTGGGGCAAAATTAGCACCATTTTAAACGATAAGAACTTTTATTGAATCTCCCTGATTGTCTATTTGCATAAATGTGATATATTTGCCATTAAAATCCATTACTTATTAGAGGGGTTATGATAGAAGTACTCTGCCAAGGGCCCTGAATGACCAAATAGAATAGATCTGGCAGTAATAATAAATGTATCTTTGTGACCAAATAAATTATATTGTCCAGCCAAATACAACCACTTTTGAATGATAATTGGAACATATTCATAAACCTTTCTAGCACAGTTTATATCTTTATAGTAAAGCTTATTGATTTATAGTAGTGATTCTTCCAACCATACTTGGACTTTACAAGAACCTTTGCTTACCTTTCTTATGAGATCAGAACAGCCATTTGGTATTTTAAAGGGCATGTCCACCCCACCCCCCTCTTCTGCTCCTTATAGTTGTCCTGCAGGGCCTGGATAGGACTCTGAGGAAAAAGAAACATTCTTATAAGATAAGGCAACTACCAACCCTAAACACTTTCTTTAAAACATCCAAATGAGCTGGTGACCAGCAGTGATTGCTTGAATCTTAGCCAATCACAGACATGGCTGCCGGTCCAGCCCTTTTTGCTGTTCCTCACAGAAGAGGCCATGACCAAGGAAACCTGGTCGGGTAAGTACATTTAGAGGGGGGGTGACTTACCTTATAAGAAATTGGTGTTTTGGGGGTGGAGATTCCTTTTAAGTAAAATGTAATTTATTTCCCTGTAGTTACCTTGCTAGATTATTAGCCTTTGTAAATGGATGCTGTTTTATTCTGTCCTCATCAAATATATTTTCTTGTAGTTGTCCTTTAACACCTGAAAAGAAAACTGGCACCCCTAAGGCTCATATACACACATGCGATTGCAGATGCCGACCCATGCCACACAATGTGTACGCGGCAATTTAGGTAATTTGGCTGCTGCAACCAGATGCATAGGGGTGATAATATTGCTGAAGTTTCCTTTATAAGGAAAGTCACAGTATATTTTAACACAATCATATAAAGGAATTGTAAGCATTTTCTGGAAAGATATATCATGATGTCATACAGATGTTTCGGATCTAATGTTCCTTGTCTTTTTAAACAGCTGCCTTAAATTATCCACTTTCAGCTTTCCACAAAATGGATTGCTCTACGCAGTTTAAAGATATTTCTGCACTATACACAATCTTACATATAATGTAACGTTATATATACTGTCTATATCATTTACTAGGAAAAATACGATTCATATGGGTTAATCTAAACAGGGAGCTTGGTTTATCTACACTTTATATTGATTTCTATGAACAAGAGAATTTAATCTTGAACAAATCAAGGTTAAAAAAAAAGTAGCCTTACATAAACATATAATGGTGCCAGATAGAAAGCTTTACGTTATGCACTATAACTATAATGATGACCTAATCTACACATTTTCCATTTTTTCCAATCAACAGTGATTTTCTGGCCCATAGCTCTGCTTTTTTTTTTTTTTTACTAAAAATTTAAGTTTCCCCAAAACAATAAATTATTCATTAAAGGGCATGTCCACCGCCAAAACTATAATCCCCCCACTACTGGCCCCAATTTGTAGTGCATAAAAATCCTTACCTTACATCCCAGATCCAAATGGTTGCCCTGTAATCCCTCCCCAAAGTCCCAAACACTGGCCACCAGGAGGACTGCAGAGTCCATATTTTGCCATGCGCAGAAGAGCCCTCCCCCCCCTCCCTCTACCTCCTGATTTGGTCTCCCTCCCCATAGCGCCCCAACTGCATTACTATTAGCAAGAAAGTCCCCCGATCTTTACTTACCTTCCCTCTCTCCTTCGCCATTGTACACTACCGGCAGTCGTGACAGTGATTGGCTGAGATGGCAGCCATGACAGTGATTGGCTGAGATGGCAGCCATGACAGCGACTGGCTGAGATGGCAGCCGTGACATTGATTGGCTGAGATGGCAGACGTGACAGCGACTGGCTGAGATGGCAGCCGTGACATTGATTGGCTGAGATGGCAGCAGTGACAGTGACATAGACCAATTTTAACACTATAAAACCTAGTTGCTAACAAGGATTTTTTTGCTGGCAGGGTGGACATGCCTTATAATGTGCTCTCTTATACTGGACCTGAGTTCAAATGATCTTTCCTTCCTTTTTGTCTTTCATTCGTTTCCCCTTCTTTACTTTCAGCTACCTTTTATTGTTTTATTTCTATCCCTTCTTTCCAGAAGGGCTCTATATATGTAACGATCATTAGTGGTTTATTGCCATCTATATAGCCCAATAACCGTGATGGAAAACATTTGCTAAATTGACCTACTGATATTTAAATCACTCCCCAAAATATCAGGTGCTGGTTAAGATTTTATACTTTAGCCATTCCCAGAATCAAACTGAAAACCTGCGGAATGAGAGCCTTCTGCTATGAAGCCCACCCAATGGAAATCAGAAAGGAGTGCCCCAGGCTGGACTTCATCTGTTGAATCTGACATTGCTCTGCAACACATTATTGAATTGACACATACCATGCCCTCTGAGTCTTCTAGAAAAATAAGCACTTAAATGTTGATGTCCTCATCCAGAGATTTTATATTCTTTAAACTATTTGGCCACAAGATGGCTCTGCACATCACAAAATGTCCCTGAGAGTTCATGCAGCAAGGAAAACTTTCTTTAACTTAGATTTCAGCCATTCCTCTGTGGTTAACGCATGATCTGCATGCCATAAGATGCTAGCTATTTATTAGGATGCTGCAGTTCTATAACATCTGATTGGTTGCTGTAGATTTATAGCGCTGGAAAACTTTTGCACCGCTTATTGCATTAGCTGCCCATATGTTTCATCATTCGAAGTAAAAGAGGCCCATGCTTGCAATTGTTTGTTTAAAAGCAAATCAGGGATAAACCTCTGTTGCCTCTTCACTAAATGGTTTGCACGATTCTATAAATAAATCATTTATGAAGATCCAGGAGTGCTCCATATTTTATATATAAGAATTGTATAAAGAGTTTTTTGGACCGCACCTGGGCAGAGTACTAGCTTACTAGCTTGTTGCAGGTGCCTGTATCAAACAGTGTCTGTCTGTCTATCATAGGACATGGAGCACTCCTCTGGACTTTAATACGCTCATTTAATACACTTAATTTTATTAGAAGAAAATCAATGCGTTTCAGCCGCAAGGCTGGCTGTCATCAGTATGATGGCCAGAGTTGTGGCTGAAATGCGTTGATTTTCTTCTAATAAAATTAAGTGTATTAAATTCCAGAGGAGTGCTCCGTCCTATTACATATCTATAAGTGGAAAGCACATAGGCATATATGTTCTTGGAGACGACTGGGAGTGCAGACATCCATGTCCGCTATCTATATATACCAACTGTCCCAGGATCTTATTTGCTGCTCGATTCTGATACTCCTCTGTCCCTAGCAATGTCCATTATCTATAGCAAGGATGTCCAACCTGCAGCCCTCCAGATGTTTAGTATCCACAACTCCCTGCATGACTTGGTTGTAGAATGCATGCTCGGAATTAGTGGCATAACAATCAGACCCAAAGGGCCTGTGACTGGCGAGAAGGGGCCAAAGACGAAGAAGGCCCGTGATTGGCTCTCTTATTAAAAGCACATATCTTTGATCGTGGTGCGTTGGGGAGATGGGTGTATCAGGGGGCTGGCCACCAATATTGGGGGGGGGGGGGGGCTGCAGTTTTGCAGGTGCCTCGGAATTATAGATTCTAAAACGTCTGGAGGGTAGTAGGTTGGACTTCCCTGGTTTAGAGTGTGCAATAAAACTACCAGACAAGTGTGTAAGGTGCAGAATGTCAGCAATTTAGACAATAAATGCACAGTATATAACAAAACAAAAAATTCTGGTAAGTAATGTTAGCAGCATCTGATAACATTAAAAAAACTCTCGCAAGGTCGAGGTTTGGGGGAGTTCTTAACACAACGGGGTGTGGACATACCCTTTGCCTTTCACTTGGCCGCTCTCGGAAGTAACAAATATATATTTATTTTTAAACCTTTCTGTAACTACTTTAATGGAAATTTCTATAATCTACTGTGTTGTTTCGGAGAAAATTTAGAAAATGGATATTTGAATGAGACTTGTGTGTGTTTTGAATTGCAGTAAAATTAACATTCTCTCCCAGCTTTTCAATGTTCTTTATTTCTCAAAAAGTAATAACTACCAAGCTCCCAAGTAGATAATTAGATCAGTGCAGCATATTGGGAAAGAAAGCGAGCACAAAAACAGAAGCTTGTAAATATTCTCATAGAATCCCTTTGATACAGTATGTTTAAGTAGAGTCCTTTTCAGATCCATAAATACCTGATCCATAAAGGACCTGAATATCACTGTTTGTATAAGCAATTTATCTGTAGTGCACTAGAACTAAAATCTAAGTGAATATTTAGATCTCCTTTAATAAATTGCTATTGGAATTCAGGGATTTGGTAGGATTCTTGTTGTTCCGCATTTTGGGACTTTGTGTTCTCTGACAGACTGACACAATGATCCAATGATTCATTTAACTTGTTTTCTTTCTTTCTTCTAAAGAAGGAAGATAAAATACATAACTTGGCATAATTTAATACCAGTTCCTTGCCTGGTTGATTCACACAGTTTCCTTGTAATGTAAGGCATCTTGTGTTATTGAAGACAGATTTTGTCCTTATTAAAGGACACATCCACCCTTCCTCCCTCTCCCCAGCAGGATAACTTTGGAACCAATGCAAACCCTAGAAGTTCAGGTCCTCACTCTGATTACTTAGGTTGGAGAGGAAGGGAGGGCTAGAGTTGTCCTTTTTTAAAAAAAAAACTGTTTATTGAAATCAATATGAATTAACGACATCTGCATATCAGTGGTAAATTAATACTGTTTAATTCTTATACCACTACAGAGTAATTATACAGATGGTATAACAGAGGATAACTTGGGAAATAATGTTATACTGGTTGAAATAAAGAGATGAAATTAGAAGGATATGTATTTTCGTTACTGTTGGGTATAGATGTGAGTAAATCGTGTAGGAGGTTGGTGGTACTAGTTAGGGGGGGGGGTCTCCTGGTGCGCTTGACATTGCATTGAACTTTATTGTTTGGCCATTTCATCTCCTGTTCAGATTCTCATTAATCATTCCATATAGACCAGATGGATTCGAACTTGTTCACAGTGCCTCTTTTGACGTAAATTAATCTGAGCATGGGCAGTATTTTGTCTATCATTGTTTTCCATATATTAAGTCCTTGGGGGGTTACATCCATGTAAGTATAATGGTTCGTCTGGCATAGAAAAGAGTTCCTCTGAGGAGGGGGAGTTGGTGTCTATTACAGAAGCCAACGTCTGGGATTCCCAGTAAACATAGCTTGGGATCAGTTGGGACTGTAGTTCCAAGTATTTGGCATAGGTGTGCAGTTACTTTATTCCAGAATCTGTGTACCTTGTTGCACAATGCTAGAAGTCTGCATTGGCATTGTGGCATTTGGGGCAGTCTGAGCTGAGAGAGGGGGACATGCATGATTTCCATAGGGGGGTGATGTATACTTGGTGTATTATATAAAATTGCATTAATTTATTAGGGGCCGATAGTTTATTGTATGGCCCGTTAATGTATTTATACACAGTATTCATATCCCCACGATAGCGCTTTTTCTCCAGCTTACATAATTGTAACTTTTCCAGTCTCTCTTCATATTCAAGCTCCCCCAATCCCCTTGTTAATTTAGTTGCCTTTCTCTGGACCCTTTTCATTTCAAAGATGTCCTTTTTGTACACAGGATTCCAAAATTGCACTGCATATTCCAAATGAGGCCTTACCAATGCTTTGTAAAGAGGCAGAATTACATTTTCCTCCCTTGAATCCATACCTCTCTTTATACAAGACAATACCATGCTGGCTCTAGCTGTTGCCACCTGGCACTGCTTGCTACCTTTAAGTTTGTTATCCACCAAAACTCCAAGATCCCTTTCCAACAGGGATTCACTTACCACAGAGCGATTTATAGTATAAGTAGCACAAGGATTTTTAAGTCCAAAATGCATAACCTTACATTTATCAACATAAACAATCTATCTAGATCCCCCTGCAATGATTGCAAATCCTCTGAAGTTTTTAATGGTCGACAAAGTTTTGTGTCATCAGCAAACACAGAAACCTTGCTGACAATACCCACTTCCAAATCATTAATAAATAGATTAAATAGAAGCGGCCCCAACACAGAACCCTGTGGCACCCCACTTAGCACTTTAGTCCATAATGATGAAGCCCCATTTAAGACTGGTTTATTTACTAATAATGATTTTTGTGCCTTCTGTGAGTTGGAGTTGTCCTTTAAAATATTTTTTGACTATGCTAGGAAGCCCTAAAACTGGTTCCGGCATATTTAAAAAGAGGTGCAAAAAGTGCCTGTGTGTTAAATGAATTTGCAGCAACCAAGCAGATGTTACCTTTTTACTGTTAACTGCAGTTAGAAAACATTGTTAATATCTGAATGGTGGCTGCAGTTTAACAGCACAGGCAGAATTCTGCACATCTTAATTAATATGCCCCATGAGGTCAAAATTTACTTCCAACACAAAAATAGGGGTTCTAGACAGGCAAGTTCTGTTCCAAAATGGATTTTAAAATTTTCAGAAAATTCAAAAATTTTAAATCGGACCAGTGGAAGACAATGGAAGTTAAACAATCCGAAAGGTCTGATTAAATTATAGGTTTATTTTATTTAAATGTAAATTACCAATAATAAATTTGTGTAAATGGCTCAGGGACCTGGGAAATGGTCAGGGGAACACGTAAAAATAACCCCAAAAAACCCTTAATGTATTGAAATTTGAAAATCCAATTCTAACCCAAGATCTCTTAGCAAAGTGCACGTTCACACCACACACTCCAATGTATACTTACCTTCTGGTAAACCATCATGTCCACTATACTTACATGCTAATTTGATGGCAGTAATACTTGCAGCCAATCCTGTCAACTCCAGCATGGTCTGCCTTTTATCTTAACTGTGTGTACTCAGCATTAAGCTAGAAAAGCTTGCTTTTGGACTGGTAACCTTAAAGGACAACAATACGCAAAAAAACAACACCTCCCCCATTACATGTCCACACTTCCAGCAGCTGAAATTGCTTACTCTCATTTACAACCGTGCTGCCTTCCCTTAGATATCACACAGCAAAGATGAGTGCTAAAAGCCCGCCTTCTAGATGGCCCAGGGCCATGATTAACATATCACTTGTCATTGGCTGGTGGGAATGTCTGTTACAACCTCTCTCCTCCTCCTCTGCCAGTCAAATAAACTTGAACTGTTCTGTTGCTAGGATACAGCCTACATAATCAAGCTGATCAAGGATGGGTGGAGGAGTGTTTTCTCACTGCTAGTTTTAAGTGACAGTTACAGGCTGACAGAATTGTTACACCTCCTTCACAGTGTGAGAGAAACTCAAAATCATGAAAAAAACATATTGGGTGGGCTGCATAACTTTACTCTTTTGAAAGCAGTTTTTTAAAAAAATGCATTGAGGCAATACAGTTATCCTTTAAGGTTCGTACACACGTGCGATTGCGGATCCCGACGCACGATGTGTATGAACATTTGTTTCGGCCGATAATCGGCCCGTGTATGGGCAATTTATCAGCCGGTAAAGTACCTACACACAGGCTGATTATCAGCCGAAACGAATGTTCGTACACATCATGCGTTCAGTGTCTACCTTTAGGGTAGACACTGAAGACATAGATCTTGTGGCATACCATGGCTTTATTCACATTGGTCTTTATCTTATTTAATATTGAAGTTAAAGGTCAACTGTACTCACCCCCCTCCTATCCCCACACACATTGTACCCAGGAGGGGGACCTAAATTGCTCCAGCTTTAATTAACTATATTTGCCTTCTCTGCTCCTGTCCTGTCTGCCTCCCATGGTCTGTTGTTAATGAGGCCAATGAGACGATGAGCTTTGCCAGGAGTTCTACTTCCTATTGGCCCCATTGCTAACGCAGAAAAGCGACTGAGCAGCGAAGGAAAGTTTAGGTAAGTAAAGCTGCTTTAAATAAGAGCAACCCAGGGTTGACAACCTGTTGCTTTAAATCCTCACCCTGGGCACAATCGATGGAGAAAAGGGAGGCAAGTATAATTGTCCTATAAACCTTCTTTAGCTGTGTAAAAGTGAAACATTCTAACTCCAGAATTTATTTTAGAAATAACATTGTAATCTCTCTTTTTCTTGGTACCTATTTCATACACTGTACATCCCAGGAGCTTTGTTGTATCATTAGTATAATCTAAGAGAGCAGGAAATTCATTAACAACTACAGAAAATGATATATAGTATTGTACAAAGGCAAAATCTTTTCTACAATGTGTTTATGTATTTGGACATTTCTCTCCAGACTGCAGGCTCTTGAGAAAGCTTGGTATAGGAAAAAATGCATCCATCAGTGTCTGGCTGCAACCAGCAATATGGTCTTATATCTCTGAACCCCACTACAAGCCTTATATGGATCCTCCGACTACAGACGTGACTGTAACCACGGCCGGTATAGTTGACCTGTTCTTTCAGCTTGTTTGATATTTATACCTACACTCTGCATTACTTTTGACTGTGGGCTGTGTTTTTAATTGTTTTTAACATATTGTTGTATGGCTGCACTGATTAGCACATGTTGATCCTTTTATAAAGGGATTTTTAGTAAAGAGTTTTTTGTGTGTATTATTAACCTTTAAACCATGTGGGTCTGGGTCTCTATTATTTTACTATAAACTTTCATTTCAGTGTATTTGAACACAAAAAATAACAGGTTTATTGGTCAAAAATCAAACCAATGAATTACTGTACAGTTCTGCCTTTCCCCTACAGCTTGTAGACATGAGAACATTGTTAACCATCTGACTAATAATTCCACTTTCAATGTAAGGAACTCAAATGACCTTTGGGGAAAACTTGCTATGGTTTTGTTCCACGTTGCGGAAATATTCCACATAAACATCAGTTCAATAGCTGGAAAATATATGTTAGCAATGTTTAACTGAATATGAATTGTCCCATTCAATGTTCCATCAAAGTGGGAAAATATGATGGTAGCCATGTGACCCATGCAGACGGCCCTTTTTCCCTCTTGAAGAAATAATTCCAGTTTGATCTTTAGCCTGGTTTATATACTCCTTAATATATATCTTTCCCACGTAGTTATGAATTCCCCTAATTTATTAGACTGCGGTTTGTTTGTGATGAAGGGGATTTATGAATCACTTATAAGTCTACGTCAGTTTCCTCTGTGAAGTAAGACTATACGGCTGTAGGGTATGCGAATGAGAATATGTGTTACTTTCAAATAACTTCTTGTTCACAGAAAAAGAAATGTTAAGAGTATAGAAGAAGGAAACACGAGTTTCATTCCGCCAGCAGTTCTGTGATTTTTCAGCTGTGACTTTTGATCTTCCCCCACCGCCCAATTTTTAGTCCATGATTTTTAAATTTCAAACACAATTTCACAAATTTGGGCCGTGATTTCCAAATGTTCTATTAAATTCCAATCGATCTGTGGATTTTCAAAACCAGAGGTTCCATTCCAAAACCAGGTCCATGATCAAGTGATTTGTCATTAGCTGCCATATTTGCACAGAGATCTAACTGTAAGGACTAGGCATAAAAAAGCAGGACCACTCTGTCCTCTGTTTCAAAGTGCTTTAAAGGACATGTCCACAGCCAGAACACAAATCTATGCTTACTCATACTCCTAAACTTCAGCAGTGTACCTGCAGGGGCCCAGCCCCCCCGCGATAACACAAGCAAAAAAGGGTTGATGGAAGCGCACACCGTTTGTCAGAAAAATTCTGTTTTATTGCATCACACAAACACAAACATAAGGAGGCCTGGCACCTGACCCCCTCCTCCCTCCAAGATGCCTTCCACGATCAGCTGTTATAAACCGCCGAGCTGTTTAAAAGACCGGACCGAACCTCTGATACACGCGATCAGCTGTTTAAAAAAGGGTGATCGCAGAAGGGTTCTTGAGCTTGTGGCGGGCCCTACTACCGTCTAATCTTGATTGAAACAGTGATTACAGCTCCCAGTGCTGCTTACCTTCCCATAGCAAAGCAGTTTTACTTTCACTATAACACAAAATCACTGGGTGAATGCTATTGGCTGTAGTGGGGCACAGATCACATTCAATGTACATGCTCCACACTCTAGCTGCGCCTCAGTTTAGGAAGGGGATGGATACATAGAGAGGAGACTCACTAACTAGGAGTGAGCTGAACAGGACATGAGGAAATCTAATGACAGGGAGCACTGAGAATATAGAAAAGGATAAATGCAAGTCTTTTTTTTTCAGTTTAGTGTCCCTTTAAACTTGACACATTTTAAAATTTCAAAGGGCAGGGGCACAAATGTAGGTTTACTTTAAAGGACATGTCCACCCCTTTTTATAACTTTTTGTGTACTGTAGGGCTCCCTCCCCCAGCGCCAACTGCTATATTAGTGTTTACAGAAACTCCCCCGATCCGGCGTACTGTCCGGCCCTCTGCTTGCATGAAACTGCAAGCAGGGAGCCGGAACGGCATCCGCGTCCGTGATTGTCTGAGAAGCAGCCAATCACGGATGTGGCTTTCGGCTATTCAGAATGCTGGGGGAGAGAGGTAAAAGGTAAGTAACGATCAGGGGAGTTTCTGTAAAAACTAATATAGCGGTTGGGGTTGGGGGAGGGAGCCCTACAGTACACCAAAGGGGTTTTATGCTAGGGGGAGGAAGAGCAAAACGGGAGGGAGAGGGAGGGGGGGCTGCAGTGCGCATGGCAAAATTCTCTCCCGGAGGGAAGACAGA
Organism: Hymenochirus boettgeri; assembly: GCA_019447015.1. NCBI lineage: Eukaryota > Metazoa > Chordata > Amphibia > Anura > Pipidae > Hymenochirus > Hymenochirus boettgeri. The sequence goes on from CM033471.1 coordinate 225,073,504, forward strand.
AGGCAGAGTGCTATATGGACTCTGCTAGACTCCTTATAGCCAGTTTTTGGGACTTTGTGGGGACATTACAGGAGAACCATTTGGAGCAGGGATGTAAGGTAAGGATTTTATTACACTACACAGTGGGGCCAGTAGTGGGTTAAATTATAGTTTTGGGGGTGGACATGCCCTTTAATTTTAATGAAGTATTGTAATTTCTGTGTAAATTATAGTTGGCTCTTTTTTTTTTAATCATTCAATTTTTATTGGGCGGTTTTTATAGTACAATTCAAAAATCAAATCATATCAAATAAAATATCACATTGTAACATAACATCATATAATAAACTGTAGGGAGTGGGTAGCAGTAGATAAAGTAACCAAAAGTAAAAGTGAATTTCAGCTTGTGTGTCTCCCCAGCCGCCATTTTGAGTATTTCGTTTCTGCTTGGTTATCAGATTTTAGCATATTTGAGCCAAGGCGCCTTAATCTTTATTGATATAGAGATCTATTATCGGTGTACCAGTATTCCCACTTCTTGTAGAATTTGTGAAAATTAAGTTGGGTTATGGCATATTGTTTCTCATACTGCATATTGGTATTGAGGTTTTTCAGTATGAGTGTGATATTAGGGATTTTATTGGATAACCAGTTTCTGGCAATAAATTGAGTAATAATTATAGTAGTATGGAAGATAATGGTTTGTTGATTGCTGGGAAACTGCTGTAGGTCTATCAGTAAGAGGGCCAGTTCGGGAGTGAGGGTGATTTGTTTTTGTAATATTGATGATAATACTAGTTGAGTTTTATTCCATATTTTCCTGATTTTCCTGCAGGTCCAGAATATGTGAAGAAGAGTTCCTCTGGCCTGTCCACACCTCCAACACATTGGTGAGTATTTGGGGTTCCATTTTGCTAGAATTGTTGGGGTTCTATAATATCTCAACAGTATCTTTCTTGTTATTTCCCAATGTTGAGAGCATCTTGAGAGTTTGAAGGGGATGTTGGCTGCATCCGACCACTGTTTGTCGTTGAAGGTTTTCCCCAGTTCTTCCTCCCATTTTATATGTGGTCTGAGTTTGGTAAATATATTTTTGTTGTTGATCAGGTTGTAAAAGGTTGTTATTCCTTTGGGGGGGGTAATGGGGGCTGTAAATTGAAGTTCAGTTGAGTCTGTTGAGGTTTTCCATTTCTTTTTAGAGGTTGTAAGCAGGGATATGATTTGGATATGTTTGAAGAAGTCGCTCTGGTTAAGTTGGTATTTGCTTTGTAGTGTAGGGAATGGGGTCGGTTTACCTTGTTGGTATAGTTGATTGATTGTTTTTAGTTGGTGTTGATCCCATTGGATATGTAAATCCGGGATAAGTATTTCAAGGCTGTTTATGGGTATGAAGTCGTATAATGGTGCTAGAAAGTTTTGGTTTTTGTGTATATTTTTCCAGATTTTAATGGATGCGTGGGGGAGGATGTAGGGAATGGTTATTTGCTTGTCTTCTAGAAGTGTTGCTCCCAAAATTTGTTTCAAGATCATGGGTTGGCACATTTTTTCCTCTATTTCGCACCATAGGTTTGTGTTTGTCTTGTTTTTTCCACCAGTATCTTATTTGGTCTAGAGTTGTTGCTTGGTAGTAGTCCTTTAATATTGGAATTGCTAGACCTCCTGTTTTGCGGTTTTTGGCCATGGTTGGGTTGTTTATTCTTGCTTTATTTTTATTCCATATGAATTGTGTTATATTTTTTTGTGCTCTTAAGAGGAAGGATTCTGGGATGTTTATTGGAATTGATCTAAAAACGTAGAGATATCGGGGGAGGATTAGCATTTTGGATGCCATTATTCTATCCATTAATGATAGTGTCATTATCTTCCATTTTCTTGTCTGACTTTCTAGTTTTTCTACTAGTGGTATAAAGTTAGATTGGAATAGGTTTCCCAGGTTGGTTGAAATTTTAATTCCCAGGTAGGTTATTTCGTTGGTGTCCCATCTGAATTGATATTTGCTTGCCAGGAACATTTTCAGGGCTCCTGAGAGATTGGTTTCCATAACTTGTGATTTTTTCTCGTTGATTTTGTAGTATGATAATCGTCCGAACTGATGTAGATGTTTGTATATATGTATTAGTGAGATGATTGGTTTTGTGACAATTAGAATAACGTCGTCTGCGAATAGTGCTATTTTGTGGGATGTTGAGTTGATTTTAATGCCTGTAATATTTGGGTCTTCTCTTATTTTTTGTGCCAGAGGTTCCATAGCTAGGGCAAAGATTAGTGGGGAGAGGGGACATCCTTGTCTTGTTCCATTTGAGATGTTAAATGGGTTGGACATCATACTGGAAATGTAGACGTTTGCAGATGGGTTGGTGTAGAGCGCCATGATTGCCTTTTTAAAGGAGTTCTGTATTCCAAATTTTTCCAGTACCAGGTTTAGGTATTGCCAATTGAGGCGGTCAAAGGCCTTTTCTGCATCCAATGATATAAATAGCGATGAGATCTTGTTGTGGTTGGCCCAGTCTATAAGGTCGATAATTCTTCTTGTGTTGTCTGTGGATTGTCTGTTTTTAATAAATCCTACTTGGTCTAGGTGGATGAGATGTGGAAGTATGTTTTTGAGTCTCTCGGCCAATATTTTGGAGTATAGTTTGAGGTCATTATTTAATAGGGAGATGGGTCTGTAGTTTCCTAATAGTGTCGGGTCTTTCCCTTGTTTTGGGATTGGTATGATTAAGGCTTTAAGCATCTCTTTAGGGAATGTTTGGTTTTCTGTTGCTTTATTAAACATGTTTTGCAGGTGTGGAGTAAGGGTAGTAAAGTAGGTTTTGTAATATTCATTGGTAAACCCATCTTCTAAGTATTCTTTTTGTTCTGCTGTCGTTGAGGGTAGGTTTATTGAGTTAAAGAATGCTTCTAGGATTTCTTTGTTGGGTTTTTTAGTTTCTCCGTTTTCTGCAAGATTGTATAATTTGGAGTAGTAGATGCTAAATTGGTTGGATATTTCTTGGGGGTTGAGTATCTTGTTGTTTTTTTCCATAATGTATGAGATTTTGGTATTGGCTAATTTGTTTTTGATTCTATTTGCTAGGTTTCTATTTGCTTTACCTCCTTGATTGTAAGATGAGGCTTTCAATCTTCTGAGCATTTTTTCATAGTCATATAGATTTAGCGAGTGAAGTTTATCTTTTGTTTCTTTCAATTGTTTTTTTAGGTGTTGTGATGGTTTTTGTTTATTCTCCTTCTCTAGTGCGGCTATTTTTTGTAGTAGTTCCAGTTTATTTTGTTTTCTGATTTTATTTAGTTGGGATGCTTGTTGGATGCAGATGCCTCTGATTACAGCTTTATGTGCGTTCCATAGTGTGAACGGGTCTATTTCTGGAGATTCATTTATTTCGAAGTATTCTGATATAGCTTTTTGTATTGTGTTTCTGGATTTTTCATATGATAATATGGTTGAGTTGAGTCTCCATGGTCTTGTTTGGTTGACATTGAATCTTTCCTTTAGGAGGATTGTTATTGGTGCATGGTCTGACCATGTAATCGGGGAGATTTTGGTGTAGGGGAGTTTTTGGAGAGTCCATTTGTCTACTAGGATGTAATCCAGTCTAGAGTACATATTGTAGGATTGGGAGAAGAAGGTATAGTCCCTTTCTGTTGGGTGGGTTGTTCTCCATGCATCAAATAGATCTTCGGATTTCAGGAGATTGTAAAATTGGTGGTTTTTCTTTGTGTTGGGATTAGTGGAGTCTATTTCTGGGTCTAGTAGTTGATTGAAGTCTCCGCATATTATAATATTTTTTTGGTGGTATTCTTTAACTTTGCTTATGATTTTCTTTATAAACTTAATTTGTCTTTGGTTGGGTGCGTATAGGTTGGCTATAACTAAGTTTTGGTTATTTATGGAACAGTGTAGGATTATATATCTGCCCTGTGGGTCTATCTTTGCTTCATATAGTTTGAAAGCTAGTGCGTTGTTTATTGCGATGGTGACTCCTCTTTTTTTCTTTTCTGATGAGGAGTGGAAAATATTGTTGTAAGCTTTATGCTTGAGGAGATGGGTTGATTTTTTGTTCAGGTGCGTTTCTTGTATACATGCTATGTCTATCTTGTTGCTTATAAGCTCTTTCCATAACAGGAATCTTTTCTGAGGGGAGTTTAGACCTCTGACATTGTAGGATTGTAGTTTAATTCCCATGTGATTTGGTGGTTTTCTTGCTGGTTAGTTGTTTTGGGTCCTTAATTACAGACGTGTATGAATGTAGTTTTTTTATATAGATCTTTGTTTTGGGGAGTGCTTTTGGCATCATATGGGTGTTTGTATTGTATTTGTGGATGTTGTGGGGGTAAGGCAACTGGGGTACGGCACACATAGCTGAGGCAAAAAATATACAACATATATAACATAAAAAACATGAGAAACATCTAGAACTTGAGTTAAGTGGCAGATATTTCAATAGGGGGGTCAAAGGGAGACCACAATGGGTCAATAACACATTCCTAGTTATCATAGATATCTAGACTTTTTTGGAGGGCTGTTTGCCACCTGGAAATGCTGTTGTTTTATTTAAAACAGTTCCTTGTTTCTTAATTGACTGGTCTAGATTATTTTGTTTTTAGCTTATTGTAGGTTTATTTTCCCAAGTTAGGTCGGGTATAGCTTCTTTGATTTTGGGAGACAGATTATTTTGTATTCTTGCTAAATTAAACTAGTCTCTGGGGTCTACGGAGATTATTTAGTGTGTCCAGAGCTTCCCGGGGTAGGGGCCCAGTCCAGTGATTTGTGACTGGACTGATCATTCTGTTTTGGTTGTATTGGGCTGTTTAAAGGTTAACCCCGTGAGGTTGTATTCTATATTTGTGTTTATGGCTACTATCCCCTCCTGGAGGCCCCGATATGATCAGGGATGTTTTCTGTGGGTGTTATTATAGGGATAAAGTGGGTATCTCTTATCCCCGAACTTTTTAAAGCTTATAAAACATTTATGGCATATAAAACATTCATAACATATAAAACATTTAACATATTTAACACATTTAAGACATAGCCCTTTTCAGAAGTATTCAAACCGTTTTCTTGCGGAGGCTCCGGTCCAGGATTTCCTGCAGCCGGTAGGAGTTTTTAGAGTAGTCAGTCTGGGGTGTAAACGAAATGCTCTCGTCTCTACTTTAGAGTTTCAAAGTTATTAGTCCTTGGCTAATATGTGTGTTTTGATTTGTTCGGGTGTTGGTTCAAATAGTTCTCAGTTGTAGTTCCACTCTTTTTGGATTCCTTCTTTTTTGTGTGGCTCTTTCAGTTGGTTTTTGATAGTTTGAGGGATGTTTAGCTTCCATTCCTGGGCTTTGAGGATAGCTTCTTTGGGTGTATTGAAGACAAATGTTTTTTCCTCTTTGATTACGATCAGGCGGACTGGGAAGCCCCATTTGTATTTTATAGCGTTATATCTGAGTATCTCTGTAGCTTCTTGAAAGGTTTTCCTTAATTGCATGGTTTGGGGTGATAGGTCTGCGAAAAATTGTAAATGGGTATATTTGCTTGGCAGGTTGTTTTTGTTTCTTGAAAGTGACATCACTTGTTCTTTAGTTTGAAAGAATAAGAATCTTATTATTACATCTCTGGGTGCTGTTTGAGGGGCACTTTTTGGTTTATATAGTCTATGAGCTCTGTCGATTGTTCTCTCTGTTTTTGTTGAGTTTGGCAGGATTGTTTCTAGTAATTTTTCTAGATAATGATCAAGTTCGGGGTTTAAGACAGTCTCAGGTATTCCTCTGATTTTGATGTTATTTCTCCTTGATCTGTCTTCTAGGTCGGTGATTTTGTTTTGGAGGGTGGTTACTTTATCATCAAGGTTGTTATGGGCGTCTGCTAATTCGTTAAATGAGGTTGTAAATTCTGCCATTTTGTGTTCTATATGGTTGGTTCTTTCTGCAATGTCTATTATATCTTTTTTGATAGTTTGGACCATTTCTGTAACGTCCATTTTAAAGGCTTTATGTTGAGATATTAGCATTTCCTTTAATACTTTTTCTGACACTGGGGTGTCTTTGGTTGGGAAGTTATGCAAGGGGTTTTGGCCTTGTGTGATTTCTAGCGTATTGTTTTCTTCCTCCCCTTTCAAATCCCCTTTTCTGTGTCTTTTCATAGGTTCCCCGCTTGGTTGGGTCCCCAGGGGCCCTTGTGAGCTGGAGCCCTGGCTGGATGTGAGATCGGCGTCTCCTAGGTCCCCGCCTGGGTCTGTATTAGGTGTTTGTAAGTCTGTTTTTTGTTCTGTGTCAGAGTCTATGTCTGTATTATTGATATATATTGTTTGTTTCTGTTTCCTTACTTTTTCTTCCTTTCTTTCTCCCTGTAGGTTGCGGCTCTCGCGGTTTCCATGGGCGCCGCCATCTTGGATTTCGGCCCGCGAATCTGAGCTGCCTGGGAAGAACAAGGTGAGTTTTTTCTCTGTTTGTTTATGAGCTGCGGTTTTGTTTTTGCCCATTTTAGACCAAGTCTGCTGCTTCTTTTGAGTTGTTTGGGTCCTGTTTATGTTGCAGTAAGTAGCTGTATTCCTGGTAGCAGAGAGGGAGCTCTTACTCCATGGGACCTCTCTCCAGGATAGCTGGCCACGCCCCCAATTATAGTTGGCTCTTTATTTTTTTTTGCAGATATAATAAATTTAGTGTCTATCCTAGTTCAATTGATTAACTTAATTGAGATAAACTTGCAGGAACAAGGAGGATAAGAGGTGTACTCAACTATTTATACTAAAGCGTTTATTATTAAGGATTTTTGTAAGAATATTTAGAGATGAATGTTGATGGAAGATAAACCATTTCCCAAAACATTACATACTGTAGGGACAGGGGCATAACAAGAAATCAGAGGGCCCCCCAGCAAAATTTTGGATGGGCCCCCCACGCCACCCAAACACAACTCCCTCCTCCCCCTAACACGACTACCTTGGCTATAATTCCTGTCTGTCTATCTATCATATATATCTATCTAATTTATCTATCAAAGGGTTTTTCATTTAGGGCCCTTTTCTGGATCATCTAGAAGATAAAAATTTCTGGTTCTAAAAATATATTTATTTGTACATAGAATTGGATTTTGAGTCTTTTATGAATTACGCCATGTCTTTTTCAATGAAACCACAATATCCCATGGAACATTATTTATAAACACAAAGAAATTTACCCTACTGTTTTGTATAAGCTGTTTTAAGCAGCTACAGCACAGCAGGTGCCAGGGGCAGTCAGAGAGTAAGTACAGTCTGTCTTAGCCAGGATGATTGAGGACACCGCGGACGGAGCCAGCAGGCAGCGGCAGTACACAACAACTCTTCTACTTTCACTTTCGACCACATGAGTCCTCCCACCCTCCCAGAGAACAGGTCACGAAAGAAGCCATAGCCAATCAGTGAGTTGGACCGGTAACAGGAAATATAGATGGTGAGGTGATCACAGAGAGCCCCCCAGTGGCGCAAGTTAAAAAAAATGGAATATTAAGCAAAAAAGAAATAAACGCCTGATTAATGCGACCTCGTCCCGGGCACCCTTATCCCCCCCCCCCGGCGGAGTGGCAGGGGTAGTAGTTACGCCACTGTGTAGGAATCTTAAATCTTATCCTCCCCCCCTCCTCTTACACCATTAAACTATTATGAATAATCTTATTAAAATATATAGGGCTATTTACAAATGTCCTCAATGTAAATTTACCATCTTTAAACTAAATGTTATATGGCTGTGCCAATTTAAAGGGGTAATTATCAACTCTCTAACACCCCCTCAATGTTACTTGTCATTAAATGTACCTAGTGTACTTACAGTAGTTAAATGTGTGTTCACTGCTCTGGTCCAGCCTTGTACCTTCCTTCACACTGAGAAGTAGCCAATGGGAAGACACACTTTACAAAAGAAAGTCTTCCTATTGGCCACGTCCTGTACTGAATGAAATAAATGTTGTCTATTAGAGCACAGTCCCATTAAGTCAGATTATGTGGATCACTGAAACTACAGTGGTGTCAACAAGGGAAAACATGCATAAAATAGCTAGGAAGGGGCCATATGGGTGGGCCCGACCTGTTAGGGAGTTTAGCAGGCAGGGAATGCCTTATATTTATTACATTTATCAAATATATTTTTAATTATCTGCACTGCACTTTACAAGATACTGGGGTATCTTGTATGGTGCTAGTGACAGTATGTGTATACAGATCTATTGTTGCACTGCACTTTATGGGGTATCTTGTATGGTGCTAAGAAGGGCTGCAGTACGCATGGCAAAAATCTACCTGAGGCCAGGTAGGAGGCAGAGTCCTATATGGACTCTGCTAGCCTCCTGGTGGGCAGTTTTTGGGACTTTGGGGGGGGACTACAGGAGAACCCTATGGAGCTGGGATGTTAGGTAAGGATTAAACTACACTACATGGTGGGGCCAGTAGTTGGGGGGATTATAGTTTTGGGGGTGGACATGCCCTTTAAATGGACAGTGGTAATCTCATACAGTGACCTGCAATTTCTAGGTATTTCAGATGTTTGGAAACTACAACTCCCAGCATGCATCATATGCTGGGAGTTGTAGTTTCCAAACATCTGAAGTGGGACAGTGAGTCTTGTCAGGTATATAATTTCCCTTGCAAACCATCTGCAAGCATTGTATCCATCAGATAAAGCTCACTAGACACCTAAAGAGACTTCCTGTTCTGCTGCCTCTCAATCAGTCTGTCGCACGCTCTTCTCTGCAAGTACCGGCACTGATCTGGCTGACTGATGTCACTAATCTGTGTCGGGCAGTAAGACATGCGCCGATAGTGACATCAGCCATCAGATTGGTGCTTGCGGCCGCCGGATCAGGTGAGTGTTTTGCTTGACTAGAGTATAAGCCGAGTTAAGTTTTTCAGGCTTATTTTAAAGCCTGAAAACTGGGGCTTATACTCTATATACGGTAGGTGTAAATTCTGACAATTCTGGCAGTAACTAGCATTTGCTGGCACCTTGTAAATGTGTCAGATGGAAGTTTTCAAATTATTTCCCCTGGAAGGATCCAATCTGACTCCAGTATTTGGTCACTTTACTCACACTGATTGGTGCTAAAAAGTTTGGGAAACTGGCTTTAGGTTTGCTTTTAGAAGTGACCAACTGTTATTTTTGCCTTCACTCTACGTGTCATGTACCTTACAGAAAGGGGATTCCGTAAAAAATAGTGTCAAGGGAAGAACCCCATTCTCTAAGATCCCCCCACAAAACGGCACACCCATATATCTGGTATCAGCTGGGGGAGCCGCCACCTACACATGTTTCGCCTTTGCATTATTCATGCACCGGCTTCATCAGGGTCGGACTTGGCTTTTCACTGCAAGCCCCGAAATTGCTGCGGAACACTTTTTGTTATTTCTGTGTGCTTAGGAGTTTACATGGTCTGGGGGAGCTTAGCCTGGTTTTTAGGTAAACCCGGGACGCCCAGAAGAGTTGGTGTATATTTTAGGTGTGGGGTGCTTTTAGTACTTGTGTATGTGTGTGGATGTGTACCCAATAAAACGTTTTTGTACTGATACCCGATATATGGTTGTGCCGTTTTATGGGGGATCTTAGTGAATGGGGTTCTTCCCTTGACCCTTTTTTACGGAATAGTCTGTTTATCCCCCTGAGCACCACTTGACTTAAGTGTTCCATAAGGGTTTTAAGGAGTTGTGCAGCGTCCTACCATTGTTATATAGTATCCCTTACAGAAAGGGGCCTGTAAACCTTTTTTGCACCATGGACCATTGATGGTTAATTTGCCACAGACCAGCCATAATGCGTAATATTATACTGTTCAGAATTGTCATCCGTGGATTAGGGATTTTACCCCTGTGTTGGGCAGGAACTCTTTACAATTCAATTTAGATCTTGTTTATGTTTAGATGGGGGGAAAAAAACATTGATTTGCTTTTACCTTCCTGGACTCTTCAGTCAGGGTGGATGGAAGGAGAAATTTACGCTTCTGTCCTTTTCTTTATTCTGCTTAAATTACACTGGGGAGGGAGAAAGGAAGGACGGGGAGCTCATTATCTTTGCTTGCATAAGGCGGGATAAGGCTCTTGGCACTCCAGGAGGAAGTAGTGGATAAATAAACAGAAATGCTAGTTGGTAGGAAAAACCTCAAACGAGTTTGTGCTGTATCCAAGGATAGCAGATCAAATGAATCATAAACATGATGTGACACAATAGTCAAGATTCCCACCCAAATTCTTTACCATAAGTGGTTAATTCAATACACACTCATTGCTAAAGTACAGTAAGGTCTTGATAACACCTTGTGTCTATGGCTGGTATAGACAACAAGCCTCGTAATTTATATTTAACTAACTTTTTAAAGGCGTCTCTGGAACCATGTTTAGGAATCCTAGGAAGAGTAATTGTGGAAGGAATATTCTGTTCTTTCCCTTAAAAGGGTATCTCCACTGAGGAAAAAGCATTTTTTGGTTCATTTTAAAGTACACCATCCCCCAACCCTCCCCCCCCCTTTTTTTTTCTCAGAATTTCTTTGTTTGTTTGCAGCAGCATGGGAAAGTTGTGCTAGCTCCTGGGGGTGTGTCTTCCCCTGTGCTGGGAGTGCTGTCACTCAATGTGCATCATGGTAGCAGACACACCCACTTGGCTGCAGTACAGAAATCCTTTCCTCCCTGACTCTTAAGTTCATTTTTACAGCTGATCATGCAGAGACAGGGGAGGAAATGTTAAAACCTTCGGTCTACAATACTGTAACAAAGGCAGGGGAACGTGTGTTTTAAATAAAGATTTTTTTTTGTGTCTGAGAGTGGTGGTTGAAAAAGTGATCTAAGATTAATTTTATAGGGGATGCTGGGAATATGAGGCAATCTGGTATGGGAGGGGGTGGGAGAGAAACACAAGCACGTGTGAGAGGGATGTATTGGGAGACAGAATAAGGTAGTACCTGATTACTCCATTAATTAGTGAACTCGGCAAGCTGCTGAGATTATTCCTCCATTAATCAGTTTTTGTGTAGAATTGACCAACCAGTCGTATCACACAGACAGCAGTCCCGACGGATCCTCACATGTTCTGTGCATGCACTAAAGGAACACGCGCGTCTGACATTTCCAAAGTGGGCAGACCTGCACCATCCACAGCGTTCAGGGAGAAACTCATTGGATTTCTTCTAAACTACTGCTCAAAGACACAGGATACTGCAGGTACATTTCCACCTTACACATATCTATCCTTACAACCCAGGTGACTTTTACCAGTGGAGATACCCTTTAACCAGCACCTTCCGAGTCATACCCTGTAATCAAGATAGATGAAACACACACCGTACCTTTACTTGTCAAGGAAATCCTTTCAGCCATTAATGTAAATCCTTCTCTCACCTGGTACCTTTTAAACCCTCCTGGCAGCCGGTGCAGGTGAAATTAAGTAGAGCGTGCCACGGAAGTTGTTGGTACGCTGACATGGCCGCTCTGATTCACCTGCACCAGCTGACGGGAGGATTTAAAAGGTACTGGGGAAGAAGGATTTTACATTAATGGCTTAAAGAAGAAAGCGTAAGGAGACCTGGGAAGGCTGCCAGTAGGATGTCCATTAAGAAGTTAAGTCTGGTATGTATACATTAATCTATTTTATTGCAGGGCTGGCAAAGGTTACCTTATATTTAGTGAAGGGATAACAGCTGGGTAGGGACTTGGTAAAAGGACTAGCCAGTAAACACAGGCTTAGAACGCATAAAGCAGTGGATCTGTTCCTACCTTTGTTTTTATTGATTTGGGTCTCCAGCGAAAGGGTTGATGACGGGGGAACTTAACCCTACATTACTGGCAGACTTTGGTTGCCTGTATTTGGTTAAAGGGCATGTCCACCCTTCTAAACATTTTTTTGATATAATATTCCCCCTGTCCCCCCAGCCTCAACCGCTATATTTTTATTCTCAGAAAGTGCCCCAAACATTACTTACCTTCTCTCTTTCCTCCGCCGCGTTGGCAGGTTCTCTGCTTGTGAGAAAATGCAAGCAGAGTGGCGGGACCGGCAGCCAATTACGGACGCGGCTGCCAGGAGTTGTGCGGCGGAGGGAAGGTAAGTAATGTTTGTGACACTTTCTGATAATAAAAATATAGCGGTTGGGGCTGGGCTGACGGGGAATATTATATAAAAATATTTTTACGCTAGGGGGAGGGAATCCTAATCGATAGGGGGGGGGGGGGCTCTTCTGCGCATGGCAAAATTCTCCCAAAGGAGAGACAGGAGGCAAAGTCCTATATGGACTGCAGTACTCCAAAGTACTTTTTGGACTTTGGGGGTGGGGGGATAGCAGAAGAACCAGATGGCGCTGGGATGTAAGGTAAGGATTAAACTACACTACACAATGGGGCCAGTAGTGGGGGGATTATAGTTTTGGGGGTGGACATGCCCTTTAAATTAATGGGGCATATTGAACCTGATTTACCCTTTCATCCTTCATATATAGCTTGTTGTGTTCTGTTGCTTTCATGTTCTACACCTACATGCTTCCAGCTTAAGTCACAAAAGCTTTTAATTTCTTCCAAAAGAACAATCCCATTCCTTGTATGTACATACATGCAGATATTGGGGGTCCACCTGTACAACTAACACACAATAGAAGATAGGATTTTACAAAACATTTACTTTTTTTTTTTTTTTTGGTTGCCACATCATAAATTTGTTTTGTAGATGTTTCAGATGCATATGATAATTGATAAGGTTTATTCTCACACTATGCTATTTTTATAGCACAGGGTGCTTACATGGATGTCTTATGGGTGGTTTAACTGCATATTTGGATTTCTAGAACATTGACAAGCATCAACATTGAGATGGAAGGCTATAATTTCCTGTAAGATTATGCATAGAATTTAATTGTTATTGACAAATAGGCAGTTGGTAACTGATCACAGGTAGGAAAGAATTGGAATCTGCAGGTTTTGTTCAGTAAAAACTCCTGACTGCTATTCACTGGGTAAATGTCGGCTCTATTTGTTCTTTCAACAAAGCACTCATGACAAACTAAACACTTACGCCATATCACGGGTATGGTGTGCGAAATTTCTGACTATGCTTTTTTAGGGCCCCTCGAACTTGTGAGTTTAGGAAGATGGTTTGTTTTTCAAGTGACCCAGAGTTCTATATTTAGCTCTATCTTCGTTCTAGAATTACACATCCCAGCCATTGCCATGTTTTACAAAGAGTGGATATTTGATCGTAGTACATTAAGGGAAGGCTATATTTGTGAATCATAAACTGTAATTCAAAACCTTTTCATTGGTAGCTTAATTATGCATCCAAATCTCAATACTTTCACCAGACTTAAGTAATTTAGTTTGGTGTACCAATCTCATTGTAGAGTACATTATTTGGGGGCTGCTAGCATGTAATAGTCCAGCTGGCCCAGTCAGAAGACAGGTTGTATCATAAATATTTTTTTCCGAAGATTAAGGTGGGAATCCAGGGTGCTGTGTGGCTGCTGGTAATTAAGTTGGTCAGTAAATACCAACCAGATATGCGGATTAAGTGTGTGGCCTGAAAATGAATGATGCTAACAAACTTTTGCATTGGGATCTATAGTTAAATAGATAAAATTCTCTTGCGTTATTAGTGCAAGCTATGCCCACACACACAACTTGGCAGGTCTGTGCACACAGGTTAGTGTGGCATTGGGCAAATCTGCTGCAACAATTTTTAAATTTTTATGCGCACACACAACTGATATTAAATTAGAGGGAGCATTGATCAGTGGGACCCAATAAACCTGTAGTGTGCTTGGGCACATGATGATTGCTCCCTATACAGAGAATTGCTAATGTGTGACAATTTGTAAACACACCTATTAATGAAGAATCCACAGTCTCTGTGTATGGCTATCTTCATTTAGTAAAAAAATAAAACCGGCATGCATACCACAAAGTTAACCAGAGACACCTGCTGGTCCTAATTTGGTGTTGCAGCAACTATTTTGTTTTCAGTCTCTGAGGCACACTCTCCATAAATATTCACTTCCAGAGTTGGCTCACACTCTTGTTTCTAATAAGAAACTGGAACATCACTGGTAACAAACTGCTACTGTTAATAAAGAGGTAGACTAGTTATTTTCATTAAAAATCTGTCAGAAAACACTTACCTAATCTTCTCTCTAATCTTAGTTGTTGGTATAAGTTTCCAGGCACATAGGCTACCAGGTTTGTGGGAATTTTAAGTCCTGTGTTTATGTAAAATGCTGCCTGCAGTTCTAGTTGTGCTGACTAGTAGCTTGGTGATATCCCACCCCTTCTACAGACAAGTGACTATTAGGGCTAGGCCACACTGTTGCGCTTGCGTTTTTTCATATCATTGAAAATGTTGTTTTTCTGGTGCGTTGCGATTTGCGTTCCACATTTTAAATCACAATCGCATGTGTTTTTAATAGTTAATGAAAAAACGCAAACGCAACGATATCACACATTAAATCAGACGCGATTGCGTTGCAGTGTGGCCGTGCCCTTTAGATATCTAGAGCACTGTGGGTGGCAATTCCTGCAAGACCGATTTTCATCAATGTTGTAGAATCCTATTAAAGCAAATTTCTTCCAAGAATTGCCAAAGCATAAATGGATCGATATTGGCCTAGTATTTCCAGTCAACAGATTAGTTTTTTTTCTTTAAGCCACAGCACCCATCATATTGTGCACCCTGTTTAAGGCTGCACAATTGCCCATAATTTGCAGACTTTGATTGCTTGGACCAACTGATTGGATTGTTTGGTTAGGTTTGAATTTACAGCCGATATTAAGCCTGATCGTCCAAAATAACAACCAATGTGGTTAGTCATTACTATAGATTAACAAAACTGCCTAGTTTTGTACTGATAACTGTTCCGTGGACTCATTGAGGCTCTGAAAATCTGATAAATCAGAATTTCTGATGGAAACTGTTTGAATGGTATTTTCAATAAAGTTCAGAGTTTCTAAAAACTTTTTTTTTAAAGCTGTTCCCTGATTGGCTGCCTTATTCTTGATGAGCTTTCGGTTTTTTTCCCATTTTAAATAAAATTAGGATTAGGAGCTGCCATCACCCTGATTTAACAAGACTGAAACAAAGTTCACTATTTCCCTAGGTCTCCTGTGCGTTAACCCACGAAATGTTATGGACAGCAAGTAACATTCATTATTGAATAATAGTGTTGATATTTAATGTCCAATAGACATTGGACATTAAAGGAGAACTAAACCCAATTTTATAGACACCAGAATCTGGGGAAAAACAACAACCTTAAAACACCAATAAGCTTCAGTAAATTGTATTAAAGTAAATGTAAGCCTGTTAAGAACTGGATGAAGTATCTGTGTGTATGTGCAGTGTCAGACCACACCTCCTGACCTCAGTCACATGCTTCCTTGCTTTATCTGTCCTGTAAAATGATTGGCTAGAGATTATTAATGGGTGTGACCAACTGTAACTAGTTTCTGCCATAACAAAGGACTGAGCATGTGCAGAACATAATGGTCGTTGATCAAACTGTGCTACTAGAATGCTGTGAAGTAAAGCACAAACCATGTTATTTAGGTAAATTTCCCAGCCCCCGTATCAAAATGAGAGGTAAAACACAGATTACTGGTATTATATGAAGGTCTTTTAGTGTTGTTCTGTGGCTTTAGTTGTCCTTTATCAACACTATCATCCAATAGTGAATGTTACTTGCTGTCCATGACATTTAATAGATGTTGCTGAAAACCTTTTTAATGAAGTATCTGTTCAACTGGACTTGGTTTAGTTCTTGAAGAGGTTCCCTAGTCATCAGACTTGCTTTCTCAATTCAGAATGACCTGTACAAGAATCTGTTGGCAATTATGTACCCAGACTTTTTATGGGGCTGTATATTGGAGAAAGTCAACCCTTGGTTTATATACTCGTCAAGTCCTGGTTTATTAGTTAAATTAAGTACCTGTTTATTCTCTAATATATACGGTACAATCCTCTTTAATTTGTTTTTAACCTTTTACTGTTTTTGCACAGGAATGAAGCTGTTGTCATATCCGGGCGAAAATTGGCAAGGCAAATACGTCAGGAGGCACGGCATGATGTGGAACAGTGGGTTAAATCTGGAAACAAGAGGCCACACCTCAGTGTCATCTTGGTTGGAGACAACCCTGCCAGCCATTCCTATGTGTTAAACAAGACAAAAGCTGCAGCAGATGTGGGTAGGTTGACGCTTGGCACATATTAGAATTTAATTACCAGTGTTGTAGACCCTAACTATTAGAAAGCACCTTATAGTATTAACAAGACTTTCACTGGTTGTCTTTAGTCCACTGGATTGGGGTTGTCTATTAGGATAAGTTGTACCTTTTTTGTATGAGCATCTACATTTTAAGATAGTCGTACACTTGCAAGTTTTGTTGCAAAAAATTTAGCCCCCCCCTTTCTCTACCTGGGGGCTGTTGGAGGTGTATTGATGAAGGAAGTCATGAACTTAACGAGCTCTGCAGGATCTAGGCGGAAATACTCGAGCGGTATCGCCTTTATTCCCCAGTGTGACAAGATCTCCTGCTTACATCACTCTCCTTTTTCCATGGAAATATCCAAGCAACAATGAGAAGAGAATAAATGATATAACACTGTTTTCACATATACTTGGAGGATTCTATTCTCATTGTTGCTTGGATATTAGTTGGACTTCTTTGCAGTGGAGTCAGAAGACGAAGGACCTCTATATAACAGTGAGTGGTGATTTGGATTCATCTTTTTTCCATATATAGTCCCTGGAAATAACCACCTTGCTGGCTTTGCCAAACACTGTCTGTTGTGTTGCCAGCCCACTGTGGTTCCATGAACTCCCTGGTCTCTACAAAGCATACATGAAGAACAATTTGGTCCTTTCACTTTCTCATCCCTGGCACATTCAAAATAATGTGCAAGGGGGGAATGGCTTATATCTAAAGAGATGAAACTACACAATATAGGGAATTGTTGAAGTCCTAAGGCTTTCAAACTTTAGTATGGGATCCTCTGTTCTAAGCAACCAGGAAGTCTCCAATTTTATTTCCTACCATTTCTACTTTGTATTCATCTTAAGGGTGTTGATTTTGTGCTAAAGTACCATTGGTGCTGTGTTCCAGGTATCAGCAGTGAAACCATACTGAAACCATCATCCATCACAGAAGAAGAAATTTTGGATCTAATCACAAAGCTTAACAATGATGACAACGTTGATGGTCTCCTGGTGCAGCTTCCACTTCCAGGCAAGTCACTGTTAATGGTACTACTGATCAGTGTAGTAGTTTCACTGTGGTACTAGATTATGGGAGGCTGACACTGCTTCTATGGTAAACATTGTTCAGGACGCTAGTACTGTGTAGTGTTCCCTTCCTATAAGTGAACTTTGGTATACCTAGCTTTAGACACAGGAGGGTAGAGCATCTTCCACTGGAAAGTGGAAATCTAAACCGTGTAAAGTGTTTCTATGTCATTTGTGCATAAAAACTTCATTTTTAGAAACAATCTTTTACTAGAGTAACCTTCCAGTTACTTTTACTGTGTTACCCTTAGTAGCTGGTTGGAGGGTTCCTCTTACTGGGTCGTTAGGTAGCCATACACTTGGCAGATACTTGATGTTCATTCCGACTAACATTAAGTCGAATACTGTTAGTAACTTTTGGGTCTGTATTTTACATCATGGCTTTAATATAACCCCATGGATCTAAAATACCAATGGTCTGCAGTATTTAATGACCATTGCTTATTACAACGTGTCTTAAAATACGTCTGAGCACTTCAAATAGGCCATACAATGCTGTAGTAAAAGAACACTGTCTGTATTTTACACCCTGGTTGTAAATTAGACTTGCTCACCATAGCAGTATTTTATGATTGCAGTGTAGTTACTATCAAAATAAGGGCTATTGTGCCTTTATAAACATGTCCCTAAGTGTGTATGGTTATGGTGAGAATTTGAACTCCATAAATGAAGGTCTCAAATAGTTTTTATAGCTGTGCTTTTCTGTTTCTATAGAACACCTGGATGAAAGGAAAGTTTGCAATGCAGTTACCCCAGAAAAGGACGTAGATGGCTTTCATGTAGTGAATGTGGGTAGAATGTGTCTGGACCAGTATTCCATGCTTCCAGCTACTCCCTGGGGAGTGTGGGAGATCATCAAAAGAACAGGTAGGACCCTGGAAGTTCATTCTCTAGCTAGAAGATAAGATGAACATATTCTACAATGGTAAAGGAACAGAACTATAACATGCAAGATAAACAATGGTGGAGGTGCACTCTACCCAACTGTGGGTGCAGACACCTCTGTAGGTTCTTCCCTTAGGAACCAATGGTTTCGCAGGAAAAAAGGTAGCCGAGGGTCGCACTCCAAATTTTTTAAGAGCATTTTATTGTGAACCACACATCCACGTCACAACGTTTCGGGTGAAGAAGGGGGCATCCCCCCGAAACGTGACGTGGATATGTGTGGTTCACAATAAAATTTTCTAAAAAAAAATTTGGAGTGCGACCCTCAGCTAACTTTTTTTCCTACAGAACTATAACATCTTTGCAGCTTTTAGCTGTGACATTTTGTTTATTTACGAAATGGTTTAGTCCTAATCCAATGGAGACTAATGTTTTCATTAAATTAAAAGTCTAGCAGGGAGATTCAATAAAAGGTCTTATCGTTCAAAATGGTGCTAATTTAGCTCCAACTAATCAGATCTTATTTAACATTTGAAGGCTAACATCTGATTGGTTGGGGCAAAATTAGCACCATTTTAAATTATAAGAACTTTTATTGAATAACCCTGTATAAGTTCTGTCAGAAGAGAATTTCAGTAATAAGGGAACACTGCATTTTGTCCCATAGTTCTGTGAAAGTTAGAGGCCAGCTTGCTAGCCAATGTACTGTAAGAATGTCCTTTTATAATGTCAAAGGTATTTATATATTAAATAGTATGTGAACATCTTTTTAATTTTAAAAAGCATGGCCTATATATCAGGATAGTAAAATACAACTTTTTTTACATACATTTAGGAGTGGGGATACACACATTGTATATTATATATTTTGGCTGCAGCCTACTATTTATTGAAGTGTTTTAATATTAGAACTGGTGCAAACGGGAGGATATAAGTCTAAAAAAACCCCAAAAAACATGCAATTCTGTAGCCTGCATAGTGAATGGTAGATCTCTCAATTCAGATTCGGTTTTGACTCCTTGATTAAAGAAACACCATTGTATTCCTGATTAATTGGTTGAAGACGATTGGTGCCTTTTTATTTGGGGTTTGTTCACACAACGCAATTTAAAATGCCGAACACATATGCAATGTGTGCATTTCTTTGCCAAATAAAGCCCACAAGGTAGTAATAGTGGGAATGTTGCATACAAACCATGTTATGTCTGTTGGTGCCGAAATGCATGCAGCTGTTCGTTATTGCCGCACTATTCAATGCAATATTGCTAACAGGACACATTGAATAGTATGTGAGTTTTAAATTTGGTTAATACCTTTCGGCTACATTAGGGATCAAAAATGTTTTGAAAAACACAACTTTATCTTGTGAAATATTTTGTTCCTTCCTAGGAATCCCCACACTGGGTAAGAATGTAGTTGTAGCTGGAAGATCTAAAAACGTTGGTATGCCTATTGCCATGCTCCTTCACACTGATGGAAGGCACGAGCGTCCTGGAGGTCAGTGTAAATACATTTTAAAAAAAAAAAAAAAATCTAATTATATACAATAATATTTACAGAGATGAAGGGCATTAAACTAAACTTTCTAGCTAGCTTGAAGCTGCATCTATTCACAGGGAGGGAAGATCGCTTATTACCACCTTGTGAATAATAGAACCCAGACAATCCAGGGTTAAACTTGCTTGCCAGCACTCTGCTTGGGGCTTCTCAACAGCTGATCAGTGCACTGTCCCCGTCTACTGTTAATAAGCAGCAAGTGGATCCCCGGCAAGTAAGTTTTTCCTGGGTTCTGTTCACAGGGAGGTGGGAATAAGCAACTGTACCTCCTTGTGAATAATTTATGCAGCTGCAAGCTAGGTAAAAAGTCCAGTTTCGTGTCCCTTTAGGTTAAGGCCACACTGGACGGTAACATGCGTGAAAAGCATGCACATTTTACGCATTGGTCAGTTTGTGATGCAATATGCACAATTTTCAAAAATCATAGTGTATGCAATTCACAAAAAATGTCATATTTGTTCTGAAAACAATGCTGTGCGTGCAATGTGGCCACTCGAATTGACATGCTCTGGTATGCGTTTCCCACGTGCTAACAACGCAAAAAACAATAGAAAGTCTGAGAAACGAGCTTAGTTACCATGAAATGCATATGACCTTGTTAAACTCTATACTGCATGTAAGGTAAATTTCAATTAATCTGGAAATATTAATAGAAAAGCGCAAAACATGTCTTAAAACTGTAATGTATGAGAGATTTATGTACAAAGCCAAAGCTTCCTCTGGGGGATTTGAATGCCAAGGTTGAGGGGGGAATGTCACTGTCTAGTGCTACTTCATTTCACTGTAATTCACTGTAAATTGCTAGTGCAATGCTTTATCTGATTGCAGTGTAATGTGTTACAGGTGACGCAACAGTAACGATCTCTCACCGGTACACTCCTAAAGAACAGCTAAAGATGCACACGAAAATTGCAGATATTGTGGTTGCAGCAGCAGGTAAGGTGGCGAAATGGTCAATAAGGACATAACCTAGTTTTATAATCAACTAGGATGTTTAATGAAAGTGAAAGCCATGCTGTTTATACTGGGCAGATATCTTGTTTGATTATGCAGGTAGCTTCTGTGTGATACTTTCTTAGAAAGAGATGGCTGCATAAAATACAGAGCTTTAAATATGTCCTAGAATGTTCCGAGTAGCAAGGAAACTTTCATGTTCTGCTGTTATATGAAAGGATTTTTTTTGTCTTGCTTGCAGGTATTCCCAATCTCATCACAGCCGACATGATTAAGGAAGGTGCTGCAGTTATAGATGTTGGGATTAACCGTGTAGCGGATCCGGTCACTGGCAAAGCCAAACTTGTTGGAGATGTTGATTTTGAAGGTAAAAAAGAAGGAAATGCTGGTTTAATTTTTGTTATCCTTGGCCATAGATGGCAGATTTCAGTAGGGAACAGGTTAATTGATGTAGAGCGATTTTATACACCTTGAAATTTTCTATTGCAGCATCTGTTGTCTTGGTGCCCATACAAGAGTAGTTGTAAAGCTGTGTACACACAAGACTTATAGCAGATGACTGAGATTCCATTGGTAGCTGTGTGTCATTGGCTATAGAACGCCTGCACACACTACCAATATGTTCTCAATACAGTGGCTGCTATTTCCTCCCTATACAAAATATTGCACCTAGATATTTTTGGTCACCGGTGAATGATCTCCTGGTCATTGATAGTTCATCAGCTGATCTCTTGTCACAAGTGTCCAGTAATGGTCCAATCCCATCAGACTTTACAGGGCCTGTTATTGTTTGTATGCACCCAGATTAAATTTCCTTGTCAAATCTGCTGCACGTGCTGAGCAGACAAATTAAAGGGTATCTCCACTCGTTTTTATAAGTTTTGGTAATCCAGTTCTATTGAAGAACGGGAGGTAAAGGAGCTGTGCCTTACCTTCCGTTCTTCAATAGAACACACAGGAGACTGGTGACAAGCTAAGAAACTTACCCGCTCGCTCGCTCCCCCGGCGCTTGGTCTGACAGGTCCCGACGGACCTTGTCTTCTATGTGTTATAGAATCGGCATGCGCATAGAAGACAAGGTCCGTCGGGACCTGTCAGACTACGCGCCGGGGGAGCGAGCGAGCGGGTAAGTTTCTTACCTTCTCACCAGTCTCCTGTGTGTTCTATTGAAGAACGGAAGGTAAGGCACAGCTCCTTTACCTCCCGTTCTTCAATAGAACTGGATTACCAAAACTTATAAAAACGAGTGGAGATACCCTTTAAATTGATTCTGCACAGGCAAACTTTTGAACCTTTTTTTTTATTGCATAAGACCCATATTTGTTTGCATTTAAAAGCTTTTGGAGTGTTTGCTCTGCAAGAAAGTCATTGTACATCTGTATAAGCATTTGGTTTTCTTAAAAAAAATTTTTTTAAAAAAGCCCTTATCTTGTCAGGTGTAAGAAAGAAAGCAAGTTACATCACTCCTGTCCCAGGGGGAGTTGGGCCTATGACTGTTGCCATGCTAATGAAGAACACAATTATAGCTGCTAAGAGAATGATGAAACCCAAAGAGCTGCAGGCCGTTGCAATGTAACGTCCACTTCATGATTTCAATATGACTTCACATTCCGAATCCACTTCATGAACAGGCCGAAGAAAATGCAATATTTGTATTTATTATAGTGATGCCCTCACATGTTGGGGGTAAAGTTATTTATTTTATACAGTTCAGCATGGATTGTGTGGAGAAGGCAGCTTTGTATTTCCTCTGCATTCCATGCAACTCCTCACATGCTGTTACAGGCCAGCTACAAGCCGTTACAAGGGTACAAGCCAAAGATGCTGCACTTTTAACATGCAGTGGTTACAAATTACCTTCTGTGTTGGTGGTGGGGTATTGAACAGGCTGCAGTCACCTAACTAAAGTTGGGCTTTAATCTCGTGTCAGGAGTGCAGTGACGATCCAGTGTAAAGCTGCTCTAGATGTTCCATAGTTTGCCTGACTGCTTATGTTGTGGAAAGAACTATGGATTTCATATGGGGAGCTTGATAACCTGTGTATCTTAAAAGGAGGTAAATATGGTGTTTGGAGGAACTAGGCCAATTAATGAAGGTGGCGACTCCTACCAAATAACCATGGCCTCAGGCAGGTTTGACTGTCTGTTAGCTACTCAGGTTTGCAAGGTAACGAAGGCTGTTGGGTTTATTTTAAAACCCTGCATACTCAATTGTCTTTTTATCTGTTTTTATGATGTGTATGTGTAATATGCTTATGAATGGAGAATGTCTGCTGCTGATTTTTAGATTTCAGAATGTGCTGGGTACTGAAAGGAATTCTGTGACATCTTTTAGGAAATTTATCCTTTAAGCACATAATATGCCTGCTCTTTCATTTGTGTTTGTCATATGAATGGATTGTAGGTATCATTCTGTCAATTAAAAAAAAAAAAAAAAATAGTAATCTGCCTGATTTGTGACTTTCCTTTTTTGCGATTTGCCTCAAGTACACAGTGGATACATTTCAATATGAACATGGTACATATAAAGAGTCCTTTTTGCACTAGTGTGTAGAGTGCAAAATCTGGTGGTTCCAGATGTTTGACGCTAGATAAATGTTACATGTAGCATTTACTGACGAGGAACTTGGGATACTGCATTTGCGGTTTGTCTAAATGTAGTCTATGCTGCAAACTGTTGGGCTACCTACCAGTAATGGCGTTCCTCAACAAAATATTGGGAGGTAGGAATAATCCAATCCTACCTCCCTGGTTATTCTTTTTCTTTAAGAAAAGTTAATTTTTACAGTATAGTTGTTTAATATGAGATTTACATTGGCACTGAAAGTTGTAAACCAATCCTGGACTTTTGTATGACAACCACCAGCACATGGCAAGTTACACTAGTGTAGATCTCAATTTACTGAATTTACCTCCCCCAATGAATCGGATGACATTGCAGCCAATGACTAAGCCGCTGGGACAGGGTCAGAGGTGGCATACTGCACATCTCATTACCTCTATATGAATAGGAGCTGCCGTATGCAATTACCTTAACATAACTGAACTGCAGTGCAGAATGAGCAGGGACATGACGAAGTGCAGACTGGGAATAGTCGCTTTTAAATATGTGGAGGTCCCAAAGTTGTACATCCCTGTACTACACTGTAAAGATGAGAAACCAACAAGGGATGGGAGAGCTGATGAGTGTCAAGCTGCAAAAATATATCCATTTGCACATAAATGGAGTCTAAACTGGCTGATCAGTGACATTCTGGGGGGCTGCAGCCTGCAAAACAGTTGGCAATAATGGCTGATGTGGCCCTCCTATGTGCTAGTTGTCTCGTGCCCACAAGCTTGTGATTTGTCCCTAGAATAATACATCTATAAATAAACTACAATATATGGAATGAGTGCACAGCGACAACATTTAAAAGATGTGTGGTTTGAGCAAAGTGCAAAATTTATGTTCTGAAAATCTCGAGACTTGTGCTTGCCGGAGAATGTTCTCTGGTAGAAGTGGTGCACACCGTGTGACTGCATTTGTATCTATATAAAGCATTGTGCGGATTTCCTCTTGTGTGCAATTAAGAGCAAATATGCCCTTGTTTATTCACAATTACTATTTCAGAAAATGTCCGATTGCTTTAATTCCTGATACATTACACAGACCAAGTTATATACATTTTTCTTTTACACACCCTGTACTGAAACATTTTGTAGAGCAAAAAAGAAAATTCGAGCAGTAACAATCTGTTTAGAATGGTGCAAAAAAACAATTGCCTAGCACTGACATGGCAAAACCCATTCTAGCCTTTATTTTTTAAACAAAATGCTGTGACTGTGAGAATATTGCTTCCCTTCCATTAACCTAGGTTCTCCAGTGTTGTGGATGGGAGAATTGTCAGTGCTGATGGTATGTAAAGTCTGTTACATGAGTAATTTTCCTTTAAGAGGCCTTCTTATATAGTTGCAGTATTGGTGAACACTGGCTTCTTACCAGCTGTCAATATTCTATAAAACTGTTGTAAATTTCCAATCATTTTACTAATGCGGAAGTAGCTTAACTTAAATGCACTTGATATTATAAATGGGCCTCTAACTTTACATAATTAAACCCCCCTCCTGCTTACTTTTACAGCTTTCTGTGCAGCTGTTCCCATAGTGCCATAATTATTATATTATATATATATATTATATTATATATATATATATATATATATATATATATATATATATATATATATATATATATATATATATATATAGTATATATATATATATATATATATATATATATATATATTAAACGGCAATTGTAAACTACTAATAATGATCATTACAATGCAGCGATCATAATCTGTAGTAAATTTACGGTTGGCTGCAAAGTATTAAGGTGCGATCATGGGGACCAATGTGTATGAACGTGCTTTTTAGACGACAATCATGGTGTGTATGGACGTTCTGCCCGACCTTTCATCAATGAGTCCCAACTGCAAATGGACCATACACCGCCTTGATTGTCAGCTGAAAAGCGAGTTCCTACACATCATGTGCTGGCCCCCACAATGGCACGTGTGTATTACTTTATTGCCACACTGTTACTGGCTGGTATAAGCACATGGTATATGACATTTCCAATACCACAGTTATTCCTAGTCTTTGTGAAATAATGATGCATTTGTTATTTTAGATCAATATAAATATAATTAGTGACGCACACCTACTCACACTGGGGCAACTGAATGCTGGAAACAATTAATAATCAAAAAAGAAGAGAGCCTCCTTATAAGGTGCAAACAGTACATATGTCCCAAACACAGCAGCAAAGTTAGGGAAAGTAGGAAACAAACGTTAAAACTTCACTTTTAATAAATATACATTAAAATCTTACATATAAACCTTTATAAAACTCCATCCTGACAGTGGTAAGAAAACGAGGAAGTACTAGTAAGATAAAGGGAAAACAGGAAAATCACATACCAGAGGGTGGGAGAAATCTCTCCACCCCTTAAGGAAAAGAGCAAGTTTCCCTAGGCACAAGTGCCCTCCTAATAAATTTTAAACTAGTCTGAAGAACCCTATGTTTCTAAAGAAAAAACACCAGACTGTTTGCACCTTATAAGGAGGCTCTCTCTTTTCTTTTTTGATTAGCAATTGTTATTTTGTTAGAAATGTGGTAATTAATGATATTGTGCCCTTTTTTAAAATTTGCTCCTAAGGGCTAGGTCGTTTAACTCCAATTGTACTTGCATTCATGTTTCCAGATTGCTTGGACACGCTCTAATATAGCCTCGGCCTAAAGCCATGTACGCACATTAGCTTGTCAGCCTTTAAATGCATTTTTTTGCCAATTAGGGCTGACCGTATCTAACGTGTGGTGGCTGCTATCCTGCCAGATCACTGCACCAGTGTAACCATACATGTTAGATTGGCAGCTGAAGTGGTTGGTAACATCATGGTCAACAATCACACAAGGTTTAAGTTTACAGTATCTAAAGCTTTGTACACACGTACAATCTTACCACCAATGAACAACCCCCGAGTGTGTGCGACGTACAGCCGTTTCAGCCGATAGTCTCCTGACTCGGTCAGGTGATGCCCGACAACTCATACATACGATTATCGTTCGTCAGTGGTAAAATCGTATGTGTGTACGAGGCTTTAAATTATCCCTGGCCTTGATAGAGCACCAATCCCCAACTGAAAAGTTTTTAATACATGATTCAGTGGGCAATATTTATAATGGTTTGGTTATTGTGCCTTTAATGATGGTGGTTGTAGTCTTACATTTATGAACTTAATCGTACAATTATGTTTGCAGTCATAGTTATGATTGTCCGTACCATTGCAGTATTTTTCTACAGCTTGGTATTGCGATTGAAGGTTCTTACATTTACACTTGCTTGTAAGTTTCCAATACCGTGGGTTAAGAATATGGCCCAGTAAGTCATACAACATTGATAACATAGCTAAGCATTTGTCAGAATAACATTTCATGTGTATTACATAGTGGATAATGTAACCCCCACTGTAGGATACAAAAAGACACCATGGAGTTCTGTGACCATATTTAAGCTGAGGGTTTTGAAAAGGTCATAGAACTCCAAGGTGAATTCAGTGGTTTATTAGCTGCAGATAGCCCACCATGGCTGAATATTTCATTTGATTGTTTTAATCACTTCTCATTCACTCTTGGAACTTTCAACAAATTCGCACCGTCTCCCTACAAATCATTTGTATAGTGAAAAAAATATTGTGTACGCTGGGAAATTTGTTTTTTTAAATTTGCCTATCACCGGAATCTATAATTCCTCCCAACTATCACTGTACAATATATCCAGTCTGAAACATTTCAGCTGTCAATCAAGTGCCTTAGTATTATAAGCTCTTCTGTTACGTATAGTTTTGCTGTGTCTAGCATGGTGACAGTTGGTTCATTAACTGCATGGTGGGAAATTCCCTCTCCCAATGCTGCCTCATAGAGATTACTGAGCATGCTTGCCCTTACAGATAGTCTGACAGGGGGATGGGGGACAGAGTCTGAGTTTGAGTGTGTCTGATCCCAAATATAAAATATAATAGCGATAGACAAGAATGTGTCGGCAATGTGGGTAGGGAGCAAAGAGAAAATCATTTATACCCAGATTTAATCCCAGGAATGTAATTTAATGGCAGTTCTCTCTGTTTTTGATCATAGCTCATGTTTGTTTTGCCACAGTGGTTTGTATAAATGCCCATATCAATCCTTTTACCGGCTGCAGTGTTATTTAACAGCGCGGTCATAAAATGACACATATATATTTGTTTGAATAATCTGGGTTCTACTCTAAACTTGTTACTCCCTAATCCTCTAGTATCTGTAAAAAAAAAAAAAAGTACCAGCCCCAAATCTATCATTCAAATGGCCATGCCACGCTCACCTAGGCCAGTATTTTTAGCAGGACAAGGTAACAAGCCGTGGTGTAACTGTAAGTATCCTTACATCAAACTCACTGATGTACTCACTGATTTACCCCTCACAAAAAAAAAATAGTTTTCAAATACAATTTTTTCATTCATACCCGTGCCACTGGAAGAGAACAGGGACAAAATTTCCTCTTCTGAATCCAAGCAATATTCTATCCAATGTTTCTATTCCTGGTCCATGGAAGATTTTTAACCCAAAAAGGAATTATTACAAAGATCAAGTACATGTAGGTTATAAGGTAGTTTCACTGCCGCGGTCTTTGGGGTTCCTCTCCAAGTCGGAGTCATCAAATTCTGAATCCACTTCAATCTTCACCTGAGGAACAGTATTCATTGTGGTTCTGGGGAAGCCAATGGCAGGAGAGGGGGGACAGGAGATCTTCAGATGAAGCGTAATGCTATTAAAGAAAAGGTAATATTATGGGCTGTGTTTAAGCTGTCCCAAACCACCCCTCTCCTTATATTGTACCCAGGGTAAGTAATAAAATTCTATGTCTGTCCTCGTACCTGGAAAATACATTAGTTTGGGAATTAAACCCATTGTCCCAGCAAACCATGGGATGTGTAAGCTATGGGCCCTATTTATAAAAGATCGCTATCGTTATCGTAAAATAACGACCGGTATTTACCGATAATGACCGGAATTTTCCGATAACGACCGGTATTTAACGGTGTTGTTAAATACCGGTCGTTATCGGTGAGTACCGGTCATTATTTTACAATAACGACCATTATTTTTCCGATAACGATAGCGATCTTTTATAAATAGGGCCCTATGTGAGAGCACATTTCTTGCAGTACAAGCCTTCCCATAGGTTTGTCTGTCTGCCAATTGAAGAGCCACCAGTGGAGCTGCACCATTATGTGTTTTGCTTTGGAAATTCATTAACCCTTCTCGGATTGACTTGTGTTTAACTGACAGCCAATGAAAATGTAGATGTAATGAATGGACTATCAATTAATTTGTGTATGGAAAGATTTATACTGCACTGTGAGATTAGTCTTTCAAGCAGAAAAGTGTAATCCCACAACCTGTAATAATGTATGCAGGTGCACAGATCTTTCTTTTGTTTGTACGAATCATCAGGGTTTATGCTCTTTTTTTTTTTAGACAAGGAAAATGGAAGCTGAATGAGCAAAGTCACTGAACACAATGCTTACCTGCGATCCACATCAGATCCTATGGGGGAGGTGTCTCCATGAACCCCCCCTAATCGCCCACCCTTATCCTGCATTTAAACAAAAATAGGAAATTATTCTAATGTCACGTTTCAGAACATTTAAATTACCACTACAATGTAAATTTAATGTTACTAAAGATAACAATCCGATAGGCCAATAAAAAAAAAACTTTCCCATTGTCGCACGATCGTTGGCCATTTCACTATACACTAGACGACAATCATATTTTGTAGCATGTTTGTACAATTGTAGGATTGTAGCATGTTAGGCCAACTTATATAAACTAAAGTGTGTTAAGCTTGAACAAGATGTTTACACGTGGATAGAGAATTAGTTGTTAAATCGGGTACAGAGATAATTGTCAAAGGAGCGTCATCTGTGTGCCTCAGGGTTCTGTACTGGGGCCGCTTCTGTTTAATCTGTTTATAAATGACTTAGAAGGGGGCATTGAGAGCAAGGTCTCTGTGTTTACTGATGACACTAAACTATGCAGAGCTTTGGAAACTTCAAATGATGTGTAATTGCTGCAAGCAGACCTGGATAGATTATCAAAATGGGCAGCAGAAAGGCACATGAGATTCAATGCTGATAAATGTATAGTCATATATTCAAGGTTTAACATTTATTGTATGGCCGATTGATAATAAATGTGCGGCCGTACATTAACGATAACCTGCAGTATTAGACATTTACAATACCGTGGGTTAATGTACAGTATATGGCCCCTTGCATAGTTGCCAACAGTCCCGGATTACCCGGGACAGTCCCGGATTTAAGAATGCAGCCCCAATCTTCTGATGTCCCGGTAAATGTCCCGATCTGGAGTAGCAAGCAGCGTGCATGCCATGTGGTTTTAAAATTTAAAGCCTTCCCCTGCATTGTTAGTACTATCAGATCCTCTCCTCCTGCAGGAGAGAGATCGAATTACAGTCAGTCTCACATACTGTGCACGTTAGGAAGGGGAGGGGGAAGTGCAGCTTAGTCGTGCTGAGTACGATCTCTCTGCCCTGAACACAATTGGAGGAGGTTAGTGATCTATCTAGCTCTGCCTGTCTGTTACTTTAGCTCTGTATGCCTATCTAGTTCTATATATCTTTATATCTACCTATCTTTATATTATCTATTTATTATCTATCTATCTATCTATCTATCTATCTATCTACTGTATCTATCTATCTATCTATCTATCTATCTATCTATCTACTGTATTTACCTACTGTATCTATCCTAATGTCTGTCTGTCTGTCTGTCTATCTATCTACTCTATCTATCTACTCTATCTATCTATCTATCTATCTATCTATCTATCTATCTATCTATCTATCTATCTATCTACTGTATCTATCTACTGTATCTATCTACTGTATCTATCTATCTATCTATCTTCTATCTAATCTATCTACTATTTATATCTATCTACTGTATCTATCTATCTATCTATCCTCTATCTATCTATCTATCTATCTATCTATCTACTGTATACTATCTATCTATTCTAGCGATTATCTATCTATCTATCTATCTACTGTATCTATCTATCTATCTACTTATCTATCTACTGTATTTATCTACTGTATCTATCTTTCTATCAGTCTATCTATCCTAATGTCTGTCTGTCTGTCTATCTATCTATTTATCTACTGTATCTATCTTTCTGTCTGTCTGTCTGTCTGTCTGTCTGTCTATCTATATATATATCAGTCTATCTATCCTAATATGCCTGTCTATCTATCTGTCTGACTGTCTGTCTGTCTGTCTATCCATATCTATCTATCTATTTATCTATCTATCTCTGTTTCTCTAGCTCTGTCTGTCTGTTTGTTTCTCTAGCTGTCATTCTATCTAACTCTATCTGTCTTTCTAGCTCTGTCTCTTTCTCCCTATGTGTCTCTAGCTATCTCTGTTGGTCTATCTCTTCCTAGCTATTTCTGTGCATCTGTCTATTACTGTCTTTCTGTCTTTCCATTAAAAGTGAGCGTGAACTTTATGAAAGTTGGGGAGGGGCTAAAACTTGTGGTGGCACGCAACAATTTAAAAAATGTGTCAATAGAATTTTTTTGAGAATGTTGGCAACTATGCCCTTGTGTTATACCATAAATGGGTAAAAGATTTGGGGTAGTAGAGTAGATTACAGGCTTAGCTGTATCAAACAATGCCAGACAGCAAAGGCTACAGCTAGCAAGATATTGACTTGTATAAAATGGGGAATAGATTCAGGGGAGAATAATATTATTCTCCCTCTTAACAAAGCAAATGTATTAATGGCAAGTTCATTGAAAAGTTTCAAAAGCTAATTTATGACCGAGATGATACTGTGAGATAATATTGCTACCACGTAGTATAACGATTGGGCTTGTTTGTAAATTTACAACTGTGGCCGTAAAAGAATGACCAGCCATAAAGTATTGCTACTTTACAGCTGCGACGTTACTGGCCAGTATAAACCTGCGGTAACGGAAAGTTCTGGAAAGGTTGAAAAATATGCCCCTTAGTCCTTGTTGATCCAGGGATCCTTTCTGATTTTAATTTGGAGTCAGGAAGGATTTTTTCACCCCCTTTCCTCTGAATCAGGATAAGGAGTTGGCTAAAAAGGTTGGATGCACAAGTAATAAATATACTTGGAGTTTGTCTTTTTTGGGGGGTTCCACGAACACAAAGAATGTTAGGATTTCCCTGCACAAGAATAGGATTCTGGAATACAATAATCAGTCAAAACATTAGATAAAGAACAAACCCTCCCATAACAAACCACCTAATGTGTTTTTAAACTCCTTGTACTTAATCATATGCCCCAAATTTCTTAGTGTTTCGGCAACATGACTGAGCCTAAGCAACTGGCTGAGAACATTGGGCACCAAGGCCACCTACCATATTGGGTGAGTGGGATCTCATATCAGTTTATGTGTTTAGGAGAGGGGAAAGAACAGGAACACATCTGCAAGGTGTTTGTATGTTCTCCCCGTGCTGGTGTGGGTTTCCTCCGGGCACTCTGTTTTCCCCCACAATCATAAAAACATGCTAATAGTTTGGATGTGTAAATAAATGTGCTTAGATTGTAAGCTCTTTGGGGCAGGGCCTGATGTGAATACATGTAATTGTAAAGTGCTACGGAAGATGTTGGCGCTATATAAATCCGCAATAATAATAATGAATCTACGTAATGTGTTTCTCTTTGTTATAGACAACTACAGAACTTGTGTCTTGCACAGCCAATGGTATCCTCTAGTTTACCTCATCACTGTCAGAATCTTCCTTCCCCTTTTTCTTCTTGCTCTTGTCCTCCTGTTTTTTCTTGTCTTTCTCAGGAAGGATATCATCCAGCCAGGCAAGATCATGTTGACTGAAAATCCAGTCCAACATTTTCCTCACCATCATCAAACCAAGGATCTAAGAAGACATGAAATGATTTACTTTGACAGCGTCACAGCTTGTAAAGTACCTTTGTATAAAAAGTGTAAGGGTCTGCCAATAAGGTAAACATTATTCCACATCTTTTCCATACCATTACTGGAAAAATAATGGCAGCTACTGTTGACTTGAGGATCCACAGGACAGACAGACAGACAATTTGGACCAGTGTAAAGAGATGGACTCTGCGTAATGGGACGTGGCGGAGATATGCATAGTCGGGTTGATGCTTTGCCGGCATCATGTAGAGTTTACAGCGATCCCAAAACTGTGAAAGAAATGCAGAATGTAAATTAAATGTTACAAATCCTCCCAGACACTGGATTAGGCTCCGTCATCATATATCATCATCTCTGCTGGTTTTAGTGACATTGGCACTTTGACAGACTATTTAAATGGGAATCTAACCAATCAGCACTAGAAATGCTCCTTATAGTGAGCCAGGTTCACCCTGGAGACTTTTCATTAAAAATTAACATTAGATGACTTTTCATTTATATTTGTGGTTGGATCACTATATGAACAAACAGGTTTAATGTGCAAGAACTACAATCCCCCCCCCCAAAACCAACACACATATATAAACTATAAACATTTTCCCCCAGTATTTTATTTACAAATAACCATGTTTTTTGGAATGTGCTGTTTTATAAGGTTCTTTTTGTGGTTTCCACCCCTGACAATCTGTATTGTTATATAAAAATCTGTAATAGTTCTATAAAACACACAGTAGGTTTATAAATGTTCATCCTGAAAGGTCATTGAGGGTTGATGCAATAAGAACAATTAGGTGCTGAGCTTAAAGGGGAAGTTCAGTTCAAATTCATGTACTTTTCAGAAAAAAACCCTGTATTTTTTCATCCCAATGACCTTAATCTGCCAATTCAGCATTTTGTCTGTTTATAAATAAATGCAACCGAAATACTGACTTCCTGTTTGTAGAACCTCTAGTAGAGACCGTTATGGTCTTGCCCTTGACCCAGCGCCTGGGTTGATTCAATTGCTCAGTAGAGATCTGAGCATCTTTGACCCATCCAACAACCAATCAGTAGAAATTACTGTTAGGAACATTCCAAGGATGTGGTGCATCCTGGGAATAAGAAGGACCGTTAGAAACTGAAATGTCAGCTCACTAATGTCAACAGCAGGGAACAGCAAAAGGGTATGAAATCAACTGATTTTTCAAAATGGGAGAGAATATGTAGAATGACTATTACACTACACCAACTAACAATTTAACAAATATTGATAATTTCCACTGAACTGTCCCTTTAAATCCTCCCTTGGGCACATCTGTAAGGACTTTGTATGTTGTCCCTGTGCTGGGTACTTTGTCTCAGATACAGATGTGAATGTATCACTGTAATTCTAAAGCGCTATATAAATCTGTCTGTGCTATAAATTTGCAGCAACCAATTGGATGTTAGCTTTTTACAGGGTTAATACTGTTAGTTAAGATATTATTGGTTGCTGTAAATTAATAGCACAGGCAAACTTTTGCACCTTTTATTGCATCAGACCCTGTATTTATACATATTTGTAATCATATAGCTCTTTATAGCACGTGACTAAAGTACAAGACCAATTGTAAATTTGGCATTAATGCAAATTATATTAAATGACATCTTCTCTGCCATGTAGTTTTGCATTTTAGGAATATAAGATAAGGTTTGTAGAAACTCTTACTTGAATCCCATTGAGTGAGGCAACTCCCATGTATAGGAAGACACCATAAAGGACCGGCATGGGAATATACTGAAAGGAGAAAAACATCATTACGGACATTGCTTGGGTTGTCTGAACAATGACAGTGATTCAGTTCTAACATTCTTGAAACTCAAGGTTTCTACACTGTAAGGTTTTCTTATTTGCTGGGATTAAAAATATCACCTCTTCTTCACTAACTTAACACGGTTCATCACATTGACAACACTAATATGTAGCAATGGGAAAGGAGAAATAGGCAGGTTTCATTTATTAAAAGCTGTTTCTTTAAAAAAAAATTGTTTTATTTTGTTTTCCAGCAGATTGAATAAAACATCCAGGGAAATTCAATAAAAGTCCTTATCGTTAAAACTGTTGCTTATTTTTACCCAACCAATCAGATATTATTTAACATTTGAAAGCTAACAAATGATTGGCTCGGGCAAAATTAGCACCATTTTTAACAATAAGAACTGTTATTGAATAACCCTGATTATTTATACAATTCCTAAGGCTAATATTTCAAATATACATTTTGTGCAATATCTTGTAGGGAAAAGTATTGTATATATTCATTAAACATAAGATGACCATATCAACAATCACTCTAACTAATGGTCAAACTCTAGTGTATCAGCTAATAAACATTGTCACCAAAAAAACAAACGGTTTACTATATTTTTTCCATAACCTGGTATCTGTATCTTATGTTGGGTGCACATATTAGCCATGTAGGCCCTTTATGGTTAATGTGTGTACAGCCGAAACAACCACTTCCGATACCGACAAACGTTTGGCATTGGACATGGTCGTTGTGACAGGAAAATTTTGGGTGCGGTTGGCCCCCTGTAATTACGTCGGGCGCGATCGTAAGGAGTATGGTAGTGACAAACGTTCTCCCTATACTGCTATATATATGGAGAACAATTGTGACTGTGTGTACTCCCATCTGTCATCTTTGACAGATTGGTACTGTGGGTACCGTACCCACCTTTAGGGTTAAGGGGTTATGGCTGGCGTTGTCTGCAGGACTTCACACTAGGGGTTCCATACTTTTACAAATTTCTTGGGGCAATCTCTATGAGTGTAGACTAGTTTAAAGGGCATGTCCACCCCCAAAACTATAATTTAACCAACTACTGGCCCCACTGTGTAGTGTAATAAAATCCTTACCTTACATCCCTGCTCCAAATGGTTCTCCTGTAATGTCCCTCCAAAAACTGACCACCAGGAGCCTGGCAGAGTCCATATAGAACTCTGCCTCCTGTTCCTCCTCTGGGAGAATGGGGTGGACATGCCCTTAAAGATAGGACAGATCTTTTTTTTTACTAAGGGAAGCCACCCTTCAGTTGTTGGGGCTTGAGTTGCCTTCCAGTGTAATACCACTTCTTTATGTGCATAAAATAACGCTTCTTTAATCAATTTAGCAGGGCATCTGGTGGTAAGTTCATCCACGCCTATACCAAAAAAGTAACAGGTTTATTTAATAAATGCTCTTATTGTTAAAGGGCATGTTCACCCCCAAAACTATAATCTCCCCCACTGCTGGCCCCAATGTGTAGTGTGTAAAAATCCTTACCTTACCTCTCAGCTCCAAATGGTTCTCCTGGAATGTCCCTACAAAGTCCCTGAAAGTGAACACAGGGAGCCTTGCAGGGAGGAAAATTGTTTCCGCCTCTAAGGCGTCCTCTCAGAGGTTTGTGGCTTGCTCAGTGCCGTCCTTCCCTCCCTCCCTCCCGATTCCTGTCATTTTCCCTTTGCCACTAGTGTTTAAGTGTCACTTTTTAGTGTCGCTTTTCTGTAGTGTAGGGCTCCCTCCCCCACCCCCAACCGCTATAGTTGTTTGTGCAGAAACTCCCCCGAACTCTTCTTACATTACCTGTTTCCCCCGACATTCTGGATAGCCGGAAGCCGCGTCCACGATTGGCTGCCTCTCAGCCAATCACGGATGTGGCTGCTGGTCCGGCCCCCTGCTTGCAGTTTCATGCAAGCAGAGGGCCAGGACTGAACGTCAGAGAAAAGAGGTAAGGTAAGTAATGATCGGGGGAGTTTCTGCACAAATAACTATAGCAGTTGGGGCTGGATGAGGGAGCCCTACACTACAGAAAAATATAAAAAAAGGGGTGGACTTAAAATGGTGCTAATTTTGCCCCAACCAATCAGATCTTATTTAACATTTGAAAGCTAACATCTGATTGGTTGGGACAAAATTAGTACCATTTCTAATGATAAAAACGTTTATTGAATAACCCTGCAATTATTTTGTACAGATTGGGATTAAAGAAAAGGACCATGTGTGAAAAGTTAAGCTTTGGAATTTTACCTCTAAATATATATATATAAAGTAGAACCATCAGGAGTGGTTTGTCTGGGTGCAGTCCATACATAGACAGGTGAACCAAGAATAAGGGATTCCGTACTCACAGTTCAAATTCATTTATTGGAAATCCAACCTTTGGGCTGTTATACCAGCCTTTCTCAAATTGAAAGTGAATACAAACACAACCCAGGTGAAACATGTGCAAAATATTGGCTGTGGCAATTTATTTCCCAATATACTTTGGGTAACCAATATACTTTATGTTTGCCAAGTGAACTGGAGTAAACACAGAAAGACTGCACCACCTTCATAATAAAGGCGGTTAAAATATGCTTAAAGGGCATGTCCACCCTAAAACTATAATTCCCCCCAATACTGGCCCCACTATGTAGTGTAATAAAATCCTTACCTTACATCCCATCTCCAAATGGTTCTCCTGGAATCCCCCCCAAAGTTTCAAAAACTGGTCACCAGGAGGATAGCAGAGTCCATATAGGACTCTGCCTCCTGTCTCTCCTCCGGGAGGATTTTGTCTTGCGCACTGCAGGCCTCCCCTCCCTCCATCTCCCATCCATTTTGCAATCCCTCCCCCTAGTGTTAAACCCCTTTGCCAAATATTAGCTATCCTTCCCCCAGCCCCAACTGCCATAAAAGATTTTACTGGAACTCCCCCGAACTTTACTTACCTTACTTTCTCCCCCGGCGTTCTGTGCAGCTGGCAGCCGCCTCCATGATTGGCTGCCTCTCAGCCAATCACGGATGAGGTTGCCGGTCCCGCCCCCTGCTTGCAGTTCCATGCAACCAGAGGGCTGGTACAGTATGCCGCGGGAAAGAGGTAAGGTAAGTAAAGATCGGAGGAGTTCCAGTAAAAAATTTTATGGGGCTGGGGGAGGGAAAGCTACTATTGGGCAAATTGTAGAAAATGGGGTGGACATGCCCTCTAACACAACTTTCTCAATGTGAAACTAAACTAGAATGTATTTTCTACTATAAGATTCTCCTACAAATAATGCTTTGCTGATTGGCTCCTGGGAATGTACATCCTAATTATCGGGTTACACCATCCAAAGTGTTATGTGCTTAAAGGGACACTATACTGAAAAAATGACTTTGCCTCATCTTAAAGGAACACTAAATCCAAAAAAACAACACTTTGCCATTTGTTTGTATTATTCACAGGGAGGTGAGAACGCTTATTCTCACCTCCCTGTGAATAATATTACGCTCGGGGGACCTGGAACTTACCTTACCACCGCTCCACTCGCAGCCGCTCCTTCACCGAACAGCTGTTCTCTCCCGATCACGCTCCCTATCTTTTGTATTGGCGCGCATGCGCCTAAGATAGGGCGCGCGGTTGGGACAGAGCGGCTGTGAGTGGAGTGGCGGTAAGGTAAGTTCCAGGTCCCCCGAGCGTAATATTATTCACAGAGGGTTCTCACCTCCCTGTGAATAATACAAACGAATTTTGAATATGGGAGTTTAGTGTCCCTTTAATCTATAATTGAATACATGTAAGTAGCACTTACTCTGATATGTGAGGGTTGCTGCATGCCTTCAATCCAGCACATATTTTGTGTAGGAGCAGTATTTTTTCCCTTTTTTAACCACTCCCACTTCCATCCGACCTGACTTTTCCCCCACAAACCAACTGTCAAGCCTGCACACAGCATACAGCATTCCAACTGTCAAAACTCTGCCACCATTCCAGGTACAGTAAAACTACTCACAGAAGAATCGTTTTTGAGAGCAAGGAGCTTGATTGACAGCTGAAATATAAGACGTTTTAGATTGGATATCTAAAGAAATAGGTGGCAGATCAACGAAAAAATGATACAGTGGTGGTTGAGAAGAATTATAGTTTCCAGTTATGGCCAATTTAAAATAACCCCTTTTTTCAGTATAGATGCCCTTTAAATAATAGAAGATTAGAAGTGATATCAGAGAACCTGAAAAAGTTCTTTGGCTTGGTACAATACACAAACATCTGCAGTTTCATTTCTACACACTAGATGGTGGTGCAAGTTTACTTTGTGATAGGAAAGACAAAGATCTCTGCCTGTTGCAGCAAATAACCGAGCGACAAGGAATATTCTTTTAATAGGCTCACAACCTTGTCCCTGATGCAGTATTGCTTTTTGCTATAATACTGCAACCCACACACAGGTAATCCCACGATATGCCCGAGAAGCGTGTTGATTCAGTGGTTACATTTAATAAAAAGCTTTCTGAGGGACCTCAAGCAGCTTGTGTTTACAGTAACTGTAAAAATAATTCATTGGAATTTTTAAAACATGACCCTACAGCAGATATAGGCAACCAGTAGATCTCCAGATGTTTGAAAATCACAACTCCCAACATCCCCTGCCTGGCATCTGCATAGTACTTGTAGGAGAATGATGGAAATTGTAGACTTCATATATCTGGAGAGCTACTTGTTGCTTTTCCCTGCCCTACAGTATGTGAATATTGCAGAGGGTTTAAGGGCCCATAAACTGCCCAGATTGTTTTTTTTAATACATTTCTACTTAAAGGCTGAGAGATCACATGAACAAAAATCATTCGGACATTTCCCCCTTCATACTGTTCTTTTCGCCCACTGTTAGGTAGGGTTTATGGGCAGGATAAAAAGGTTAGAATATATGTACATATGTCTTTATTCAATACCTTTATAAGACTGTACACTACCATTAATACCTTTATAACACTGTACACTACCATTAATACCTTTATAACACTGTACACTACCATTAATACCTTTATAACACTGTACACTACCTTTAATACCTTTATTACACTGTACACTACCATTAATACCTTTATAACACTGTACACTACCATTAATGCCTTTATTTCACTGTACACTACCTTTAATACCTTTATAACACTGTACACTACCTTTAATACCTTTATAACACTGTACACTAACTTTAATACCTTTATAACACTGTACACTACCATTAATGCCTTTATTACACTGTACAATACCTTTAATACCTTTATAACAACTGTACACTACCATTAATACCTTTATAACACTGTACACTACCATTATGCCTTTATTACACTGTACACTACCTTTAATACCTTTATAACACTGTACACTACCATTAATACCTTTATAACACTGTACACTACCTTTAATACCTTTAAACACTGTACACTACCATTAATGCCTTTATTACACTGAACAATACCTTTAATACATTTATAAACACTGTACACTACCATTTATACCTTTATAACAATGTACACTACCATTAATGCCTTTATTACACTGTACACTACCTTTAATACCTTTATAACACTGTACACTACCTTTAATACCTTTATAACACTGTACACTACCTTAAATACCTTTATAACACTGTACACTAACTTTAATACCTTTATAACACTGTACACTACCATTAATGCCTTTATTACACTGTACAATACCTTTAACAATTATAACACTTCACATACCATTAATACCTTTATAACACTGTACACTCCATTAATGCCTTTATACACTGTACACTACCTTTAATACCTTTATACACTGTACACTACCATAATACCTTATAAACACTGTACATACCTTAATAACTTTATAACACTGTACACTACCATAATGCCTTTATTACACTGTACAATACCTTTCATACATTTATAACACTGTACACTACCATTAACATTTATAAAACTGTACACTACCTTTAATACCTTTATAAACATGTACACTACCTTTAACATTTATAACACTGTACACTACCTTTAATACATTTAAACACGTACACTACCATAATACCTTTATAACACTGTACACTACCATTAATACTTTATTACACTGTACACTACCTTTAATACCTTTATAACAACTGTACACTACCTTTAATACATTTAAACACTGTACACTACCTTTAATAAACTTTATAAACTGTACACTACCTTTAAAACTTTAACACTGTACACTACCTTTAATAACTTTATAACACTGTACACTACCATTAATACCTTTATAACACTGTACACTAAAATTAATACCTTTATTACACTGTACACTACCTTTAATACCTTTATAACACTGTACACTACCTTTAATACATTTATAACACTGTACACTACCTTTAATAACTTATAAACACTGTACACTACCATTAATACCTTTATTACACTGTACACTACCTTTAATACCTTTATAACACTGTACACTACCTTTAATACATTTATAACACTGTACACTACCTTTAATAACTTTATAACACTGTACACTACCATTAATACCTTTATTACAATGTACACTACCATTAATACCTTTATAGCACTGTACACTACCTTTAATGCCTTTATTACACTGTACAATACATTTAATACATTTATAACACTGTACAATACCTTTAATACATTTATAACACTGTACACTACCATTAATACCTTTATAACACTGTACACTAGCTTTATACCTTTATAACACTGTACACTACTTTAATACATTTATAACACTGTACACTACCTTTAATAACTTTATAACACTGTACACTACCATTAATACCTTTATAACACTGTACACTACCATTAATACCTTTATTACAATGTACACTACCATTAATACCTTTGTAACACTGTACACTACATTAATACCTTTATAACACTGTACACTACCATTAATACCTTTATAACACTGTACACTACCTTTAATACATTTAGAACACTGTACACTACCTTTAATACCTTTATAACACTGCACACTACCATTAATACCTTTATAACACTGTATACTACCTTTAATAACTTTATAACACTGTACACTACCATTAATGCCTTTATAACACTGTACACTACCTTTAATACCTTTATAACACTGTATAACTACCATTAATACCTTTATAACACTGTACACTACCTTCAATACCTTTATTACACTGTACACTACCTTTAATACCTTTATAACACTGTACACTAACTTTAATACCTTTATAACACTGTACACTACCTTGAATACCTTTATAACACTGAACTACCATTAAACCTTTATAACACTGTACACTACCTTTAATACCTTTATAACACTGTATAGCTACCATTAATACCTTTATAACACTGTACACTACCATTAATACCTTTATAACACTGTAAACTACCATTAATACCTTTATAACACTGTACACTACCTTAATACCTTTATAACACTGTATGCTACCATTAATACCTTTATAACACTGTACACTACCTTCAATACCTTTATTACACTGACACTACCTTTAATACCTTTATAACACTGTACAATACCTTTAATACCTTTATAACACTGTACACTACCATTAATACCTTTATAACACTGTACACTACCTTCAATACCTTTATTACATGTACACTACCTTTAATACCTTTATAACAATGTACACTAACTTTAATACCTTTATAACACTGTACACTACCATTAATGCATTTATAACACTGTACACTACCCAATACCTTTATTACACTGTACACTACCTTTAATACCTTATAAACACTGTACACTACCATTAATACCTTTATAACACTGTACACTACCATTAATACCTTTATAACACTGTACACTACCATTAATACCTTTATAACACTGTACACTACCTTCAATACCTTTATTACACTGTACACTACCTTAAACCTTTATAACACTGTACACTACCTTTAATACCTTTATAACACTGTACACTACCTTTAATACCTACAATACACTGTAAACTACCTTTAGAACAACTGTACAACACCTTTAATACCTTTAGAACACTGTACACTACCATTAATACCTTTATAACACTGTACACTACCATTAATACCTTTATAACACTGTACACTACCTTTAATACCTTTATAACACTGTACACAACTTTAATACCTATAACACTGTACACTAACATTATGCCTTTATACACTGTACAATACCTTTAATACATTTATAACATGTACACTACCATTATACCTTTATAACACTGTACACTACCATTAAGCCTTTATACACTGTACACTACCTTTAATACCTTTATAACACTGTACACTACCATTAATACCTTTATAACACTGTACACTACCTTTAATACCTTTATAACACTGTACACTACCATTAATGCCTTTATTACACTGAACAATACCTTTAATACATTTATAACACTGTACACTACCATTTATACCTTTATAA
Organism: Hymenochirus boettgeri; assembly: GCA_019447015.1. NCBI lineage: Eukaryota > Metazoa > Chordata > Amphibia > Anura > Pipidae > Hymenochirus > Hymenochirus boettgeri. The sequence goes on from CM033471.1 coordinate 225,115,857, forward strand.
CACTGTACACTCATTAATGCCTTTATTACACTGTACACTACCTTTAATACCTTTATAACACTGTACACTACATTAATACCTTATAAACACTGTACACTACCATTAATACCTTTATACACTGTACACTAAATTTAATACCTTTATAACACTGTACACTACCATTATGCCTTATACACTGTTCAATACCTTTAATACATTTAAACATGTACACTACCATTAATACCTTTATAACACTGTACCACTACCATTAATGCCTTTATTACACTGTACACTACCTTTAATACCTTTATAACACTGTACACTACCATTAATACCTTTATAACACTGTACACTACCTTTAATACCTTTATACACACTGTACACTACCATTAATGCCTTTATTACACTGTACAATACCTTTCATACATTATAACACTGTACACTACCATTAATACCTTTATAACACTGTACACTACCTTAATACCTTTATAACACTGTACACTACCTTTAATACATTTATAACACTGTACACTACCTTTAATACATTTATAACACTGTACACTACCATTAATACCTTTATAACACTGTACACTACCATTAATACCTTTATTACACTGTACACTACCTTTAATACCTTTATAACACTGTACACTACCTTTAATACATTTATAACACTGTACACTACCTTTAATAACTTTATAACCTGTACACTACCTTTAATAACTTTATAACACTGTACACTACCTTTAATAACTTTTAACACTGTACACTACCATTAATACCTTTATAACACTGTACACTAAAATTAATACCTTTATTACACTGTACACTACCTTTAATACCTTTATAACATGACACTACCTTTAATACATTTATAACACTGTACACTACCTTTAATAAACTTATATAACACTGTACACTACCATTAATACCTTTATTACACTGTACACTACCTTTAATACCTTATAACACTGTACACTACCTTTAATACATTTATAACACTGTACACTACCTTTAATAATTTATAACACTGTACACTACCATTAATACCTTATTACAATGTACACTACCATTAATACCTTTATAGCACTGTAAACTACCTAATGCCTTTATTACACTGTACAATACATTTAATACATTTATAACACTGTACAATACCTTTAATACCTTTATTAACACTGTACACTACCATTAATACCTTTATAACAATGTACACCTAGCTTTAATACCTTTATAACACTGTACACTACCTTTAATACATTTATAACACTGTACACTACCTTTAATAACTTTATAACACTGTACACTACCATTACTACCTTTATAACACTGTACACTACCATTAATACCTTTATTACAATGTACACTACCATTAAACCTTTGTAACACTGTACACTACCATTAATACCTTTATAACACTGTACACTACCATTAATACCTTTATAACACTGTACACTACCTTTAATACATTTAGAACACTGTACACTACCTTTAATACCTTTATAACACTGCACACTACCATAATATTATAACACTGTATACTACCTTTAATAACTTTATAACACTGTACACTACCATTAATGCCTTTATAACACTGTACACTACCTTTAATACCTTATAACACTGTATAACTACCATTAATACCTTTATAAAACACTGTACACTACCTTCAATACCTTTATTACACTGTACACTACCTTTAATACCTTTATAACACTGTACACTAACTTTAATACCTTATAAAACTGTACACTACCTTGAATACCTTTATAACACTGTAAACTACCATAATACCTTTATAACACTGTACACTACCTTTAATACCTTTATAACACTGTATACTACCATTAATACCTTTATAACACTGTACACTACCATTAATACCTTTATAACACTGTAAACTACCTTAATACCTTTATAACACTGTACACTACCTTTAATACCTTTATAACACTGTATGCTACCATTAATACCTTTATAACACTGTACACTACCTTCAATACCTTTATTCACTGTACACTACCTTTATACCTTTATAACACTGTACACTACCATTAATACCTTTATAACACTGTACACTACCATTAATACCTTTATAACACTGTACACACCTAATACCTTTATTACACTGTACTACCTTTATACCTTATAAACACTGTACACTAACTTTAATACCTTTTAACACTGTACCTACAATAATGCATTTATAACACTGTACACTACCTTCAATACCTTTATTACACTGTACACTACCTTTAATACCTTTATAACCTGTACACTACCATTAATACCTTATAAACACTGTACACTACCATTAATACCTTTATAAAACACGTACACTACCATTAATACCTTATAACACTGTACACTACCTTCAATACCTTTATTACACTGTACACTACCTTTAATACCTTTATAACACTGTACACTACCATTAATACCTTTATAACACTGTACACTACCTTTAATACCTACAATACACTGTAAACTACCTTTAGAAACACTGTAACACCACCTTAATACCTTTAGAACACTGTACACCACTTTTACAGTTCAATTATAACACTGTAGAATACCTTTAATAACTTTAGAACACTGTACACTACCTTTAATATCTTTATAATACTGTGCATTACCTTTAATACCTTTAGAACAAGTACACTACCTTTAATACCTACAAAACACTGTAAACTACTTTAGACCACTGGACACCACCTTTAATACCTTTAGAACACTGTACACTACTTTTAATACCTTTAGAACACTGTATACTACCTTTAATACAGGAGCCAGGAACACAGAGACCCCAGTTAATACAAATACTATGATTCCGGTGACCCTCTGCTCCCTGGGGAGAGAAAATTAAACCAGTTAAAGATACAGTTGTACCCAGTTAAAGATACAGTTGTACCCATTGTACTATAATGCATTGATGGCAACATAAAGAGCTGAAAGGATTACAGACATATTAATTACACTCAACTTAAGGTTCATACACATGTGCGATCGGGCGTTTCGGCCAATAATTTGGCCCATGTATGGGCACTTTATTGGCTGAAACGGGCGTTCGGAGATCGTTGCCCGTACCACGGATCTCCGAACAAGCGCCCGTTTCGGCTGATAAAGTGCCCATACACAGGTCGATTAACGGCCGTTCGTACATATCGTGCATCACGGGTCGGCACCCGCGATCACAAGTGTGTACGAACCTTTAAAATGCACTGAGTCATATAAACTATAAAGTACTTTATTTTATAAAACTATTTTATAAAAGGACATTAAAATAATTAACAAATTCCACAAACATATAAATGTAAAGGTCTTGAAACATTACAATGGTACTTCTCATAGCCCCTTATAATAATAAGAAAGTATGTTAGCCCTTATAATTCACAACTATGGTCCCAATCCTGTTTGGCTACTGTTGTTGCATAATGGCGCCCTTACAGGTTATAACAGGGTTAGTGGTAACTGTGTTTTATATACAAGAAAGTTTGAATGTTTACTGCAGTATGAAGGGGATGATGTATATCCATGGAAGTTAGATATTGCTATTAGCAGATACATACCTCACTCCCAAAAACTGGGGCTGTTCTCCAGGAGCACTGGTCTCTGTCTCCATTTTCAAGCTATCAATGTGGGCAATGGATATGACAGTGGCTGCCACATACCAAGGCAGTCCCATAAATGAACACACTGCCATTAAAATGCCAACCAAGAAAAGATCCAAATGGTACCCAGAGCTTTTCTATAACACAGAAGAGATGAAGCCCTTTAGTTTAGCTGCTGCCCATGGTACTGACCAATCAGCTTACACACACAAGCTATTTCAATGCTAATATTATATTTAATGTAATGAGGTTTGCACATATAAGAAAGGTTAGAAAAATATTTAACATTTTGAGAAACTATATTTATACCTATACCATGTACTTTTATGTGGCCACGGGGCTCCTGTGTGGATTATAATATCCTTATATTAAAAATATTTTATAGCAAAAGGTCTGAAGGCAAGGAAAATATAATGAAAGTATACTGTAACATGGAACTCTGGGAGTGCACTTACCACTGTCCATGGTATCCCTTTCAGGGATCCCCCCTTGGAAATCCTGCCTGATATTGTGTTTGTTCTGTTGTAGAGCTTTATTGATACATAGTACAGAAATGTTCCTTAGAAATACTCACTTTGAGTTTGTGTTCTTTCCTGTTGACAATAACAGCTGTTATCTGCTCATCCATAAAGATCAGAATTGTCACCAGTAAAGCAGGGAGTGCACTGGCCAAGTAAACCCACCAGGGATTCTTTCCAAAAGGAAATATGAACCAGCCTCTGTCGGGCCGTGTTGGCTGGTAGACAGAAAATGATTAAGTTGTCGTAACTGGAAATGAACATTAGAGCAATACAGCACAAAGTAATCATGACTACAGTTCAGGGACTGCTTATTTTGCTTAATTGCTATCACTATATATCATAACTAAAAACATTTTATAATATTGCATAATGCACCATTGAAAAATATTGGGTGTTCTTTAACTTTTATATTATTTCAAATATATTTCCAAAGTTTGAATTACACAGAACTAGTATCATGTTAATACTTTTGAGATGAAACATAAGAGATGTAAAGGTGAGACATTTATTAGGTAACAGAGATGATGACCATATCAAGCTTTCAGAACCTACAGCTCCTCTTCAAGCTGATCACATGCGCATAGAGTACTAAGTCCATCGGGACGCAGCGGAGGAGCGAGAGACTGGGTAAGTTCTGTAACTTCGTTCCCGGCTACTGAATGTTTTATAGTAGAACAGGATGTAAGAGACAGCTCCTTTACCTCCTGTTCTTCAATAAAATTGTTTTGAAAAAAGTGGTTTTTGCAATGGCGATACCCTTTAAACATTCCAATAGTAAGGTACGTTCCCAATAAAGGCATCACCTTTACATCAATTTTGTTATATTACATCTCAAAAGTATTACCCTGTAAGCGCTGGCACATATTCTTCCCAACTCAAGCTTTCTACACACGTAGAATCACAGATCCGCCCCGCAAAACATTACTGCATTCCAAACTGCTGTTTTCTGCAACTACTGTTTAATGTATGCGCACTCAAATGTGCCTCATTGATGATCTAAAGGGTTGGATCTTTCACAACGTTGATCAAATGACCATTTTATCTGAACAAGCACCCACACACTAAACGATAGTCGGCCGAAACGGGCATTTGAAACACACTTGTACATCTGGGGTTGGCAAATACGATCACACATGTGTATGGACCTTAACATAGCTTTGCCGCAGATGCATGTATATGATCAGTCGCATGGCCTACTGAAGACCATATGATTGGCTTAAATTTACTGACGTTTGCAACCTACTTGCTGGATGCAGCAGACATTTTCAATGAGATTCCCATATAACCAACCATTTCAACCCCTAACTCATCAAATGGCTTATATGACATCTTAAAGTGCAAACATATTGTGTGTTATAATCATTAAGAATAGAAAAAGAAAAGATATAGAAATAATTTAGCCCGCATTAAAATCAAGCATATTAATTTATTAAAGCAATACTTTTGCTGCAGATAATTACTTAATTAGCCATTTATGTATTTTTTAAATGACGGTAATGCAGGAATTGTCTAAATAGGCCTCCTACTGGGGAATATATGTATAATATAATCTGATTATAGATGAGCTCTCCTATTCTACCCAATGGCGTTCCATGCTCTAATATCATATATATATATTTTTTTTCTTTACCTTAAACTCAGTAGGCACTTGCAGTTTGGGAGTATTTAATCCAGAGAGAATGTCAAGACCAACAAAAATTAGAATAGACATGAAGATTGAAAAGTCACTAATAAGTTTTCGAAGCTATGAAGGCAGCGTGAGAAAAAGAAAAGGAGTAAAATAAGGACAGTTAAAAGTTGTAGAGGAAATTAGATTATAAAGATATTATTACTATGAACATTAATAAATACATATACATCTTCCAAATAGGATTTGCTTTTTCATAACTTTTGGGAAATAAGACGGTTTCTATCTTCCTTTTAAGACCATCATATTATCAAAATATTATTTAATGAGATTCATCCAGGGTAAAATTTTACTTAAAAGAGGAACAATTAGGTCCAACCATTAATATCAAAAATGAATCTAAATTCTCCTACTGCATGCTGCTCTGCAGGAGATGGGATCCGGGTTTGATACAAACCCGGATCCAACACGGAACCCCTCGGTTCCAAAATCCGAAAGATCCGTCTGAATCTGATATTTTCAATAATTTTCAAAAGTACGGGGCTACATTCGATAATTTTTGAAAATAGCCTCGAACGTTCGAAAATCTTCGAAAATATAATCAGAAACTCGAAAATGGTCTCCGATCGTATTTTTGCTAATTTTCGAACATTTGAGGTTATTTTCGAAAATTATCGAAAATAGTCCCGTACTTTGTTTTTGGATTTCCGGATCCCCGGAAAATTACGAAGATCCGAAAATCCGAAAACGGAACAAAACCAGTGAGTTTCGGCCATCTCTACTAGGTAGAAAGTTGACTCCTACCTCCTATTCTATCAGTCTATAAGACTTCACACAACCCAGGAAGGATCTAAACATTGCCAGCACAGCCAAGTTAATGTGCTTCTTCAGGCCAGGCTGAATGATGAGCTTCCCAAACTGATCAGCAATGTTAAAGTTATATAAGTAATTTTTAGTAAAGAGCAATCTGGGTATTTTTGGTGAAAATATTTGGAAAATAAAAATGCATATTTTTTTGCAAAAAAAACTAAGGTAAATTTCACCTTAAATACATAGTAACATAGTAATTAAGGTTGAATAAAGACACACGTCCATCAAGTCCAACCTATTCACCTATTCAAACTTCTTTTCTTCCAACCTTAAAGGATGTCCTCTGATATGACCTATTAGTAAACAATGCACCAGAGAGTTCATTGTAAGGCCCATTAATATATTTGTATAAGGTTATCATGTCCCCACGCAAACGTCGCTTCTCCAATGTAAACAGCCCTAACTTGTCTAATCTGCCTACATATTCAAGCCCCTCCATTCCCCTTATTAATTTAGTTGCCCTTCTCTGAACTGCCTCAATTTCCAAGATGTCCCTTTTGTATATGGGATTCCAAAACTGCACTGCATATTCCAAATGAGGCCTTACAAGTGCCTTGTTAAGAGAGAGAATAATATCTTTCTCTCTTTAATCTATTCCTCTCTTTATACAAGACAATATCTTGCTAGCTCTAGCCGTTGCTACCTGGTATCGTTTGCTACAGCAAAGTCTGTTATCTACCAGAACCCCCAAATCTTTTTCCATTACAGATGCACTTAACACAGAGTTATTTATGGTGTAGGTGGCACAGGGATTATTAAATCCCAAATGCATCACCTTACATTTATTAACATTGAATCTCATCTGCCATTCTGCTGCCCATTTTATAATCTATCTAGGTCTGCTTGCAGCACTTGCACATCATTTGAAGTTTCCAAAGCTCTGCATAGTTTAGTGTCATCAGCAAACACTAAGACCTTGCTCTCGATGCCCCCTTCTAAGTCATTTATAAACAGATTAAACAGAAGCGGCCCCAGTACAGAGCCCTGAGGCACTCCGCTTAGAACTTTAGCCCACATAGATGTAGCTCCATTTACCACCACTCTCTGTTTGCGATCCAATAACCAGTTCTCTATCCATGAACAAATGTTTTCTTCAAGGCCAACAGTCCTCAGTTTATACATGAGTCGCCTGTGTGGCACAGTATCAAAAGCTTTCGCAAAATCCAAATATACCACACCCACTGCTGTGCCTGAATCTAACTTCTTACTCGCTTCTTCATAAAAAACAATTAAATTTGTCTGGCATGATCTATTTCTCATAAATCCATGCTGATCTAATTGAATACAACAGATATACCATGACCTGGATGAATGAGAACCTTCACAAGCATACCCTTGAGGTCCTTGCTTTTAACTTGGCCCCTAATTCTCGGAAATCATATTTAAGGACCTCACCTCCACCTCTAACTTTGTCATTGGCACCAATGTGAACCAAGACCGCCGGGTCACTCCCAGCCCCACCCAATAATCTGTCTACACGATCCACCACGTCGAACCCTAGCACCAGGCAGACAACACACTGTTCGGCATGCAGGGTCTTATATTAAGATAATGTATCCTCTAAGCTAATTTTACTTGCTTTTATCTTGTGCGAATTTGTGCAAAAACCCCCAAAACCTGGACTTTGTTTTGTTTCCAATCATTAAATCTGCTTCCAGCAACAGATTTTATATTTACAAGCTCCGCGATCCACCACCGCTTCCTGTCTCTCCACTGTGGCTGCTGCTGAATTCCTTTGGTGTTCCCGTGCAGCCACAGTGGAGACTGGTCCGGTAATGGCAGTCAGTCATTGGCTGTGACGTCACTGTCACAGCCGACACTGACTGTCTTACGCGGAAGTGGAGAGCGGATTGCAGAGCCACGGCAGTGGATCCCTGAGCTTGTAAGTATAAAATCTCATGCTGGAAGCAGATTTAATGGTTGGAACCAAAACAAAGTCCAGGTTTTGGGCTTTTGTGCACAACATAATCATTTTTGCCCAGAGGGGTGGACAGTCCCTTTAATCTGTTTCTTGCACCAATGAGATCTAATGTGAATGATGAGCATACTTATTCAATAAGACATGCAAATGTTTGCCTGAGCTGTTAATCTGCCTCAAACAATTATTTGGTACCTTTTTCTGGTCTAGTTAACTTGAAAACATTTAATAACATCTAATTGGTTGCTGCAGATTAAGAACACTGGGGAAAATGTTGCTTCTTTTACTAAATAAGGGCTGATACACAAGTTAAGATTGTTTGTCCTTATATACAGTTTACCACAACCAATTTTACGGTTTATAGGGGACCGCATGAGTGGCTGTGATTTACCAAAGTGTCCAAACCAGAAAAACGGACCACTGTCAACGGTTGCGGGCGGCCAGAAATCTCTGCAGATATTTTATGCCGATTGCCGACTGACCGATACATGGAAATATAAGTTGGTTGGCCCAATATACCTACTCATGTATACCCGGCCTAAGACCGGAAATGTTTATAAGTTATATAAATGGCTATATTTACTTAAAGGAGAACAAAACCCAAAATAAAAAGGCAGCTCCACAGACTCTATAACTATCACTTAGTAAAATCATTTGTCTCTCACCTCTGAATTCAGCCTCTTAGTGTAGAAATCATTTTTAGAACATTTCAGAGAACTGGCAAGCTATGATTTCAAGTCTGGCTTCTAGTGTGGCCTCTTCCAGGTGGACCTGGACCCAAAATTCCTTCTGCACATGCTAACTAGGTACCTTTGTGTCCCACTACCCTTTTGCTAAACTGCATGTACCAGTTGAACTCAGAGTGCCCACACTAACACAGGGATGCCCAACCTGTGGCCCTTCAGATGTTTGAAAACTGCAACTCCAAGCAGTCCTTGGTTTCTTCTGCAATGGAGGAATGCTGGGATTTGTAGTTTTTAAACATTTGGAGGGCCACAGGTTGGACATCCTTGTGTTAGTGTCTCCCAGCCAATCATCAGAAATAGCAGTGAAAAATATTATCTGATTTGCTGCTCAAACAAAGTGGGGGAATGTGTTAACCCTTTTCATATTCTATAAAATTGATGCAGCAGGAAGGCTGTCTGTGGGAAAATGTATCATGAACAAAAACATACTCTTCCTACCCTCCTACCTGGGTTGCCAGATCATTTGGTCTAGTAGAGACACACTGTCATACACTCCAACATCACCCTTTAATCAGTATCTATATTGAAAGCTCTACGGGGCAGGGACCTCCTTTCCTCTTGTATCAAGGCTCTAGTACTTATACAGTATTTCTTTATATAATTTAGAATGTATATATTTAAGTACTAAACTATTTGTGTATTTGTTCCCCTAAGACTTTTTTCTATTTTGTTATTGTTCAGCGCTGTGTCCCCAAGTGGCGCTTTATAAATAAACTATACATACTGCCAGTACATTCATAGAAATAATATACAGGGATTTGTAATAAAAGTTCTTTTCGTTAAAAATGGTGCCCCAACCAATCAGATGTTTTTTACCATTTGAAAGCTAACATCTGATTGGTTGGGGCAAAATTAACACCATTTTTAATGATATGAACTTTTAATACATATACCTGTATGTTGTTTCTATAAATGCACTGATAGTGCAGAGCAGCATGGACGACCTTATTAGCCTTTTATCAGCACAGAATGTGCAATATATTTCTCAATAGGGTTAAGAGGTGGGAGGGGAAATCACACGTACAGAAAATGGAATGAAGGCAAAAGTACTGGCAGGGAAGAAAAATAGCAGCTTCAGTTTTGGGATCAGACAGAACTTAAAGCAAGCTCAGAGAGGAAAAGGAATGTCACCTGAATAGAATCTTCCTTGCTTAGAAGGTTGTTGAGGCAAGTACTTTCTAACTCAAACTTAGATTTTTTTTGGGTTTCATTCTCCTTTAAAAACTATTAAAAAATATAGAGAAAGAAGTTGCAGTGCAAAGCTTTTTTGGGTCAAATTTCAAATCCGTACATTATGATGTCATGGTGATGTCATTGTGACATCATTAAGAAATGCACCAGACACATTTTAACACTAGTAAAAGATAAAGAATAAGAAGTGGCACCAAGTGAGGTTTTTTTTGGGTCCAAATCGAAATCTGTACAAAATAATGATGTGATGCTGATGTCATCACTAAAAAACACACCCATATACCTTTGAACATTATTTAAAGATATAGAATAAGAAATCACACCAAGTGCAATGCTTTTTAGGGTCAAAATTCAAATCTATGCAAAATGATGTCATGCTGATGTCAATAAAATCATTACAAAATGCACTCAGACACATTTGAAAACTGTTAAAAGATATAGAATAAGATATCACACCAAGTTAATTGCTTTTTGAGGTCACAATTCTGTACACATTTATGATGTCATGCTGATGTCATTGTGACATCACTAAAAATGCAAACAGACATATTTGAACACTATTTAAAGATATAGAATAAGAAATAATACCAAGTACAATGCTTTTTATGGTCAAAATTCAATTATGTACAAAATTATGATGTCATGCTGATGTCATAGTGACATCACAAAAAAATGCACCCAGATACATTTGAATACTACTTAAAGAGATAGAATAAGAAATCACACTAAGTGCAATGCTTTTTAGGTCTCAAAATCCAAATCTGTGCAAAATGATGATGTCATGCTGATGCCAAGTGACAAATGCACCCAGACACATTTACGATATTTACCCACACGATTAAACGATACAGAATAAGAAATCATAGAATTTATAAGAAGATATAGAATAAGAAATCACACTAAGTGCAATGCCTTTTAGGGTCAATATTCAAATCTATGCAAAATTATGATGTTATGCTGACATCACTAAAAAATGCACCCAGACACATTTGAACACTGTTAAAGGGGAACTGTATTCTCCAAACAAGTTGAGTTTAAATTAAAGGCCACTTTCCTACCTTTAAAACGAGCCATCAACCACCTCTCTACGTGCTCCACGGCCCAAGATATAAAGAAATGACTGACCAGAAAGTTAATGGGTGGGAGGCTGATATGTGATATTCATAAGCCTTCTCCTGCACAGTGCCGCCGGAGAGCACAGCCTCAGACTCCCTCAGTGTGTGAGGGAGGCAGGAAGTCCCTCCTCCTCTCTGCTTTGTGAAGTCCTGACAGAGTAGGTAAGGGAATCTACAGCCCTTCTTTCCCACTATGTGAAAATAGCCTTTTCAGGCAGAGTTCTCTGGCTGTTTCCACATAGTTTTCTGTGTGTGTGGTGGTCTGAGTGGCCCACGGCACCAGGGAGTGGACGGGGCTTATGCACCCGCGAGTGGGCGGGGCTTAGGCTAAGTTGTCTCTAAATGTTTCACTAATATGGCAACCTGACCCTTTAAATAAGTACACTATTAAGAAATGAATTGTGCTGAGATCAGATTAGTTTCATTATCCTTCCCCTACAGCTCTGCACCATGTTGTTTCTATACATACAGCATAACCAACACTATTCCTACCCCCCAACATTTCCCTTTAAGAAGGTACTGTACACTTTTCACTTATATTTCTGCAGCTGACAGGGAGAGCTAGAGACCCCACACTACAACAATGCTACTAGGAAATTGTTAATCATTGAATCTCTCTGCACCAAACAGACACATCTGCAATTTGAATATTGATGATTTAATATATGCTTACATCGTAGGGGTTAAGAGGTGGGAGTGGAAATCACACATGTGTAGAAAATGTAATGAAGGCAAAAGTACTGGCAGGGAAGGAAAATGGCAGCTTAAGCTTTGGGGAACAAACAAACAGAACTGAAAATAAGCTCATAGAGGAAAAGGAATGGCACCTGAATAGAATCTTCCATGCTTAGAAGGTTGTTGAGGTACTTTCTAACTCAAACTTTGATTTTTTGGGTTTCATTCTCCTTTAAAAACTATTAAAAGATATAGAAAAAGAAGTTGCACCAAGTGCGATGCATTTTTAGGTCAAAATTAAAATCTATGCAAAATGATGATGTCATGCTGATGTCATGTGATGTCATAGTGACATCATTAAAAAAATGCACCCAATCACATTTGAACACCATCAAAAAATATTCAGGAAGATTCAATAAAGGTTGAATGCTAATGGTGATAATTTTGCCCCAACCAATCAGATGTTAGCTTTCAAATGTTAAATAAGATCTGATTGGTTGGGGCAAAATAAGCACCATTTTAACGATAATTTTTATTGAATCTCCCTGATGGAATAAGAAATCACACCAAGTGAAATGCTTTTTGGGCCAAAATTCAATTCTGTACAAAATGATGATGTCATGCTGATGTCACTGTGACATCAGAAAAAATAATGCACCCAGACATATTTGAAAACTATTAAAAGATATAGAATAAAAAAATCTCACCAAGTGCAATGTATAGAATATAGTATAGTATAGAATACAGAATAAGAAGACACACTAAGTTCAATGCTTATTTGGGTCATAATCCAAATCTGTACAAAATGATGATATGATGCTGATGTCATAGTGACATCACTAAAAATGCACCCATATACATTTCAACAATATTTAAAGATATAGAATGAGAAATCACACTAAGTGCAATGCTTTTTATGGTCAAAATCCGAATCCGTGCAAGATTATGATGTCATGCTGATGCCATAGTGACATCACTAAAAAAATGCACCCAGACACATTTAAACATTATTTAAAAATGTAAAATAAAAAGTTGCACAAGGCAGTGGCATAACTAGATATCACAGGGTCCACTAAGAAAAATCTTACCTCACGTAGTTCTGTCCCACAAAACCCGTTTTCATTTTACTTAAACCTGGTAAAATTTTACTAAATCTTTGAAAGGTTTAAGTAAAACAAAAATGGGTTTTGGGACTGAACTTCTGGGCCCCATAGCAACTTCTATGGTTGCTATAGCGATTCCTATGCCCCCGGTCTCAGGTGCAATGTTTTTTTGGGGTCAAAATCTAAATCTGTGCAAAATAATGATGTCATGCTGATGTCATAGTGACATCACAAAAATGCACCCACATAAAACACTATTTAAAGATAGTGGGGGCGATGCAATATTTTTGTCTGACGCAGCTTACCTGCCTGAGTACCCGCATTGCAACAATCCCTGTGCGAGATTTTTTACATCGCGGGATCCCTGCCAGGTAAGTGCGCCAGCTAACGCCTCCCATTCAGTGACGCATAGTAGCGCAAAGCTTAACTAAGTGCGGTTTTCCATCGCCTGCGCCACGCTATTTCTGAGCATTCTCGTAAATGACGCAGGCAATGCAAACTCAGTGTAAAACCCACGCTAACCTGATAATACAATGGATATCGTGGGTTTTACACTGACTTGGGCATTTTGCTCCCAGACACATTTGAACACTATTAAAAGATATAGAAAAAGAAATCACATGAATTGCAAAGCTTTTTAGGGTCAAAATTCAATTCTGTACAAAATGATGATGTCATGCTGATGTCATAGTGACATCACTTGAAAAAATGCACCCAGACATATTTAAACACTATTAAAACATATAGAATAAGAAATCACACAAGAAATCACAAGTGCAATGTATAAAATACAGTATAATATAGTATAGTATAGAATACAGAATAAGAAAACACTAAATGCAATGCTTTTTTAAGTCAAAATCCAAATCTGTTCAAAATGATGATGTTATGCAGGTGTCATAATGACATCACTATAAATGTACAGAGATACATTTGAACATTATTAAAAAATGTAAAATATGAAGTCGCACTAAGAGGTCAAAATCCAAACCTGTGCAAAGTTATGATGTCATGAACAGTTCCATATTGCAGGGATTCTAAAATAGTGTGCCTTCAGATGCTTGAAAACTACATGACGCAGCATTCCTCAACTATGCAGGGAAGCCAGGGAATGGTGGGATTTGTAGTTTTCAAAACATCTGGAGGCACACAATTAAAGAACCCCTGCCCCTTGACATTGATTATATTAAAGACCATTCTAGACTACTTTATACATTTTAATTTTAAAATGTTAAGATCTATTTAAAAACAAAATATTCATAATTAAGATTTCAATTTAATTATGAAAATAGGAACATTGATAGGGAAAAACTGTGTAACAAGGAAGAGAAGACTAAATGGAGCCAACCTTGATTTCACTAGGAACATGCAACTTTGGCGTCTCCAACTCAAAAAATGCATCCACCCCACAGAAGACAAGGATGGTGAAGACAATGGAAAAATCAGCCACTAAGGTGCGAAACTGGGAAAACATGGAGGAGATTTAGGTCAACATGGTGTTTGGTTTGGGAGAAAGAGCAGGAATTATTGGCAGGGGAAAAAAATCAGTTAAAAATACTGGTAAATGTAAAGGACATGTACACTGTGATATTTGTCTTTAAATTTACCATTAAATTCTTCCCACTGTACGATTTTTGTGGTTGATCTGGACCCTTATTTCTTTAGATATCCAATCTGAATTATCTTACATTTCAGCTGTCAATCAAGTGCCTTAGTATCATAAATACTGTTTTGCATAGTTTTGTTGTAGCTTGAATGGTGACAGTTGGTATGTGAACTGCATGGTGAGAAATTCCCTCTCCCAATGCTACCTCATTACTAAGCATGCTGCTCTCACAGAGAGTCAGATAGTCTGGCAGGGGGCTGAGGGACTGAGCTTGAGCAAAACAAATACTAGATTGAAGTCATGCAGCAACACAAACACACCAGTGCTACTTACATGTATTCATTTAGTAATATTTTCAGTGCGCAGTTCCTTTAAGCATCTTAAAGGGCATCTATAGTGGGAAAATGAACTTTTTTTTCTTTCTATAATTCCCCACAACCCCAAAAGTGTCTTCACTTTTTTCAGATTCCCTCTCTGTCCTGAGATACCCCAGTTAGGAGAATACGTGATTGCATTCCTCTACTCCTACTTGGACTGTCAATCAAATCAGTGTGACGTGATCCCCCCTCCCTGTAATAAACATAGAGATAACAGCATTAGTAGGGGGAGAGAGGTAGCTTTCATGGTAGATATAAGGCTGCACTTGACCCCCCTTCTTGATAGATTTCAGTGATTGATGATGGGTCACAAAGAGAGAGATCATAAACTGTACTGTTCTCCTTCTTCTTCCGTGTCTCCAGGACAGCTTGCTTTCTATTGGCCACTGTGCGTGGGTGGGTTTTTCAGGATGTTGAACTTTTAACTCCTACTGCACATGATAAGCTTGTCGGTTAGCCGGAGTTGAGACATGGAGGAGGTAACAGAGGGGAGGGGGAAGGGGGGAGTGCTGCACAGAGATCTGACACCATGGTTAAACAAAGTCACTGACAGAGATAGGATTAAGGTAGCACAGAGTACATGAATTTAACTTTGCAAAGGGGCAATGTGTTTTTTTCACTATAGATGCCCTTTAAATATTGCAGCCTTTCTTTCCCCCCTTCTTGCTTTAAGCTTCTATTTTGCTTTATCCCCCCTTATAGACAGAAGTGGACTCACCTTGGTAGGGAAGTAACGGCTGAACTTGAATTTCTTCAGTGTTAGAGTCATGGTATACGTTCCGAAGAACAAGATGAAGGACATGAGCGCTAGGTCTGGCACATACTGACAGGAATTTCCCACCAGGCTTCCTCCATATTTCAGACATTCTTTCATACTCAGTTGGCTCCAGTCTAAAGCTGTATTGTTTATACCATTGTACTTGTGGAAAAATATAGAATATTTAGAACAGTATATTACATTATATTAACAGTATCATCTGTAATGAATCCGAGAGATTCCTAAAAATCTATTGTACTTTGGTAAAAGCCCTTAGTTCTTTGATAAAAACATGTTCAATAGGCAACTTGGTGAAAACATTTCTTTGTGTAAAATACTAAAAAAAAAACATTGGTGATATGGTACTAGAAATCTACCATTGAATATATAGTCACCAAGAAGATCCATGGCCATAGAGAAGTATTACTCCAAAAGCCATTTTCTTTTATATGGTCATTGAACTCCAAAGAGTCTTGTAATATACTTATCCTATATCCTAAAAGAGAGGTGTATATCATATGGCCAAGATAATCAATGCACATTACTAGGCCCCATACAATATCATATTATTTGCACACTGGCATACATTATAAACAAAGGGGTTTTAGTATACATTACTGTGATCACATAAATGAAAAGCCTTCCAACCACGTCAAGGTAACCCCAGTCTGGAAGGTCCTAACTTCTAACCTTTTTTAATTTATTTACTTTAAATACGATAAGCAAACTTGCATTTCTCATACTTGAACACTGGATCAATATATTAGGCTTTCTCACTTCCCCCCAGCCCTTTGGTTTTTTAAAATGAGGGAAGAGGCCGTCCATCAAGTGCTTTATATTAAAGGCATAGGACCTGCCTTTAAAGGGGCATGTTGGGGGTGCTATTACCATATGGAGCCTTGACCATGATTCCTAATAAATACATACAATGCAAGGATATTGGAAGCACTCCTTAGTCTAAATTATAACTACATTTTGCGGAAGTGCTACTGATCTGGATCCAGAGAGGGACACTGGGGGGGGAGTAGAGAGAAGCCGGTGTGTGTGTGAGAGTGGAGTAGAGAGATACCACTGGGGGTGGGGAGGTTGGGGGGTGGAGGAGAGAGAATTTTGTGTGGGGTGAATGAGAGAGACAAGGGGGGGTTGGGGTGGTGGTATTAGTAGAGGATGCACTACAATGCAGTTTACTGTGTGACTTCTTCCTAATAATAAACCATGTGCACCCACATTCTAGAGTTCAATGCTTAAATGGAAACAAGAGACATAAATCATATGATTGTGAATTAATTAAAAAAAAAACTAAAATTACATAGGTTAGCGCCCACAACTTACCAAAGAGACATTAGTGATGTTTGGTGCAAATGGAGCTGAGACATTTAATAAAGTTGTGTTTGCTGGAAATAAAAATCAGTGGGGGGTGTTAATAAATGGTTCTTCAGGCTTAGTTTTTAATTAAAAAAAAACCTGTTTTATGGAAGTAATGAGGGTTAATGGATAATATATAATGTACATATTTGTAGCATTATATCTGTGCAGGATAGTTTATAATTAGGCCCACATAGATCCCAAGAATTACACACAGATCATGGCACACACCTATTCAAACCAACTGAATAACAAATGTCTTTACAAGCTTCTGCTCTATATAAAAAGTGATTTGGTTCAGGAGATCTGTACAGAGAAACCTTACAAGAATTCTAACTTTGTAAATTGCTCTTTGATAGTGAGTATAACATCTGTCTCTTGCTATGCAAAACTAGATTCTGGGCATTTCCAGCACAGTGTTTTGAGGAGGGTCCGGTCAAACATGTTTATGAACAGACTTTATTTTGCTTGTAGGTCTTGAAGTAGTTTGCACAGAGAGCTGGGTATGGACTAACAGTATTTTATTCTTTTCTTTCTCTTTAGTGGAATTTTAAGATTAAGATTTACACATGTCCAGTTTTAATTGGACCGACTGCCCTTGGGCGTTCCATCCAAGCAAAATTTGACTTTGTTCAGTACTTTAATAACATTTCGACATAAACAAGTTCACAAAAATAATACTCACAGAAACCAACAATTATGGGCATATTTATAAAGAATCAAACTGCTAAAATAGTTAATTTTGGGTGTTTTTAATAAAAAGGACTTTGTCAGGTTTCAACTTTTTTATAACAGTGTCATAAATTCACAGAATTTTCCCAATCTGTTTATATTAAGAATAATGAAAATTGTTTATTATTGTAACTGTACATTATAAAAACTATATCGGTTAACTTTAATAGGTAATTATAGCCTTTCTTTGACCCCCTCTTAACAAACCCAATGACATTACTTAAATCTCTAAGACCTAACCCCTGGGCTTGCCTTGAATTTTCAGTACTTCACCTCCGAAGTTATAATACCTGGCTTGCTTCTAGCAGAGCATGTCTTCTGATTGGCCAAGTTTGGGGGTGGGACAAAGCAAGCTGAGTATCAAAACTTCAGAGAAGAAGTAAGCCCAGATGCGAAGTCCTAGTGTTTTAGGTCCTAACCCTGAGTACTTTCATTGGGAGAGGGTGGGTGGAAAGGTTTTAATTCTTCTTTAAACATTGCAGTGTTTTTTCTAAAGGTTTTTTTTTTAACATATTATATAGGGAATTTTATCCATTTCAACAGTTATTAGCCCACTAGTTTTGTACTTTAAGGTAATATCACATAAAAGTTTAGATTCTATAAATTAACCAGTTTTACTATTAATTTACATATGTATTCCACACTGGCACTTTGTAAATATGCCCCCTTGAGATATGTTTAACACACAAGATTACGCATTTGCTTTTGCTGCCAGAGCTTATGTACTAAAGGGCTGATGCAAAAAAAAAAAATAGGCAAATGTTCTATTAATCTGCAGAAACAAATCAGATGCCATGTAAATACAGTCACCCAGTAAAAAGCTTAAATCTGACTGGTTAATTCAAATTTGTAGAACAGGCAAAGGTTACAGCTCTTACTAACTAATTAACAGTGTTAGCAGCTTGGCCGATCGAGTCAATGAAAAATTTCTATTGGTTGGTATCGCCTGCTTTTACTTAAGTGGAGGGATCCGATGCAATCGACTAATACCCATATAGATTATATAGCATATATGCAATGGTAATGGAATGTGGACTGTGTATGGCCTTAATATCTGATTGGTTGCTGCAGATAAACCTTTGTATCTCTTAGTACATATGCACCAGGCATTAAGCAGTTTAAAGGCACAGACAAAGATGTATGATAAACACCACAAAAAACCACATGAGGAAAAAAAGATTTTCATTGTAAGTACTCACTTTGCATAAAGGTCATCAATAGTTATGGGAAAAATAAGAAGAAATGTGGTAGATATCAGTCACAATAGTTGCAATAAACAAAGATCCACAAAGCAACGTCTTACTTTCCCTACAGCCGTGTGCCTTTCATAAAGCCCAATGCCTTCAAATTACAAGAATGATTTACTATGATGCCATGTAACAGTATATTATGGGGCAATTAACCTTAATGTAACTTGCCCTCTCGTTAAAAGTACCCATTTTAAGTACCTAAACTTATCGGTCCTCACCTTTGGGTTTTGCCCTGATGCCCTTCACTGGTGTCTTGAAGTCACACTCATTCTCCTTGTCAGGCTCTGTCCCCTTCCTGAGTCAGAGGCTTAAGCAATGGGAAGACACACTATGCAAGAAGTTTCATCTTATTTGAAAGGCCACAGACTGAGAGAGGGGGCGGGGCCTGATCGGGAGAGCAAGCATATTTTAGGCCCCTGGTAAGGGGCATCAGGATTATCAACACCCATAGGTGAAGACCAAGCAGTTTAGGTCCTTACCCTGGGTACTTTTAAGGGGAGGGTGATGGATTAAAAGTTATGTAAGAGTATAATTGCCCATCAAACCTAATAGTTTCTTGTATTAATACATACTGTAATACATGCCTATTAATCCAGGAAATCTTCTGACTGACATTTAGAATCATGAAGAAATTTTTCACCTTCCAGCCGTTCGTTTCTCTTTTGGATCAACTTTAGGCAGTATAGTATAGTATTTGAGGTTGAATAAAGACATACGTCCATCCAGTCCAACCCATCTAGTAATATCCTCATTTCCTGCCTAACTGTTGATCCAGAGGAAGGCAAAAAAACCCCACCAAATTTATGAAGGGGGAAAAAATTCCTTCCTGACTCCAAGTGGCAATCAGAAATTTCCCTGGATCAACTCTACTTTATGTATCAATACCAGTAACTTGTAACATTCCTTGTTTGTCATTGTGGGTTTTACCTACCCACAATGACAACAGTCATTGTGGGTAGGTAAAAAGGTAAAATGAGATGGACATATGTCTTTATTCAACCTATACTATTACGTTATTCCTTTATGGTATCTAATTAATATCCACCTATTCCTAAGGATAGTCCACTTTACTTAATGGGCATGTCCACCCCTACTACTAAAATCTATACTTACCTAAGATTAATATACTCACCTCCCCTCTGACTATAAATCTCCTTATACACACCGCTCTTCTCTGTGGTCTTCCCCTAGTGCTGGTTTGCTTCCTAGTTGCAGTAATCAGACCGTGATGGTGACATCATGGCCAATGACTTTTGGCTGCATTCTCTGTGGCTACATGAGCTTTTTCAGGGCTCATTCAGGTTGCAGAGGAGGCAAGAACCAGGGAGACCAGCACCGGTGGTGAGCCATAATTATAAGGAGGGACCACGTGCAATGTTAGGGTCTGGGGGTAGGGAAGGTAAGCAGGATTTTAGTGGGGGGCGAATATGCCCTTTAAAACCTAATGCTGGCCATACACATATTAGATATTAAATACATTCATTGTTTGACTGAATATTATCTTAAATCTAAAAACACTGGCAGTATTACTTTCCTACTACAGTCTCCATACTGGTCCATTTACTTTGCAATCCAATATTGATTGTCCGATAGATTGTCCTTATTTTGCACTGCACCCTGATTAGTTGCATTGTTTCATTTAAAACTCATAATGAAGTTCAGACATTAGTACCAAAAATATGTTTACTGACCTGGGTCCGGGGCAACACACTCGCATCGGTAAAATGTGACATGGTCAGGTTTAAAGTCAGGATTAATTGGGTAATAGTTAAAAGCTCCAATCATCTTCTTGATTGCATCATAAATGAAGATAAAACTGATGAGAGTGGAGAATCCCTCCTCTGTAAAACGGGTAATGTACTTAATAATAAAGCTGGCATCAGTAGCAACAAGAATAAGGCACTGCAAAGCGGAATGGAGGCCAATCCACAGTCGGAACTCCATGTAGTCTAAACCATTTCCTCTGCAAAAAATATTATTTCAGTGTTGTTATCACAGATGCAGCAAGAAACAAAGACCTGGTTTACACAAGTGTTCTGTTTGGTGTTAATAGGATGTATTGTGCTTTTTTTTTTTTGTCTCCGTTAACTTCACATCTATAGAGATATGGACAAAAATCTCACCACTGGGTTTGCGCCAGATTTGGCTCCGAGCTGTCAAACGTGGGAACGCAATTACAGTATAGTCTGCCCCTCTATGACAGTCCATGGCTCCTTCCAGAGACATCTAGCCAAGGTACAATTGCTAAAACACAGTGATATGACTAGCCTCACAAAACAATTTAAGGAGAGTTCCTTTTCAAGATGTTAACTCCACACATGATGCCCAATGAATAAGTGGCTGATTAACAGCCATTTTGGATGGTTATCGCACATGTGTGTCTGTTCAGTTGGCCGACATTGGTGGTGTAACCTGGTAGATCAACGAAAAATTGTTTTTATGTTTTACTACTTACGTGCTGAAATCGAAAAGAAGCTTCTCAAAGATGAGAATAGGGCCGGTGCTGCTCAAGATAATAAGTGGTTGTCCAGCAAAGAGACAAAACACGGAGCCAGCCATTGCTGTGCCAAGAAAACTCTCCATCACTCCCTGGAAAAAAATAGAGCAGGTACAAGATAATAACATTAATACTGTCCAGCTTGACTGTCTAAGAACAGACATTATTTCTTTTCTTACCTTTTGTAAATGGAACGTGATAATTTGAATTTGTTTTAAACTACTCTAATCATATAAAGTAACATTTTGTAAGATGTCTCTTATGTATGGTATGTATGTATGTATAAACATATACAATAAAGCCATACAAGGGGGATAAATACATAGATAGTTCAGTACATAACTATATAACTTATATAAATAGAAGTGCTAGGGCTTTGCCACAAGAGGTAATGAGGTCCCTGCCCCGTAGAGCTTACAATCTAGTTAGGTGGGTAACACACAGATACAATTGAATGGGTATAAGTGCTTGAGTGAGACCTATACAGTGCAAATAAAACAATCATAAACTGTGCTGGTTACCAGATAGATGGGATGTAAGGCTAGATTTAAACCTGCTGATTGAGGTTTCTTGATGTAGAGAGAGGGGAATAGAATTCCAGAGGATGGGGGCTACAAGAGAGAAAGGTTTAAGGCGAGAGGAATCAGTATGAGTGGGGGGTCTGTACAGGAGCTGGTTCTGCGATGAGCAGAGGGTACAGGCAGGAACATATGGGGACACTAGAGAGGAAATATAAGGAGGAGCAGCAGAGTGAAGGGATTTAAATGTTAGGAGAAGGATTTTGTATACAATGCGCTGTTTAACGGGGAGCCAGGTTGTTGCCCGGTACAGAGGAGATTTGGGATCCTGTTTATTAGAGAGTGAAACAATACGTGTGGCAGAGTACCCAAAGTATTATAATGGATATATATACCTATGCTGCTCATATACCCCTTTCAGCCTGCAGGAGGTAGCAGTGAGTAATTACAGACAAGTTGCAAACTTTTGCAGGATTTTAAAGCCACAACTGAAAATGCATTAATTTGCAACTAAAAACCAGTTCAAAAATCTTCACTAAATATATTGCATCATTTCCACTGTGATATTTAGTAAAAACTTGCAAAATGTCACAGGTAGTGCAAAGTGAGTTCAAACCCCTAAATAACCTGAAAGTACATAGGTCAGTGTGGGTTTTGTACTTATTTCCGTTAGCACAGGATATTGCATCTTCCTTCAAATTTTTAAAAACTGGAGAAAGTGTTAGAGAGAATAGCAGTATGGTGGAATACTACTGCTAGGATGCTTGCCTTCAATCTTGTGCCTTCAAAAATTAAGTTTGGAAGTGTTGCCTTTAAGAGAAAGTAACAGTTTTAAACCTTTAATTACTTTAAAGAAATTGGGAAAACTGAGCTGTACCTTTTATTTCCTTTAGGAAATTGCATAAGCCTGCCATTTCTGAATTTAATTGTAGCAGCAGGATAGTGTGAGTGCTAAAATGGGGAATCTTTGCGGCCTGCCTTTAGGCCATTTTGTGATTTAAATGAAAGTCCATGTATTTTGGTGGTTAACGGCACAATTCTAGAAAATCAACAATAATTAATGCTCTTGCATTATAGTATACTGTAATATTCTGTGTATGTTATGTTGGTAAACTGTTCATGTCTTGGTATTCCATCTTAATTTAATTGTTAATGTTTAAACCCATAATATCCCATGATATCTTTAAATCCTAACAAATAACATGAATCTGGTACAGAGTTATTGACTTTCTATTTACAGATTGAATTGCTTAATCAAATTCTGAAATAGATGATCAATGCAGATTACAGGGCACATAAAGTATCATAGTATTGGTATAAGAATATATGATAATAAACATATAACTAACCCCTAAGATTTAGTACTTGTCCTGGCACAGATACTATGAAACTGTATGTTGCCCTGGAATCTGAACTGATCTCTTTGTTTGTATTAACCTGTTGGCCAGGCCTTTAGTGATATGCAGTAAAGTAAGATAATTGGTTGCAGCTAGATGGCTCAGCTGTAGTGGTACCTGATAATTATCAGTGGCATCTCCAAGCAGCCCTCCAAATGTTATGGCATTGGTGATGCATCCAAGGTAGATGAAAATAATGGCAGAAATTGACTGAATGTGGAAAGCTTCATAGAAATCACTAGGGATCCAGGGAAGCTTCCTCTTGATATCTAGATACAGCCCTCCACAAAATCTAGAAAGGATAGAGACAAGTGTCAACTGGACTTAAACTGTTTGACATAGTGAAAGGCAATAGTCTGTTGAAATGTTCACAAAAACAAAATTAACCACTAATAACAGAAACAATTAATAAGCCTCCTAGTTTCACAGCAGTCTGTGAACATTTCAATACTGTATATGTATACTTTTATACAGGGGGCTTTTAGAGCAGGAATGTCAAAACTGCGGCCCTCCACATGTTTGAAAACTACAACTCCCAGCATTCCTCCATTGCAGAAGAAACTAAGAAATACTGGGAATTGTAGTTTTCAAACATCTGGAAGGCCGCAAGTTGGACATCCCTGTTCTAGAGATACAGGTACCTCAGAATCAAAAGGTTTTATACTTGTTTTTGTACATCAAGGTTTCAGTGCTGCGCAGAACTCCTTCATCGGGATTTAACCATCACATCAATAAATACAAATAAATACCCTCCTACTCTACAAAAGTGGTGACAACTTAGTTCCCCCCCAAAGGATATGGCATTTCCCCAGAGCGACTGTAGGTGCTTAACATATGTAATTGCACAGTTTTGGAGCAACCTGGCCTCAGACAAGCATACGGTTGTTTTAACTGGTACCTGTACTCACTTTCCAGTAAATGAAAGCTCTTCCCCAATCTCATGGGCTGCTGGCATCTCATCATCTTCACTTCCCGCACCACCGCTTCCAGCCCCTCCTCCCGCTGATCCATTCATCTGTCCAGCTTCATTAACTGAGAACACTGATTTTCTACAATGGTCCAAGAGAGAGATGACACACAACATAACAAACTGCAAAACCAACCTCTTAATATGACCATTTTTTAACTAAAAATAATATCTTCGTTGTCCTTCCGGATTTGATGAACTATATTATTTAATCTGGTTTCAAACTAACCTCACAAAGTTTAATGGTGTGAACAAAGTAGAACATTTTTCATTATGGTAAAAGTACTTTGTTAATCTCTGAAAGAAACTTTCAGGACTAGAACATCTGGAACTAAATGTGGGTCTGATATGGTTTACAGACCTTTGGGAGAGAAGTAAGGGATACATGAACAGCACCTGTGTAGGGTTTACCTTCAATATACTTAGAGGTTTTTATGTTACATTAAAATTTTTACATTGCAAGTTTTGTTTGAGCCTGGCACATAGTTAATGTGACTTTCAGGTTGTTGTAAATATGGTACCTACCTCTGGTCAGCTGATGGGATCTTTTTGGGTGGTTCTATTCTGATTGTTGGATCCCATTCTCCAGGAGGAAGTACTATGACCTCATCAAGAAACTCATCTATTCCTGCAATCAAGTCTTCACGTTCTCTTGCTTTGTAGGCAACATCACTAAATAGCTGCAAATACAAAAGCAAATACAAGATCCCGCTAATGCCGATTCGAAATCCCACACTTTCCTTCCTTAAAGGGCATGTCCACTGTAAAAAAATAAACTTTTGGAGGTACTATTTGGAGCAGAGATGTAAGGTAAGGATTTTTTAAACTACACAGTGGGGCCAGTATGGGGTTAAATTTTAGTTCTGGGGTGGTCATGCCCTTATAAACCAGCAATAATAGCAAATGCTCCATTTTCTCTAAATGCAATCTGTATTTGAAAAAATATAATTTTATCACTTTATTCTCTTTAAATTTTAAAATGTTCGTAAATTTTTTTTTCCTTGCAGTGCTGAAGTCCTGAGTTCGTTTCCACCCTTGGACACATCGGCAAGGAGTTTGTATGTTCTCCCCGTGCTTGCGTGGGTTTCCTCCAGGCACTCTGGTTTCCCCCACAATCATAAAGACATACTGATAGGTTGTATGTGTCAAATAAATGTGCTTAGATTGTAAGCTCTTCGGGGCAGAGCCAGATGCGAATGTATACCGTGCCGGGTGGACACCCCCCCGAGACCAGTCGATCCAGTGTGCGTAAAAGTCACGGTCGGCCCAAACAGTAATGAACAAAAGCTTGTAAATATAACAATAATAATAATCCAGTGGGTGGTCCGGGTGCTGTGTAGCCCCAGACCCCTCGCAAGGTCCAACTCCAAAGGCAAAAGTGGCAAATCCATGAAGGGCTGTCACACGCCACCAAACATCGGACTCCAAAACGGGCGATAGAACAAAAGCTTATTTATTCACACATATAGGCACAGACAAAGCTACACATGTCTGACACGTTTCGTGCCCATATGGCACTTCATCAGAGACTCTGGAATTCCCCTCCTCCCTTTTAGCTTTTTTTTTGCCTTCCTCTGGATCAACTGTTAGGAAGGGTTTAAAAAAATGAATAGTTTGGACTTGATGGACGTATGTCTTTGAACAACCTCAATTACTATGCTACTATGTCTAGAGCGGAGATAACAAGTATTGGTGGGCATTATAGATTAAGCGTTGGTTCTAATAGAAACCGATTTGGAATCAGATCTGATGGTTTCAAAATTCCTTCGGTACTTTCGAAACACGAATTTTTCAGACTTTATATTTTTTTGAAAATTTGATAATTATCAAAAATCGAAAAAATTTGAAAAATTTTAAATTCTGTAACCCTCGGAAACAGCGATGATTTTGGTGATCCTCAAATTAAGAATATTCAATTTGGGTAACCCTTAAATACGCAAGTCGATTTCGGTAGCCCTCAAATCCTGAAGTCAATTTCGGTAACCCTTGAAAATAAAAAGGGTTATTCAATAAAAGTTCTTATCGTTTAAAATGGTGCTAATTTTGCCCCAACCAATCAGATGTTAGCTTTCAAATGTTAAATAAGATCTGATTGGTTGGGGCAAAATTAGCACCATTTTAAACGATAAGAACTTTTATTGAATAACCCTGATAGTGCGGAAGCTCAAACAGAGCGCGATTGTGAGGAAACTTAGTTTTTAAATAAAGCTTATATGTATGTATTCCCCAGACCATTCCCCAGGTCCCTGTGTCATTTACACATACACATACACATACTATTTTTTATTTAAATTTGATTGCAAATTTCAGATTTTTTTTCTTCTATTGACTTTTATGGCTTTGTATTAAAAAAATTTCGGAATTTCGAAAATTGGAAAACTGAACTGAACAGACAGAATCTGCAAGTCCTGAGCTTGGGACTGCACATTTCTCTCAGCCGCAGGTGACTCCCTTTACTTAAAGTACTATGGCAGAGGTAATTTGGAGGCTTTGGTAATTTCTGATTTCGTCCTCCCTTTCTTGTTCGCGTGTATATAAAGCTTTAGAGTGTGAATTTGTAACAATCACAGTGCACAGTACAAAAAGCCTCTGCTACTATAAGGGTTCGTACACATGTCCAATTTGGCACCAAGCCACGACCCCCGCTACATTCGCGTGACGAATGGGCGTTTTGGCCAAGAATCACACGTGTGTATTTGTTCGGTCGAGGGTCAAAGACCCCTGACCGAACAAATACACGTGCGCGGTTCTTGGCCGAAATGGCCGTTCTTTGCATGGATGTATCGGCGTCAGGGGTTGCTGCTCACTGTATGTAGTAGATGTGGGCCTAGGCACTCCTTCAGGCAATGTGCCAGTATGCTTCAACCCTTGTTTGCTTGTTGCTGCTCACTGTACACTTCGGAAATGTGTATGAGCCTTAAGAATATCAGAGATAAGCAAGGAAATAGCAGATAAGAATCAGTCCCTATATAATGACATTATCCTCTCAATTAGTCCTATTTAGAGCGTGGCTAGGGGGGTTCAGAGATGTTTTCAATATATATGTGTGGTATACGTATGTCCATGTGTGGGTTTTATCTTACGGTTTTACATTGCTAGTTTGATAAAGTTTTTTTCTTTTACATTATCATATCTATGAATTGTATGTCTCCCCACGTATATATAGTATATTTATAGACCTATACAGTATTTCAGTCATTAGAACATTATTCATTAAGCAATTAGTGCTGTGCAAATGAGGGTCTCTCCTTCTGTGGAGGGGTTAATTTGTTTTTGGATCACAGAAAAATTAACATATTCCTTCCAAACACTTATCCAATAGAAATGAAGCTAATTTGTTTACTCACATCATCCACCATCAGGGTTGCAATAGCTCTGCCAATTTCAGTGTAGGATTTGGCTTTTCCACTGGGACCTAGCAATATAAATAGGAACCTGTCCAAGAAAGGAAAATGGTGGATTACCGGTATGTGTATAATTAATAATCTTAATGCAAACACAGTTTATAGTGGTCTCCAAAAACTGCAAAAAGTAGTTATGTTCACTTCTATTAAATGGGATATTTGGTGATTTCTATGATTTTGAGCACTTGAAAGAGCTGTATACTAAAGAAGGTAAAATAGACCTAGCCCTAGGCTATTCCCCAGAGGGTCAGGTTCCCCTGTTTGGAAATAATTGACCTACAGAAAAGGGAACTTGACCTGACCACTTCTTGTATTTGGAGATTCCTGCTGTCTGTAGTTTCAGTTTTTTATTCCTCTGCAGAAATTGAATTCAAGGGCAAGAAAAACATATCTAGAATGTGTTTATTGGGGGATACATTTGAATGTTTACATACACTGTTAAGATAATTTATTAAATGGTATGGGGTGTTCCTAGAGTTTTTGACACCTGAAACAACTTTTAAATGCTGCCTATGGGCAGACAAGGGGTGACACGTGAAGCGGGGATGGCTTCATCAGGGAACATAGGCATGTATAGTGCAGGTGAGTATGGTGGGCTGACTAAAACTGATTGGTGGACTGGTGTTGAAATGTGGTATTGCAGGAAGGAGGTTTTTTTTAGCTGCTGCCTTTTAAGTGTTCCGCAGGGGGGGTTTGCTTCATGATAGGGGCACCCTGTTCCTGACAGTTCATGTACCAAGTCCCAACAAACAAAACAGAGATTAAAAAAATTGTGTATTTGCTATACATCCATCTGAATAATATGTTTTTCAAATAACAAAATGGTATAACAAATTGCATTAAATGTAATCTATTTTATACTTATTATTAGTTTTTCCTTAAAGGGCTTGCTCACCCAAAAAATAAAAACTGGTCAATTGTCAGTTACCTGCTTCCAACCTTAACAGATATATTTAGCACTTTATTACCTGCATTACTAACCAGATATTGAAGGATAATTATTGTCCCCATTCTGGCAGAGTAATCTCCCCCCCCCTTCCATGCAGTCAATCAAGGTTGTGACAACTGACATCACAGCCAACGATTGACTGTTTTTTCACCTGTTGCCTCCTCTGCACATGCTCAAGCTTATGAAAAGCTCAATGAGAAGAGGGAGGAGGCAGATAGGAATAGAAAGTATCATTATAAATCTGGTTACAAATTAATGTGATAAACTGGTACATATAGCATTTGGAGTTATGGGCAGATAACTTTTTCTGTTTAAGGATGGACGTGCCCTTTAAGTGTTGCCTTCCATCTTTCCCATGTGAGTTATCAATACTTTCTTACCTTGTGGGCACTGGAACTTCAGTAACACCTCCTAGCAATATTGATTGAGCCAAACGGACAAAAGCAACCAAAGGTTTGTCTAAGAAATCCACTTCCCCCACCAGAACGTTGGAGGCTTCTGCATCTCTAGGAATCTTCTTCATGAACTTGTTTTTCAACTGTTCAGACAGAATCACAGATAAAGCTGATTCTGCAGATATACCGTTCTGGTGTAAATGTTCTTAAACTTAGCCACACACACATTGATTAGAAAGATGAAAAGAAAAAGTTAGATATAATATAAGAAAAGAGATGTAGAGACCCTAGTTGGTGGATACAAAAACAGGAGATAAAATTATTTAAATGTAAGTATTGATTGATTACATCTAGCAGTGCACGTTCAACTATGGCAAATGAGGACATTAGTGCCATTTATCCCCTCTATGTTATCTCAATGACATCATTCATTGAAAATTAGTGCACCACATGCCCAGTTTGGTCCTTTGAGTATATTTGAGTGACATTAGAAAATATGGAAATCATTGGAGCCAACTTATACTAGCACCTCTACAGCAGGATGTGACCCCCACTGGACTGGAAAAATGAAGAACAAATAATTTATTTAAAGTTTTACCTTTTCCAATATCACCATCTTAAAATGAACTAACCAGTTTGGACTAGAGAAATCCTTGATATTAATTGAAATGAACTACAGAGATATAAACTGAAGATGTTCAAATTAGCTATGTCAGAGGAGAATGGATTCTTAAGGAAGTTGCCAAAAAATGTATAATGACTTAAAAATCAAAATACTGATCAATAAATGTACATTTTGTCTTTGTTAAAAGCCTTTTGAGTGTTGTCTATACTGATTTCACTTTGAAAAAAAAATTAAAAAATGAGTACCGGTAGTTATTTTTATGAAGTGTTGGGGCATAAAGAAATGGTGATGTTCTGTGCTTGCCATCTTAATATTTTTCTGTGGCATAAAACACGAGTTAGATAATTAGCATATACATATGTGGTCCAAGCTGTGATGTCACATTATAAATAATGCAGGTTGCAAAAAGTGAGTAAGATTTAAATTTGTGAACATGATAAGAAGCAGTTAGGAAGCAGAATCCTGGGCCTGCATCTATATAAGTAATTATGTCTACTAGTGAGATGTTCAAATGTAAATAAGACGAGGAAAGGATTTGGTTAAAAAGCAATAAATAAGACACAATAGGAAATCACTGAAGCTGGGGACAGAGAAGAGCACTGATTGCAGTTCAAAGGGAGAGAAGCCATAACAAAAACAAATTCTGCCATGGCCAAAAGTTTTGGCTAGGGAACAAATGATGTGTTTTGTCAACTTTGCTGCTTCAGAATTTAATATATCTTTTAAAGGGCATGTCCACCCTTAAAAATAACTTTTGATATGCTGCTCCCCCATGTCTGGTAGCCCCAACCGCATGGTTGTATTTTGCAAAAGCCCCCCAAACTCTTACTTACCTCCCCTCGTTCCTCCGCTGCACTGCCGCCTCTGCTTGCGAGAATGCAAGCAGAGGGCGGGACCGGCAGTCGCGTCTGTGATTGGCTGAGCGGCAGCCAATCACGGACGCGGCTGCCGGTCATTCAGTGCAGCGGAGGAAGAGGAGAGGTAAGTAAGAGTTTGGAGAGCTTTTGCAAAATACTAACCATGCGGTTGGGGCTACCAACATGGGAGCAGCATATTAAAAGGATTTTACCTAGGGGGAGGGAGAGTAAACGGGAGGGAGAGGGAGGGAGAGGGAGCGAGAGGGAGGAGAAGGGCTGCAGTACACATGACAAATATCTACCGGAGCGCAGGTAGCAGCAGAGTCCTGCTAGCCTCCTGGTGGACTGTTTTGGGACTTTAGGGGGGTCTACAGGAGAACCCTATGGAGCTGGGATGTGAGGTAAGGATTACACTACACTACATGGTGGGCCATTACTGGGGGGATTATAGTTTTGGGGGTGGACATGCCCTTTAAACTTGTTTCTGTGGTGCACATCGAAGAACAATTATAAAATATTTTATACATTTCAATAAGTTATATTGGCAAATACATCACATTTATGCAGAGTCAATATTTACCCCATTCCTCTCCTTCATAACTTTTGCAATTCACTGTGCCTTGCTGGCTAACTTCTAAGCTGTTATCACTTTTAAACTATGGTGATCCCTCCCTGCCTTGTTGGCATGCTTGGCATTGATCACAATTTGTTGGTTTTTGCTTGTCCACCTGCTTTTTAAGAACATACAAGAAGGTTCTCAAGGGATTATGATCTCAGGAGTTCTCTAGCCACAGGTCCAGAATCTTTAATGTTGCTCAAGAGATACTTCGTTATCACTTTTGGCTTGAGACATGGTTCTCTATAATGCTGAAAAATACACAGATCTTGCACCTGGATTGCTGGGAGAAGTTGCTCTTGGTTGTTTTGAAACCATTCATTAATCGCAGATTTGTGAATGAGACCACTACCTTGGATGAACAGCAACACTGCATGTGAATTCGCTAAGGATACTTCACTGTGGGTGCAGCTTAGGATTCATGATAGTTCTACTGTCCCAATCAGTCAGAAGGTGTACTCACCAGAGAAAAAAAACATTGCACCAGCCTTCTTCTGTCCAATCCTTGTATTACTTGCAGTGGTTTCTTTACTGCCCTTCTTGACACAAATGCTGGACTCTTGGGTGTCCTGGGGCATTTTTTTACCACAATTGAACATCTCCCCTTAAAGCTCTTAATGATCTGGTAAATGGTTCTCTCATGGCCAATATCTTTGCACCATTTTCTCTACACATGAGGCCATTTTGATGCAAAACAATATGGTTACCCAATGTTTGTTTAGAGGTAACAATTGTTTCACAAGACAACAATGATTTCAACCACATCTGCCCTCTTTTATAGCATCGGTCTGCCACTAAAAGACAGTTAGAATGATAGAGTGATGTCAGCTGTACTCACTGACACCTTCAGCTGTGCTGATGCTTTGACTAGGTATCTGAAGTTTTGCCACTGAAAATGGGCTTTTGTGATAATGTTAAAGGATAAGTGCACTGTAAAATCAAGTTATGTTCATTTGGAAGCTGCAGCTTTAAAAATACCATTGCCATATTTTTTTTTACCTATGCCCCTCCAAGCCTACTTTGTGCTTTGAAAATTGCCGACATCTTGTTACTGGTTTGCTGAATGTTAAGCTCCGCCCCTCTGAGATTTCCTCTGCTTGAGCCTCAAACAGTAACGCTTGTGAGTTCCGTGCACACGCACGTGCATGGAACTCACAGGCATTACTGTTTGAGGCTCACGTAGGAGATTGCACGGAACTCACAGGCATAACTGTTTGAGGCTCAAGCAGGAGAAAGCAGAGGAAATCTCAGAGGGGCGGAGCTTAACATTCAGCAAACCAGTAACAAGATGTCAGTAACTTCCAAGGCACAAAGCTAGGCTCTGGAGGGGCATAGGTAAAAAAAACATGGCAACAGTATTTTTAAAGCTGCAGCTTCGAATTGAACATAACTTGATTTTACAGTGCACTTATCCTTTAAGTTTATGCCAATAACCCTATTGGCTATGAATTAATATACATATGATCACACAATATTAAACAATGTGAATTGCCACCACAAAAACTGAAGAACAAATTTTCCATAACACAAAATTTGTGTCACTGTGTCATGTCAAAAAGACCTGTTTGCATTTCGCTTTTATAAATGGTGCCAAAGAAGAAGCGTTGACAGAGCAATCTCAATTCATTCACCAGTGCGTTGTATCATACAATACCTGATTTGAGCTGGGGGTCTCTGAAATGTCATTCATACTTCTGCTATGAGCGTGTTCTAGGGAACAGAACACATCATTGTAAAAAGTCTCTACACCCCCCAAAAAACAAATCATTCATTTAATATGAGCAATATAATTTGCTTGGATATTGGGTCTTGCTATCCAGAACAAACTTTCAAGTGCTATTTATTGTAATGTGATGAAACGTATGGAACTTTTGCTAAACTGGTATCAATTTAACAGGCAATTTTTCTCAAAGATCTCGGAACACTCTTTGTTCAGAGATACTTTGTCCTGCTAGTGCATCTGTTGACTAGTAAGACTGCTGTGTTGGCTACCTCAAACTTAATTTAGTTTAGCTGGGCCTTGCAAAAATATATTCTATGGGGGTTTTGGAATTGTTAAATTGTACTAAAGCTCTGTATGTATAGAGACACTTACGCAGTCTTCCATAGTTCGAATTTTGTCTCATTCTCAGGTCTTCAGTGGAGCGGAAATGGGTACCAACGGGAGTAGTTGGAACAGGTATTCGGTCTGCAAGAAATAACCATTTTCGGCCATATCAATAATAGTATTGTCAATAGAACTAGTAATAATGAATATAAATAATTGGTAAATATTATGCCTTCCTCTCGATCAACTGTTAGGTAGGGTTCATGAGTAGGCTATAAAGGTTGGACAAGATGGACGTATGTCTTTATTCAACCTCTAATGCTAGGTTACTATAAAACTGTTAGACAGACATAATACTATGTTACTATGTAACTGTTAGACAGACATTATACTATGTTACTATGTAACTGTTAGACAGACATTATAAGTAGGGTATAAAGGTTGGACAAGATGGACGTATGTATTTATTCAACCACCAATACTATGTTACTATGTAAATGTTAGATAGACATTATGGGTAAGGTATAAAGGTTGGACAAAATGGACGTATATTTAATCTCTAATACTATGTCACTAAAAGACTTGGTGACCATCATGTATATTGGCATATATATGGTGCGAATTAGGTTATGTCACTGAACCCACAATATTTAAAGATGCCTTTAACTCACTTGTGCTGGAGGAGACAGATTTTCCAATGTCTGCCAAAGACCTGTGTATGGGTTTCTTGGTCTGGTGTTTATGTTTCCTAAGAAGGACAAAGGTAACCTTTTCTCTGAGTTCTGGCTTTAGCATTCCATCCTCAATCTGCCTTTGGACAACTTCATCTATGGAAAAAAAAACAATTTAAATGAGTTTAAAACATTTGCATAGTGTCTCTAATTGTGCTTCCAAATGTTATAAATTTTATTAAAATTAAACAAAGTCGTATTTCGTATCATGAGTAATCCCAGCAATGAATGAATAATGCGAAGACTAGGTCATACCTACAATCTGTGGGAGAGAATAGCCATCTAAATCAAGCAGCACACTTCCAGTTTGAAGACACGTTCGCAGCTCAAACAAGCTGTGGAGAGACAGTGTTGACACGTGTGGCTTACTCCACCTTTCTCCCCCTTCCTCCACCTTTTCCTCAAATTTTATCCACCTGTAAAATATAACATAATTATATAACATGTGCTTGGCTTATTTAGGATCTACGAGTGCGAGGTAAATCTGCTGAATCTACCACCCCTATTATCATTCAGTTTAATTTACATGAGGATCAAGTCTTTAGGGTATTCCCATATTTATTATTGGCAAACTAATGCACATTTTGATGCTAGACCTGCAACACTTGATAGAGCCCTAATACTGAAAGCTTGTGTGTTTTGTGTGCTTACCACTTAAAATATGTAAAGTCTCCAATGATTTAGATAAAGTAGACTGGCAGCCACAAGGCTTTAGAGCTCTTTATTTGTGCCAGTGCTAAGGGCCCACCTTCAATACTGCTAGCCAACCAGTTGGAGAGCATGCTTACTTCCCTATTGATTGCTCCTCTATGGAGTTGGGATCCCTGCTTAACCAAGGGCAGAGAGAACAGAGCTCATAGCTCTATGGGCTGCCAGTTTTACCATATTTAAATAGATGTGAAGAATTTCCAACATTTCTTTAAGACTGTGTGATCCTCATCTTTGAGTAAGTTATATGGATGTTACTAGCGTTAATGTTGGCCATTACTTCTCCAATTGGCCACAGCTTATTATCATTTAGGCAATGTACAAGGCTGAAATGTCTAAGGAAGAAAGAGGCTAATATTTTCTTTTTTTTTACAACTTTAATCTTTTTAAAAACTGGTTTTCTCCTCACCGGTTTACTGAAAGTTGCGTGACTGGTATTATAGATTATCTGCTGAAACAATTGAGCTTTTGTAAACACAAAATAAGCCCAAAGAGTTTCGTTTTGATAAAATGGATTTCTAAGTAGATGTTCTTTACACAGGCCCTGTAATCCTAATCTTACAAACTCATTTGTGAATGTAGAAGTGATATTGCATTCTCAGTCAAATGTGAGAAAAAGGGAATTCAGAGAGGAAATGCTACAGGAAGATATAGCTATTGTGTCTCCAAGTTCACGGCTAAGTTCATTCAGAATGATGTTCATCTTTAATCATGGAGCGAGTTGACTTTTGGGTTGCAATTTTAGAATTTGTCTTGGAACGTTTGTTTTTTACAATAACAAGTTTGTGAACACAGAAATACTTCTCTGGATCTAATCCTTCTCACAAGAAGTGTTCCTTTCATTGTGTTATTTGTAAGGAAGTGTACAAGTACTTCACGCTGAAGACACATTAGGTGATATTGAGAGAAACGAGTTTCTGATTAATGGGTAGCTTACAGTAACATATACATTATACAGTGAAAAACCTCATTCATATACGTCCAGAAGCAGATATATAAGGCAGATTTTTCTCTTCTGCGTTAGTCAAATTTTCTTCTTTTAACAACCATTGCTATGTATGTTTCCTTAGCACATTAAATTAAATTATGTGCCAAATTTATATACAGTATCCGCATATTATATATATTTATATATGATTTATACAAGTATTGTGCATGTCCACCCCATTTTCGATTTTTTGCTGTACTGTAGGGCTCCCTCTCCCAGCCCCAACCGCTATATTAATATCTGCAGAAACTCCCCTGATCATTACTTACCTTACCTCTTTCCTCCGGCGTACTGCCAGGTTCTCTGCTTGCATGAAAGCAGGGTGCCGGACTGGCAGCCAAGTCCGTGATTGGCTGAGAGGCAGCTAAACACGGATGTGGCCTCTGGCTATCCAGAACGCTGGAGGAGAGAGGCAAGGTAAGTAATGATCGGGGGAGTTTCTGCAAATATTAATATAGCGGTTAGGGCTGGGGGAGGGAGCCCTACACTACAGAAAAGGGGATTTACACTAGGGGGAGGTAGAACAAAACGGATGGGAGAGGGAGGGAGAGGGAGGGGGGAGGCCTGCACATGTTTACATTCTAAACATAATGAGCGAACTCAGGCTAACATGCAGTAGTAGTATTGTCCAATCCTAGTAGCCCTGTACTAGCTAACATGCAGCAGTGGTATTTTCCTAGTATCCCTGTACTAGATAATGTGTAGTAGTGGTATTATCCTATTAGCCATGTACTAGCTAGCATGCAGTAGTGGTATTCGCCTATTAGCCGAGTACTAGCTAACGTGCAGTAGTGGTATTCGCCTATTAGCCGTGTACTAGCTAACATGCAGCAGTGGTATTTTCCTAGTAGCCCTGTACTAGATAATGTGTAGTAGTGGTATTATCCTATAGCATGTAATAGCTGCAGTGCGTAGTGGTATTCGCCTATTAGCCGTGTACTAGCTAACATGCAGTAGTGGTATTTTCCTAATAGCCCTGTAATAGCTAATGTGCAGTAAGAGTATTGTCCTATCCTTGTAGCCCTGTACTAGCCAATATGCAGTAGTCATATTAGCTGTGTGCTAGCTAACATGCAGCAGTAGTATTATCCTAGTAGTCCTGTACCTGCTAACATGCAGTAGAGGTATTATTCTAGTATCCCTGTTCTAGCTAGCATGCAGTAGTAGTAACATGTAGTAGTGTGATTATACTAGTAGCCCTGTACCAACTAATATGCAGTAGTATAACATGCAGTAGTGGTATTATCCTAGTAGCTCTGTACTAGCTAACATGCAGTACTGGTATTATCCTAGTAGCCCTGTACTAACTAACATGCAGTACTGGTATTATCCTAGTAGCCCTGTACTAGCTAACATGCAGTAGTAGTAACATGCAGTAGTAGTATTATCCTAGTAGCCCTGTACCAGATAACATGCAGTAGAGGTATTATCCCATAGCCCTGTACTAGCAACATGCAGTAGTAGTAACATGCAGTAGTAGTATTATCCTAGTAGCCCTGTACCAGCTAACATGCAGTAGAGGTATTTTCCTGGTATCCCTGTACTAGCTAACATGCAGTAGTAGTAACATGTAGTAGATGTATTATACTGTAGCCCTGTACCAGCTAACATGAGTACATGCAGTAGTGGTATTTCCTAGTATCCCTGTACTAGCTAACATGCAGTAGTAGTAACATTTAGTAGTTGTGATTATACTAGTAGCCCTGTACTAGCTAACATGCAGTAGTAGTAACATGCGTAGTAGTACTATCCTAGTGCCCTGTACCAGCTAACATGCAGTAGAGGTATTTTCCTAGTATCCCTGTACTACTAACATGCAGTGTAGTATATTCCTGTACTAGCAACATGCATAGTAATAACATGTTGTGGTAGTAACAGGAAGTAGTGGTTTATCCTAGTAGCCCTGTACCAGCTAACATGCAGTAGTAGTAACATCAGTAGTAGTAATATTGCAGTAGCAGTAACATGCAGTAGTGGTATTATCCTATTAGCCCTGTACCAGCTAACATGCAGTAGTAGTAACATTGCAGTAGTAGTAACATGGCAGTAGTAGTAACATTACAGTAGTACTAGTAACATGCAGTATTAGTAACATTGCAGTAGCAGTAACATGCAGTAGTGGTATTATCCTATTAGCCCTGTACCAGCTAACTTGCAGTAGTAGTAACATTGCAGTAGTAGTACATGCAGAAGTAGTACATTGCAGTAGTACTAGTAACATGCAGTAGTAGTAGTAGTAGTAGTAGTAACACGCAGTAGTAGTAACATGCAGTAGTAGCAACATGCAGTAGTAGTAAATGCAGTAGTAGTAACTGCAGTAGTAGTAGTAACACGCAGTAGTAGTAACATGCAGTAGTAGTAGTAGCAGCAGCAGCAGCAGTACTTGCAGTAGTGGACACATGCAGTAGTAGTAACATGCATGTAGTAGTAACATGCAGTAGGGTAACACGCAGTAGTGGTAACCACCAGTAGTGGTAACATGCAGTAGTGCAGTAGTAGAAGAAACATGCAGTAGTAGTAACATGCAGTATAGTAACATGCAGTAGTAGTAACATGCAGTAGTAGTAACATGCGTAGTAGTAGTAACATTGCAGTAGTAGCAACATGCAGTAGTAGTAACATTGCAGTAGTAGTAGTAACATGCATTAGTGGTAAACACACAGTAGTAACATGCATCAGTAGTAGTAGTAACATGCAACAGTAGTAGTACATGCAGCAGTAGTAGTGTGCAGTAGTAGTAACATGCAGTAGTGGTAAAATGCAGTAGTGTAAAATGCAGTAGTAGTGGTAAATGCAGTAGTAGTAACATGCAGTAGTGGTAACCACGCAGTAGTAACATGCATCATAGTAGTACATCATCAGTAGTAGTAACATGCAGCAGTAGTAGTAACATGCAGTAGTAGTAACATGCAGTAGTAGTAGTAGCAGCAGCAGCAGCAGCAGCACACAGTAACTTGCAGTAGTAGCAACATGCAGTAGTAGTAACATTGCAGTAGTAGTATAACATGCAGTAGTGGTAACACAGTAGTAACATGCATCAGTAGTAGTATGTAGTAACATGCAACCTAGTAGTAACATGCAGCAGTAGTAGTAACATGCATTAGTAGTAACATGCAGTAGTGGTAAAATGCAGTTAGTGGTAAAATGCAGTAGTGGTAAATGCAGTAGTAGTAACATGCAGTTAGTGGTAACACCAGTAGTAACATGCATCAGTAGTAGTAAACATGCATCATTAGTAGTAACTCAGCAGTAGATAGTAACATGCAGTAGTAGTAACATGCAGTAGTAGTAGTAAGCAGCAGCAGCAGCAGCAGCAGTAACTTGCATTAGTGAAACATGCAGTAGTAGTAACATGCGGTAGTAGTAACATGCAGTAGTGGTAACACACAGTAGTGGTAACATGCAGTAGTAGTAGTAACATGCATAGTAGTAACATGCAGTAGTAGTAGTACAGCAGCAGCAGCAGCAGTAACTCAGTAGTGGAAACATGCAGTAGTAGTAACATGCAGTAGTATAACATGCAGTAGTGGTAACACGCAGTAGTGGTAACATGCAGTAGTAGTAGTAACATGCAGTAGTAGTAACATGCAGTATGTGTATTATCCTCTTACCCTATGCTGATTTGCTTTTTGTCATAAATGAGTAACAAATCTTAATGCCCAATTAGAATTACTACATGGAAAAATCAAAGTAAACATGATCACCTAGCAGTTTCCTTCCTCTCCAGTTCATCGCCATCATGCTGCAGGGTGTCCATCTCAGTAAACAAAGTCGGATTTGGGATGTCGTCATCTTCCCCCAAATGTATTGGAGACGTTCAGCAGCTGGAGACACTGGGAGACAAACAATATAGCGTCAGTCAAACCACAATCAAAATTGCTGAACATTGATTTTTTTTTTTATTCACATGGTGATAACAATATGACGCATGATCCAAATGGGAAAAACGATTTACCTATCCGCTGTCACATGTAGATTTTACCTGCATAACCCCACCCATGTCCCACCTGGATCTGCCAAGCCATGCTGTCTTCACCTTAGGCCTGAGATCCAGGGCAGTGGGACAGGGCCCCACAAATTAGACTTTCAACTAATATGGAACATTTGGGAGATACTGTGTGTAACTACCCTTAGATAGTAAATACACACAACCGAGACAGTTGTCAACCAAGAAGCAATAAGTAGATGCAGGCTATGAAACACACAAACACAAATTACCAAAACATACACGTGCCCAATTTACAATATAAATATATCTAATGGTAATCTGTTTCTCATTTTATCCTACTTTGCCTTTAATCTACTGGCCATTAACATTGCTAAATTCTTTTCCCCAGTGAGTGTCTCTCCCACTAAATAAAACATAAACAAGTATTCTCAACAGATTGAGGAAAATAGCTGCATGTGAAATGTACCTTAGGATAGACGACGTTGAACAATAGACCTGTCATCGTCAACAGGAATTCATACAAGATTAAATACCACGGATACAGTAGAAGATGAAATGATTAATTCCGTGTAGCCTAGCCTGAGTTTGACAAAGACATTTAGCAGTGTGACTACAAGGTAAACAAATATCTGATTGGAAATGGAAGGAATTCAGTCATGATGACATCACCTAAACACATCGCCCAGAAGCCCTAAAAGAAATCTTTATTCATATAACTACAATTAAATAACGGGCCAAACCCCAGTCGCTTACCACACTAACATAAACAACATTGCCAGTGGCAAATATTTTTGGAATAATGCTGGTAAAGTCAGGTTGCGGGTACATGGTACCTATGCAACATGCTCATACATGGTCTCGAACACGGTTCCAAATCAGATTTCACGGGTCGAAACGTACTCTGACTTTTTGAAATTCTGATCTTTCAAACGCACAGATTTTTCCCGTAATTATTAACGTTTAGGATCAAATTTAGGGAATGAGCTGGTGTATGTTTTGATGTTTGACTTGTTGAAACAGTATTTCAGCAGAACCACAACAAATTGAGTGTTTGTGCGTGTGTGCAAAGTCTACAAAGGACGACTTATTATGAATACACTGTAACAGGAAGGCACATGTAGGCCAGTAAAAAGCTAACATTTATTCCTTGCTAGAAATGAATTGTAAGGCCCATTTTGCATCTCTTGGGCCTGATACACACAGGTCAACATTCACCCTCTCTTCCTAACGATTACCGGTCACTATTAAAAGGTACAGCTAATCTGGGTAACCAATCACACAGCCTAATGAGATGACATTTGCTAGATCTCAGGTCAAACGTTTCCACCTGTTTGAGGAAATTATCACACAAACCAATTGGGCTGGGTAAAATAATTGCTTCATGTGCTGGGTCTTTAGTCCATTGATTGATTGTATTGTACAGTGCTGTACATTTATCAGTCATCATCCAGATAACAGTGTCATTCTGAAATGCTCTTTTGCTATTAGCAATAGGGATAAGATAAAGATGTAAAGGTATGACTGGGTACACATGGCCGGACTATTTGTCCCCCCCGCCCGATTAGCGAACGATCAATCGTGTGTTCCCATAGGGAACCACGCGATCAATCGGAATTTTCCGACATGCCCAATCGTTTGTTTGTCCGATCCGACCGACCAAAAGTGCTGTGAATCGGTTGGTCAGCCGAAAATATCGGCCGGTGTGTACCCAGCCTAACACGAAATAAACCTTGTGCCATTCACTGCCAATACCGGAAAGGTACATAAACTGTATGAAAATATAGTATGATTCAGTATTCCTTACAGGAAAATGTACAGGGACTGGAAAAGAATAGACTTGTGCAGAAAGATCATTAGTTTTCTAGTGAGAAGTTAATCACACTCCCGTCAGAAGACAGAATATATTTATGACTTTTTATATCTAGAACATTGTTCATTTCACTGTGGAATAATTCAACTGGGAAACATTGTCAGTTTCTGTGTCAGTTTAATATAACATGTTCGAGATCAGTTGTGTTTACTGTGGGAGACATGATGTACCATATACACTGTATATAGAATATCCCAATCTAGTGTAAGGTGCTATATAAATGTCTAATAATGGGCTAAAGCCATAGCCAGCACAAACATTTCTTCTATCCTGCCATTTCATCCGCACCGCCTATCCCCAAGCAATGCACATTGACTAAACAAGACCACACAATAGGTCAAACTATAGCAGTGTGCTAATTGAGCCTTGCAGGGCAGGTGGTGACAGTCAGACAGTCTTTTACAGATCGAATGTGACTTTCCACACAAAACAAAACTGATATAGGAGATATAACTTTCATTAGTGAGCAAAACAAGGGGGTTGTTTGTCAATGGAAGCTGCTTTAAAATGCAATAAGGTGGAACTGCATAGTTTCATAGTTCATTTTGGGTTAAAAAAGAAAAGACAAGTCCACTAAGTTCAACCATTCCATGCAAAACCAAGTCTCCCCACCCAGGGGGTCTTAAAGAAAGGGGGAGTTTTTACCAGGAGCTAATTGGATAGATAGGCTTTGTAGCAAGGTTGGTACCAGAGTTACTTACTGTAGGTCCAACCATAAAACTGTTAGAAAGTACGGTACCAAAGTACTGGACTTCTATTCATGTCATTATGGTAATAGTGTATATAGGGGCATATTTATAAGTTAATTTTCACCATTTCGCTATCACGGACATGTCAAGACAAGAGTGTTATTTTCTCCATATTATTAAAACCGCTCGTTTTCAGCTCAGAATGTGGCGATGTGCATTGACAAATTCGCCTTATTCATTGTGTTAAGTTGGAATCATGGCGAAAAGAAAAATTGCTCTCTAGCATCGGCCATTACCAGACCAGGGCTTCAACGAAAACTTGCCACATTAAAAGGGGGGTCTTTAAACCCCCCCACTAATGTATATTTTGAATCTGAAGATTACTTATAAAGCAGAGAAGGTGAAATTCCACAGCTATTTTGAAAGATTTTTAATGCTATTTATAAATAGCTAAAATTTCACGTTTTTGCCACCCTTTCTGCTTTTTGTTGCAATTTACGCCAAACATCGTAAAGGCATTTTTTAACTTACTGGAATGTTCCATTAACATGACTATTCCTTACACAGCACTACCATATTATGGA
Organism: Hymenochirus boettgeri; assembly: GCA_019447015.1. Classification (NCBI taxonomy): domain Eukaryota; kingdom Metazoa; phylum Chordata; class Amphibia; order Anura; family Pipidae; genus Hymenochirus; species Hymenochirus boettgeri. The sequence goes on from CM033471.1 coordinate 225,159,091, forward strand.
ACTGGTTTGGTAATTAGCTGTAGTTTGCTGAAAATAAACAATACTAAAAAATGCCTATTAATAAAATAGAGAAAATTCGCCTGGGTGAGTTTTACACTATTATTTTATCTTTGGCTGAAAAAAAACCCCCATGTGTTAGGCTTTTTTAAATAACAAAGATAGGGTTCATTGTGTATTAACCAATATGACACTACTTTGAAAAGCCATCAGGGAGTATTACCTTTTACCATCATTTGCATTGAACTTAACTTTTTGCCACATTTTCAGCATTATTAGTGCTACTTTTTAATACATAGTTTTCCCCTTTGATGAAAATTCGCCTTTTTAAATAACTATTACAAAAGAAAAGTTGAAAGTTTAAAAAATTGTGGTCAAGTCTGGAGGAAAAAAATTGCGAAAATAATGCCCGTTATAAATATGTCCCTTAGACCCCCTTTGGCTTTATAGGTAAATAAAGAAAATCAGAACCTTAAAAAAAGTTCCTATGAAAATCGGAAATCGCAGATCGTTCAGTAAATGCTGGAAAATAGTCTAACACCCCCCTGGATCATATTAGTATGAGAAACGCTCCACGATGTACTGACACCTTCCATGGACCCATTGGCAGGCTAAATAAATGAGCACTTATGCATTTCTGCCACCACAGACTTGGCGATTTTGAATGGCTGAACTTAACGCAATAAAACATTTTCGACATTTTATAAATATGATAGAGCGGTTACCACAGCAATGTATGGCAAAATGGCGAAAGGTGGAACTAATGACTTTCCCCCTGGTTATCACTGCTTTATAAATTGGTGAAAGTCCAATTTGTCAAAAAGGCAGCAAAACTGAGGTGAAAAATGTAATAAACTTTTATAAATATGCCCATATATAATATCAATTTTATCTGTGCTCTTTTCTCTGGTACTACATAAGAGTAGATGGGATATTCTCAATGCATGAACTGCATTCCTGTGCTCAAGCAGGGATATCCACTTAAGAAGTTTAAAAAACGTTTTGCTAAATGACCTTAGGAATTTAGAGCATAGATGTCTCCATCAGACAGAATGTCAAACCCAATTCAGTGTAATATCTTTGCTGTTACTGTTGTAACTAGATATAAAAGATCATACCCTATACTATATACATCCAGGGATGTCATTTCTAAAGCTAAATATGATCATTCTTAATGGTTTGTTACACTGAATTATGGGCAGTTTTAAAATTAAAAAATGTGCAAAATTGTAGGTTACCTGTGCATAGGGTACAAGAGGAAAACAAGAATATTAATAATAACACAGGTATCTGTAAAGGGAAGTAGATTCAGTCTCACGGATTCTTATTAGAAGAACTTTTAATGAATCTTTCAAAACTCCTATACACAAACCAAGTAGAAATTGACAAACAATTCCAGTCAAATTCCACTGACAATTTTCTACTCTGCACCTTATAGATTCTGTATAATGTTTTGGAAATATAAATGTTAAAATGGAGCACAACAGACATGTTTTAAATGGGTGACATGCTGCCTATGGGTAATTGTTCTTGATGTTACTACCCAAGCCAACGTTTCCAATTATTTAAACCAGGACTCCTCCAACTGGTCAAAATGCTGCTACAAATGATGCCCCCGAGTACAGGAAAAATAAACTTTTATAAATTTCAGGATAGTGGGATCTGCTATCCTCCTCAGAAGGCACATGACAACTAGATGTTGTAAAGGATAAAATAAAAAAAACCTTCACATTGAAATAAGTAGAAACTGATCTGGTGGGTATTTAACCTGAACAACAAGACTCCCATGGACCAATATTGTCCTAATGTTACCCAGGATAAACATATTAAACCAAATAAGGTGCAATTAGGATGCACGACCCATAAAATCATTTTATTTTATAGTAAAATGGAGAAGACAAACTTAGTTTTAAATTATAACCAAAAAACAAAATGCATCACATTTATAAAACCTGGATTACGATGTGCAGGCTAGAATGGGCTTTATTATACAGGCTTGGTAAGCTTCAATATGCATTGAATATGTATTGCAAATTGTGATTCTCAAATATTCAGCAGGTGGTTTATTCACAAAAGAGTTTTTGTCAGGTTCAAGCTCTTTTGGTTGTCAACACCCACTTGACCTGTAGAGCCGGCCATGCATGGACAGGAATCCTAATATTCCTGAGGGATTTTCCCAATAACTGGAGGTAGGTGATACTGATGCTATTGAGAGGTGCTGAAATTTGGAATTTAACAATACAAAAGGTTGCATTCTGGACACCCTTGATTGTATAGGGCCCCATTCTTGTATTATTTGTTTTAAGACAATCACTGCCACCCTTGAGAGATTATTTGAAGTAGTAGACAGTATCCACTATGAACCAGTTTAAGGCAAACCCCACACTACCACACCACTATATATATATATATATATATATAATCCTATAAACAGAACATTGACTGACCACTAAAAAGCATTGTCATGAATATCGCTCCTGTGACTTATTGCTAGTTCCTCTGGTAACAAGGTATTACCAGCAGACATATTTTCTCAGTAGGTGGTACCAAATAACACAAAACAAGTGGTGGCTCCCCAGCTGGGTTAATATTTTGTTCAAAGAGCCATTAAGATGGAAGTTAACAGTGACCTTTTGTTTCTTTTGCCTGGATTACTCAGAAATGCAGTTTTCACGAGTTATATGCGAAAGTTAATCCTATATAATTCCTGTAGAAGAATTCCTCATTTCCTACCTGCATTCTGAAGGGGTTTATTACCAGGCAGAGCAAACAAGTGTATTTATAGGTGATGCACAATGCACTTGGGCTCAATGATAAATTCTACTTTATAAAGACTATACACAGCTCTTGCTATGTTTGTATGAATACTGAACATTAGTCTATTGCATGTAGACTGGAAAGTGTTTTGTCCACCATTAATTTCTTGATCTCTGTATGATAATTCTGGCTATAATAGTGTTCTAAACCCCACATGACCCATACATCAGGTATGTTTAACAGCTAGCAACACACTGCATACAGACTACAATGCTGGAGAACCAGTTTGGATGAATTTCTATTATATAATTAGTAACAGATGTTTTTGGTAGACAGGGAAGAAATACTGTAAATGTCTTCATGAATAAGGTAATGTAAAAAAAGTACAAATTGATTGTTTGTATATGTTGCTCCTAATTATTAAACAATATCAGTATTTCATGTATATCCGTACTACATTACTCATGGGCTAGCTTGCTAAGAGAGCCATATGAGACTGATGAGAAAGGGTGAAATGACATTCCTATCCTCAACAGCACTGCTCGCATCCTCACTAACTGTCCCATAAGGCAGGAGTGCAGGTCCATACATGACCAGATTCCCTGGAAGTCTGGGGCAGCAAAATCTGTAAGGTCAATAACTCTAGGAGAGTTCTACAAGCCCCCCAGCCCAGAGGAAATTGGGCAGTGACCCCTGAATTAATAGCTGCTTTGCTGGTTTTGTTCTCTTTATCTTCTTCTATGTAGGATGATATTGATCACCCAAAGGGTTACATGAACAAAGTTTAATATTTCATAGTTCAATCTAAAGCAATGTTTGAATAAGTCCTCAATGTGAATTCATATGCCAGAAAAATGTAGCCACGAGCCCTTTCTCTGTGTGTTTTTATTTATCTATATAATTGCTTGTACTTATTCCCTTTTTGTACACTCTGTATTTTATAATGTACAGCGCTGCGTACCCCAGTGGACTATAATAATCAAATTATACATATATACAATCACAAACAAATGTAGGCACCATGTGTAACTATACCACAGTCTGTGCCGATTTATAAAAATGTAAATATGTCACTTTTCTATTACTGCCCCCAGGTGCCTTTATATTACATACTCTTATATATAATATATATTCATATATAGTAATGCTTGTGAAGGTTCTCATTCATCCAGGTCATGGCATATCTGTTGTATTCAATTAGATCAACTGGACTGGATTAGTTCTACGTCTTCAAGAAACTACATTTCAAGTCCAGTTGATCTAATTGAATACAACAGATACATATATATAAGTTTTGTAGTTTGATTTTTAAGAAAATATAAACTAGCGAATCAGTAAATACCTTTATGTTCCTAGCCATAAAGTTTCTTTCCAGAAAGCAATACTTTTGTAAGGTTTCACTATATAATTGCAATATAATCATTGTGGCAGTTGTATCTCCTATGAATAAACACAATTATGAAATTGACAGGCCCAGTTTAACCATATATGCCTATGACACGTACCGTGGTATTTCCAATCGTTATAAACATATACTGTACATTTTCAAATAATTTAAATACATTATGAATGAAATCTTTTTCTGTGTTGTCTGGAACCTACTGATTCTGTGAGCAGAGTTTAATGGATGAATGCAGTATGGAATGGGCAGAGAGTGTGTTGTTTTCTTTCTGTGAAATACAGTTGATTGACAATCACAATTAATAAACTAAATTAATAAAATCTCACACACAGCACCTAACTCAAAGAACACACGAGGAAAAGAGACTGAGAAGGTTGGACTCAATAAGGATATAGTAACAGCTGAAGGACATAAGAGATGTGTAGAGTCCCTGAGGGGACTATATAGGGAGGAGGGTTAACTGAGCTGAAATCTTACCTGGTGACTGTGCCTGCATTTTGTGTCCCTTGTATTCTCTCTGTGGAACAGACCTTCCCCTAGCTCAGCTGCATAGCCTAATGAGCAGATTACAGGGAATTTCAAGTGTTCTACTCCAGACAGGGCTCCAGGTATGAGGTTACAACTTGTTTTCACAGGGGTACCTAAGCCATTCGTACACATGTGATCAGTCATCAGAAATCCATCGAATTTAAAGGCCCATTTGACAAAGGAAATTGGACCCTTGGATCCAAATAAAAATGCACCATTGCAACTGAGTAAAAACTATACCTGATTAAATGCAGAATTGATTCATTGTAGGCATCTAGTTCCATTGTAGTCACTGCAAAGTAGTTATAGGTGTTGTTTCTACTCTTGATCCATCAACCAGAGCCAAAAGCTTTCACCATATTGTTCACTACCTAAAGGGCATGGTGCTTCCTAATGCCAATCACCAGAAATTTATAAAAGTTGAAGGTTAAAATATTAGACAATGTGCATTAAAGTTGGACAAAGGTCTCAAATCTCTAAGCACAGATTCAGACCCATTGTAAACAACTCATAAAGCATTTATTAGTTTTACACATTTAAAAGGGTACAACAGCTTCTAGTTTAAAACCAGTCCCTCCTCCCCTAGTCTTACTGCTAATAAAATAGACACCATTAAGCCAATAGGCTATGTAAGTCTGACAATGATGCCCTTATTTAAACATAGTAGTTGAGTGGATCACACATTGTGTTTAGTAGAATAATACCATAGTATGTCGTGTACACACACTCTAATACACATGGATAGGATTGGCTTGAAAGACTTCATACATAGGAAGTTTCATGAATTGTAGTTACAAGTATGTACTAAAGGTTTTACTGTTTTTTTATTAATTAGAAAACATTGAAAGTAGAGATTATATTTTTCGCAGAAGTTTTTAACTTCAATGTTTTGATTTTCGATGAAAAGTTCTGAGTTTAAAATTTTTTGAAAAATCTGTTGGATCTGCATATTTCTAAACCAGCAGCTCAGAATCAAAAACAGGTTAGTTTAGAAACCGGATTGATCACTTATTGAAAGTAACGACTCACCTTAAACAACTGATTGTCAAGTCAAAAACCAATTTATACTGCCTAAGGCTGAGGCCACACTAAGCGTGTTTGTTGTGCACACACAGGCTTCATGCGCGTTAGTGGAGGGTTGCGCTGCGATCCCTGTCATTTTCGGGATCGGATCGGAGCGCAAACACCCAGCACACCAGTGTTGCCACCCACTTGGCCTACACTAGTGTGCGCTTTTTAACCAGCGATCACATTGTGTGTTAAAACACTCTGATATGACCTAGCCCGTGCCGAGGCCACACAAATGGTTGAGAAGCGCATTTCAGTGTGCAAGTATGTGTTGCTGTGCGCGCATTCATGATTGTAAGAATTATGGATTGCAGTGCACAGTAGCACACGTAGTGTCCTCTCTTAAAAAAAAAAAAAGCTGGTCACATTTCAGTTGCCTGCCCCCACCCCCAACTTATATATTCAGCACATTATTGGATGCAGAGGGAGGAGGCAGAGCAGATACCATTGTCAGAACAGAAGGCAACTTATCATTAAATTCTTGCAAAAAATGCTTATAATAAACTGGTGTAAAATAGCAGTTGGGTCAGATACTGTAACTGGTAAGTCACCGTTTTTTGTTTTAAAGGTGGACATGCACTTAATTATTGCTAGTTCTATGTACGATTCATCATTGCAGGATTGGACAAATGGGACTTACTGGTTCGCTAATATTCAGCTTTCCTGTCAAAGTTCAGCCTTGCTCCCTCACTGTATCAGAATGTTCGTCCCTCCCATAATGCTTTCATTCTCCTGCTCCTTTCCCGGCTCGAGAGGGATCTCCTTCTACGCCTCTTCCTTCTGTAACCTCGAGGGGCTGGAACACACCGATGTAGATGGAGTGGTAATCTTGACAACATATGTAATGAAGCACTTTACAGGATTGACATTTAAAAACAAATACTTTGACATATGTCTATGAGGGTTCTCAATTTTCAAACTTAAAAATATCTTAATTAAAGTTTCAAATATTGTAAATGTTCCCTACTCACCATAGACGTTTCCCTTAGTACTTTCAACTATGTGAAAACCCATCCAAAAAAACAACTAGTTTTTGAGAAACAACCCAGTTGTGTAGCAAGGGTCATAAGAGGGTAGATAAGACTTGACATCTTAGTAAGCTCATGTCTAAACATACGAGGTCAGTTCTCAGCATGCTCTTTTGAGAATAAGAATGACTTCTAGTTTGAATTAAAGCTTGTACACACGTGCAATTGCAGGGCCAACCTTGGGGTGTTGTAAATAGTGGTTTAGTGTCTGGGTGCTTGTTTTGTTGATGATCCAACCCAACGAATTTTTAGCCAGGCCCGACCAACGGATCATCAACAAGGCCCGACCTGTAACACATTGTCTGCCGCCCAGCGATAGCACGTGATATATTAACAATATTTTCTGTATAGTAGCCTATTCAATTAACAATACAATCTACTGCATATGGATAAGTGGATTGTATAAAAGTTTGTTAAATTCTGCCTCCATTTATGTAACTTTGACAATCAAGCCCAGCCTATCTAACCACAAAGACCGCACTAGCCAAACATTCTTTAAGAATTAGCTCTGCCCATGCTGGCCAGTGTTGGAAAGTCTGTGTGAGCCACATCATTTCTTCATCATTTCAACTGGCTTCATTTAAATTCAAAATGAACAGTGCATAACACACGGATACATGTGCAAGGCTATATTAACTGACTAACCCCGGTGAAGAATCATGTAGCCTTGTTTTCTTAGAAATTACTCAAAGTATTCTATCTTGTCACTTATAATCCAGGAAGTGTAAGGAATCTGAATGTTCTATCTCAGATTCATAGAAGCTTATTTCATGTTCTGAATCCCCGTAGTTACTATCTAGTAGCCCTGTACCAGCTAACATGCAGTAGAGGTATTTTCCTAGTATCCTGTACTAGCTAACATGCAGTAGTAGTATTATTCCTGTACTAGCAACATGCATTGTAAAACATGTTGTGGTAGTAACAGGAAGTAGTGGTATTATCCTAGTAGCCCTGTACCAGCTAACATGCTAGTAGTAGTAACATGCAGTAGTAGTAGTAATATTGCAGTAGAGCAAGTAACATGCAGTAGTGGTATTATCCTATTAGCTGTACCAGCTAACATGCAGTAGTAGTAACATTGAGTAGTAGTAACATGCAGTAGTAGTAGTAACATTACAGTAGTACTAGTAACATGCAGTAGTAGTAACATTGCAGTAGCAGTAACATGCAGTAGTGGTATTATCCTATTAGCCCTGTACCAGCTAACATGCAGTAGTAGTAACATTGCAGTAGTAGTAACATGCAGAAGTAGTAACATTGCAGTAGTACTAGTAACATGCAGTAGTTAGTAGTAGTAGTAGTAGTAACACGCAGTAGTAGTAACATGCAGTAGTAGCAACATGCAGTAGTAGTAAAATGCAGTAGTAGTAACATGAGTAGTAGTGTAACAGCAGTAGTAGTAGTAACATGCAGTAGTAGTAGTAGCAGCAGCAGCAGCAGTAACTTGCAGTAGTGGACACACAGTAGTAGTAGTAGTAGACATGCAGTAGTAGTAACAGCTAGTGGTAACAGCGTAGTGGTAACACGAGTAGTGGTAACATGCAGTAGTAGCAGTAGTAGAAGAAACATGCAGTAGTAAACATGCAGTAGTAGTAACATGCAGTAGTAGTAACATTGCAGTAGTGAAAATGCAGTAGTAGTAGTAACATTGCAGTAGTAGCAACATGCAGTAGTAAACATTGCAGTAGTAGTAGTAACATGCAGTAGTGGTAACACACAGTAGTAACATGCATCAGTAGTAGTAGTAACATGCAACAGTAGTAGTAACATGCAGCAGTAGTAGTAACATGCAGTAGTAGTAACATGCAGTAGTGGTAAAATGCAGTAGTGGTAAAATGCAGTAGTGGTAAATGCAGTAGTAGTAACATGCAGTAGTGGTAACACGCAGTAGTAACATGCATCAGTAGTAGTAACATGCAGTCAGTAGTAGTAACAGTGCAGTAGTAGTAAAATGCAGTATAGTAACATGCAGTAGTAGTAGTAGCAGCAGCAGCAGCAGCAGCAGCAGCAGTAACTTGCAGTAGTAGCAACATGCAGTAGTAGTAACATTGCAGTAGTAGTAGACATGCAGTAGTGGTAACACACAGTAGTAACATGCATCAGTAGTAGTAAACATGCAAAAAGTAGTAGTAAAGCAGCAGTAGTAGTAACATGCAGTAGTAGTAACATGCAGTAGTGGTAAATGCAGTAGTGGTAAAATGCAAGTAGTGGTAAAGCAGTAGTAGTAACATGCAGTAGTGGTAACAAGCAGTAGTAACATGCATCAGTAGTAGTAACATGCATCAGTAGTAGTAACATGCAGCAGTAGTATAAAAGAGTAGTAGTAAAAGCATAGTAGTAGTAGTAGCAGCAGCAGCAGCAGCAGCAGCAGTAACTTGCAGTAGTGGAAACATGCAGTAGTAGTAACATGCGTAGTATGGTAGTAGTAACACATAGTAGTGGTAACACACAGTGTGGTAACATGCAGTAGTAGTAGTAACATGCGAGTAGTAGTAACATGCAGTAGTAGTAGTAGCAGCAGCAGCAGCAGCAGTAACTTGCAGTAGTGGAAACATGCAGTAGTAGTAACATGCAGTAGTAGTAACATGCAAGTAGTGGTAACACGCAGTAGTGGTAACATGCAGTAGTAGTAGTAACATGCAGTAGTAGTAACATTCAGTGTGTGTATTTCCTCTTAGCCCTATGCTGATTTGCTTTTTGTCATAAATGAGTAACAAATCTTAATGCCCAATTAGAAATTACTATCATGGAAAAATCAAAGTAAACATGATCACCTAGCAGTTTCCTTCCACTCCAGTTCATCGCCATCATGCTGCAGGGTGTCCATCTCAGTAAACAAAGTCGGATTTGGGATGTCGTCATCTTCCCCCAAAATATTGGAGACGTTCAGCAGCGGAGACACTGGGAGACAAACAATATAGGTCAGTCAAACCACAATCAAAATGCTGAACATTGATTTTTTTTTTTATTCACATGGTGATAAACAATATGACGGCATGATCCAAATGGGAAAAACGATTACCTATCCGCTGTCACATGTGAGATTTTACCTGCATAACCCCACCCATGTCCCACCTGGATCTGCCAAGCCATGCTGTCTTCACCTTAGGCTGGAGATCCAGGGCAGTGGGACAGGGCCCACAAAATTAGACTTTCAACTATATGGAACATTTGGGAGATACTGTGTGTAACTACCCTTAGATAGTAAATACACACAACCGAGACAGTTGTCAACAAAGAAGCAATAAGTAGATGCAGGCTATGAAACACACAACACACAATTACCAAAACATACACGTGCCCAATTTACAATATAAATATATCTAATGGTAATCTGTTTCTCATTTATCCTACTTTGCCTTTAATACTACTGCCATTAACATTGCTAAATTCTTTTCCCCAGTGAGTGTCTCCCACTAATAAAAAACATAAACCAAGTATTCTCAACAGATTGAGGAAAATAGCTGCATGTGAATGTTACCTTAGGATAGACGACGTTGACAATAGACTGTCCATCGTCAAACAGGAATTCATACAAGATTAAATACCACGGATAGCAGTAGAAGATGAAATAGATTAATTCCGTGTAGCTAGCCTGAGTTTGACAAAGACATTTAGCAGTGTGACTACAAGGTAAGACAAATATTTGTATTGGAAATGGAAGGAATTCAGTCATGATGACATCACCTAACACAATCGCCCAGAAAGCCCTAAAAGAAATCTTTATTCATAATAACTACAATAAATAACGGGCCACAACCCAGTCGCTTACCACACTAACAATAACAACATTGCCAGTGGCAAATATTTTTGGAATAATGCTGGTAAAGTCAGGCTGCTGGTACATGGTACCTATGGCAAACATGCTCATACATGGTTCGAACACGGTTCCAAATCAGATTTCACGGGTCGAACGTACTCTGACTTTTGAAATTTCTGATCTTTCAAACGCACAGATTTTTCCCGATAATTATTGAACGTTTAAGGATCAAATTTAGGGAATGAGGCTGGTGGATGTTTTGATGTTTGACTTGTTGAAACAGAATTTCAGCAGAAACACAAAAATATGAGTGTTTGTGCGTGTGTGCAAAGTCTACAAAGGACGACTTATTATGAATACACTGTAACAGGAAGGCACATGTAGGCCAGTAAAAAGCTAACATTTTATCCTTGCTAGAAATGAATTGTAAGGCCCATTTTTGCATCTCTGGGCCTGATACACACAGGTCAACATTCACCCTCTCTTCCTAACCGATTACCGGTCACTAGTAAAATGGTACAGCTAATATCTGGGTAACCAACACACAGCCTAATGAAGATGACATTGCTAAGATCTCAGGTCAACGTTTCCACCTGTTTGAGGGGAAATTATCAACAAACCAATTGGGCTGGTAAAATAATTGCTTCATGTGCTGGGTCTTTAGTCCATTGATTGATTGTATTGTACAGTGCTGTACATTTATCAGTCATCATCCAGATAACAGTGTCATTCTGAATGCTCTTTTGCTATTAGCAATGGGATAAGATAAAGATGTTAAGGTATGACTGGGTACACATGGCCGGACTATTTGCCGCCCGCCCCGAATTAGCGAACGATCAATCGTGTGTTCCCATAGGGAACCACGCGATCAATCGGAATTTTCCGACATGCCCAATCGTTGTTTGTTGTCCGATCCGACCGACCAAAAGTGCTGTGAACGGTTGGTCAGCCGAAAATATCGGCGGTGTGTACCCAGCCTAACACGAAATAAACTTGTGCCATTCACTGCAATCCGGAATCACACAAAGGTACATAAACTGTATGAAAAATATAGTATGATTCCAGTATTCCTTACAGGAAAATGTACAGGGACTGGAAAAGAAATAGACTTTGTGCAGAAAGATCATTATGTTTCTAGTGAGAAGTTAATCACACTCCCGTCGGAAGGACAGATATATAGAGTATGACTTTTTATATCTAGAACATTGTCTTTTCACTGTGGAATAATTCAACTGGGAGAAACATTGTCAGTTTCTGTGTCAGTTAATATAAAATGTTCGAGATCAGTGTGGTTTACTGTGGGAGACATGATGTACCATATACACTGTATATAGAATATCCCAATTAGTGTAAGGTGCTATATAAATGTCTAATAAAGGCTAAAGCCATAGCCAGCACAAACATTCTTCTATCCTGCCATTTCATCCGACCCCGCCTATCCCGCAAGCAATGCACATTGACCTAAAACAGGACCACACAATAGGTCAAACTATAGCAGTGTGCTAATTGAGCTTTGCAGGGCAGGTGGTGACAGTCAGACAGTCTTTTACAGATCGAATGTTGACTTCCACACACACACAAAACTGATAAGGAGATATAACTTTCATTAGTGAGCAAAACAAGGGGGTGTTGTTTGTCAATGGAAAGCTGCTTTAAAATGCAATAAGGTGGAACTGCATAGTTTCATAGTTCATTTTGGGTAAAAAAGAAAAAAGACAAGTCCACTAAGTTCAACCATTCCATGCAAAACCAAGTCTCCCAGCCAGGGGGTCTTAAAGAAAGGGGGAGTTTTACCAGGAGTAATTGGATAGATAGGCTTTGTAGCAAGGTTGGTACCAGAGTTACTTACTGTAGGTCCAACCATAAAACTGTTAGAAAGTACGGTACCAAAGTACTGGACTTCTATTCATGTCATTATGGTAATAGTGTATATTAAGGGGCATATTTATAAGTTAATTTTCACCATTTCGCTATCACAGGACATGTCAAGACAAGAGTGTATTTTCTCCATATTATAAAACCGCTCGTTTTCAGCTCAGAATGTGGCGATGTGCATTGACAAATTCGCCTTATTCATTTGTGTAAGTTGGATCATGGCGAAAAGAAAAATTGCGGCTCAGTATGCAGCCCTGTACTAGCTAACATGCAGTAGTAGTAACATGCAGTAGTAGTACTATCCTAGTAGCCCTGTACCAGCTAACATGCAGTAGAGGTATTTTCCAACTGGTTTCAATCGCGAGAGGGATCCCTAAGCCATGTAAGTGCTCGCTACTAACACACAGTGGCGCGACATTCATGACTCATAGTAGCGCAAAAGCTATAACTAAAGTTGCGGTTTCCCATCGCCTGCGCCACGCTATTTCGAGCTTCTCGTAAATGACGCAGGCACTGCAACACTCAGTGTAGAAAACCCCGCTAACTGATAATACAATGGATATGGGGTTTTACACTGACTTGGGCATTTTGCTCCCAGGACCACATTGAAACCACTATTAAAAGATTATAGAAAAAGAATCCCATGAATGCAAAGCTTTTTGAGGGTTCAAAATTCACTTCTGTACAAAAAATGATGATGTCATGTGATGTCATAGTGACATCCCTTGAAAAAATGCACACCGACATTTTAAACACTATTAAAACATATGAATAAGAAATCACACAAGAAATCACAAGTGGCCAATGTATAAGAATTACCAGTAAATATAGTAATAGTATAGAATACAGGAATAAGCAAAAAACACTAAATCATGCTTTTTTAAAGTCAAAAATCAATCTGTTCAAAATGAGATGTTTCGCAGGTGTCATATGACTACTATAAATGTACAGAGATACTTTGACAGATTAATTAAAATGTAAAATATGGAAGTCGCACTAAGAGGTTCAAAAATCCAAACTGTGCAAAGTTATATGTCAGGAACAGTTCTATTGCAGGATCAAAATTAGTGTCTTCAGATGCTTGAAAAAGACATGACGCAGCATTCCTCAACTATGACAGGGAAGCCAGGGAATGTGGGTGTTAGTTTTTCAAACCATCTGGAGGCACACAATTAAAGAACCCCCTGCCCCTTGACAGTGATTATATTAACAGACCTTCTAGACACTTTATACATTTTATTTTAAAATGTTAAGATCTATTTAAAAACAAATATTCATAATTAAGATTTCAATTTAATTATGAAAATCAGACCATTGATAGGGAAAAACTGTGTAACAAGGAAGAGAAGACTAAATGGAGCCAACCTTGATTTCACTAGGAACATGCAACTTTGGCGTCTCCAACTCAAAAAAATGCATCCACCCCACAGAGAACAAGTATGGTGAAGACACTGGAAAGAACATCCACTAAAGGTGCGAAACTGGGAAAACATGGAGGAGATTTAGGTCACATGGTTGTTTGTTTGGGGAAAAGAGGCAGGAATTATTGCAGGGAAAAAAATCAGTTAAAAATACTGGTAATGTAAGGACATGTACACGTGGATATTTGCTTTTAAATTTACCATTAAACCATTAAATTCTTCCCCTGTACGATTTGTTGTGGTTGATCTGGACCCTTATTCTTTAATATCCAATCTGAATTATCTTACATTTCAGCTGTGTCAATCAGTGCCTTAGTACATAAATACTGTTTTGCAATGTTTTTTTGTTGTAGCTTGTATGGTGACAGTTGTTATGATGAACTGCATTGTCGAGAAATTCCCTCTCCCAATGCTACCCCTCATTACTAAGCATGCTGCTCTCACAGAGAGTCATATTTCGGCAGGGGGCTGAGGACTGAGCTTGAGCAAAACAAATACTAGATGAATGTCATGCAGCAACACAAACACACCATGCTACTTACATGTATTCTTTAGTAATTTTTCAGTGCGCAGTTCCTTTAAGCATCTTAAACAGGCATCTATAGTGGGGAAAATGACTTTTTTTTTCTTTTCTTTCTATAATTCCCCACAACCCCAAAAGGTCTTCACTTTTTTCAATTCCCTCTCTGTCCTGAGATACCCCAGTTAGGAAATACGTGATTGCATTCCTCTACTCCACTTGGACTGTCAATCAAATCAGTGTGACGTGATCCCCCCTCCCGTAATAATAGAGATAACAGCATTAGTAGTGGAGAGAGGTACTTTCATGGTAGATATAAGGCTGCACTTGACCCCCCTTCTGATAGATTTCAGATTGATGATGGGTCACAAAGAGAGAGTCATAAACGTGTACTGTTTTTTCTCCTTCTCTTCCGTTCTCCGACGCTTGCTTTCTTTGGCCACTGTGCGTGGTGGGTTTTTTTCGGTTGTTACTTTAACTCCTACTGCACATGATAAGCTTGTCGGTTAGCCGACGTGTGGACATAGAGGTATCAAGGGGAGGGGGGAAGGGGGGAGGCTTGACAGAGATCTGAACACCATGGTTAACCAAGTCACTACAAGATAGGATTAAGTAGCACAGAGTACATGAATTTAACTTTGCAAAGGGGCAATGTGTTTTTTTCACATATGATTGCCCTTAAATATGCAGCCTTTCTTTCTTTCCCCCCTTCTTGCTTTAAGCTTCTATTTGCTTTATCCCCCCTTATAGACAGAAGTGGACTCACCTTGGTAGGGAAGTAACGGCTGAACTTAAATTTCTTCAGTGTTAGGAGTCATGGTATACTTCCGAAGAACAATGAAGGACATGAGCGCTAGTTCTGGCACATACTGACAGGAATTTTCCCCACCAGGCTTCCTCCATATTTCAGACATTCTTCATACTCAGTTGCTCCATCTAAACTGTATTGTTTATCCCATTGTACTTGTGGAAAAATATTAATATTTAGAACAGTATATTACATTATATTAACAGTATCATCTGTAATGAATCCGAAGATTCCTAAAATCTATTGTCTTGGTAAAGCCCTTAGTTCTTTGATAACATGTTCAATAGGCACTTGGTGAAAAACATTTTCTTTTGTAAAATACTAAAAAAAAAAACATTGTGATATGGTACTAGAAATCTACCATTAATATATAGTCACCAAGAAGATCCATGGCCATAGAGAAGTATTACTCCAAAAGCCATTTTCTTTTATATGGTCATTGAACTCCAGAAGAGTCTGTAATATACTTATCCTATATCCTAGCAAGAGAGGTGTAATATCATATGGCCAAGATAATCAATGCACATTACTTAGGCCCATACAATCATATTATGTTTGCACACTGGCATACATTATAAACAAAGGGGGTTTAGTATACATTACTGTGACACATAAATGAAAGCCTTCCAACCACGTCAGGTAACCCCAGTCTGGAAGGTCCTAACTTCTAACCTTTTTTATTTATTTACTTTAAAACGATAAGCAAACTTGCATTTCCATACTTGAACACTGGATCAATATATTAGTTTCTCACTTCCCCCAGCCCTTTGGTTTTTTAAAATAGGGAAGAGGCCGTCATCAGTGCTTTATATTAAAGGCATAGACCTGCCTTTAAAGGGCATGTTTGGGGGTGCTATTACCATATGGAGCCTTGACCATGATTCCTAATAATACATAACATGCAAGGATTTGGAAGCACTCCTTAGTCTAAATTATAACTACATTTTGCGGAAGTGCTACTGATCTGTGATCCATAGAGGGACACTGGGGGGATAGAGAGAAGCCGTGTGTGTGTGAAGAGTGGAGTAGTAGAGATACCACTGGGGGTGGGGAGGTTGTGGGTGGGAGGAGAGAGAATTTTGTGTGGGGTGAATGAGAAGAACAAGGGGGGTTTGGGTTGTGGTATTAGTACGGATGCACTACAATGCAGTTTTACTGTGTGACTCTTCCTATAATAAACCATGTGCACCCCACTTCTAGAGTTCAATGCTTAAATGAAACAAGAGACATAAATCAGATGATGTGAATTAATTAAAAAAAACTAAAATTACATAGGTTAGCGCCCACAACTTACCAAAGAGGACATAGTGATGTTGGTGCAAATGGAGCTGAGACTTTATAAAGTGTGTTTGCTGGAAATAAAAATCAGTGGGGGTGTTAATAAATGGTTCTTCAGGCTTAGTTTTTAATTAAAAAAAACCTGTTTTTGGAAGTATGAGGGTTAATTGATAATATATAATGTACATATTTGTAGCATTATAATCTGTGCCGGATAGTTTATAATTAGGCCCACATCGATCCCAAGAATTACACACACGATCATGGCACACACTTATTCAACCAACTGAATACAAATGTCTTTACAAGCTTCTGCTCTATATAAAAAGTGATTTGGTTCAGGAGATCTGTACAGAGAACCTTACAAGAATTCTAACTTTGTAAATTGCTCTTTGATAGTGAGTATAACATCTTCTCTTCTTATGCAAAACTAGATTCTGGGCATTTCCAGCACAGGTGTTTGAGGAGGTCCGGTCAAACATGTTTATGAACAGACTTTATTTTGCTTTAGGTCTTGAAGTAGTTTGCACAGAGAGCTGGTTATGGACTAACAGTATTTTATTCTTTTCTTTCTCTTTAGTGGAATTTTAAGATTAAGATTTACACATGTCCAGTTTTAATTGGACCGACTGCCCTTGGGCGTTCCATCCAAGCAAATTTGACTTTGTTCAGTACTTTAATAATCATTCGACATAAACAAGTTCACAAAAATAATACTCACAGAACCACAATTATGGGCATATTTATAAAGAATCAAACGGCTAAAATAGTTAATTTTGGGTGTTTTTATATAAAAGGACTTGTCAGGTTTCAACTTTTTTATAACAGTGTCATAAATTCACAGAATTTTCCCAATCTGTTTATATTAATAAATAAGAAAATTGTATTATTGTAACTGTACATTATAAAAACTATATCGGTTAACTTTAAATAGGTAATTATAGCCTTCTTTGACCCCCTCTTAACAAACCCAATGACATTCTTAAATCTCTAAGACCTAACCCCTGGGCCTTGCCTTGATTTTCAGTACTTCACCTCCGAATTTATAATACCTGGCTTGCTTCTAGCAGAGCATGTCTCTGATGGCCAAGTTTGGGGGTGGGACAAAGCAAGCTAGTATCAAAACTTAAGAGAAGAAGTAGCCCCAGATGCGAAGTCCTAGTGTTTTAGGTCCTAACCCTGAGTACTTTCATTGGGAGAGGTGGGTGGAAAGGTTTTAATTCTTCTTTAAACATTGCGTGTTTTTTCTAAGGTTTTTTTTTTTACAATATTATATAGGGAATTTTATATCCTTTCAACAGTTTATTAGCCCACTAGTTTTGTACTTTAAGGTAATATCACTAAAATTTAGATTCTATAAATTAACCAGTTTTACTATTAATTACATATGTATTCCACCCTGCACTTTGTAAATTGCCCCCTTGAGATATGTTTAACACACACAAGATTACGCATTTGCTTTTGCTGCCAGCTTATGTACTAAAGGGCTGATGCAAAAAAAAAAATAGGCAAATGTTCTATAATCTGCAGAAACAAATCAATGCCATGTAAATACAGTCCCCAGTAAAAAGCTTAAATCTGACTGGTTATTCAAATTGTAGAACAGGCAAAGGTTACAGCTCTTACTAACTAATAACAGTGTTAGCAGCTTGGCCGATCGAGTCAATGAAAATTTCTATTGGTTGGTATCGCCTGCTTTTACTAAGTGGAGGGATCCGATGCAATCGACTAATACCCAATAGATTATATAGCATATAGCAATGGTAATGTGAATGTGGACTGTGTATGGCCTTAATATCTGATTGGTTGCTGCAGATAAACCTTTGTATCTCTTAGTACATTGCACCAGGCATTAAGCAGTTAAAGGCACAGACAAAGATGTATGATAAACACCACAAAAAAACCATGAGGAAAAAAAGATTTTCTTGTAGTACTCACTTTGCATAAAGGTCATCAATAGTTATGGGAAAAATAAGAAGAAGTGGTAATATCAGTCACATAGTTGCAATAACACAGCCACAAAGCAACGTCTTACTTTCCCTACAGCCGTGTGCCTTTCATAAAGCCCAATGCCTTAAATTACAAGAATGATTTACTATGATCCCATGTAACAGTATATTATGGGGCAATTAACCTTAATGTAACTTGCCTCTCCTTAAAAGTACCCATTTTAGTACCTAAACTTATCGGTCCTCACCTTGGGTTTTGCCCTGATGCCCTTCACTGGTGTCTTGAAGTCACACTCATTCTCCTTGTCAGGCTCTTCCCCTTCCTGAGTCAGAGGCTTAAGCAATGGGAAGACACACTATCAAGAAGTTTCATCTTATTTGAAAGGCCACAGACTGAGAGAGGGGGCGGCCTAATCGGGAATAGAGCAAGCATATTTGGCCCCTGGTAAGGGGCACAGGATTATCAACACCCCATAGGTGAGACCAAGCAGTTTAGGTCCTAACCCTGGGTACTTTTAAGGAGGGTGATGGATTAAAAGTTATGTAGAGTATAATTGCCATCAAACCTAATAGTTTCTTGTATTAATACATACTGTAATACATGCCTATAATCCAGGAAATCTGCTGACTGACATTTAAATCATGAAGAAAAATTTTTCACCTTCCAGCCGTTCGTTTCTCTTTTGGATCAACTTTAGGCAGTATAGTATAGTATTTGAGGTTGAATAAAGACATACGTCCATCCAGTCCAACCCATCTAGTATATCCTCATTTCCTGCCTAACTGTTATCCAGAGGAAGGCAAAAAAACCCCACCAAATTTATGAAGGAAAAAATTCCTTCCTGACTCCAAGTGGCAATCAGAAATTCCCTGGATCAACCTACTTTATGTATCAATACCAGTAACTTGTAACTTTTCTTGTTGTCATTGTGGTTTTACCTACCCACAATGACAACAGTCATTGTGGGTAGGTAAAAAGGTAAAATGAGATGGACATATGTCTTTATTCAACCTATACTATTCGTTATTCCTTTATGGTATCTAATTAATATCCACCTATTCCTAAGGATAGTCACTTTACTTAATGGGCATGTCCACCCTACTACTAAAATCTATACTTACCTAAGATTAATATACTCCACCTCCCCTCTGACTATAAATCTCCTATACACACCGCTCTTCTCTGTGGTCTTCCCCTAGTGCTGGTTGCTTCCTAGTTGCAGTAATCAGACCGTGATGGTGACATCATGGCCAAGACTTTGGCTGCATTCTCTGTGGCTACATGAGCTTTCAGGGCTCATTCAGGTTGCAGAGGAGCAAGAACCAGGGAGACCAGCACCGTGGTGAGCCATAATTATAAGGGGACCACGTGCAATGTTAGGGTCTGGGGGTAGGGAAGGTAAGCAGGATTTTAGTGGGGGGCGAAATGCCCTTTAAAACCAATGCTGGCCATCACTATTAGATATTAAAATCATTCATTGTTTGACTGAATATATCTAAATCTAAAAACACTGGCAGTATTACTTCCTACTACAGTCTCCATACTGTCCATTTACTTTGCAATCCATATTGATTGTCCATAGATTGTCCTTATTTTGCACTGCACCCTGATTAGTTGCATTGTTTCATTTAAAACTCATAATGAAGTTCAGACATTATTACCAAAAATATGTTAACTGACCTGGGTCCGGGGCAACACACACTCGCATCGGTAAAATGTGACATGGTCAGGTTTAAAGTCAGGATTAATTGGGTAATAGTTAAAAGCTCCAATCATCTTCTTGATTGCATCATAAATGAAGATAAAACTATGAGAGTGGAGAATCCCTCCCTCTGTAAACGGGTAATGTACTTAATAATAAGCTGGCATCAGTAGCAACAAGAATAAGGCACTGCAAAGCGGAATGGAGGCCAATCCACAGTCGGAACTTCCATGTAGTCTAAACCATTTCCTCTGCAAAAAATTATTCTCAGTGTTGTTATCACAGATGCACAAGCAACAAACCTGGTTTACACAAGTGTTCTGTTTGTGTTAATAGGATGTATTGTGCTTTTTTTTTTTTGTCTCCGTAACTTCACATCTATGAGATATGGACAAAATCTCACCACTGGTTGTGCGCCAGATTTGGCTCCGAGCTGTCAAACGTGGGAACGCAATACATTATAGTCTGCCCCTCTATGACATCCATGGCTCCTTCCAGAGACATCTACGCCAAGGTACAATTGCTAAAACAACAGTGATATGACTAGCCTCACAAAACAATTTAGGAGAGTTCCTTTTCAAGATGTTTAACTCCACACATGATGCCCAATGAATAAGTGGCTGATAACAGCCATTTTGGATGGTTTATCGCACATTGTGTCTGTTCAGTTGGCCGACTTGGTGGTGTAACCTGGTAGATCACGAAAATGTTTTTATGTTTTACTACTTACGTGCTGAAATCGAAAAAGAACTTCCAAAGATGAGAATAGGGCCGGTGCTGCTGCTCAATAGAATAAGTGGTTGTCCAGCAAAGAGACAAAACACGACCAGCCATTGCTGTGCCAAGAAAACTCTCCATCACTCCCTGGAAAAAAATAGAGCAGGTACAAGATAATAACATTAATACTGTCCACTGTGACTGTCTAAGACAGACAATTATTTCTTTTCTTACCTTTGTAAATGGAACTGATAATTGTGATTTGTTTTAAAACTACTCTAATCATATAAAGTAACATTTTGTAAGATGTCTCTTATGTTATGGTATGTAGTATGTATAAACAACAATAAAGCCATCCAAGGGGATAAATAATAGATAGTTCAGTACATCCTATATAACTTAATAAATAGAAGTGCTAGGGCTTTGCCACAAGAGGTAATGAGGTCCCTGCCCCGTAGAGCTTACAATCTAGTTAGGTGGGTACACACAGATACAATTGAATGGGTATAAGTGCTTGAGTGGACCTATACAGTGCAAATAAAACAATCATAAACTGTGCTGGTTACCAATAGATGGGATGTAAGGCTAGATTTAAAACCTGCTGATTGAGGTTTCTTGATGTAGAGAGAGGGGAAAGAATTCCAGAGGATGGGGGCTACAAGAGAAAAGGTTTAAGGCAGAGGATCAGTTATGAGTGGGGGGTTGTACAGGAGCTGGTTCTGCGATGAGCAAGGGT
Organism: Hymenochirus boettgeri; assembly: GCA_019447015.1. NCBI lineage: Eukaryota > Metazoa > Chordata > Amphibia > Anura > Pipidae > Hymenochirus > Hymenochirus boettgeri. The sequence goes on from CM033471.1 coordinate 225,180,638, forward strand.
ACAGGCAGGAACATATGGGGACACTAGAGAGGAAAATAAGGAGGAGCAGCAGAGTGAAGGATTTAAATGTTAGGAGAAGGATTTGTATACAATGCGCTGTTTAACGGGGAGCCAGGTTGTTGCCCGTACAGAGGAGATTTGGGATCCTGTTTATTAGAGAGTGAAACATACGTGTGGCAGAGTACCAAAGTATTATATGGTATATTACCTATGCGCTCATATACCCCTTTCAGCCTGCAGGAGGTAGCAGTGAGTAATTACAGACAAGTTGCAAACTTTTTGCAGGATTTTAAAGCCACAACTGAAATTGCATTAATTTGCAACTAAAAACAGTTCAAAAATCTTCACTAAATATATTGCATCATTTCCACTGTGATATTTAGTAAAAACTTGCAAAATGTCACAGGTAGTGCAAAGTGAGTTCAAACCCCTATAACCTGAAGTACATAGGTCAGTGTGGGGTTTTGTACTTATTTCCTTAGCACAGGATATTGCATCTTCCTTCAAATTTTTAAAAACTGGAGAAAGTTAGAGAGAATAGCAGTAGGTGAATACTACTGCTAGGATGCTTGCCTTCAATCTTGTGCCTTCAAAATTAAGTTTGGAAGTGTTGCCTTTAAGAGAAAGTAACATTTTTAAACCTTTAATTACTAAAGAAATTGGGAAAACTGAGCTGTACCTTTTATTTCCTTTAGGAAATTGCATAAGCCTGCCATTTCTGAATTTAATTGTAGCAGCAGGATAGTGTGAGTTGCTAAATGGGAATCTGCGGCCTGCCTTTAGGCCATTTTGTGATTTAATGAAAGTCCATGTATTTTGGTGGTTAACGGCACAATTCTAGAAATCAACAATAATTAATGCTCTTGCATTATAGTATACTGTAATATTCTGTGTATGTTATGTTGGTAAACTGTTCATGTCTTGGTATTCCATCTTAATTTAATTGTTAATGTTTAAACCCATAATATCCCTGATATCTTTAAATCCTAACAAATAACATGAATCTGGTACAGAGTTATTGACTTTCTATTTACAGATTGAATTGCTAATCAATTCTGAAATAGATGATCAATGCAGATTACAGGGCACATAAAGTATCATAGTATGGTATAAGAATATATGATAATAACATATAACTCTCCTCCCCTATTTAGACTTGTGCCTGCACAGATACTATGAAACTGTATGTTGCCCTGGAATCTGAACTGACTCTTGTTGTTGTATTAACCTGTTGCCAGGCTTAGTGATATGCAGTAAAGTACGATATTGGTTGCAGCTAGATGGCTCAGCTGTAGTGGTACCTGATAATTATCATGGTGCATCTCCAAGCAGCCCTCCAATGTTATGGCATGGTGAGTTCAGAGTAATCAGAAATGAAATAATGGCAAATTGACTGAATGTGGAAAGCTTCATAGAAATCACTAGGGATCCAGGAAGCTTCCTCTTGATATCTAGATACAGCCCTCCACAAATCTAGAAGGATAGAGACAAGTGTCAACTGGACTTAAACTGTTTGACATAGTGAAAGGCATATGTCTGTTGAAATGTTCACAAAACAAAATTACCACTAATAACGAAACAATTAATAAGCCTCCTAGTTTCACAGCAGTCTGTGAACATTTCAATACTGTATATGTATACTTTATACAGGGGGCTTTTAGAGCAGGAATGTCAAACTGCGGCCCTCCACATGTTTGAAAACTACAACTCCCAGCATTCCTCCATTGCAGAAGAACTAAGAAATACTGGGAATTGTAGTTTTCAACCATCTGGAAGGCCGCAAGTTGGACATCCCTGTTCTAGAGATACAGGTACCTCAGAATCAAAAGGTTTTATACTTGTTTTTGTACATCAAGGTTTCAGTGCTGCGCAGAACTCCTTCATCGGATTTAACCATCACTCAATAAATACAATAAATACCCTCCTACTCTACAAAAGTGGTGACAACTAGTTCCCCCCCAAAGGATATGGCATTTCCCCGAGCGACTGTAGGTGCTTAACATATGTAATGCACAGTTTTGGAGCAACCTGGCCTCAGACAAGCAACGGTTTGTTTTAAAACTGGTACCTGTATCCACTTTCCGTAATGAAAGCTCTTCCCCATCTCATGGGCTGCTGGCATCTCATCATCTTCACTTCCCGCCACCACCGCTTCCAGCCCCTCCTCCCGCTGATCCATTCATCTGTCCAGCTTCATTAACTGAGAACTGATTTTCTACAATGGTCCAAGAGAGAGATGACACACAACATAACAAACTGCAAAACCAACCTCTTAATATGACCATTTTTTAACTAAAAATAATATCTTCGTTGTCCTTCGGTTGGATGAACTATATTATTTAATCTGGTTTCAAACTAACCTCACAAAGTTTAGATGGTTAACAAAGTAGACATTTTTCATTATGGTAAAATACTTTGTTAATCTCTGAAAGAAACTTTCAGGACTAGAACATCTGGAACTAAATGTGGTGTCTGATATGGTTTACAGACCTTTGGGAGAGAAGTAAGGGATACATGAACAGCACCTGTGTAGGGTTTACCTTATATACTTAAGGTTTTTATGTTACATTAAAATTTTTACATTGCAAGTTGTTTGAGCCTGGCACATAGTTAATGTGACTTTCAGGTTTTTTGTAAATATGGTACCTACCTCTGGTCAGCTGATGGATCTTTTTGGGTGGTTCTATTCTGATTGTTGGATCCCATTCTCCAGGAGGAAGTACTTATACCTCATCAAGAAACTCATCTATTCTGCAATCAAGTCTTCCGTTCTCTTGCTTTGTAGGCAACATCACTAAATAGCTCAAATACAAACCAAATACAAGATCCCGCTAATGCCGATTCGAAATCCCACACTTTCCTTCCTTAAAGGGCATGTCCACTGTAAAAAAATAAACTTTTGGAGGTACTATTTGGAGCAGAGATGTAAGGTAAGGATTTTTTAAACTACACAGTGGGCCAGTATGGGGTTAAATTTTAGTTCTGGGGTGGTCATGCCCTTATAAACCACAATAATAGCAAATGCTCCATTTTCTCTAAATGCAATCGTTTTGAAAAAAATATAATTTTATCACTTTATTCTCTTTAAATTTTAAAATGTTCGTAAATTTTTTTTTTCCTTGCAGTGCTGAAGTCCTGAGTTCGTTTCCACCCTTGGACCATCGGCAAGGAGTTTGTATGTTCTCCCGTGCTTGCGTGGGTTTCCTCCAGGCACTCTGGTTTCCCCCCACAATCATAAAGACATACTGATAGGTTGTTGTGTCAAATAAATGTGCTTAGATTGTAAGCTCTTCGGGGCAGAGCCAGATGCGAATGTATACCGTGCCGGGTGGACACCCCCCCGAGACCGTCATCCAGTGTGCGTAAAGTCACGGTCGCCCAAACCTTAATGAACAAGCTTGTAAATATAACATAATAATAATCCAGTGGGTGGTCCGGGTGCTGTGTGCCCCAGACCCCTCGCAGGTCCAACTCCAAAGGCAAAAGTGCAAATCCATGAAGGGCTGTCACACGCCACCAAACATCGGACTCCAAAACGGGCGATAGAACAAAAGCTTTTTATTCACACATATAGGCACAGCACAAAGCTACACATGTCTGACACGTTTCGTGCCCATATGGCACTTCATCAAGACTCTGGAATTCCCCTCCTCCCTTTAAGCTTTTTTTTTGCCTTCCTCTGGATCAACTGTTAGGAAGGGTTTAAAAAAATGAATAGTTTTGGACTTGATGGACGTATGCTTGAACAACCTCAATTACTATGCTACTATGTCTAGAGCGGAGATACAATTATTGGTGGGCATTATAGATTAAGCGTTGGTTCTAATAGAAACCGATTTGGAATCAGATCTGATGGTTTCAAAATTCCTTCGGTACTTTCGAAACAACCGAATTTTTCAGACTTTATATTTTTTTGAAAATTTGATAATTACAAAAATCGAAAAAATTTGAAAAATTTTAAATTCTGTAACCCTCGGAAACAGCGATGATTTTGGTGATCCTCAAATTAAGAATATCCAATTGTGGTAACCCTTAAATACGCAAGTCGATTTCGGTAGCCCTCAAATCCTGAAGTCAATTTCGGTAACCCTTGAAAATATACAGGGTTATTCATAAAAGTTCTTATCGTTTAAAATGTGTGCTAATTTTGCCCCAACCAATCAGATCTTATTTAACATTTGAAAGCTAACATCTGATTGGTTGGGGCAAAATTAGCACCATTTTAAACGATAAAACCTTTTATTGAATAACCCTGATAGTGCGGAAGCTCAACACGAGCGCGATTGTGAGGAAACTTAGTTTTTAAATAAAGCTTATATGTATGTATTCCCCAGACCATTCCCCAGGTCCCTGTGTCATTTACACATACACATACACAACTATTTTTTATTAAATTTGATTGCAAATTTCAGATTTTTTTTCTTCTATTGACTTTTATGGCTTTGTATTAAAAAAATTTCGGAATTTCGAAATTGAAAACTGAACTGAACGACAGAATCTGCAAGTCCTGAGCTTGGGACTGCACATTTCTCTCAGCCGCAGGTGACTCCCTTACTTAAAGTACTATGCAGAGGTAATTTGGAGGCTTTGGTAATTTCTGATTTCGTCCTCCCTTTCTGTTCGCGTGTAATAAAGCTTTAGAGTGTGAATTTGTAACAATCACAGTGCACAGTACAAAAGCCTCTGCTACATAAGGGTTCGTACACATGTCCAATTTGGCACCAAGCCACGACCCCCGCTACATTCGCGTTACGATGGGCGTTTTGGCCAAGAATCACACGTGTGTATTTGTTCGGTCGAGGGTCAAGACCCCTGACCGAACAATACCCGTGCGCGGTTCTTGGCCGAAATGGCCTGTTCTTTGCATGGATGTATCGGCGTCAGGGGTTGTGCTCACTGTATGTAGTAGATGTGGGCCTAGGCACTCCTTCAGGCAATGTGCCAGTATGCTCAACCCTTGTTTGCTTGTTGCTGCTCACTGTACACTTCGAAATGTGTATGCCTTAAGAATATCAAGATAAGCAAGGATAGCGATAAGAATCAGTCCCTATATAATGACATTATCCTCTCAATTAGTCCTATTTAGAGCGTGGCTAGGGGGTTCAGAGATGTTTTCAATATATATGGTGGTATACGTATGTCCATGTGTGGGTTTTATCTTACGGTTTTACATTGCAGTTTGATAAAGTTTTTTTCTTTTACATATCATATCTATGAATGTGATGTCTCCCCACGTATATAGTATTTTTATAGACCTATACAGTATTTCAGTCATTAGAACATTATTCATAGCAATTAGTGCTGTGCAAATGAGGGTCTCTCCTTCTGTGGGGGGTTAATTTGTTTTTGGATCCAGAAAAATTAACTATATCCTTCCAACACTTATCCAATAGAAATGAAGCTAATTTGTTTACTCACATCATCCACCATCAGGGTTGCAATAGCTCTGCCAATTTCAGTGTAGATTTGGCTTTTCCACTGGGACCAGCAATATAAATAGGAACCTGTCCAAGAAAGGAAAATGGTGGATTACCGGTATGTGTATATTAATATCTAATGCAACACAGTTTATAGTGGTTCTCCAAACTGCAAAAAGTAGTTATGTTCACTTCTATTAAATGGGATATTTGGTGATTTCTATGATTTTGAGCACTTGAAAGAGCTGTATACTAAGAAGGTAAAATAGACCTAGCCCTAGGCTTTCCCCAGAGGGTCAGGTTCCCCTGTTTGGAAATATGACCTACAGAAAAGGGAACTTGACCTGACCACTTCTTGTATTTGGAGATTCCTGCTGTCTGTAGTTTCAGTTTTTTATTCCTCTGCAAAATTGAATTCAAGGGCAAGAAAAACTATCTAGAATGTGTTTTATTGGGGGATACATTTGAATGTTTACATACACTGTTAAGATAATTTATTAAATGGTATGGGGTGTTCCTAGAGTTTTTGACACCTGAAACAACTTTTAATGCTGCCTATGGGCAGACAAGGGGTGACACGTGAAGCGGGGATGGCTTCATCAGGAACATAGGCATGTATATTGCAGGTGAGTATGGTGGGCTAACAAAACTGATTGGTGGACTGGTGTTGAAATGTGGTATTGCAGGAAGGAGGTTTTTTTAGCTGCTGCCTTTTAAGTTTTCCGCAGGGGGGGTTTGCTTCATGATAGGGGCACCCTGTTCCTGACAGTTCATGTACCAAGTCCCAACAACAAAACAGAGATTAAAAAAATTGTGTATTTGCTATACATCCATCTGAATAATATTTTTTTTCAAATAACAAAATGGTATAAAACAAATTGCATTAAATGTAATCTATTTTATACTTATTATTAGTTTTCCTTAAAGGGCTTGCTCACCCAAAAATAAAAACTGGTCAATTGTCAGTTACCTGCTTCCAACCTTAACAGATATATTTAGCACTTTATTACCTGCATTACTAACCCGATATTGAAGGATAATTATTGTCCCCATTCTGGCAGAGTAATCTCCCCCCCCCTTCCATGCAGTCAATCAAGGTTGTGACAACTGACATCACAGCCAACGATTGACTGTTTTTTCACCTGTTGCCTCCTCTGCACATGCTCAAGCTTATAAAAGCTCAATGAGAAGAGGGAGGAGGCAGATAGGAATAGAAAGTATCATTATAAATCTGGTTCAAATTAATGTGATAAACTGGTACATATAGCATTTGGAGTTATGGCAGATAACTTTTCTGTTTAAGGATGGACGTGCCCTTTAATTGTTGCCTTCCATCTTTCCCATGTGAGTTATCAATACTTTCTTACCTTGTGGGCACTGGAACTTCAGTACACCTCCTAGCAATATTGATTGAGCCAAACGGACAAAAGCAACCAAAGGTTTGTCTAAGAAATCCACTTCCCCCACCAGAACGTTGGAGGCTTCTGCATCTCTAGGAATCTTCTTCATGAACTTGTTTTTCAACTGTTCAGACAGAATCACAGATAAAGCTGATTCTGCAGATATACCGTTCTGGTGTAAATGTTCTTAAACTTAGCCACACACACTTGATTAGAAAGATGAAAAGAAAAAGTTAGATATAATTAAGAAAGAGATGTAGAGACCCTAGTTGGTGGATACAAAAACAGGAGATAAAATTATTTAAATGTAAGTATTGATTGATTACATCTAGCAGTGCACGTTCAACTATGGCAAATGAGACATTAGTGCCATTTATCCCCTCTATGTATCTCATGACTCATTCATTGAAAATTAGTGCACCACATGCCCAGTTTGGTCCTTTGAGTATATTTGAGTGACATTAAAAATATGGAAATCATTGGAGCCAACTTATACTAGCACCTCTACAGCAGGATGTGACCCCCACTGGACTGGAAAAATGAAGAACAAATTTTATTTAAAGTTTTACCTTTTCCAATATCACCATCTTAAATGAACTAACCAGTTTGGACTAGAGAAATCCTTATATTAATTGAAATGACAACAGAGATATAAACTGAAGATGTTCAAATTAGCTATGTCAGAGGAGAATGGATTCTTAAGGAAGTTGCCAAAAAATGTATAATGACTTAAAAATCAAATACTGATCAATAAATGTACATTTTGTCTTTGTTAAAAGCCTTTTGAGTGTTGTCTATACGATTTCACTTTGAAAAAAAAATAAAAATGAGTACCGGTAGTTATTTTTATGAAGTGTTGGGGCATAAAGAAATGGTGAGTTTCTGTGCTTGCCATCTTAATATTTTTCTGTGGCATAAAACACGAGTTAGATAATTAGCATATACATATGTGGTCCAAGCTGTGATTCACATTATAAATAATGCAGGTTGCAAAAAGTGAGTAAGATTTAAATTTGTGAACATGATAGAAGCAGTTAGGAAGCAGAATCCTGGGCCTGCATCTATATAAGTAATTATGTCTACTAGTTAGATGTTCAAATGTAAATAGACGAGGAGGATGGTTAAAAAGCAATAAATAAACACAATAGGAAATCACTGAAGCTGGGACGGAAGAGCACTGATTGCAGTTCAAAGGGAGAGAAGCCATAACAAAAACAAATTCTGCCATGGCCAAAAGTTTTGGCTAGGGAACAAATGATGTGTTTTGTCAACTTTGCTGCTTCAGAATTTTAATATATCTTTTAAAGGGCATGTCCACCCTTAAAAATAACTTTTGATATGCTGCTCCCCCATGTCTGGTAGCCCCAACCGCATGGTTGTATTTGCAAAAGCCCCCCAAACTCTTACTTACTCCCCTCGTTCCTCCGCTGCACTGCCGGCCTCTGCTTGCGAGAATGCAAGCAGAGGGCGGGACCGGCAGTCGCGTCTGTGATTGGCTGAGCGGCAGCCAATCACGGACGCGGCTGCCGGTCATTCAGTGCAGCGGAGGAAGAGGAGAGGTAAGTAAGAGTTTGGAGAGCTTTTGCAAAATACTAACCATGCGGTTGGGGCTACCAACATGGGGAGCAGCATATTAAAAGGATTTTACCTAGGGGGAGGGAGAGTAAACGGGAGGGAGAGGGAGGAGAGGGAGCGAGAGGGAGGAGAAGGGCTGCAGTACACATGACAAATATCTACCGGAGCGCAGGTAGCGCAAGAGTCCTGCTAGCCTCCTGGTGGACTGTTTTGGGACTTTAGGGGGGTCTACAGGAGAACCCTATGGAGCTGGGATGTGAGGTAAGGATTACACTACACTACATGGTGGGCCATTACTGGGGGGATTATAGTTTTGGGGGTGGACATGCCCTTTAAACTTGTTTCTGTGTGTGCACATCGAAGAACAATTATAAAATATTTTATACATTTCAATAGTTATATTGGCAAATACATCACATTTATGCAGAGTCAATATTTACCCCATTCCTCTCCTTCATAACTTTTGCAATTCACTGTGCCTTGCTGGCTAACTTCTAAGCTGTTATCAGCTTTTAAACTGATGGTGATCCCTCCCTGCCTTGTTGGCATGCTTGGCATTGATCACAATTTGTTGGTTTTTGCTTGTCCACCTGCTTTTAAAACATACAAGAAGGTTCTCAAGGGATTATGATCTCAGGAGTTCTCTAGCCACAGGTCCAGAATCTTTAATGTCTCAAGAGATACTTCGTTATCACTTTTGGCTTGAGACATGGTTCTCTATAATGCTGAAAAATACACAGATTTGCACCTGGATTGCTGGAGAAGTTGCTCTTGGTTGTTTGGAAACCATTCATTATCGCAGATTTGTGAATAGACCACTACCTTGGATGAACAGCAACACTGCATGTGATTCGCTAAGGATACTTCACTGTGGGTGCAGCTTAGGATTCATGATAGTTCTACTGTCCCAATCAGTCAGAAGGTGTACTCACCAGAGAAAAAAACATGTGCACCAGCCTTCTTCTGTCCAATCCTTTTATTACTTGCATTGGTTCTTTACTGCCCTTCTTGACACAAATGCTGGACTCTTGGGTGTCCTGGGGCATTTTTTTACCACAATTGAACATCTCCCTTAGCTCTTAATGATCGGTAAATGGTTCTCTCATGGCCAATATCTTTGCACCATTTTCTCTACACATGAGGCCATTTTGATGCAAAACAATAATGGTTACACAATGTTTGTTTAGAGGTAACAATTGTTTCACAAGACAACAATGATTTCAACCACATCTGCCTCTCTTTTATAGCAATCGGTCTGCCACTAAAAGACAGTTAGAATGATAGAGTGATGTCAGCTGTACTCACTGACACCTTCAGCTGTGCTGATGCTTTGACTAGGTTAGCTGAAGTTTGTGCCACTGAAAATGGGCTTTTGTGATAATGTTAAAGGATAAGTGCACTGTAAAATCAAGTTATGTTCATTTGGAAGCTGCAGCTTTAAAAATACCATTGCCATATTTTTTTTTTACCTATGCCCCTCCAGAGCCTACTTTGTGCTTTGAAAATTGCCGACATCTTGTTACTGGTTTGCTGAATGTTAAGCTCCGCCCCTCTGAGATTTCCTCTGCTTGAGCCTCAAACAGTAACGCTTGTGAGTTCCGTGCACACGCACGTGCATGGAACTCACAGGCATTACTGTTTGAGGCTCACGTAGGAGATTGCACGAACTCACAGGCATAACTGTTTGAGGCTCAACAGGAGAAAGCAGAGGAAATCTCAGAGGGCGGAGCTTAACATTCAGCAAACCAGTAACAAGATGTCAGTACTTCCAAGGCACAAAGCTAGGCTCTGGAGGGGCATAGGTAAAAAAAACATGGCAACAGTATTTTATAAAGCTGCAGCTTCGAATTGAACATAACTTGATTTTACAGTGCACTTATCCTTTAAGTTTATGCCAATAACCCTATGGGCTATGAATTATATACATATGATCACACAATATTAAACAATGTGAATTGCCACCACAAAAACTGAAGAACAAATTTTCCATAACACAAATTTGTGTCACTGTGTCATGTCAAAAAAGACCTGTTTGCATTTGCTTTTATAAATGGTGCCAAAGAAGAAGCGTTGCAGAGCAATCTCAATTCATTCACCAGTGCGTTGTATCATACAATACCTGATTTGAGCTGGGGGTCTCTGAATGTCATTCATACTTCTGCTATAGCGTGTTCTAGGGAACAGAACACATCATTGTAAAAAGTCTCTACACCCCCCAAAAACAAATCATTCATTTAATATGAGCAATATAATTTGCTTGGATATTGGGTCTTGCTATCCAGAACAACTTTCAAGTGCTATTTATTGTAATGTGATGAAACGTATGGAACTTTTGCTAAACTGGTATCAATTTAACAGGCAATTTTTCTCAAAATTCTCGGAACACTCTTTTTTCAGAGATACTTGTCCTGCTAGTGCATCTGTTGACTAGTAAGACTGCTGTGTTGGCTACCTCAAACTTAATTTAGTTTAGCTGGGCCTTGCAAAAATATATTCTATGGGGGTTTTGGAATTGTTAAATTGTACTAAAGCTCTGTATGTATAGAGACCTTACGCAGTCTTCCATAGTTCGAATTTTGTCCATTCTCAGGTCTTCAGTGGACGGAAATGGGTACCAACGGGAGTAGTTGGAACAGGTATTCGGTCTGCAAGAAATAACCATTTTCGGCCATATCAATAATAGTATTGTCAATAAAACTAGTAATAATGAATATAATAATTGGTAAATATTATGCCTTCCTCTCGATCAACTGTTAGGTAGGGTTCATGAGTAGGCTAAAAAGGTTGGACAAGATGGACGTATGTCTTTATTCAACCTCTAATGCTAGTTACTATAAAACTGTTAGACAGACATAATACATGTTACTATTAACTGTTAACAGACATTATACTATGTTACTATGTAACTGTTAGACAGACATTATACATGTTACTATGTAACTGTAGACAGACATTATACTATGTATCTATGTAACTGTTAGACAGACATTATACTATGTTACTATGTAACTTGTAGACAGACATTATACTATGTAAATGCTAGACAGACATTACACTACATTACTATGTAACTGTTGGACAAACAGTAGGGTATAAAGGTTGGACAAGATGGACGTATGTATTTATTCAACCACCAATACTATGTTACTATGTAAATGTTAGATAGACATTATGGGTAAGGTATAAAGGTTGGACAAATGGACGTATATTTAATCTCTAATACTATGTCCACTAAAAGACTTGGTGACCATCATGTATATTGGCATATATATGGTGCGAATTAGGTTATGTCTCCTGAACCCACAATATTTAAAGATGCCTTTAACTCACTTGTGCTGGGGAGACAGATTTTCCAATGTCTGCCAAAGACCTGTGGGGGTTTCTTGGTCTGGTGTTTATGTTTCCTAAGAAGGACAAAGGTAACCTTTTCTCTGAGTTCTGGCTTTAGCATTCCATCCTCAATCTGCCTTTGGACAACTTCATCTATGGAAAAAAAAACAATTTAAATGAGTTTAAAACATTTGCATAGTGTCTCTAATTGTGCTTCCAAATGTTATAAATTTTATTAAATTAAACAAAGTCGTATTTCGTATCATGAGTAATCCCAGCATGAATGAATAATGCGAAGACTAGGTCATACCTACAATCTGTGGGAGAGAATAGCCATCTAAATCAAGCAGCACACTTCCAGTTTGAAGACACGTTCGCAGCTCAAACAAGCTGTGGAGAGACAGTGTGACACGTGTGGCTACTCCACCTTTCTCCCCCTTCCTCCACCTTTCCTCAAATTTTTCCACCTGTAAATATAACATATATATAACATGTGCTTGGCTTATTTAGGATCTACGAGTGCGAGGTAATCTGCTGAATCTACCACCCCTATTATCATTCAGTTTAATTTACATGAGGATCAAGTCTTTAGGGTATTCCCATATTATTATTGGCAAACTAATGCCATTTGATGCTAGACCTGCAACACTTGATAGAGCCCTAATACTGAAAGCTTGTGTGTTTTGTGTGCTTACCACTTAAAATATGTAAAGTCTCCAATGATTTAGATAAAGTAGACTGGCAGCCACAAGGCTTTAGAGCTCTTTATTTGTGCCAGTGCTAGGGCCCACCTTCAATACTGCTAGCCAACCAGTTGGAGAGCATGCTTACTTCCCTATTGATTGCTCCTCTATGGTTGGATCCCTGCTTAACCAAGGGCAGAGAGAACAGAGCTCTAGCTCTATGGGCTGCCAGTTTTACCATATTTAAATAGATGTGAAGAATTTCCAACTTTCTTTAGACTGTGTGATCCCATCTTTGAGTAAGTTATATGGATTTACTAGCGTTAATGTTGGCCATTACTTCTCCAATTGGCCACAGCTTATTATCATTTAGGCAATGTACAGGCTGAAATTCTAAGGAAAAGAGGCTAATATTTTTCTTTTTTTTACAACTTTAATCTTTTTAAAAACTGGTTTTCTCCTCACCGGTTTCGAAAGTTGCGTGACTGGTATTATAGATTATCTGCTGAAACAATTGAGCTTTTGTAAACACAAAATAAGCCCAAAGAGTTTCGTTTTGATAAAATGGATTTCTAAGTAGATGTTCTTTACACAGGCCCTGTAATCCTAATCTTCAAACTCATTTGTGAATGTAGAAGTGATATTGCTTCTCAGTCAAATGTGAGAAAAAGGGAATTCAGAGAGGAAATGCTACAGGAAGATATAGCTATTGTGTCTCCAAGTTCACGCTAAGTTCATTCGAATGATGTTCATCTTTAATCATGGCGAGTTGACTTTTGGGTTGCAATTTTAGAATTTGTCTTGGAACGTTTGTTTTTTTACAATAACAAGTTTGTGAACACAGAAATACTTCTCTGGACTAATCCTTCTCACAAAAGTGTTCCTTTCATTGTGTTATTTGTAAGGAAGTGTACAAGTACTTCACGCTGAAGACACATTAGGTGATATTGAGAGAAACGAGTTTCTGATTAATGGGTAGCTTACAGTAACATATACATTATACAGTGAAAAACCTCATTCATATACGTCCAAAGCAGATATATAAGGCAGATTTTTCTCTCTGCGTTAGTCAATTTTTCTTCTTTTAACAACCATTGCTATGTATGTTTCCTTAGCACATTATTAAATTATGTGCCAAATTTTATATACAGTACCGCATATTATATATATTATATATGATTTATACAAGTATTGTGCATGTCCACCCCATTTTCGATTTTTGGCTGTACTGTAGGGCTCCCTCTCCCAGCCCCAACCGCTATATTAATATCTGCAAAACTCCCCTGATCATTACTTACCTTACCTCTTTCCTCCGGCGTACTGCCAGGTTCTCTGCTTGCATGAAAGCAGGGTGCCGGACTGGCAGCCAAGTCCGTGATTGGCTGAGAGGCAGCTAAACACGGATGTGGCCTCTGGCTATCCAGAACGCTGGAGGAGAGAGGCAAGGTAGTAATGATCGGGAGTTTCTGCAATATTAATATAGCGGTTAGGGCTGGGGGAGGGAGCCCTACACTACAGAAAAGGGGATTTACACTAGGGGGAGGTAGAACAAAACGGATGGGAGAGGGAGGGAGAGGGAGGGGGGAGGCCTGCACTGTTTACATCTAAACATAATGAGCGAACTCAGGCTAACATGCAGTAGTATTGTCCAATCCTAGTAGCCCTGTACTAGCTAACATGCAGCAGTGGTATTTTCCTAGTATCCCTGTACTAGATAATGTGTAGTAGTGGTATTATCCTATTAGCCATGTACTAGCTAGCATGCAGTAGTGGTATTCGCCTATTAGCCGAGTACTAGCTAACGTGCAGTAGTGGTATTCGCCTATTAGCCGTGTACTAGCTAACATGCAGCGTGGTATTTTCCTAGTAGCCCTGTACTAGATAATGTGTAGTATTGGTATTATCCTATAGCCATGTACTAGCTAGCATGCAGTATGGTATTCGCCTATTAGCCGAGTACTAGCTAACGTGCAGTAGTGGTATTCGCCTATTAGCCGTGTACTAGCTAACATGCATTAGTGGTATTTTCCTAATACCCTGTATATCTAATGTGCAGTAAGAGTATTGTCCTATCCTTTGTGCCTGTTACTAGCCAATATGCAGTAGTCTTAGCTGTGTGCTAGCTAACATGCAGCAGTAGTATTATCCTAGTAGTCCTGTACCTGCTAACATGCAGTAGAGGTATTATTCTAGTATCCCTGTTCTAGCTAGCTGCAGTAGTAGTAACATGTGTAGTGTGATATAACTAGTAGCCCTGTACCAACTAATTGCTAGTTAAACATGCAGTAGTGGTATATCCAGTACTCTGTACTAGCTAACATGCAGTACTGGTATTTCCTAGTAGCCCTGTACTAACTACATGCGTACTGGTATTATCCTAGTAGCCCTGTACTACTACATGCAGTAGTAGTAACATGCAGTAGTAGTATTATCCTAGTAGCCCTGTACCAGATAACATGCAGTAGAGGTATTATCCCAGTAGCCCTGTACTAGCTAACATGCAGTAGTAGTAACATGCAGTAGTAGTATTATCCTAGTAGCCCTGTACCAGCTAACATGCAGTAGAGGTATTTTCCTGGTATCCCTGTACTAGCTAACATGCAGTAGTAGTAACATGTAGTAGATGTATTATACTGGTAGCCCTGTACCAGCTAACATGAGTAACATGCAGTAGTGGTATTTTCCTAGTATCCCTGTACTAGCTAACATGCAGTAGTAGTAACATGTAGTAGTGTGATTATACTAGTAGCCCTGTACTAGCTAACATGCAGTAGTAGTAACATGCAGTAGTAGTACTATCCTAGTAGCCCTGTACCAGCTAACATGCAGTAGAGGTATTTTCCTAGTATCCCTGTACTAGCTAACATGCAGTAGTAGTATTATTCCTGTACTAGCAACATGCATTAGTAATAACATGTTGTGGTAGTAACAGGAAGTAGTGGTATTATCCTAGTAGCCCTGTACCAGCTAACATGCAGTAGTAGTAACATGCAGTAGTAGTAATATTGCAGTAGCAGTAACATGCAGTAGTGGTATTATCCTATTAGCCCTGTACCAGCTAACATGCAGTAGTAGTAACATTGCAGTAGTAGTAACATGCAGTAGTAGTAACATTACAGTAGTACTAGTAACATGCAGTAGTAGTAACATTGCAGTAGCAGTAACATGCAGTAGTGGTATTATCCTATTAGCCCTGTACCAGCTAACATGCAGTAGTAGTAACATTGCAGTAGTAGTAACATGCAGAAGTAGTAACATTGCAGTAGTACTAGTAACATGCAGTAGTAGTAGTAGTAGTAGTAGTAACACGCAGTAGTAGTAACATGCAGTAGTAGCAACATGCAGTAGTAGTAAAATGCAGTAGTAGTAACATGCAGTAGTAGTAGTAACACGCAGTAGTAGTAACATGCAGTAGTAGTAGTAGCAGCAGCAGCAGCAGTAACTTGCAGTAGTGGACACATGCAGTAGTAGTAACATGCAGTAGTAGTAACATGCAGTAGTGGTAACACGCAGTAGTGGTAACACGCAGTAGTGGTAACATGCAGTAGTAGCAGTAGTAGAAGAAACATGCAGTAGTAGTAACATGCAGTAGTAGTAACATGCAGTAGTAGTAACATTGCAGTAGTAGTAACATGCAGTAGTAGTAGTAACATTGCAGTAGTAGCAACATGCAGTAGTAGTAACATTGCAGTAGTAGTAGTTAACGCAGTAGTGGTTAACACACAGTAGTAACATGTCATCAGTAGAATGTAGTAAAATGCAACAGTAGTAGTACACATGCCGAGTATAGGAACATGCCAGTAGTAGTACATGCAGTATGTAAATGCTAAGTTGTAAAATGCCAGTAGTGGTAAATGCAGTAGTAAATAGCATTCCGTAGTGGTAACATCGCTAGTAACCTGCATCATATAGTAACTATGCATGCATTAGTATGTACATGCAGCAGTAAGTAGTAACATGTCGTAGTAGTAACATGCATTAGTAGTAGTAGCGCAGCAGCATGCAGCAGCAGCAGCGCTTAACTGCAGTAGTAGCCAAATGCATATAGTAACATGGCTATTGTAGTAACATGCAGTCAGTGTGTAACACACAGTATAACATGCATCAGTCTAGTAGTAAGACATGCAACAGTATAGTAACCATTGCAGCAGTATTAGTTAACATGCATGTATTAGGTAAACATGCAGTAGTGTAAAATGCGTAGTGGTAAAATGCAGTAGTGGAAATGCAGTATTAGTAACATGCAGTAGTGGTAACACTCAGTAGAACATCATCAGTAGTAGTAACTGCATCAGTAGTATAACCATGCAGCAGTAGTAGTAACATCGTCATTAGATACATGTCAGTGTAGTAGTAGCAGCAGCACAGCAGCATGCAGTCTATACTTCATGTAGTGGAAACATGGCGTAGTAAGTAACATGCGTAGTAGTAAACATGCTCTAGTGGTAACACAGTAGTGGTAACATGCAGTAGAGTATAACATGGCAGTAGTAGTAACATGCAGTAGTAGTAGTAGCAGACAGCATCCACGCAAAAAACCCCCCAAAGCAGCTTACTTGCAGTAGTGGAAACATGCAGTAGTAGTAACATGCAGTAGTATACACATAGTGTCGGTACACGCGTATGGTACATCAGTATATAGTAGTAACTGCAGTAAGTTAGTAAACTGCAGTATGGTATTATCCTTAGCCCTATGCTGATTTGCTTTTTGTCTAAATGAGTAACATCAATGCCCAATTAGAAATTTACATATCATGGAAAAATCAAGTAAACATATCACTCAGCAGTTTCCTCATCCAGCTTCATCGCCATCTGCTGCAGGGGTGCCATCTCAGTAAACAAAGTCGGATTTGGGATGTCGTCATCTTCCCCCAAAATGGTCATTGGAGACGTTCAGCAAGCTTGGAGACACTGGGAGACAACCTTATAGCTCAGTCAACCACAATCAAATTGCTGAACATTGATTTTTTTTTTTTATTCACATGTGATAACAATATGACGGCATGATCCAAATGGGAAAAACGTTTCCTCTCCGCTGTCCACCTGTTGAGATTTTCACCTTGCATAACCCCACCCATGTCCAACCTGGATCTGCCAAGCCATGCTGTCTTTCACCTTAGGACCCTGGAGATTCAGGGCATGGGACAGGCCCCACAATTAGACTTTCAACAATTGGAACATTTTGGGAGATACGGTTGTGTAAACTACCCCTTAGATAGTACTACAACAACCGATACAGTTTCAACCAAGAGCATAAGTATGATGCGGCTATGAAACACACAAACATCCAAATTACCAAAACATCACGTGCCCAATTTACAATATTAAATATCTAATGTAAGCTGTTTCTCATTTATCTACTTTGCCTTTAATCTACTGGCCATTAACAATTGCTAAATTCTTTTCCCAGTGAGTGTCTCTCCCCACTAAATAAAACATAAACCCAAGTATTCTCCAACAGATTGATAAAATCAGCTGCTTGTAATGTTACCTTAGATAGACTGACGTTGACATAGACCCTGTCCATCGTCAAAAGCGAATTCATACAAATTAAATACCACGGATAGCAGGAAGATGAAATAATTAATTCCGTGTAGCCTAGCCTGAGTTTGACAAAGACTTAGCAGTGTGACACAAAGGTACGAACAAATATCTTATTGGAACTGTGAAGGAATTCAGTCATATGGACATCACCTAACACAATCGCCCAGAAAAGCCCTAAAAGAAATCTTTATTCATAATAACTACAATTAAAAGGGCCACACCCCAGCGCTTTACCACACTAACATAACACCACATTGCCAGTGGCAAATATTTTTGGAATAATGCTGGTAAGTCAGGCTGCTGTACATGTACCTATGGCCAAACATGCTCATACCTGGTCTCGAACCGGTTCCAAAATCATATTTCATCAGGGTCGAAAACGTACTCTGACTTTGAAATTTCTGATCTTCTCAACGCACAGATTTTTTCCCTATAATATTGAACGTTTAAGGATCAAATGTAGGGAATGAGGCTGGTGTATGTTTTGATGTTTTGACTTGTTGAACAGATATTTCAGGCAGAACCACACAAATATAGTGTTTGTTGCGTGGTTGCAAGTCTACAAATGGACGCTTATTATGAATAT
Organism: Hymenochirus boettgeri; assembly: GCA_019447015.1. Lineage (NCBI taxonomy): Eukaryota > Metazoa > Chordata > Amphibia > Anura > Pipidae > Hymenochirus > Hymenochirus boettgeri. The sequence goes on from CM033471.1 coordinate 225,199,173, forward strand.
CACTGTTAACGGAAGCACATTAGGCCAGTAAGCTACAAGCTTTTATTCCTTGCTAAAATGAATTGTAAGTGCCCATTTTGCATCTCTTTGGCCTGATACACCAGTTCACACATTCACCCTCTCTTCCTACCGATTACCGTCCACTAGTAAATGTACAGCTAATATCTGGGTAACCATCACACGCCTAATGAGATGACCATTTGCTAAGATCTCAGGTCAAACGTTTCCACCTGTTTTTGAGGGAAATTATCACACAACCAATTGGGCTGGGTAAAATCAATTGCTTCTGTGCTGGTCTTTGTTCCATGATTGATTGTATTGTACAGTGCTGTACATTTATCAGTCATCATCCAGATAACAGTGTCATTCTGAAATGCTCTTTTGCTATTTGCAATAGGAAAGATAAGATTAAAGTATGGACTGGGTACCATGGCCCGGACTATTTCCCGCCCGAGCGCCCTGAATTAGCTAACGATCAAAATCGTGTGTTCCATAGGGAACCACGCGATCAATCGGAATTTTCCGACATGCCCATCGTTTTTTGTTTGTCGCGATTCCGACCGACCAAAAGTGCTGTGAATGCGTTGTGGTCACCGAAAATTCGGCCGTGTGTACCAGCCTAACACGAAATAAACCTTGTTGCCATCACTGCCAATACCGGAAAGGTACATAACTGTAATGAAAAATATGTCTGATTCCAGTATTCCTTACAGAAAATGTAAGGAGACTGGAAAAGAAATAGACTTGTGCGAAAGATCATTCTGTTTCTATGGAGAGTTAATCACACTCCCGCAGAGAGGACAGATATATAGATTTATGACTTTTTTATATCTAGAACATTGTTCATATTCACGTGAATTTATCCAACTGGAAAAACATTGTCAGTTTCTGTGTCAGTTTAAAATATACATGTTCGAGATCAGTTGTGGTTACTGTGGAGACATATGTCCATATACCTGTATATAGAATATCCCAATCTTAGTGTAAGGTGGCTATTAAATGTCTCATAATGGCTACAGCCCTAGGCCAGCCAACCATTTCTTCTATCCTGCCATTTTCATCACCGACCGCCTATCCCAAGCAATGCACTTGCTAAAACAGGACCACACAATAGGTCAAACTATACAGTGTGCCCTAATTAGCGCTGTGCAGGGCAGTGGTGACGTCAGACAAGTCTTTTACGATCGACATGTTACTTTCCACACAAAACAAAACTGATATAGGATATAACTTTCATTAGTGGCAAAACAGGGGTTGTTTTCAATGGAAGCTGCTCTTTAAAATGAATAAAGGTGGAACTGCATAGTTTTCATAGTTTCTTTTTGGGTTTAAAAAAGAAAAGACAAGTCCACAAGGTTCAAACCATTCCATGCAAACCAAGTCTCCCCACCAGGGGGTCTTAAGAAGAGGGGAGTTTTTTACCATAGCTAATTGATAGATAGGCTTTGTAGCAGGTTGGTACCAGAGTTACTTACTGTAGTTCGCAACATAAACTGTTAGAAAGTACGGTACCAAAGTACGGGACTTTCTATTCATGTCATTTATGGGAATAGTGTAAGTTAAGGGGCATATTTATAGTTATTTTTCACCATTTCTCGCTACACAGACATGTCAAGACAAAGTGTTGTTGTTCTCATATTATTAAAACCGCTTCGTTTTCAGCTCAGTAATGTTGGCCATGTGGCATTAACAAATTCGCCTATTCATTGTGTTAAGTCTGAAATCCATGGCGAAAAGAATCATTGGCCTCTCTAGCATCGGCCATTAACCAGAACCATGGCTTCAGCGAAAACTTCCACATTAAAAGGGGGGTCTTTAGAACCCCCCCACTATGTCTATGTTTGAATCTGAAGATTACTTATAAACCGCAAGAAGGTGAAATTTCACAAGCTATTTTTGAAAAGATTTTTTTAATGCTATTTATAAATAGCTAAAATTTCACGTTTTGCCACCCTTATTCTGCTTTTTGTTGCAATTCGTCCAAAACATCGTAAAGGCATTTTTAACTTACTGGAAATGTTCCATTTACATGACTATTCCTTACACAGCACTACCATATTGAAATGGTAACTGGTTTGGTAGATTAGCTGTAGTTTGCTTGAAAAATAAACAATCCTAAAAAATGTCCTTTAAAAACAAGAAATTCGCCTGGGTGTTTTACCTATTTAATTTATCTTTGGCTGAAAAAAAAAACACCCCATGTGTGAGGCATATTTTATAATAACAAATAGGTGTTCCATTGTGTATTAACCAATATGACACTACTTTGAAAGCCATCAGGAGTAATTACCCCTATTTACCATCATTTGCATTGAACTTAACTTTTTGCCCATTTCAGCATTATTATGTGCTACTTTTTATGACATGTTTTTCGCCTTTGATGAAATCTTCGCCTTTTTTTTTTTATACTGAATCACAAAAGAACAGTGAAATTTTTAAAAATTGGTGTCAAGTCTGGGGTAAAAAATTGCAAAATAATGCCCTTATAATATGTTCCCTTAGACCCCCTTGCTTTATAGGTAAATAACAGAAAATCAGAACCTTCAAAAAAAGTTTCCTATGAAAATTCGGAAATCGCAGATCGTTTTAATCAGTAAAATGCTGGAAAATAGTCTAACACCCCCTGGATACTTATTGTATTGAGAAACGCTCCACGATGTACTGACACCTTCCATGACCCATTGGCAGGGCCTAAATATAATAGGCAATTATAGCATGTCTGCCACCACAACTTGGCGATTTTTGAATGCTGACTTAACGCAACTAAAAGCATTTTCGACATTTATAATATGAGAGAGCGGTTACCACAGCAATGTAAGGCAAAATGGCGAAAGGTGGCACTAATGACTGCCCCACTCGGTTATCATCTGCTTTATAATTGTGAAAGTCCAAATTTGTTCAAAAACGGCAGCAAAACTGAGGTGAACAATGTAATTAACTTTTATAATATGCCCATATATAATATCATTAGTAATTCTGTTGCATTTTCTCTGGTACTACATAAGAGTAGATGGGATATTCTCAATGCTGAACTGCATTCCTGTCTCAGCAGGGATAGCCACTTAAGAAGTTTAAAAAACGTTTTTCTAAATGACCTTAGGAATTTAGAGCCTGATGTCTCATGCCAGACCAGAATTTCACTACCCCAAATTCATTAATATCTTTGCTGTTACTTTGTAACGTAATTAAAAGATCATACCCTATACTATATCTATCCGGGATTCATTTCTAAGCTAAATATGGATCCATTCTTATGGTTTTGTATACACTGACTTATGGGCAGTTTTAAATTAAAAAAGTGCAAATTGTATTTACCTGTCATACGGGTACAAGAGAAAACAAAATAATTAATAATAACCCAGTATTCTGTGAAAGGGAAGTAAATTCAGTCTCACGGATTCTTATTAGAGAACTTTAATGAATCTTTCAAAACTCTATACACAAACCAGTAGAAATTGACAAACAATTCCAGTCCAAATTCCACTGACAATTTTTCTACTCTGCACCTTATGATTCTGTATAATGTTTTGGAGAAAAAATGTTAAAATGGACACAACATACATGTTTTTAAATGGTGACATGCTGCCTATGGGTATTGTTCTGATGTTACTACCCAACCCAACGTTTCCATTATTTAACCAGGACTCCTCCACTGGTCAAAATGCTGCTACAAATGAGCCCCCAACGAGTTCAGACATATAAACTATAAATTTCAGGATAGTGGAATCTGCTATCCTCCTCAGAAGGCAACATGACAACTAATGTTGTAAGGATAAAATAAAAAAAAAACTTCACATTGAAATAATATAACTGATCTGGTGGGTATTTTACCTGAACAACAAGACTCCCATGGACCAATATTGGCCTAATGTTACCCCAGGTCAGACTAATTAAACCAAAGATAGGTGCAATTAGGATTCAGAACACCCATAAAATATTTATTATTATATAAAATGGAGAAGTACAACGTAGTTTTAAATTATAACCAAAAAACAAAATGCATCACATTTATAAAACCTGGATATACGCTTGCCAGGCTAGAATGGGCTTTATTATACAGGCTTGGAATCTTCAATATGCATTGAATATGTACTGCAATTGTGATTCTCAATATTCATGCCGGTTGTTTATTCACAAAAGAGTTTTTTGTCAGGTTCAGCTCTTTTGGTTGTCACACCCACTTGACACCGTAGAGGCCGGCCATGCAATGGACCAGGAATCCTAATATTTCCTGAGGGGATTTTCCCAATAACGGTAGGTAGGTGATACTGATGCTATTGGAGCGTGCAAATTTGAATTTAACAATACATAAAGGTTGCCTTCTGGACGCCCTTGAATTGTATAGGCGCCCATTCTTGTATATTTGTTTTAAGACAATCACATGCCACCCTTGAAGATTATTTGAATGTAACAGTATCCACTAGACCAGTTATAAGGCAAACCGCCCACATACCACACACTATATATATATATATATATAATATAATCCTATAAACAGACATTGACTGACCACTAAAAAGCTGTTCTCATGAATATCGCCCTGTGACTTATTGCTAGTTCCTCTGGTAACAAGGTTTACCAGCAGACATATTTATTCCCGTAGGTGGTACCAAAATAACACAAAACAATGGTGGCCTCCCAGCTGGGTTAATTTTTGTTCAAATAGCACATTAGATGGAAGTTCACAGTGACTCTTTGTTTCTTTTGCCTTGATTACTCAGAAATGCAGTTTTCACGAGTTATAATGCGAAAAGTTATCTATAATAATTCCTGTAGAAGAATTCCTCATTTCTACCTGCATCTGAGGGTGTTTCAATTCACCAGCAGAACCACAAGTGTATTTTATAGGTGATGGCACAATTGCACTTGGGCACAATGCATAAATTCTACTTTATTAAAGACCTAAACAGCTCTTGCTATGTTTGTTGACTTAATACTGAACATTCGATCTATTGCATGTAGACGGAAGAGTTTTTGTCCACCATTATTTCGATCTCTGTATGACTAATTCTGGCTATAATAAGTGTTCTAGACCCCCATGACCCATACATGCAGGTATGTTTACACAGCTTAGCAACACCACACTGCATACAGACTACATGCTGGAGAGACCAGTTTTGGATGAATTTCTTATTGATATACTATCGTAACAGATGTTTTTTGGTATACAGGAAGAAAATACTGTAAATGTCCCTTCATGAATAAGGTAATGTAAAAAAATCAAATGATTGGTTTTATAGGTTGCTCCATTATTTAAACAATACAAGATTTTCATTATATCCGTACTACATATCTCATGGGCTTACTTTCTAAGAGAGCCATAGTAGACTGATGAGCGAATGGTGAAATGACATCTCATCCTCCAAAACACACCCCAACTGCTGCATCCATCCCTACTAACTGTCCCTCAAGGCAGGAGTGCAGGTCCATACTGACACAATTCCCTGGAAGTCTGGGGCAGCAAAATTGTAAGGTCAATAACTCTAGGAGTAGTTCCACAAGCCCCCCGCCCCGAGAGGAAATTTGTGGCAGTGACCCCTGAATTAATATGCTTTGCTGGTTTTGTTCTCCTTTATCTCTCTATGTAGGATGAATATGAATCACCCAAGGGTTACTGAACACGTTATATTCTCATAGTTCAACATCTAACTGCAATTGTTTGAATCAAGGTCCTCAATTGTGAATTCATATGCCAGAAAAATGTAGCCACGACGCCCTTTCTTGTGTTTATTTTTTAACTATAATAATTGCTTGTACTTATTCCTTGTTTTTATCACTCTCGTAATTATTATAATGTACAGCGCTGCGTACCCCGTAGGAGCTATATAAATCAATTATACAGATATACATCACAAACAATTAAGGCCATTGTACATACCACTAGTCTGTGCCGATTTATAAACAATGTAAATATGTCACTTTCTATTCAACTGCCCCTAGGTGCCTTTAATATTCATACTCTTATATATAATAATATTCCATATAGAATTTCTTGTGAAGTTCCATTCATCCAGGTCAGGCATATCTGGTTGTTTCAATTAGATTCAACTGGACTTGAAATGTAGTTCTACTCTTCAAGAACTACATTTCAAGTCCAGTTGTCTAATTGACTACAACAATACAATATATAGTAAATGTTTGTAGTTTAGTTTTTAAGAAATATAAACTACTGCTAATCAGTAAATACCTTTCTGTTACTAGCCAATAGTTTCTTTCCAGAAAGCAATACATTTTGTAAGGTTTCACTATATAATTGCAATATATCATTGTGGCAGTTGTATCTCCTATGAATAAACACAATTATGAAATTGAAGCCCATTTTAAACCATATATGCCTATGACACGTCCAGTGGTATTTCCAATCGTTTAAAAATCATATACTGTACAATTTTTCAAAATATTTATAAATACATTATGAATGAAACTTTTTTCTGTGTTGTCTGGAACCTACTGATTCTGTGAGCAGAGTTTTTGGATGATGCAGTATGGAATGGGCAGAGGTGTGTTTGTTTTCCTTTCGGGGGGGAAATACATGTTTGATTGCACAATAGCACCATTAATAAACTAAATTAATAAAATCTCACACAGCAACCTAACGCAAGAACCACACGGAAAATAGACTGAGAAGGTTGGCTCAATAAGGATTATAGTAACCAGCGAAAGGACATAGAAGATGTGTAAGATCCCTAGGGACTATAGGGAGGAGGGTTAACTGAGCTGAAATCTTACTGGTGTACTGTGCCTGCCATTTGTTGCCCTTTATTGCTCTCTGTGAACAGACCGTCCCCTAGCTCCTGCATAGCCTATGAGCATATTACAGGGAAGTTCAAGTGTTTCTACTCCAGAAGGGCTCTTCCAGGTATGAGGTACATACTTGTATTTCAACAGGGGTCACCTAAAGCCATTCGTACACAGTGATCATGTCATCAGAAATCCATCGAATTTAAATGGCCCATTTGACAAAGGAAATTGGACCCTTGGATCCAATAAAAATGGCACCATTGCAACTGATAAAACTAATACCCTGTATAATGCAGAATGATGTCATTGTGGCACTCTAGTTCCATTGTAGTCACTGCAAAGTATTATAGTTGTTTTATCTACGTTGATCCCACGAGAGCCATAACAGCTTCACCATATTGGTTCACTACCTAAGGCGCATGGTGCTTCCATGCCAATCACCAGAAATTTATAAATGTTAAGTTAACAATGTAGCACATGGTCATTAAAGTTGACAAAGGTCTCAAATCTCTCAGCAGAGTTCAGGGGGGGACCCATTGTAAACAACATCATAAAGCATTTATTGTATTTTACACATTTAAAGGGTACAACAGCTTCTAGTTTTAAACCAGTCCCTCCTCCCCTAAGTCTTACTGCTAATAAAATAGACAACCATATAGCCAATAGGCTATTAAGTCTGACATGATGCCCTTATTTACCATAGTAGTTGAGTGGATCACACACATTGTGTTTAGTAGAAATAATACCATTAGTAATTCCGTGTACACACACCTATACACATGGTAGTAGGAATTGGCTTGAAATACTTCATACATAGTAAGTTGCATGAATTGTAGTTACAAGTTATTACTAAAGGTTTTTTACTGTTTTTTATTAATTAGAAAACATTGAAAGTAGAATTATTTTGTTCGCAGAGTTTTTAACTCAATGTTTTGATTTTCGATATAAAGTTCTGAGTGTTAAAGATTTTTGAAAAAATCTGTTGGATCTGCAGATTTTCTAAACCAAGCGCTCAGAATCAAAAACAGGTTAAGTTTAGAAACCCGGATTGATCACTTATTGAAAGCACGACTCACCTTAACACTGATTGTCATTCAAAAACCAATTATCTGTGCCTCAGGGCTGAGCCCACACTAAGCGTGTTTTGTGTGCACACACAGGCTTTTCATGCCGCGTTGTGGAGGGTTGCGCTGCGATCCCTGTCATTTTCGGGAATCGGATCGGATGCGCAAACAACCCAGCACACCTAGTGTTTGCCACTCCACTTGGCCTACACCTAGTGTGCGCTTTTTTAACCAGCGATCACATTGTGTGGTTAAAACACTCTGATATTGACCTACCCTTAGGCCGAGGCCACACAATGTTGAGAGCGCGCATTTCAGTGTGCAATTATGTGTTGCGGCGCGGCATTCTATGATTGTGCAAGAAATTATGGATTGCATTGCACAGTAGCACAACGTAGGCCTCTCTATAAAAAAAAAAAAGCTGGTCACATGTCAGTTGCCTCCCCCCCCCCAACTTGATAATCACACATATTGGATGCAGGTGGAGAGGCCAGAGCAGATACCTTGTCAAACAGAAGGCAACTATCATTAATATCTTGCAAAAAATGGCTATATAAACTGGTAAAATCCAGTTGGGGGTCAGATACTGTACTGGTCAATCACCATTTTTTGTTGTTAAAGTGGCATGCACTTAATTATTGCTAGTTTATGTACATTCATCATTGCAGGAATTGGACAAAATGGGACTTACTGGTCTGCTAATATTCAGCTTTCGTGTCAAAGTTCAGCCTTGCTCCTCACTGTAATCAGATGTTCGTCCTCCCATAATGCTTTTCATTCTTCGCTGCTCTTCCCGCTCAGAGGATCGTCTTCTACGCCTCTTCCTTCGTGTAACTCGAGGGGCTGGAACACAACCGATGAGCTGGAGTGGTAATCTGTTGACAACATATGTAATGAACACTTTACCAGGATTGACTTAAACCCAAAATATTTGACATATGTCTATGAGGGTTCTCAATTTTCAAACTTAAAAGAATATCTTGAAGTAAAGTTTCAAATATTGTAAATGTATCCCTACTCACCATAGACGTTTTCCCTTAGTACTTTCACTATGTGAAAACCCATCCAAAAAAACAACTATTTTTGAGAAACAACCCATTTGTGTAGCAAGGGTCATAATGAGGTAGATAGCTGACATCTTATTAGCTCATGTCTAAACATACGAGGTCAGTTCTCAGCATGCTCTTTGAGAATACGAATACTTCTAGATTTGAATTAAAGCTTGTACACATCGTGCCAATTTGCAGGGCCAACCTTTGGGTTGTTGTAAATAGTGGTGTAGTGTCTGGGTGCTTTGTTTGTTTGATGATCCACCCAACGAATTTTTAGCCAGAGCCCGACCAACGGATCACTCAACAACGGCCTACTGTAACCATTGTTCTGCCCAGCGATAGCACGTGATATATATACATCATTTTTCTTATAGTAAGCCTATTCAATTAACAATAAATCTACTGCATATGGATAGTGGATTGTATAAGTTTTGTTAAATTCTTGCCTCCATTTATGTAACTTTGACAATCAAGCCACTATCTAAAACCACAAAGACGCACTGCCAACATCTTTAATGAATTAGCTCTGCCCCCATGCTGGCCATGGTTGGAAAGTCTGTGTTGCCACATCATTCTCATCACATTCAATTTCAACTGGCTTCATTTAAATTCAAAATGAACAGTGCATAACACACGGATACATGTTGCAAGTGCTATATTAACTGACTAACCCCGGTGAAGATTCATGAGCCTTGTTTTTCTTAAGAATTACTCAAAGTAATTTCTCCTTGTCACTTATAATACAGGGTAAGTGTCAAGATCCTGAATGTTCTAATCTCCAATTCATAGAAGCTTATTTCCTGTTCTGAATCCCCTGACAGTAGTGGATGTGTAAAGCATAAAAGCAAAATGACCGAGAATGAGACGATGAATGTATTATCAGGCTGAATGCTATCACTATTTAATAACAATATTTAGCTATAGCACACAGGTCTCACAGCATTTGATTATTTCGCATTGAGATGGTCGAATATTGTAAAAGTTTGAAAGTTCGAAAGTTTCGAAAACGGACCTTAAAGTCTATGGCGAGGCAAATTTTCGAACAGTTTAGTCAAATACAACTACAAATATTAAGGTAAACCTAATGTCATGCTGTGGGACCTGGGAAATGTCTGGGGAGTCATGTTCCAAAAAATATCATGAGCCATTCGTAAAATCGATTGTACTCTCACGCGCGCTACTTTCGCTCTTTCGCGTTCGAACGTTCGAGTAACATGGACATTTTACTCGCAGCTTACGATGCTCCGTCTATAGGCTTTAATGAGACTTACTCGCAGATATTCGATGTTTCGCGCTAGATACCATGTACATTTTACTCGCGGATTCCGAACGTTCGATAAATCCTCGCAAGTCCCTGTCCGAGATAGTTCGAGAGTCGCAGTCGTTCGAACTCGAACAGTTCGGCTCGAACTCGGGTTCGAGTTCATGCCAATCCCTATTGTCATCTGTTCAGTCTGGCACGAGACTCTTGTAGTCACATTGCCAGCTGTGTATACATTGAGAATTAATTTATCCTTATTGTAAATTATTGGGCTCCTGAATTTGCTGTGTACGTAATGTACACTTGTGGTAAAAACAATTGCTCTTCATGTATTTATTTGTTTATATAGTCACTGAACACATTATCAGCAACTTTACAGTTTATCTTTTACACATAGGTCCCTGTCCAGAAGAGCGAACATTAGTTCCCTATTCTGATCACAACTATCATAATCTTTATAACCCTGAAGCAGGGAGTATATATATCTATGGATGGCTAAAGCCACAGGTAAGCAAGATTATGTTCCTCAATCTTAATCCAATATCACTGGAATGTTTTTAAGTTGTTATATGACTGTTAAATATATAAGCCCCTGAACATGTTTGGGAAAATAAAGTATCTTTAACCTTTAAAAATCATTATTAAATCTATATTTCACATACTAGGTATTCTCATATTGTCTCATTTTGGAAAATTAATAGGTTTTTATACCCTTTGGATGTCCAAGGGTCAGTAGTGACATCCATTTCAGGCTTTGAAGCAGTCCTTCTTCTTCCCATGATGCAACCTTACAGCAATTCCCAACTGATTGGCTGTTGGGATGGGTTAGATCTCAGATCTTAAAGTTTGAAAAAGGAGGCAGACCGCTTCTGACCACAGACACAGATGTGTTACTCGGAGGAGTTTATATGTTTTTCGCACATGAATCAACCTTTCTCAGGGCTTTCCTTGTCCTCTAAGAAGCGCGATTGTGCCGCAAAATGCGTAGACTCCCCCCTGAGTACACATGTAACTTTGGCCTGTGATTTTTGCACAACAAAGAATGTTGTTGGAGTTAGGAAAGTGGTCTGCCTCCATTTTTTTGAACTTGACCTTGGGGCACAGTCGGAGGTAGGTTCAGGAGTGCCCCGCATCGAACTCGGCCATTCTCCTTTTCTGATGCTTAGCTCTATACCCAGCAGCTAATTAACCCGGACTGGAGCTGATAATGGACATTTTAGGGGTCCTACAAACAAGAAGTGGCATGAATTTGGAACTTTCTTTTATGCACAGAGCTGGATTGGAAAATTCTCCCATTTTTCCGCCAAAACATGTACTATTTTGTCCGAAAATTCCCTTGTTTCTTAATCCTATATAAACTCAATCACAAGAGATCAATTCAAGATAGTTTCCTACCTTCTTTCATCTCGTACTTCTTCTAGGGGAGTCCATCGTCCATCATATTTTTTCTGTGCTGAAAGGACAAAAGATAATTAATAGAAGGATAAAAATGACCAGTTATTTGGGGGTTTCATGTAATCTTCACCCATTGATTTATATGTAATCTAGTAATTTATCCTATGGTCTGGCCCTGGTTCTTTATTTTACAGATATTCCTCGCTTCACTGCACTTTTTTAAACATTTAAACAGCTGAACAGAAATCCCTTTTTATCCCCAGGGAACTTCCATTGCAATGTTAAATTTACCTAAATGTCCCCCACTCCTAACTACATCCCTAATGATACGTTTAAAATAAATAAAGGTATACTTACATTCTCCATTATAAAGGTGTCTGAGTCCCGCATTGGATGGATTTTAGAGTCATAAATCTAATGTACGGAGTCCTGCTTGTGCAACACTTGGTCACGTCACTAACCCACTGGGGTGATTAAATAGCAAAAATCAACACTTTTACTAACTGTAGGTCAATATGGGAAATCCATTGACAGGCAGGTGACATGGATTCCTTCCTTGCGTTTGTTGAATTTATTCCCCGTAATTAGTATGAGTATTGCATAGTATTTTGAGGTTGATACAGAATACTCCCATCCAGTTCAACACCATTCTAGCATATCTCATTTTCCTGCCTAACGTTGATCCAGAGGAAGTCAAAAAAAACAAATTTATGATAGGGAAAAAATTCTTCCTGACCCTCAGGCAATCGGAAATTTCCCTGGATCAACTCCTACTTTATGTAGTCAATACCAGTAACTTATGCCAAAACATTCCTTGTTTGCAGAAACTCATTCCAGCTTTCTTTTGGAACTGACGACCAACAATCTGTCCAAAACGGCCACTGTGAAGACAGTTCCATAGCTTAACAAACGTTCTCACAGTGTATTTAAAGGTCACTCCCACCCTCATAAGAGACATCTTTTATAAAGACGGCCTCTTTTATACATATGTTATATGCATAGTTTGTCCCTATGAATTAATTATTTTTGTTTGACTGTATCCTGCTATGCTTCTGGATGCCTCATGGAAATCTGAGAAATTTAAAACCGGTACTGAGCCTGTCTGAGCCTGGCATGCTCAGAAGAGCAACAGGAATTTAACATTCAGTCTTCGGCTGTTATGTCCCACTGGTCCATCATAACTGACAGTTACTACACTGGAAGACTCAGGAAGTAGAAACAGGGTGAAACAGGACATTGTGCAGGAGTTCATGTTATAACTTCACCTTTCACATTTCAAACTATTCCGTTTAGGTTTGGGGGGTGATTTCCTGTATTAAGTTTTCATTTTGGGTGCTGGACTTGCCCTTTAAGACGAATTAAGTTTATTCTAGTCTTAAGGATGTCCTTGTCCTCATAACATGTTCTATGGGTGAACAATGCCCAGATAGTTTATCGTCTGGTCCTGTTATAAAATTATACACAGTAATCATATTCCCACGCTACTCTGTATCAACATTATTTGTACCTTATCCTAGTCTTCTCTCTGATATTTACCTTCTCAATCCCCTTATTAATTAGTTGCCCCTACTTCTGAACCCTTCCATTTCAAATATGATTAATCATTTACCAACCTGTTAGCTACTCCTAACAGTCCTTTATAACCATTAATTCTGGTTAATAATGGCAACCCTTTTGATGTAGCTCTTGATGCCCACATCTCTGTTCACTGTATATCATCACCTCTATTTCCTTTTTTTTAAACAGGTGACCGCGATATTGGTCAGTAGGTAAGCTATTTGTGGGGAATGGCCTGGGTAGTACATAGTTTGCATTGCCTTTAGGCTTACCTTTTGCTCTTTGCAAAATAACATAGTGAAAGGACTCAATTAAATAAAATTTGTACGGTGTGGTCCTCACTGGCCCCATTTAAAATCAATTGACTCCTTAGTAAATGCATTATTGAATTATACGTAAAAGACTTAATAGACCTTAGAATCTGATAAAAGGAAATTATGTAAAAAGGCCCTAATTCCTTTCTGCCTCGTCGAGAATGATTTGATTCACAGTTTTTCCAATATAAATCAACTCGATGATTGTCACATTGGCTGCTAATTGGCAGATTAGATTTAATGTTTGAGCAACTGTAAGGGATGAATTTTGTGACTTGGAACATTCTTTGCTGCTTATCTAAATGGCTCTGTGTTAAGTGAATCCCTGTTGAAAGGGATCTTGGAGTTTTTTGGTGATTAACAAGGTCGTCAAGCATGTGCCAGGTAGCAACATCTACACCGCAATATTTGTCTTATAAAGAGAGGTAGTGGATTCAAGGCAGGAAGAATGTAATTCTCCCTCTTTAACAAAGCATGGAAAGGCCTCATTTGGGAATATGCAGTGCACCAAAACGGACATCTTGGAATGGAAATACATATATTGTTCCCAGTCAATGGTTTATTATGTCCAAAACACTACCGATGAGCGGGGGAAATTTTTTCTGGAATATTTAGCAAAATTGAAACTGTCTTAGGAGGATTTAGATATAGATTTCATTGTTATGGATCTGAAAATACAGTACGTTCCTGGAGCAAAATACATAAATGGTAAAAAAAAAAAATCAATTGAGCCAAAGACCGCATGACCTATCGTTTATTTTTTTTCTCCTCCCCCCCCCAAAGTGATAATAGTTTCTGAGGATACAAATGTGCCTTCATACTTGGCTGCTGAGATGTAACAGTCACCAATCTGCAGCAAATCATGTCCCATGGCCCCCAAGGGTACGTTGGTATTGTGCGCTTCTGCGGGCACCAAACTGCAGAAAGAATTTCCCAACATCCTCTGCAATATTGGCCACCCTCTGTTGATCTGTTTGTTTTGTCATCAATACATTTTGCTCTGCAGGCAAGATCTTTCCTTCTTTCAACAGCAGAGTGTGCATTAAATAATTACGGCTTTGCATTTTCTTTGTGCTTAAAAACCTTTACTTTTTTCTACCATACATTTGCCAATCAAACCTTCATTTGATTTACAGCTGATATGAGGATCATGGAAGCATTATCTCTCTATCATCACAAGTTATTTTTTCTCAGTGTAAAACTTTTTTTTGTGAGTTTTTCACCTGGTCGACACGACATTGCTGGAAACTTGCATCCCATTTGCTCACTCCATGTTCAGCCACTAAACGTGTGAACACTTGCACCCAAATCTGATCAGCTCAAGTCGACCACTAAGATGTGACCCTGGATTTAAAATAAGCATTTTTTAACAATAAATAAAATCATCAGATAGATTTTAATTAAAAGGAAAATTCAATCTCAAAATAAGATATAGCGAATCTGTTCCTGAATTGAGAGATCTGTTTAAAGCATTTTTTATGCAAGGCATGTTTGGTATCACTAAAAACAACAAATATTTATGAGAGATAGGCGCACACTAACGGGTTACAATAAAGAGACTCTGATTGGTTATGTCAATACAACTCCTCAGCACTAACCTATCCGCATAATGAAACTTAAGCCACCTGTAACCATTCATGGTAATTTTTTAAGTATTTTGTAAATAAAAAAAATTGATGTACTCTTTATGTGTGGCAGCCTACTCAATGATGTATGAGCTCCCAAGTGAAACATGGAGAAGAGCGCATTTTGGAATTTTGTGTTAGTACCAATTAAAAAAAGAATCTGTTATGTTACGATTGTTTCACTCTAAAGTCATTTGTTGGTATTGAGATGTTCCAATGATTTGCTGTTTAAACCAATTAAGACATGTGCTAGTAAATAGGTTAATTACAATTCCATCCCCTTGATATGAATTATAAACATCGTATTACATATTTAATAATGGTCTTTATTTATTATTAAATATATAAGATTATGTAACACCAATAACTTAGATTGCTTCTAGTGTAAGATTAGTTATTGTAGGTACAAATATGATTCCCTTGTACAGGCATTTGTTTTTCTTATATGCACAGAATATACTACACTGCAAGTTGCTTTACAAATGATTTATCCATTCACATAAGACCCTGTCCCAAAGTATCATATGAGAAATACAATTTCCCCTTGCAATAGTAGCCAGAGAAGGATTAAATGCAGTGATCCTGACATCATCCTCACAATGCTACAAGATTTCTGAAAATAGTTGATTTTGTCAACTGATTATTTACCAATGATGGCACTTTAAGACATCAATACCTATCTAAATTATACAATAACTCGAAAGATATTATGACCAATAATGTAAAGTGAAAATTATATAATTTGGGGGGAATTTTAAGATTGGAAGAAAAAATTTCCCTCTTAGGGTTAGGAAAGTTTCTTTACAGTCCAGAACGATGAAACTGTGGGAACTGGTCTTCCAGCAAATGTGGTAATGCAAGTTCATTGAATAGCGTTTAAATGTGGGGCTAGAGAAGTTTCTAAATCCTAAAAAATATTAGAGAATTACGGATATGAATACATATACTGTAAGTCTAGTTTGTCTACAGGATACTATATACTATAGAGAATTACTGGTATTAATACCTATACTGTATTTCTGGTTGGTACACGGGATACTATATAGACTATTGAGAGATTCACTCGTATTAATATATAACTTGTAGTTCTGGTTGGTACATGGATACTATAAATTTGAGAATACTGGAGTAATACATAATCCTGTAGTTCTGGTTTGTACAGGATACTATATAAATTGAAATTAATGTATTTATACATATATTGTAGTTCTGGTTGGTACGGGGATAACTATATAATATGGGAATTATTGGTTATTAATAATATACTATATTTCTGGTTGTACAGGTCTATATATATCTTGAGAATTACTGGTATGAATACAATCCACTGAGTCTTTTTGTACACCGGGATACTATATAAATATAGATGAATTACTGTATTAAACCTATCCTCGCAGTTCTGGTGGTACAGGGATACTATATAATATTGAGATTACTGGTATTTATACATATCTGTAATTTCTGGTTGGTACATGGGATACCTATAATAATATTGAGAATTCCTGGTATTAATACATTTACTTCACTTCGGTGATCCAGGGATATATCCCTGGTTTTATTTTGCCTCTTCTGCATCAACTGTTAGGTAGTTTCAAAAAGTGAAAAGGTTGGACTTGATGGACGTATGTCCTGTATTCAACCTCATATGAAATTCCCAATCTCTACAGTGTCAAGAGAAAATAATGCAGTGAATAAAAAACGAAGACAAATCATTAGACGATAGTACATGAACGGTTACTTTGACAAGATAGTAAGGAAAGCCAATGTTTCTTTCCCTCGCTGAACCCCCTATTATGCTGTATGGGTGCTCGTGAAGGATGACATCAGATGCACAAGTTACAAAAGTAGAAGAAACGACAAACTCAACATCAATCGAAAAGGAAGTCATCTGTTTTTTTGATTGGACAGTAGTACTGAGGTTGCTGAAGCTATTTAATGGGTATGGCAAATTGGTTCATAAAACTGTATTTTTGCTACATAATAACAACCCCACCCACCACTATTTTAAGTATTTTTAAGTCCAGTTGATCTAACTGGATCACTGTTACAATGACCTGAATGATAATGAGGACAAAACCTTCCCAAACATTTGAGTATTTCTAAAAGATTCAATATCAGTAAATATAAAGATTGTACATAATAGAAACCAGATGTAAAATAAGGTCAATATCCGTTAATTTAATCACAGCGACCATTATTATTATTTTACACAGTATTCATAAAATAATCAATCGGTATCAATCATTACAATACCACACGTAAAAGGAATAGTTCACTGAAAGCTACTGTAATCCTTTAACACATGGATTGAGAACGGAAGAGTAAGGACTATGCCTTACCTCCTGTTCTTCATCAAATTGTGCAGAGCCGGAATGAAGGTGAGTATAGGTCCTTTACCAACTGGCTTCAATCAATGAATTAAAAGTAATAGTTTCCCTTTTCAGCAAACTATTCCTTTCCCTGTCCAAAAAAATGCTGTAGTCATCAAATACAATAGTCTATGGTTTGCGTTCATTATTTACTTACCAGTATGTATACATATAATGTGGTTGGATACAATTAAACAATAATGGGGAAAAAAAAAGAAGAGGTTTTTGGTGGGCACACAGGACTTGTCATATGTCTATAATTTGACTGTGAAATAGTGACGAGTGTGATAAAAATAACTACATTATGTAAATATCCATAGCATTTGTTATGGGTTAATAGATGGAGCAAAATAGTTATTATGGGGCTCTTCATCATGGATCCTAAGTTGCTAAGGAGGTGCTAGGTCTGTGTTAGGGACACTTCTATTTAATCTATCTTATTAATGGTTTGAGAATTGGTATTGTCAGCAAGGTTTTCTATGTTTCTAATGACACCTAACTTTTCGACCATTAAAAGCTTCCAGATGATATCAATCATTGCAGGTGGATACATTGTCACATTGGGCTGCTAAATAGAAAGGGTTCAGATAAGTCCTTTAATGTATCCCCCGCACACCATCATTCCCTTTCAGGTAGGTATCTTGCCCAGTGTGCTGTTCCCCACTTGCCAGTGGTCTCTATCCTGAGGTAAGTATTCATTCAAATATTTGACATTTTGGTACACTCGGTACCTTCTTCAGACATATATATAATTGTCTTAAGAAGGTAACAGAGTGGTACCGGAAATGTCACGTGTTTAATAAAACAACACCTTTTTTAGACCAGGGCTCAGAGAGGCAACTAATTAATAAGGGGATTGGGTGAGCTGATATGAAGACCAGATTGGATCATTTACAATTATTTAAGGAGAAAAGTCCCTTGCAATGGAGATATTATGTATAATACATTACAGCCATACAATAAACTATCTGGGGATTGGATATAATATGTCAGGGACACGCCGACATCTTCAAGAAGACTTGAAGAAAGAAGTTAATCTCAAGTTCAGAAAGGGTTTTTCATGTAAGAACCTTAAAACTATGGAACCGTCTTCCAGTGGATGTGGTGAAGCTGGATGAGTTTGTAAAAAAGGAATGTTGCAGTTATTGGTATTGATACTACGGTAGAGTTGATCCAGGGATATTTCTGATGCCCGAAGGAATTTCGACTGGATGGACGTATTCTTATTTAAAAACCTCAACTACTATACTAATACTAATAATAGCGATATGGATGGCTCTAATGAATTATTCTCTGTTATAGGGCAGGAACCGACGGGGGAACGGGTGGGAAGGTCCGGACGACCGACGTGGAGCTGGAAGAGGGGGGCCCACAGGCCAGGGGGGATGACACTCAGCGGGGGGACTAGGGTGGAATGGGCAAGATAATATGCAAAACACAGGAACTGAAGGCATGCAAAGAGAGGGTCATCGAGGCAAGGAGGGCCACACCTCTGGACATCCCCGCATTTCCAAGATGTTTTCTTTCTATTGCAGGGTGTGGTCACAGAGGGACATCCCTGATCTAGGCAGGGTAATTATAATTACTGTAACCTTCTATATTATTGGATTTAACAAGCCCGCTTTGCTAAAAATAATAAAAACATTATAAAACCTTATTTCATTATTTTTCTCTCAAGTTTATAAGGCAAGTTCCCCCTTAATATATGACAATAGTTTATCTATGTTCTCCTTTAGAGATTGGCTAGGTACATTCTGTATGGTAGCCATTACTATACCAATCAGATAGAACCCCATCTACATGCCTGAATTCTGAATTAGTGTCAGCTGTAATAGTACAAATATAAGAGGTCAATGGTTTCTCATTCACCCATTCTGTGGATGGATCCTGGACTCAATGCTGCTGAGCTGTCGTCAATGATTCAACTTAACATGTGGTCCAAGAAATATCAATACAAACCGTAATCCAGGATTAATATATGAGATGAACTACCATGTATTCCTTTTATTAGTAGGTGGTGGGTAATACATTTATTTGGTGAATATGATTGATGGAGAATGCTGATGTTGCTGTGTAATATATAAATAATATATATATAATAATATTGGATAATGAACATCCTTTGTCACTGGAGGTATAGTATATTATAATCTATTACCATATGGCGGAATGTCAATATTTTATTAATTGGACTGCAAAGCGTAATGGTGGATAAATAACTGGATCCTTTGGATAATGTTAATCCTTTACAGGGCTCTATGGGGAACGTGCACCAAACCTTTAAATGAAACATCCATAATATCGCTTTGTATTCTAGTTGAATGACTCTGCCATTGACATACATTGGTTTAATTCCATCTTTAAGAAGACTGACATTAATAGTATCTCGCTCCATAGAACAGGGGTAATACCCACATTCTCTAAAAGATACCAATGAATCCTGCTAACTGTTATCCTGGTTGTTAGACAAGTATCTCTACATCTACAAGAATAAAAAATACTTTCCTGGCTTTGTAAAGGTTCAGTCATTAACAATTTCTTGGATCGACCTAGTTTCACCAGATGAAGACGTTTCAGAATGTTCTTACTCTCTCTTTTAGCAGAGAAATCTAACATACAGTCACCGCACATTGGCCTGGGAATGATCCAGAGCTCTGGTGTACAGAACATTAGATGCCCAGAAAGTGGGGACAAAGGTTCGGGCAGTGTAGACTTGAATGCTGAATGCCGAAAGGTCTTCACTGCCCAGACGGCAATTTGATTTGGGTCATTGACTTCAAGACTGTATCCCATCCTCGCCCTGGCATCTGTGCGTTCAGAGCAAGGGAGAAAAAAAGCAATTGCCCTGCACAATGTAATCATAAGCATGAGAGATGGAATGAGTGCTAGAACAAACAATACTACAGATATCTGTCCATTTGATTGGTAAGAACTGTACTGCAGAAGATAACAGGGTATTATGGTGATATCCTTTTGTACTTATAAAACTTATAAATGGTTAGAAAACTGATATATTTCATATAAAATATCTAAATATCTAATATGGCCACCGCACTAAAATTCCAATACGTCACGTTAAATAATATAATGGAATAAAATAACTGTATTTGCTATTAATCTAACCGCAGGGCTATGGAGATATTTGAACTACTAAGGTAGCCAGTAAAAATCTTACCCCCTCAATTGGTCGCTCCAAGTTATTTATGCACAGGCAAACTTAGGCACCTCTTAATACGTCCCAGAACCTTTATAAGTACAGCAGTTTGTTAGTTAGTTTGATGAAATCTCAGTGCGATTGGAGCACCATAATAGGGTATGCACTATATGCTGGGCTGTATAGAGAAACCTCCATAGCTCTTTACCTCCCATTCTTCAATTAATCAATAAAGGAATAGTTTCGCTTTCTCAGTGAGCATTACTTTAAAAACAAACTCACCAGGCCTAAGCCTTTAAAACCTAGCCTAGCCGAACATTAACGGGCGCTGGAAAGATGATTAGATTTTTTTGGAACCTTCTTCCATGGCAAGGGATGTGACTCCTTGTCTATTTTCCTCTAATTTTAATGTTTTTTAAATTTTTATTACTTATTAAAAAAAAAACTAATGTAAAAATGTTTTTTTATCATCATTTTTAAAATTATTATACGTAAACCAAACAAGTACATGACATACGGAGGGTAAATAATGTTTCCTAACAATTGTAAATACTAATAAATATAAATTTAGGTAAGCTATACACATTACGATAATGGTCAAACCTTCGGGGGCCAACGAGAACCCAGTGTTTAGGGCCAAAAGGACGGACTAAAACTGGCCTATAACACTGAAGTCAGCAATTACGGTCGGTCAGGAAAGAAAGACTTTTTGTCGGCCAGTTTTGGCTACCTTAACTTTTAAGTGTACTGGCCACAATGGACCCATCCGAGTATGAGCATTGGCACGTGTGGCGGTCCCACCAATGTGCGTCATTAATAGCAATGGGAACTTCGCTGTGTAGGGCCCACCTTTACTGCTGTGGCCCAGGCTTGTATGTGCCCCTACGATTTGTCCACTTACTTACACAGGATGCCTCTCACTCACAGCTCAGCATTTCCAAACTCCCGTTCCATCCAATAGCACAGAAACTCAGACAACAGACAAGTCCCAATATTAGCTGTTTATAAACAGATGCTTGTGTGCTGATTTAACAAAGGTGGCACGATCACGCTGCTGGTCTGGTACAGCTGACCATGATCACCCTTTAGTTATAGCCGTGATCAACTGTTTACAACACGATAGCAGAAATTTACTTGCAGCAAGGGGAGACTGGTCTAAACCAACATGGTGAAATTGGAGATATTTTTAAAGTGCATGTCGAGTTCTGGTGCTATTGGGCATTCAGTGTTTTTTGACATAACAGGGATTTTGGAATGCTGAGCTGTGAGTGAGATGGCATATTGCCATTACGCAGTGTACTCATTCAGAGGAACAGGCGGAGGGAAGAAGCATGGATGCAACAAGTAAGGGTTTTTATTATATTAGATCACATGCCAATGTTCACTTTACAAAACAGACTAAATGTGGTAACGTATACACATACTGTACGCAGGGTGTAGATACTCTTTATAAACACGATTTTTCCTGCGTAATTGTTCCAACAGTGGGGGGTCTATAAGGGGGAAGAGATTTGACTTCCGGGGGATTACTTCCTGGCCCTGAAATGCTGCTTCACTCACGATCTCCTATGTCTATATTATGCCTCCCTATTTACATTCTACCCTTGCAATAGATTTCCCACAGGTAAATCATGATTCATCTAAAACAATAAAACTCATCTTGAATGGAGATGGTAATGGAATGGAGATGGTAATGGAATGGAGATGGTAAGGGCTATTCACATGGAATGGGATGATCAGGTTAGTAACTGTGAGATATGTTCAGAGGGAGTAACATAAGGATTTAAAAAAAATGACTGCAATTACCACCAAGATGGCAACATTTTCCCAACATCATACAGTTCGTGACTTTTTAATTCACCTTAAAAAAGGACATCTAGGTATGTTGGCGATACACGGGCATATTGTACCCTTATTGTGTGAATAATGCAGATGGTAAAAGACTCGGATGAGATTCATAAACATAGAAATCTGAGACTGGGAAACAAATATTTGTTACGGTCAGGAACTCCAAGGCCACTTCTTCGCTCCTTATATTCAGGTTCTATGTTATCTCTTACATTAAGAAGATTTTATTTTGTTTTGCGTGTTCTTGTTTTTCCTTTTACGACTGGTAAGTGTTGTTGTATTCAAGCGCCCTCTGGTGTTCAGGATTTGTAGTTTGTATGATTGTACGGCATTTTTTAAATCGAAAATGTAAAAATTTGAGTATTAGAATCCCCATGAGTTCCAAGGTAACAGGTTTTGGAATGGCAAGGTGGCCTAATTCTTATAAACTAAAGTGGGGTGCATTTTTCCATTTAGTACACTATGCTTATCCTGAGGACATAGCTAAGCCTCGTTTATAATGATATCTTTACAGACGGACCCCATAGCTCTTTTGTATTAAAGTCAAGATCTCTATGGAAATCAGACAATGTGCATCCCTTCCCTACATCTGAACAGTGTTGACCATTCCTGGTTTGATCTCCAGAATGCTGAGAATCCTGACATTGAACATCTGGTTTGCAGAAATCTGGGCGTGGCTAGTATTGTAGGGAGTTAATCTCTTCTGTACAGCGCTATGATATTGCATTCTATCTAGTAGAGGACAGGAACATGCTCTCGGAGATTAAATAAATTTATCACATTTTAATATATTCTCACCCCTTGAACTACACGCTACCTTTTTCATTTCCTTTACATCATTTTCCATCCTCATTTGTTTGCTCTTCTATGAAAACAAAAACGATTGGAATTACCAGTCTTTCACATGCTTGAAGGTCTTATCCTCCCACTTTAATAACTAATTCGTGTGGGTCAGAGACTTACAGATGCCACGAGTTAACCCATTCACCTGCTATGCTTAGTCTTCTAGCATGCAAATCTGCACTAATTGAACTGGGCAAATTGATGCTCTTATGTTAACGGTGGCATTACATGCAACTTCATCACAAATTAACGACCGATTCAAATCTAATGTAAAAATTTGGCGGATGGGAACATACACATGACCAAATCGCTCTGTATATACCTTATGTGGAACAATTGTGACACCCTTACATGCCCCAAATGTTATGGCTCCCTATACAGTACTGGTATCCAACTTATCTTGTAGTGCAGGGGGAATTTTTAAAAAGCAAACGTCCCTTACAATATTCTCTTGGTGTTTCTAATCACTTTCCTCTAGTCTTAAAGTCATGTCCCCCCCTTTTTTTGCACTATTTATATGTGTAGGGCTTTCCTCCCCAGCCCCAACGCAGTATTATTAGCTTCCAGAAATTCCCCCTGACTTTACTTACCTCTCTTTCCTCCGCCACGCTGCCCAGCCTCTGCTTGCATGAAATTGCAATCCGGGGGCCCAGACCGGCAGCTGCGTCTGTGTTTGGCTGAGAGACAGCCATCACGGACACGCTGCCAGCAGTTCAGACGCCCGGGAGAAGGGAAGGTCATAAGAGTTCGGGGGATTTCTGACCATAATATAATGCGGTTGGGGGCTGGAGCCCTACAATACCCTAAGGGCATATGACACTAGGGGGAGGGAGAGGAAAACGGGAGGGAGAGGACGGGGGGCTGCTCTGAGCAAGCAAATACCTCTTGAGAGGACCTCAGAGGCAAAAACAATTTTCCTCCTACACTTCTGCTCCTGGTTGCCAGTTTTTGGACTTCACGGACATTACAGGAGAACCATTTGGAGCTGGGATGTAGGTTAAGGATTTTTTACCACTACAGAGGGGGCCAGTATAGTTTAATTTCTGTTTTGGGGGTGGACATGTCCCTTTACATTATAGGGGGGGGGCTCCCACCCCTCCTGTTGGCATGTGCCTAAAAGCAGTAGTGGGAAAATCTCAGAAAGAGTTTTGCATTTGTCACATACACAAAGTGAAAGAGCATAATATATAAGGTTGTTCTAATGGTGAAACCATTGAAATCCTTCAATCTATGACATTGCATTTTTAAAAATGCAGCCGGATCCAACAAAAGTAACATGCAGTAGTAGTAGTAGCAGCAGCAGCAGCAGCAGCAGCAGCAGTAACTTGCAGTAGTAGCAACATGCAGTAGTAGTAACATTGCAGTAGTAGTACCGGCGGCCTGGCAGCCAAGTCCGTGATTGGCTGAGAGGCAGCTAAACACGGATGTGGCCTCTGGCTATCCAGAACGCTGGAGGAGAGAGGCAAGGTAAGTAATGATCGGGGGAGTTTCTGCAAATATTAATATAGCGGTTAGGGCTGGGGGAGGGAGCCCTACACTACAGAAAAGGGGATTTACACTAGGGGGAGGTAGAACAAAACGGATGGGAGAGGGAGGGAGAGGGAGGGGGGAGGCCTGCACATGTTTACATTCTAAACATAATGAGCGAATCAGGCTAACATGCAGTGTAGTATTGTCCAATCCTAGTAGCCCTGTACTAGCTAACATGCAGCAGTGGTATTTTCCTAGTATCCTGTACTAGATAAGTGTAGTAGTGGTATTATCCTATTAGCCATGTACTAGCTAGCATGCAGTAGTGGTATTGCCTATTAGCCGAGTACTAGCTAACGTGCAGTAGTGGTATTCGCCTATTAGCCGGTACTAGCTAACATGCAGCCGTGGTATTTTCTAGTAGCCCTGTACTAGATAATGTGTAGTAGTGGTATTATCCTATTAGCCATGTACTAGCTAGCATGCAGTAGTGGTATTCGCCTATTAGCCGAGTACTAGCTAACGTGCAGTAGTGGTATTCGCCTATTAGCCGTGTACTAGCTAACATGCAGTAGTGGTATTTTCCTAATAGCCCTGTAATAGCTAATGTGCAGTAAGAGTATTGTCCTATCCTTGTAGCCCTGTACTAGCCAATATGCAGTAGTCATATTAGCTGTGTGCTAGCTACATGCAGCAGTAGTATTATCTAGTAGTCCTGTACCGCTAACATGCAGTAGAGGTATTATTCTAGTATCCCTGTTCTAGCTAGCATGCAGTAGTAGTAGTACATGTAGTAGTGTGATTATACTAGTAGCCCTGTACCAACTAATATGCAGTAGTATAACATGCAGTAGTGGTATTATCCTAGTAGCTTGTACTAGCTAACATGCAGTACTGGTATTATCCTAGTAGCCCTGTACTAACTAACATGCAAGTACTGTATTATCCTAGTAGCCCTGTACTAGCTAACATGCAGTAGTAGTAACATGCGAGTAGTAGTATATCCTAGTAGCCCTGTACCAGATAACATGCAGTAGAGGTATTATCCCAGTAGCCCTTGTACTAGCTAACATGCAGTAGTAGTAACATGCAGTAGTAGTATTATCTAGTAGCCCTGTACCAGCTAACATGCAGTAGAGGTATTTTCCTGGTATCCTGTACTAGCTAACATGCAGTAGTAGTAACATGTAGTAGATGTATTATACTGGTAGCCCTGTACCAGCTAACATGAGTAACATGCAGTAGTGGTATTTTCTAGTATCCCTGTACTAGCTAACATGCAGTAGTAGTAACATGTAGTAGTGTGATTATACTGTAGCCCTGTACTAGCTAACATGCAGTAGTAGTAACATGCAGTAGTAGTACTATCCTAGTAGCCCTGTACCAGCTAACATGCAGTAGAGGTATTTTCCTAGTATCCCTGTACTAGCTAACATGCAGTAGTAGTATTATTCCTGTACTAGCACAGCATGCATTAGTAATAACATTGTGGTAGTAAACAGGAAGTAGTGGTATTATCTAGTAGCCCTGTACCAGCTAACATGCAGTAGTAGTAACATGCAGTAGTAGTAATATTGCAGTAGCAGTAACATGCAGTAGTGGTATTATCCTATTAGCCCTGTACCAGCTAACATGCAGTAGTAGTAACATTGCAGTAGTAGTAAACATGCAGATAGTAGTAACATTACAGTAGTACTAGTAACATGCAGTAGTAGTAACATTGCAGTAGCAGTAACATGCAGTAGTGGTATTATCCTATTAGCCCTGTACCAGCTAACATGCAGTAGTAGTAAAATTGCAGGTAGTAAACATGCAGAAGTAGTAACATTGCAGTAGTACTAGTAACATGCGTAGTAGTAGTAGTAGTAGTAGTAGTAACACGCAGTAGTAGTATAAATGCAGTAGTAGCAACATGCGTAGTAGTAAAATGCAGTAGTAGTAGTAACATGCAGTAGTAGTAGTAACACGCAGTAGTAGTAACATGCAGTAGTAGTAGTAGCAGCAGCAGCAGCAGGTAACTTGCAGTAGTGGACACATGCAGTAGTAGTAACATGCAGTAGTAGTAACATGCAGTAGTGGTAACACGCAGTAGTAGGTAACACGCAGTAGTGGTAACATGCAGTAGTAGCAGTAGTAGAAGAAACATGCAGTAGTAGTAACAGCAGTAGTGTAACATGCAGTAGTAGTAACATTGCAGTAGTAGTAACATGCAGTAGTGTAGTAACATTGCAGTAGACATGCAGTAGTAGTAACATGCAGTAGTAGTAGTAACATGCAGTAGGGTAACACACAGTAGTAACATGCATCAGTAGTGTAACATGCAACAGTAGTAGTAAACATGCAGCAGTTAGTAGTAACATGCAGTAGTAGTAACATGCAGTAGATGTAAAATGCAGTAGTGGAAGTAGTAGTGGTAAAATGCAGTAGTGGTAAATGCAGTAGTGTAACATGCAGTAGTGGTAACACGAGTAGTACATGCATCAGTAGTAGTAACATGCATCAGTAGTAGTAACATGCAGCAGTAGTAGTAACATGCAGTAGTAGTAACATGCAGTAGTAGTAGTAGCAGCAGCAGCAGCAGCAGCAGCAGCAGTAACTTGCAGTAGTAGCAACATGCAGTAGTAGTATTGCAGTAGTAGTAGAAAAGCAGTAGTGGTAAAACACAGTAGTAACATGTCATCAAGTAGTAGAGTAACATGCAAACAGTAGTAGTACATGCAGCAGTAGTAGAACATGCAGTAGTAGTAACATGCAGTAGTGGGAAATGCAGTAGTGGTAAAATGCAGTAGTGGTAAATGCAGTAGTAGTAAAGCATAGTAGTGGTAACACGCAGTAGTAACATGCATCAGTAGTAGTAACATGCATACAGTAGTAGTAACATGCAGCAGTAGTAGTAGTAGTAACATGCAGTAGAGAGTTTCATTAGTAACATGCAGTAGTAGTAGTAGCAGCAGCAGCAGCAGCAGCAGCAGCAGTAACTTGCAGTAGTAGCAACATGCAGTAGTAGTAACATTGCAGTAGTAGTAGTAACATGCAGTAGTGGTAACACACAGTAGTACATGCATCAGTAGTAGTAGTAAATGCAACAGTAGTAGTACATGCACAGTAGTAGTAACATGCAGTAGTAGTAACATGCAGTAGTGGTAAAATGCAGTAGTGGTAAATGCAGTAGTGGTAATGCAGTAGTAGTAACATGCAGTAGTGGTAACACGCAGTAGTAACATGCATCAGTAGTAGTAACATGCATCAGTAGTAGTAACGCAGCAGTAGTATAACATGCAGTAGTAGTAACATGCAGTAGTAGTAGTAGCGCAGCAGCAGCAGCACAGCAGTAACTTGCAGTATGGAAACATGCAGTAGTAGTAACATGCGGTAGTAGTAACATGCAGTATGGTAACACACAGTAGTGGTAACATGCAGTAGTAGTAGTACATGCGTAGTAGTAACATGCAGTAGTAGTAGTAGCAGCAGCAGCAGCAGCAGTAACTTGCAGTAGTGGAAACATGCAGTAGTAGTAACATGCAGTAGTAGTAACATGCAGTAGTGGTAACACGCAGTAGTGGTAACATGCAGTAGTAGTAGTAACATGCAGTAGTAGTAACATGCAGTAGTGGTATTATCCTCTTAGCCCTATGCTGATTTGCTTTTTGTCATAAATGAGTAACAAATCTTAATGCCCAATTAGAAATTTACTATCATGGAAAAATCAAAGTAAACATGATCACCTAGCAGTTTCCTTCCACTCCAGTTCATCGCCATCATGCTGCAGGGTGTCCATCTCAGTAAACAAAGT
This sequence comes from Hymenochirus boettgeri, assembly GCA_019447015.1. NCBI lineage: Eukaryota > Metazoa > Chordata > Amphibia > Anura > Pipidae > Hymenochirus > Hymenochirus boettgeri. The sequence continues at coordinate 225,227,659 of CM033471.1, forward strand.
CGGATTTGGGATGTCGTCATCTTCCCCCAAAATGTATTGGAGACGTTCAGCAGCTGGAGACACTGGGAGACAAACAATATAGCGTCAGTCAAACCACAATCAAAATTGCTGAACATTGATTTTTTTTTTTATTCACATGGTGATAAACAATATGACGGCATGATCCAAATGGGAAAAACGATTTACCTATCCGCTGTCACATGTGAGATTTTACCTGCATAACCCCACCCATGTCCCACCTGGATCTGCCAAGCCATGCTGTCTTCACCTTAGGCCTGGAGATCCAGGGCAGTGGGACAGGGCCCCACAAATTAGACTTTCAACTAATATGGAACATTTGGGAGATACTGTGTGTAACTACCCTTAGATAGTAAATACACACAACCGAGACAGTTGTCAACCAAAGAAGCAATAAGTAGATGCAGGCTATGAAACACACAAACACAAATTACCAAAACATACACGTGCCCAATTTACAATATAAATATATCTAATGGTAATCTGTTTCTCATTTTATCCTACTTTGCCTTTAATCTACTGGCCATTAACATTGCTAAATTCTTTTCCCCAGTGAGTGTCTCTCCCACTAAATAAAACATAAACCAAGTATTCTCAACAGATTGAGGAAAATAGCTGCATGTGAAATGTTACCTTAGGATAGACGACGTTGACAATAGACCTGTCCATCGTCAAACAGGAATTCATACAAGATTAAATACCACGGATAGCAGTAGAAGATGAAATAGATTAATTCCGTGTAGCCTAGCCTGAGTTTGACAAAGACATTTAGCAGTGTGACTACAAGGTAAGACAAATATCTGTATTGGAAATGGAAGGAATTCAGTCATGATGACATCACCTAACACAATCGCCCAGAAAGCCCTAAAAGAAATCTTTATTCATAATAACTACAATTAAATAACGGGCACAACCCCAGTCGCTTACCACACTAACAATAACAACATTGCCAGTGGCAAATATTTTTGGAATAATGCTGGTAAAGTCAGGCTGCTGGTACATGGTACCTATGGCAAACATGCTCATACATGGTCTCGAACACGGTTCCAAATCAGATTTCACGGGTCGAAACGTACTCTGACTTTTTGAAATTTCTGATCTTTCAAACGCACAGATTTTTCCCGATAATTATTGAACGTTTAAGGATCAAATTTAGGGAATGAGGCTGGTGTATGTTTTGATGTTTGACTTGTTGAAACAGATATTTCAGCAGAACCACAACAAATATGAGTGTTTGTGCGTGTGTGCAAAGTCTACAAAGGACGACTTATTATGAATACACTGTAACAGGAAGGCACATGTAGGCCAGTAAAAAGCTAACATTTATTCCTTGCTAGAAATGAATTGTAAGGCCCATTTTTGCATCTCTTGGGCCTGATACACACAGGTCAACATTCACCCTCTCTTCCTAACCGATTACCGGTCACTAGTAAAATGGTACAGCTAATATCTGGGTAACCAATCACACAGCCTAATGAAGATGACATTTGCTAAGATCTCAGGTCAAACGTTTCCACCTGTTTGAGGAAATTATCACACAAACCAATTGGGCTGGGTAAAATAATTGCTTCATGTGCTGGGTCTTTAGTCCATTGATTGATTGTATTGTACAGTGCTGTACATTTATCAGTCATCATCCAGATAACAGTGTCATTCTGAAATGCTCTTTTGCTATTTAGCAATAGGGATAAGATAAAGATGTAAAGGTATGACTGGGTACACATGGCCGGACTATTTGTCCCGCCCGCGCCCGAATTAGCGAACGATCAATCGTGTGTTCCCATAGGGAACCACGCGATCAATCGGAATTTTCCGACATGCCCAATCGTTTGTTTGTCCGATCCGACCGACCAAAAGTGCTGTGAATCGGTTGGTCAGCCGAAAATATCGGCCGGTGTGTACCCAGCCTAACACGAAATAAACCTTGTGCCATTCACTGCCAATACCGGAAAGGTACATAAACTGTATGAAAAATATAGTATGATTCCAGTATTCCTTACAGGAAAATGTACAGGGACTGGAAAAGAAATAGACTTTGTGCAGAAAGATCATTATGTTTCTAGTGAGAAGTTAATCACACTCCCGTCAGGAAGGACAGATATATAGATGTATGACTTTTTATATCTAGAACATTGTTCATTTCACTGTGGAATAATTCAACTGGGAGAAACATTGTCAGTTTCTGTGTCAGTTTAATATAACATGTTCGAGATCAGTGTGGTTTACTGTGGGAGACATGATGTACCATATACACTGTATATAGAATATCCCAATCTTAGTGTAAGGTGCTATATAAATGTCTAATAATGGGCTAAAGCCATAGCCAGCACAAACATTTCTTCTATCCTGCCATTTCATCCGACCGCCTATCCCGCAAGCAATGCACATTGACTAAAACAGGACCACACAATAGGTCAAACTATAGCAGTGTGCTAATTGAGCCTTTGCAGGGCAGGTGGTGACAGTCAGACAGTCTTTTACAGATCGAATGTTGACTTTCCACACAAAACAAAACTGATATAGGAGATATAACTTTCATTAGTGAGCAAAACAAGGGGGTTGTTTGTCAATGGAAAGCTGCTTTAAAATGCAATAAGGTGGAACTGCATAGTTTCATAGTTCATTTTGGGTTAAAAAAGAAAAGACAAGTCCACTAAGTTCAACCATTCCATGCAAAACCAAGTCTCCCCAGCCCAGGGGGTCTTAAAGAAAGGGGGAGTTTTTACCAGGAGCTAATTGGATAGATAGGCTTTGTAGCAAGGTTGGTACCAGAGTTACTTACTGTAGGTCCAACCATAAAACTGTTAGAAAGTACGGTACCAAAGTACTGGACTTTCTATTCATGTCATTATGGTAATAGTGTATATTAAGGGGCATATTTATAAGTTAATTTTCACCATTTCGCTATCACAGGACATGTCAAGACAAGAGTGTTATTTTCTCCATATTATTAAAACCGCTCGTTTTCAGCTCAGAATGTGGCGATGTGCATTGACAAATTCGCCTTATTCATTGTGTTAAGTCTGGAATCATGGCGAAAAGAAAAATTGCTCTCTAGCATCGGCCATTACCAGACCAGGGCTTCAAGCGAAAACTTGCCAACATTAAAAGGGGGGTCTTTAGAAACCCCCCCACTAATGTATATTTTGAATCTGAAGATTACTTATAAAGCAGAGAAGGTGAAATTTCACAGCTATTTTTGAAAAAGATTTTTTAATGCTATTTATAAATAGCTAAAATTTCACGTTTTTGCCACCCTTTCTGCTTTTTGTTGCAATTTACGCCAAACATCGTAAAGGCATTTTTTTAACTTACTGGAATGTTCCATTAACATGACTATTCCTTACACAGCACTACCATATTAATGGAACTGGTTTGGTAATTAGCTGTAGTTTGCTGAAAATAAACAATACTAAAAAATGTCCTATTAATAAAATAGAGAAAATTCGCCTGGGTGAGTTTTACACTATTTATTTTATCTTTGGCTGAAAAAAAAACACCCCATGTGTTAGGCTATTTTTAAATAACAAAGATAGGTGTTCATTGTGTATTAACCAATATGACACTACTTTGAAAAGCCATCAGGGAGTATTACCTATTTACCATCATTTGCATTGAACTTAACTTTTTGCCACATTTTCAGCATTATTAGTGCTACTTTTTAATACATAGTTTTCGCCTTTGATGAAAATTCGCCTTTTTAATAACTATTACAAAAAGAAAAGTTGAAAGTTTAAAAAATTGTGGTCAAGTCTGGAGGAAAAAAATTGCGAAAATAATGCCCGTTATAAATATGTCCCTTAGACCCCCTTTGGCTTTATAGGTAAATAAAGAAAATCAGAACCTTAAAAAAAAGTTCCTATGAAAATCGGAAATCGCAGATCGTTTTACAGTAAATGCTGGAAAATAGTCTAACACCCCCCTGGATACTTATTAGTATTGAGAAACGCTCCACGATGTACTGACACCTTCCATGGACCCATTGGCAGGCTAAATAAATGAGCACTTATGCATTTCTGCCACCACAGACTTGGCGATTTTGAATGGCTGAACTTAACGCAATAAAACATTTTCGACATTTTATAAATATGATAGAGCGGTTACCACAGCAATGTATGGCAAAATGGCGAAAGGTGGCACTAATGACTTTCCCCACTGGTTATCACTGCTTTATAAATTGTGAAAAGTCCAAATTTGTCAAAAAGGCAGCAAAAACTGAGGTGAAAAATGTAATAAACTTTTATAAATATGCCCAATATATAATATCAATTATTATCTGTGCATCTTTCTCTGGTACTACATAAGAGTAGATGGGATATTCTCAATGCATGAACTGCATTCCTGTGCTCAAGCAGGGATATCCACTTAAGAAGTTTAAAAAACGTTTTGCTAAATGACCTTAGGAATTTAGAGCATAGATGTCTCCATGCCAGACAGAATGTCAATACCCAATTCAGTGTAATATCTTTGCTGTTACTGTTGTAACGTAATATAAAAGATTCATACCCTAATACTATATACTATCCAGGGATGTCATTTCTAAAGCTAAATATGATCATTCTTAATGGTTTGTTACACTGAATTATGGGCAGTTTTAAAATTAAAAAATGTGCAAAATTGTAGTTACCTGTGCATAGGGTACAAGAGGAAAACAAGAATATTAATAATAACACAGGTATTCTGTGAAAGGGAAGTAGATTCAGTCTCACGGATTCTTATTAGAAGAACTTTTAATGAATCTTTCAAAACTCCTATACACAAACCAAGTAGAAATTGACAAACAATTCCAGTCAAAATTCCACTGACAATTTTCTACTCTGCACCTTATAGATTCTGTATAATGTTTTGGAAATATAAATGTTAAAATGGAGCACAACAGACATGTTTTAAATGGGTGACATGCTGCCTATGGGTAATTGTTCTTGATGTTACTACCCAAGCCAACGTTTCCAATTATTTAAACCAGGACTCCTCCAACTGGTCAAAATGCTGCTACAAATGATGCCCCCGAGTACAGGAAATAGAAACTTTTATAAATTTCAGGATAGTGGAATCTGCTATCCTCCTCAGAAGGCAACATGACAACTAGATGTTGTAAAGGATAAAATAAAAAAAAACCTTCACATTGAAATAAGTAGAAACTGATCTGGTGGGTATTTAACCTGAACAAACAAGACTCCCATGGACCAATATTGTCCTAATGTTACCCAGGATAAGACATAATTAAACCAAATAAGGTGCAATTAGGATGCACGACCCATAAAATCATTTTATTTTATAGTAAAATGGAGAAGACAAACTTAGTTTTAAATTATAACCAAAAAAACAAAATGCATCACATTTATAAAACCTGGATTACGATGTGCAGGCTAGAATGGGCTTTATTATACAGGCTTGGTAAAGCTTCAATATGCATTGAATATGTATTGCAAATTGTGATTCTCAAATATTCAGCAGGTGGTTTATTCACAAAAGAGTTTTTGTCAGGTTCAAGCTCTTTTGGTTGTCAACACCCACTTGACCTGTAGAGCCGGCCATGCATGGACAGGAATCCTAATATTTCCTGAGGGGATTTTCCCAATAACTGGAGGTAGGTGATACTGATGCTATTGAGAGGTGCTGAAATTTGGAATTTAACAATACAATAAAGGTTGCATTCTGGACACCCTTGATTGTATAGGGCGCCCATTCTTGTATTATTTGTTTTAAGACAATCACATGCCACCCTTGAGAGATTATTTGAAGTAGTAGACAGTATCCACTATGAACCAGTTTAAGGCAAACCCCCACATACCACACACTATATATATATATATATATATATAATCCTATAAACAGAACATTGACTGACCACTAAAAAGCATTGTCATGAATATCGCTCCTGTGACTTATTGCTAGTTCCTCTGGTAACAAGGTATTACCAGCAGACATATTTATTCTCAGTAGGTGGTACCAAATAACACAAAACAAGTGGTGGCCTCCCCAGCTGGGTTAATATTTTGTTCAAAGAGCCATTAAGATGGAAGTTAACAGTGACCTCTTTGTTTCTTTTGCCTGGATTACTCAGAAATGCAGTTTTCACGAGTTATATGCGAAAAGTTAATCCTATATAATTCCTGTAGAAGAATTCCTCATTTCCTACCTGCATTCTGAAGGGGTTTAATTACCAGGCAGAGACAAACAAGTGTATTTTATAGGTGATGCACAATGCACTTGGGCTACAATGATAAATTCTACTTTATTTAAAGACTATACACAGCTCTTGCTATGTTTGTACTGAATACTGAACATTAGTCTATTGCATGTAGACTGGAAAGTGTTTTGTCCACCATTAATTTCTTGATCTCTGTATGATAATTCTGGCTATAATAAAGTGTTCTAAAGACCCACACATGACCCATACATCAGGTATGTTTAAACAGCTAGCAACACACTGCATACAGACTACAATGCTGGAGAACCAGTTTTGGATGAATTTCTATTGATATAATTAGTAACAGATGTTTTTGGTAGACAGGGAAGAAATACTGTAAATGTCTTCATGAATAAGGTAATGTAAAAAAAAGTCAAATTGATTGTTTGTATATGTTGCTCCTAATTAATTTAAACAATATCAGATTTTCATGTATATCCGTACATACATTACTCATGGGCTAGCTTGCTAAGAGAGCCATATGAGACTGATGAGGAAATGGTGAAATGACATTCCTATCCTCAACAGCACTGCTGCATCCCTCACTAACTGTCCCATAAGGCAGGAGTGCAGGTCCATACATGACCAGATTCCCTGGAAGTCTGGGGGCAGCAAAATCATGTAAGGTCAATAACTCTAGGAGAGTTCTACAAGCCCCCCAGCCCAGAGGAAATTGGCAGTGACCCCTGAATTAATAGCTGCTTTGCTGGTTTTGTTCTCCTTTATCTTCTTCTATGTAGGATGAATATTGATCACCCAAAGGGTTACATGAACAAAGTTTAATATTTCATAGTTCAATCTAAAGCAATTGTTTGAATAAGGTCCTCAATGTGAATTCATATGCCAGAAAAATGTAGCCACGAGCCCTTTCTCTGTGTGTTTATTTATCTATATAATTGCTTGTACTTATTCCCTTGTTTGTACACTCTGTATTTTATAATGTACAGCGCTGCGTACCCCAGTGGAGCTATATAAATCAAATTATACATATATACATACACAAACAAATGTAGGCACCATGTGTAACTATACCACTAGTCTGTGCCGATTTATAAACAATGTAAATATGTCACTTTTCTATTACTGCCCCAGGTGCCTTTATATTACATACTCTTATATATAATATATATTCATATATAGTAATGCTTGTGAAGGTTCTCATTCATCCAGGTCATGGCATATCTGTTGTATTCAATTAGATCAACTGGACTTGAAATGTAGTTCTACGTCTTCAAGAACTACATTTCAAGTCCAGTTGATCTAATTGAATACAACAGATACATATATAGTAATGTTTTGTAGTTTGATTTTTAAGAAAATATAAACTAGCGAATCAGTAAATACCTTTATGTTACTAGCCAATAAAGTTTCTTTCCAGAAAGCAATACATTTTGTAAGGTTTCACTATATAATTGCAATATAATCATTGTGGCAGTTGTATCTCCTATGAATAAACACAATTATGAAATTGACAGGCCCAGTTTAACCATATATGCCTATGACACGTACCGTGGTATTTCCAATCGTTATAAATCATATACTGTACATTTTCAAAATAATTTATAAATACATTATGAATGAAATCTTTTTCTGTGTTGTCTGGAACCTACTGATTCTGTGAGCAGAGTTTAATGGGATGAATGCAGTATGGAATGGGCAGAGAGTGTGTTGTTTTCTTTCTGTGAAATACAGTTGATTGACAATAGCACAATTAATAAACTAAATTAATAAAATCTCACACAGCACCTAACTCAAAGAACACACGAGGAAAAGAGACTGAGAAGGTTGGACTCAATAAGGATATAGTAACAGCTGAAAGGACATAAGAGATGTGTAGATCCCTGAGGGGACTATATAGGGAGGAGGGTTAACATGAGCTGAAATCTTACCTGGTGACTGTGCCTGCATTTTGTGTCCCTTGTATTGCTCTCTGTGGAACAGACCTTCCCCTAGCTCAGCTGCATAGCCTAATGAGCAGATTACAGGGAATTTCAAGTGTTCTACTCCAGACAGGGGCTTCCAGGGTATGAGGTTACATACTTGTTTTCACAGGGGTACCTAAAGCCATTCGTACACATGTGATCAGTCATCAGAAATCCATCGAATTTAAATGGCCCATTTGACAAAGGAAATTGGACCCTTGGATCCAAATAAAAATGCACCATTGCAACTGAGTAAAACTATACCTGATTAAATGCAGAATTGATTCATTGTAGGCATCTAGTTCCATTGTAGTCACTGCAAAGTAGTTATAGGTGTTTCTACGCTTGATCCATCAACCAGAGCCAAAAGCTTTCACCATATTGTTCACTACCTAAAGGGCATGGTGCTTCCTAATGCCAATCACCAGAAATTTATAAAAGTTGAAGGTTAAAATATTAGACAATGTGCATTAAAGTTGGACAAAGGTCTCAAATCTCTAAGCACAGAGTCAGACCCATTGTAAACAACTCATAAAGCATTTATTAGTTTTACACATTTAAAAGGGTACAACAGCTTCTAGTTTTAACCAGTCCCTCTCTCCCCTAGTCTTACTGCTAATAAAATAGACACCATTAAGCCAATAGGCTATGTAAGTCTGACAATGATGCCCTTATTTAAACATAGTAGTTGAGTGGATCACACATTGTGTTTAGTAGAATAATACCATTAGTATGTCGTGTACACAACACTCTAATACACATGGATAGGATTGGCTTGAAAGACTTCATACATAGGAAGTTGTCAATGAATTGTAGTTACAAGTTATGTACTAAAGGTTTTTACTGTTTTTTATTAATTAGAAAACATTGAAAGTAGAGATTATATTTTTCGCAAGAAGTTTTTAACTTCAATGTTTTGATTTTCGATGAAAAGTTCTGAGTTTAAAATTTTTTGAAAAATCTGTTGGATCTGCAGATTTTCTAAACCAGCAGCTCAGAATCAAAAACAGGTTAGTTTAGAAACCAGGATTGATCACTTATTGAAAGTAACGACTCACCTTAAACAACTGATTGTCAAGTCAAAAACCAATTATACTGCCTAAGGCTGAGGCCACACTAAGCGTGTTTGTTGTGCACACACAGGCTTCATGCGCGTTAGTGGAGGGTTGCGCTGCGATCCCTGTCATTTTCGGGGATCGGATCGGAGCGCAAACACCCCAGCACACCTAGTGTTGCCACTCCACTTGGCCTACACTAGTGTGCGCTTTTTAACCAGCGATCACATTGTGTGTTAAAACACTCTGATATGACCTAGCCCTTAGGCCGAGGCCACACAAATGGTTGAGAAGCGCATTTCCAGTGTGCAAGTATGTGTTGCTGTGCGCGCATTCTATGATTGTGCAAGAAATTATGGATTGCAGTGCACAGTAGCACACGTAGTGTCCTCTCTTAAAAAAAAAAAAAGCTGGTCACATGTCAGTTGCCTGCCCCCACCCCCAACTTATATATTCAGCACATTATTGGATGCAGAGGGAGGAGGCAGAGCAGATACCATTGTCAGAACAGAAGGCAACTTATCATTAAATATCTTGCAAAAAATGCTTATAATAAACTGGTAAAAATAGCAGTTGGGGTCAGATACTGTAACTGGTAAGTCACCAGTTTTTTGTTTTAAAGGTGGACATGCACTTAATTATTGCTAGTTCTATGTACGATTCATCATTGCAGGATTGGACAAAATGGGACTTACTGGTTCTGCTAATATTCAAGCTTTCGCTGTCAAAGTTCAGCCTTGCTCCCTCATCTGTATCAGAATGTTCGTCCCTCCCATAATGCTTTTCATTCTCGCTGCTCCTTTCCCGGCTCGAGAGGGATCTCCTTCTACGCCTCTTCCTTCTGTAACCTCGAGGGGCTGGAACACCGATGTAGATGGAGTGGTAATCTGTGACAACATATGTAATGAAGCACTTTACAGGATTGACATTTAAACAAAATACTTTGACATATGTCTATGAGGGTTCTCAATTTTCAAACTTAAAGAATATCTTGAAGTAAAGTTTCAAATATTGTAAATGTATCCCTACTCACCATAGACGTTTCCCTTAGTACTTTCAACTATGTGAAAACCCATCCAAAAAACAACTAGTTTTTGAGAAACAACCCAGTTGTGTAGCAAGGGTCATAAGAGGGTAGATAGACTTGACATCTTAGTAAGCTCATGTCTAAACATACGAGGTCAGTTCTCAGCATGCTCTTTTGAGAATAAGAATGACTTCTAGATTTGAATTAAAGGCTTGTACACACGTGCAATTGCAGGGCCAACCTTGGGGTGTTGTAAATAGTGGTTTAGTGTCTGGGTGCTTGTTTGTTGATGATCCAACCCAACGAATTTTTAGCCAGGCCCGACCAACGGATCATCAACAAGGCCCGACTGTAACACATTGTCTGCCCAGCGATAGCACGTGATATATATAACATATATTTCTGTATAGTAGCCTATTCAATTAACAATACAATCTACTGCATATGGATAAGTGGATTGTATAAAGTTTGTTAAATTCTGCCTCCATTTATGTAACTTTGACAATCAAGCCCAGCCTATCTAACCACAAAGACCGCACTAGCCAAACATTCTTTAAGAATTAGCTCTGCCCCATGCTGGCCATGTGTTGGAAAGTCTGTGTTGACCACATCATTTCTTCCATCATTTCAACTGGCTTCATTTAAATTCAAAATGAACAGTGCATAACACACGGATACATGTGCAAGGCTATATTAACTGACTAACCCCGGTGAAGAATCATGTAGCCTTGTTTTCTTAGAAATTACTCAAAGTAATTTCTATCTTGTCACTTATAATACAGGGAAGTGTAAGGAATCCTGAATGTTCTATCTCAGATTCATAGAAGCTTATTTCATGTTCTGAATCCCCCTGACAAGGATGTGGATGTGTAAAGCAAATAAAAGCAGAAAATACAAGAGAATGAGAGATGAATGTATTATCAGGCTGAATGCTATCACTATTTAATACAATATTTAGCTATGACACAGGTCTCACATTTGATATATTTCTGCATTAGAGATGGTCGAACTATTGTAAAAGTTTGAAAGTTCGAAAGTTCGAAAACGGACCCATTAAAGTCTATGGGAGGCAAATAGTTCGAAAAGTTTGAGTCAAATACAACTAAAATATTAATGGTAACTTAATGTAGATGGCTGTGGGACCTGGGAAATGGTCTGGGGAGCATGTTCCAATATCCAGGACATTCGTAAAATCGATTTTACTCTCACGCGCGCTACTTTCGCGCTTTCGCGTTCGAACGTTCGAGGTAACATGGACATTTTACTCGCAGATTCGATGCTCGTCTATAGGCTTTAATGGAGACTTTACTCGCAGATTCGATGTTCGCGCCTAGATACCATGTACATTTTACTCGCGGATTCGAACGTTCGATAAATCATCGAAAGTCCGCGTCCGAGATAGTTCGAGAAGTCCAGGTCCGTTCGAACTCGAACAGTTCGGCTCGAACTCGGGTTCGAGTTCTATGCCATCCCTATTCTGCATCTGTTCAGTCTGGCAACGAGACTCATCTGTAGTCACATTGCCAGCTGTGTATACATTGAGAATATAATTATATCCTTATTGATAAATATATGGGCTCCTGAATATGCTGTGTACGTATGTACACTGGTGGTAAAAACAATTGCTCTTCAATGTATTTATTTTTTATATAGCACTGAACACATTATGCAGCACTTTACAGTTTATCTTTTCACATTAGGCCCTGTCCAGAAGAGCGAACTTAGTTCCCTATTACTGATCAAAATATCAGTATATCTTTATGAAACCCATATGAACGCAGGGAGTATATATATCTATGGAGGCTAAAAGCCAAGGTAAGCAAATTATGTTCCTCAATCTTAAATCCAATAACTGGAAATGTTACAGTTTTTATATGAACTGTTATAATATATAAGCCCCGTGGAACATGTTTGGGAAAATGAAAGTATCTTTAACCTTTAAAAATCATTATTTAAATCTATATTTCACATACTAGGTATTCTTCATATTGTCTTCATTTTGGAAAAATTAATAGGTTTTATACCCTTTGATATGCCAAAGGGTCAGTAGTGACATGCCATTTCAGGCTTTGAAGCAGTCCTTCTTCTTCCCATGATGCACCTTACAGCAATTCCAACTGATTGGCTGTTGGATGGGTTAGATCTCAGATCTATAAAAGTTTGAAAAAGGAGGCAGACCGCTTCTGAACTCACAGACACAGATGTGTACTCGGAGGAGTTTTATGTTTTTCGCAGCATGATCAACACTTTCTCAGGGACTTTTCCTTGCCTCTAAGAAGCGCGATTGTGCCGCAAAATGCGTAAGACTCCCCCCTGAGTACACATGTAACTTTGCCTGTGATGTTTGCACAACAAAGATGTTGTTTGGAGTTAGGAAGTGGTCTGCCTCCATTTTTTGAACTTGACCTTGGCACAGTCGGAGGTAGGTTCAGGAGTGCCCCTGCATCGGAACTCGGCATTTCCTTTTCTGATGCTTAGCTCTATACCCAGCAGCTAAATTAACCCAGGGACTGAGCTGATAATGGACAGTTTTAGGGGTCCTACAAACAAGAAGTCAGTAATTTGGAAACATTTCTTTATGCACAGAGCTGGATGGGAAAATTCTCCCATTTTTCCCCAAAACATGTATATTTGTCCTGAAATTCCCTTGTTGCTTAATCCTATATAAACTCAATCACAAGAGATCAATTCAAGAATAGTTCCTACCTTCTTCATCTTCGTATCTTCTTCTAGAGGAGTCATCGTCCATCATATTTTCTGTGCTGAAAGGACAAAAGATAAATTAATAGAAGAGATAAAAATGACCAGTTATTTGGGGGGTTTCATGTAAATCTTTCACCCATTGATTTTATGTAAATCTATGAATTTATCACATATGAGCTGCCCTGGTTCTATTTTACAGGATATTCCTCCTTCACATGCACTTTTTAAACATTTAAACAGCTGAACAGAAATCCCTTTTTATCCCCAGGGAACTTCCATTGCATGTTAAATTTACCTTAAAATGTCCCCCCTATATAGCATCCCTAAATGATACGTTTAAAATGAAATAAAGGTAATATTACATTCTCCATTATACAAGTGTCTGAGTCCCCATTGGATGGCTTTTATGAGGTCATAAATCTAATGTAGCGGAGTCTCTATGTGCAACACTTGGTCACGTGCACTACCCACTGGGGTATTGGAAATAAGCAATAACAATCAACACTTTACTAACTGTAGGTCAATAGGGAAATCCATGACAGTGCAGGGTGACAGGGATTCCTTCCTTGCGTTATTGAATTTATTCCCCAGAAATTAGTATAGTATTGCATAGTATTTGAGGTTGAATAAAGACATACGTCCATCCAGTTCAACCCATCTAGCAATATCCTCATTTCCTGCCTAACTGTTGATCCAGAGGAAGGCAAAAAAAAACAAATTTATGAAGGGGAAAAAAATTCCTTCCTGACCCCAAGTGGCAATCGGAAATTTCCCTGGATCAACTCTACTTTATGTATCAATACCAGTAACTTGCAACATTCCTTGTTTGCAGAAACTCATCCAGCTTTCTTTTGAAACTGACCAATGAATCTGCCATAACAACGTCCACTGGAAGACAGTTCCATAGCTTTACCGTTCTCACAGTGTAATTTAAAGGACAACTCCACCCTCATAAGAACATCTTTTATAAAGAACGGCCTCTTTATAATATGTTGATATATCATAGTTTGTCCTATGAATTAATTACTGTATGCCTGCTATGCTTCTGGATGCCTCATGGAAACTGAGAAATTTAGAAACCTGTACTGAGCCTGTACTGAGCCTGGGCATGCTCAGAAGAGGCAGACAGGGAATTAACATTCAGTCATTGGCTGTGATGTCAACTGTCCAATCCATAACTGACAGTTACTAACTGGAAGAACCAGGAAGTAGAAACAGGGGAAACAGGACATTGTGCAGGATTTCAGGTTAGACTTACACCTTTCACATTTCAAACTATTACCGTTTAGGGTTTGGGGGGTGATTTACCTGTATGTAAGTTTTCATTTTGGGGCTGGACTTGCCCTTTAAGACTAAATTAATTTTATTCTAGTCTTAAGGGATGTCCTTGTGTCCTCAGACATGTTCTATTGGTGAACAATGCTCCAGATAGTTTATCGTATGGCCTGTTAATAAATTTATACACAGTAATCATATCCCACGCTACTCTGTAGCATACATAATTGTAACTTATCCTATCTCTCTTTATATTTAACCTTTCTCAATCCCCTTATTAATTTAGTTGCCCTACTCTGAACCCTTTCCATTTCAAAGATGATTAAATCATTTAACAACCTTTAGCTAACTCCTAACAGTCCTTTATAACCATTAATTCTGGTTAATAATAGGCAACCCTTTTGATGTAGCTCTTGAGTGCACCACATCTCTGTTCACTGTATATCAGTCACCTCTGATTTCCTTTTTTTTTTAAACAGGTGACCTCAGATATTGCAGTAGGTAAAGCTATTTGTGGGGAAATGGCCTGGGTAGACATTAGTTTGCATTGCAAATTTAGGCTTACATTTTGCTCATTTCAAAATAAAATAGTGAAAGACATCAGATTAAATAAAATTTGTACGGTGTGGTCTCAATGGCCCATTTAAAATCAATTGACTCTTAGTAAAGCATTATTGAATTATACAGTACAAAGACTTAATAGACATTAGAATCTGAGAAAAGGAAATTATGTAAAAAGGCCCATAATTCCTTTCTGCCTGGTCTAGAATGATTTAGTTCAGTTTCCAATAGTAAATCAACTAGATAGATTGTCACATTGGGCTGCTAATTGGCAGATGAGATTTAATGTTGAGAAATGTAAGGTGATGAATTTTGGACTTGGAAAATTCTTGTGCTGCTTATACTATAAATGGCTCTGTGTTAAGTGAATCCCTGTTGGAAAGGGATCTTGGATTTTTGGTGATTAACAAGGTCGCAAGCAGTGCCAGGTAGCAACAGCTACAGCCAGCAAGATATTGTCTTGTATAAAGAGAGGTATGGATTCAAGGGAGGAAAATGTAATTCTCCCTCTTTACAAAGCAATGGAAAGGCCTCATTTGGAATATGCAGTGCACAAAAAGGACATCTTGGAAATGGAAAATACATATAGTTCCATCAATGGTTTATTATGTACAAAACACTACTCAGATGAGCGGGAATTTTCTGGAATATGTAAAGCAAAATTGAAATGTCATTAGGAGGATTTATATATAGATTTTCATTGTTATGGATCTGAAAATACAGGAAGTTCCTGGAGCAAAATACATAAATGCTAAAAAAAAAAAAATCAATTGAGCCAAAGACCGTCATGACCTAGTCGTTTATTTTTTTTCTCCCCCCCCCACAAAAGTGATAATTAGTTTCTGGAGGATAACAAATGTCCTTCATACTTGGCTGCTGAGATGTAACAGTCACCAGATCTGGCAGCAAAATCAATGTCCATGCTCCCCCAAGGGTACGTTGGTATTGTGTCAGCTTCTGCAGGGCACCAAACTCAGAAAGAATTTCCCAACATCCTCTGCAATATTGGCCACCTCTGTGATCTGTTTGTTTTGTCATCAATACATTTTGCTCTTGCAGGCAAGATCTTTCCTTCTGTTAACAGCAGAGTGTGCATTTAAATATTACGGCTTGCATTTTCTTTGTGCTTAAAAACCTTTACTTTTTCTACATACATTTGCCAATCAAACCTTCATTTGATTTACAGCTGATTATGAGGTCATGGAAGCAATTATCTCTCTATCATCACAAGTTATTTTTCTCTAGTGTAAACTTTTTTTGTGAATTTTTCACCATGGTCGACACAGTACATTGCTGGGAAACTTGCATCCCTATTTGCTTCACTCCATGTCAGCCACTAAACGTGTGAACACTTGCACCCAAATCTGATCAGCTCTAAGTCGACCACTAAAAGTGTGACCTGGATTTAAAATAAGCATTTTTAACATAAATAAAATGCAAGCAGATAGATTTTAAATTAAAAGGAAAATATCATCTCAAAATAAGAATAAGCGAATCTGTTCCTAATTGGAGAGATCTGTTTAAAGCATTTTTTAATGCAGACATGTTGGTATCAATAAAACAAAGCAAATATTTATGAGGAGTAGGCTGCACACGTAACGGGTTACAAATAAAGAGACTCTGATGGTTATGTCATAAAACTCCTCAGGCACTAACCTTATCTCTGCCATATGACTTAGCCACCTGGAAACATTATGGTATATTTTTAAGTGATTTGTAATAAAAAAAATTGATGTTACTCTTTATGTGTGCAGCCTACTCGAATGAGTGTATGAGCTCCACAAGGGAAACATGGAGAGAGCTGCCATTTTGAATTTTATGTTAGTACCAATGTAAAAAGAATCTTTATGTTACTATTGGTTTCACTAAAAGTCAGTGTTGGTATTGATGGATGTCAATGATTTGCTGGGTAAACCAATTTAGACATTGTCTAGTAAATAGGTTAATTACAAGTCTCATCCCCTTGATATAGAATTATAAAACATCAGTATTACATATTTTATAATGGTCTTTATTTTATTATTAAATAATAAAGATTAGTAAACACCAATAACTTAGATTGCTTCTAGTGGTAAGAATTAGTTATTGTAGGTACAAATATGATTCCTCTGTACAGGCATTTGTTTTTCTTATATTGCACAGAATATACTACACTGCACTTTACAAATAGTTTATCCATTCACATAAGACCCTGTCCCAAAGTATCATATGAGAACATACAATTTCCTTGCAATAGTAGCCAAGAGAGGATTTAAATGCAGTGATCCTGACATCATCCTGACAATGGCTACAAGATGTCTGAAAATAGTTGATTTTGTCAACTGATTATTTACCAATGAATGGCACTTTAGGACACAATACATATAAATATATACAATAATCTAAAGGATATTATGACACAATAATGTAAATGGAAAATATGATAATTTGAATTTAAGATTGGAAGAAAAGAAGTTTCCTCTTAGGGTTAGGAAAGGTTTCTTTACAGTCAGAACGATGAAACTGTGGAACTGTCTTCCAGCAGATGTGGTAATGGCAAGTTCATTGAATAGCTTTAAATGTGGGCTAGATAAGTTTCTAAATCTAAAAAATATTGAGAATTACTGGTATTAATACATATACTGTAATTCTAGTTGGTACAGGGATACTATATAATATAGAGAATTACTGGTATTAATACATATACTGTAGTTCTGGTTGGTACAGGGATACTATATAATATTGAGAATTACTCGTATTAATATATATACTGTAGTTCTGGTTGGTACAGGGATACTATATAATATTGAGAATTACTGGTATTAATACATATACTGTAGTTCTGGTTGGTACAGGGATACTATATAATATTGAGAATTACTGGTATTAATACATATATTGTAGTTCTGGTTGGTACAGGGATACTATATAATATTGAGAATTATTGGTATTAATACATATACTATAGTTCTGGTTGGTACAGGGATACTATATAATATTGAGAATTACTGGTATTAATACATACACTGTAGTTCTGGTTGGTACAGGGATACTATATAATATAGAGAATTACTGGTATTAATACATATACTGCAGTTCTGGTTGGTACAGGGATACTATATAATATTGAGAATTACTGGTATTAATACATATACTGTAATTCTGGTTGGTACAGGGATACTATATAATATTGAGAATTACTGGTATTAATACATTTACTTCACTTCTGGTTGATCCAGGGATATTATCCCTGGTTTTATTTGCCTTCTTCTGCATCAACTGTTAGGTAGGGTTAAAAAGAGGTGAAAAGGTTGGACTTGATGGACGTATGTCTTTATTCAACCTCAATATGAAATTCCCAATCTCTACATGTCAAGAGAATAAATGCAGTGAATAAAAAACGAAGACAAAGTCATTAGACGATTAGACGATGAACGGTACTTTGAAAGATTAGTAAGGAAAGCCAATGTGTTCTTCACATAGCAGGAACCCCTATTATGACTGTATGGGTGGCTCAGGAAGGATGTGACATCAGGAATGCAACAGTTACAAAAGTAGAATGAAACGACAAATCACATAATCGAAAAGGAAGGTCATCTGTTTTTTTATTGGACAGTAGTAGCCTGAGGTTGCGGAAGCTATTTAATGGGTAGGACATTGTTTCAGAAAACTGTATTTTGCATTACATAATAACAACCCCAACCACCCACTATTTACAGTATTTTTAAGTCCAGTTGATCTAACTGGATACAACTGGTATACAATGACCTGAATGAATGAGAACCTTCCCAAACATTTGAGTATTTCTAAAAAGTCAATATCATTAAATATAAATATTGTACATATAAGAAACCAGATGTAAAATAAAGGTCAATATCGTTAATTTACACAGCGACCATTATTATTATTTTACACAGTATTCATAAAATAACAATCGGTATCAATCATTACAATACCCAACTTAAAGGAATAGTTCACTGAAAGCTACTGTATACCTTTAACACATTGATTGAAGAACGGGAGGTAAAGGACCTATGCCTTACCTCCTGTTCTTCAATCAATTGTGCAGGAGCCTGGAATGAAGGTGAGTAATAGGTCCTTTACCAACTGGCCTTCAATCAATGAATTAAAGGAATAGTTCACCTTTTCAGCAAACTATTCCTTTAACTGTCCAGAATAAAATGCTGTAGTCATCAAATAACAATAGCTATTGTTTGCGTTCATTATTTAATTACCAGTATTGTTAACATATAATGTGGTTGATCAATTAAAACCAGAAAACATGTGGAAGAGTGCACAAGGACTTGCATATGTCATATAATTTGACTGTGAAATAGTGACAGGTGTGATAAAATAACTACAGTTATGGAATATCCATACATTTGTATGGTTAATAGATAGGATGCAAAGAATAGTTATTAATGGGGCTTCATCAATGGACTAAAGTTCTAAGTGAGGTGCCATAGGGTTCTGTGTTAGGGACACTTCTATTTAATCTATTTATTAATGGTTTGGAAGTGGGTATTGTCAGCAAGGTTTCTATGTTTTCTAATGACACATAACTTTGTCGACCATTAAAAGCTTCAGAGGATCAATCATTGCAGGTGGATACATTGTCACATTGGGCTGCTAAAATAGAAAGGGTTCAGATAAGTCTTTCAATGTATCCCCCGCACACATTCCCTTTAAGGTAGGTATCTTGCCAGGTGCTGCTGGTTCCCCACTGCCAGTGGTCTCTATTCCTGAGGTAAGTATATAATTCAAAGTATGTGACATTTTGGTACCACTCCGGTACCTTCTTCAGACAATATAATATATTGTCTGAAGAAGGTAACAGAGTGGTACCGAAATGTCACGTGTTTAATAAACAACACATTTTGTTAAGACCAGGGCTCAGAGAAGGGCAACTAAATTAATAAGGGGATTGGGGGAGCTTGAATATGAAGACAGATTGGATAAGTTACAATTATGTAAGAGAAAAGTCCCTTGCATGGAGATATGATGTATAAATACATTAACAGGCCATACAATAAACTATCTGGGGAATTGTGAATAGAATATGTCAGGGGACACGCCGACATCTTCAAGAAGACTTGAAGAAAAGAAGTTTAATCTTCAAGTTCAGAAAGGGTTTTTCACTGTAAGAACAGTAAAACTATGGAACAGTCTTCCAGTGGATGTGGTGAAGCTGGATGAGTTTGTAAAAACAAGGAATGTTGCAGGTTATTGGTATTGATACATAAGGTAGAGTTGATCCAGGGATATTTCTGATTGCCGAAGGAATTTAGACTGGATGGACGTATGTCTTTATTTAACCTCAAATACTATACTATACTAATAATGAGCGATATGGATGCTCTATGAATTAGTTCTCTGTTATAGGGCAGTAACTACTGTGTAACTTGTTTAAGGTCCCTTACTACTAAGTTGATCATGTAATAGGTTTGCTCCATCATTCCATTTTTTATTACATCAGTCTGTTGAACTATTTTGTAATTGTGCAATATAATATGCAAAACACATGAAGACTGAATTCATTCAAAGAATATTGTCATCTAGTTCAAGGATGTCCAAACTGGACATCCCAGCATTTCCAAGATGTTTTCTTCTATTGCAGGGTGTCACAGATTGGACATCCCTGATCTAGGCAATGGTAATTATAATTACTGGAACCTTCTATATTATTGAGATTTAAACAATCACAGCTTTGCTAAAAAATAATAAAAAACATTATAAAACATTATTTTCATATTTTTCTCAAGTTTATAATGCAAGTTCCCTTTAATATATGACAATAGTTATATATTTCTCCTTTAGAGATTGGCTATATACATTCTGTATGGTAGCCAATTACTAATACAATCAGATAGAACTCCCATCTTACATGCCTGAAGTTCTGAATTAGTTCAGCTGTAATAAGGACAAATATAGAGGTCAATGGTTCTATTCACCCATTCTGTGGATGGATCCTGGACTCAATGCTGCTGAGCTGTCTTCAATGATATCAACTTAACATGTGTCCATAGGAAATATCAAAGACACCGTAATCCAGGGATTAATATATGAGATGAACTACCATGTATTCACTTTATTAGTAGGGGGTGGGTAATACATTTATTTGGTGGAATATGATTTATGGAATGAATGCTGATGTTGCTGTGTATATATAATAATATATATATAATAATATTGGATAACATCCTTGTACAATGAGGTATAGTATAGTTATAACTATTACAATATGGCTGAATGTATATTTATTAATTAGGACTGCAAGCGTAATGGTGGATAAATAACTGGATCCTTTGTGATAATGTTAAATCCTTTACAGGGCTCTATGGGAACTTTCACCAAACTCTTTAAATGAAACCATCCATAATATCTCTTTGTATTATAGTTGGAATGACATCTGCACATTTGACATACATTGGTTTAATTCCATCTTTAAGACCTGACATTAATAGGATCTCTATCTATAGAACAGGGTGGAATACCCACATTATTCTAAAAGATACAAAATGAATCCTGCTACTGTTATCCTTGTTGTTAGACAAGTATCTCTACATCTACAAGATAAAAAATACTTCATGGCTTTGTAAAGGTTCAGTCATTAACAATTTCTTGGACCGAGTTTCCACAGATGAGACAGTTCAGAATGTTCTTACCTCTCTCTTTTAGCAGGAGAAATCTAAAGACAGTCACAGCATTGACTGGGATGATCCGAGAGCTCTGGGTGTACAGAACATGAGATGCCAGGAAAGTGGTGACAAAAGGTTCAGGGCAGTGTGAGAATTGAATGCTGATGCCAAAGGTCTGTCACTGCCCAGACGGCAATTTGATTTTGGGGCATTGACTTTCAGAATGTATCCCATCATGCCCCTGGGCAGCTGTGCGTTCAGAGCAAGGGAGAAAAAAAAGCAATTGCCCTGACACAATTAATCATAAGCATGAAGAGATGGATGAGTGCTAGAACAACCAATACTAAAGTATACTGTCCATGTGATTGGTAGAACTGTACTGCAGAAGGATAACAGGGTATTATGGTGATATCTGTACTTTATAAACTTATAAATGGTTAGAACTGATATAATTTCAATATAAAAATATCTAATATGATCAACCGCACTTAAAATTCCAATACGTCACAGTTAAATAATATAATGGAAATAAAATAACTGTATTTGCTATTAATCTACAGCAGCTAATTGGATGATATTGAACTACTAGGCCAGTAAAAATCTTACCTCAGATTGGTCGCTCCAAGTTATTAGCACAGGCAAACTTTAGCACCTCTTAATACGTCCAAGAACCTTTATAAGTACAGGCAGTTTGTTAGTTAGTTGAATGAAATCTCAGTGAGATTGGAGCACCAATAATAAGGTCTGCACTATATGCTGCTGTATAGAGAAGACCTCCATAGCTCCTTTACCTCCCATTCTTCAATTAATGCAATAAAGGAATAGTTCGCTTTCTCAGTGAGCTATTACTTTAAAATCAAACTCACCAGGCCTAAGCCATTTAAAAACCTAGCCTAGCCGAAACATTAACGGGCGCTGGAATAGATGATTAGGATTTTTTTGGAACCTTCTTCCAGGGCAAGGGATGTGGACCTCCTTGTGCTATTTTCCTCTAATTTTAATGTATTTATTTATTACTTATATAAAAAAAAAAGACTAATGTTAAAAATGTTTATTTTATCATCATTTTTAAAATGATATACGTAAACAAAACAAGTACATGACAATACAGGGAGGGTAAATAATGTTTCCTAACAATTGTAAATCTAATATAATATAAATTTAAGGTAGCTATACACATTACCGATAATGGGTAAAACCCGTCGGGGGCCAACGAGAAACCAGTGTTTAGGGGCCCGAAAAGGACGGACTAAAATGCCTATGAACCACTGAAGTCAGCATTACGGTCGGTCAGGAAAGAAAGACATTTTTTGTCTGCCAGTTTTGGCTACCTTAACTTTTAAGTGTATGGCCACATGGATCCACATACCGAGTATGAGCAATTGGTCCACGTGTGCGGTCCCCACCAAATGTGCGTCATTAGATAGCAATGGGAACTGTCGCATGTGTAGGGCCACCTTTACTTGCTGTGCCCAGGCTTGTATGTGCCCCTAAATGTGTCCACTGCACTTACACAGGATGCCTCTCACTCACAGCTCAGCATTTCCAAACTCCCTGTTCCATCCAATAGCACCAGAACTCAGACACAGACAAGTTCCCAATATGAGCTGTTTATAAACAGATGCTTGTGGCTATTTAACTAAAGGTGGGCACGATCACTGCTGCTGGTCTGGTACAGCTGACCATGATCACCTTTAGTTAAATAGCCGTGATCATCTGTTTAAAAACAGCTGATAGCAGAAATTTACTTGCAGCAGGGGAGAATGGTCTAAACCAACATGGTGGAAATTGGGAGATATTTTTAAAGTGCATGTCTGAGTTCTGGTGCTATTGGGCCATTAAGTGTTTGACAGAACAGGGAGTTTGGAAATGCTGAGCTGTGAGTGAGAGGCATATTGCATTAGCGCAGTGGACTCATTCAGGGGAACAGGCGGAGGGAAGAAGCATGGATGCAACAAGTAAGGGTTTTATTATATTAGATACCATGCCAATGTTCACTTACAAAAACAGACTAAATGTGTGAACTGTAATAAACATTAACTGTACGACAGGGGGTGTCAGATACTCTTTATAAACACGATGTTCTGCGTATTGTGCCAACAGTGGGGGGTCTATAAGGGGGAGAGATTGACTGCCAGGGGGAGTAATTCTGGCCCTGGAAATAGCTGCTTACACTCACGGATCTTCCTATGTCTATATCTATGCCTCCCTATTTACATTTCTACCTTGCAAATAGATTTCCCACAGGTAAATCATTATTCATCTAAAACAATAAAACTCATCTTGGAATGGAGATGGTAATGGAATGGAGATGGTAATGGAATGGAGATGGTAATGGCTAATGTCACATGGAATGGGATGATCAGGTTAGTAACTGTGAGATATGTTCAGAGGGAGTTAACAAGTAAGGAATTTTAAAAAAAATGACTGCAAATTACCACAAGATGGCAACATTTTCCCAAACATCATACAGTTGTGACTTTTTATTCAAGCTTAATAAAAGGACACGTACGGTATGTTGGCGATACACAGGGCATATTGTACCCCTTATTGTGTAATATGCAGATGGTAAAAGACTCGGATGAGATTCATAAACATAGAAATCTGAGACTGGAAGACAAATATTTGTTACAGGTCAAGGAACTCCAAGGCCACTTCTTCTCTCCTTATATTACAGGTTACATATGTTAGCTCTTATATTAAGAAAGATTTTATTTGTTTTGCTTGTTCTTGTTTTTCCTTTTACGACTTGGTAAGTGTTGTTGTATACAGCGCCCTCTGGTGTTCAGGATTGTAGTTTGTATGATTGTACTGCATTTTTTAATCGAAAATGTAAAAAATTTGAGTATTAGAAATCACCATGGAGTTCCAAAGGT
Organism: Hymenochirus boettgeri; assembly: GCA_019447015.1. NCBI lineage: Eukaryota > Metazoa > Chordata > Amphibia > Anura > Pipidae > Hymenochirus > Hymenochirus boettgeri. The sequence goes on from CM033471.1 coordinate 225,251,906, forward strand.
ACAGGTTTTGGAACTGCAAGGTGGCCTAATATTCTTATAAACTAAAGTAGGGGTGCATTTTTCCATTTAGTACACTATGCTATGCTGATGACATAGCTAAGCAGCGTTTATAAGGATATCATTTACGGGAACCCCATAGCTCTTTTGTATTAAAGTCAAGATCTCTATGGAAATACAGACAATGTGCATCCCTACATCTGACAGTGTTGACCATTCCTGGTTTGATCTCAAAGAATGCTGAGAAATCCCTGACAGTTGAACATCTGGTTTGCAGAGAATCTGGGCTGCTAGTATTTAGGAGTTAATCTCTTCTGTACAGAGCTATGATATTGCAATTCTATCTAGTAGAGCAGGAACATGCTCTCGGAAGATTAAATAAATTATCATTTTAATATATTCTCACCCCCTTGATCTACACGCGCCTTTCATTTCCTGTATCATTTTCTCATCCTCAGTTTGTTTAGCTCTTCTATGAAAACAAAACTGCTTGGAAATTACCAGTCTTTCACAGGCGTGAAGGTCTTATCTCCCACTTTAATAACTAATCTGTGTGTGTCAGAGACGTACAGATGCACAGAGTTAACCCATTCACCTGCTATGCTTAGTCTTCTTAGGAAAGGCAAATCCTGCACTAATTGAATGGGACAAATTGATGCTTCGTAATGTTAAGGTGCCATTCACATGCAACTTCAGTCACAAATTAACAGCAGATTCAAATCTAATTGTAAATTTGGCGGATGGGAAAATACACAGGAACAAATCGCTCTGTATATACCTTATGTGGAACAATTGTTACACCCTTACATGCCCAAAATGTTATTGGCTCCCTATACAGTACTGGTATCCAACTTATCTTGTAGTGCAGGGGGATTTTAAAAAGCAAACTGTCCTTACAATATTCTTGGTGTTCTAATCACCTTTCCTCTATTCTTAAAGGGCATGTCCACCCCTTTTTTTCACTATTTATATGTTGTAGGGCTTCCTCCCCCAGCCCCAACGCATTATTATTAAGTCCAGAAATTCCCCTGATCTTTACTTACCTTCCCTCTTTCCTCCGCCACACTGCCCAGCCCTCTGCTTGCATGAAATTGCAAGCAGGGGGCCAGACCGGCAGCTGCGTCTGTGGTTGGCTGAGAGACAGCCAATCACGGACACGGCTGCCAGCAGTTCAGAACGCCCGAGGAGAGAGGGAAGGTCAGTAGAGTTCGGGGGACTTTCTGAACATAATAATAATGCGGTTGGGGCTGGGAGCCCTACAATACCCTAAGGGCATATTACACTAGGGGGAGGGAGAGGAAAACGGGAGGGAGAGGGAAGGGGGCTGCTCTGAGCAAGCCAAATACCTCTTGAGAGGAAGCCTCAGAGGCAGAAACAATTTTCCTCCCTACACTGCTCCTGGTGGCCAGTTTTTGGGACTTCACAGGGACATTACAGGAGAACCATTTGGAGCTGGGATGTAAGGTAAGGATTTTTATACACTACAGAGTGGGGCCAGTAGTAGGTTAAATTCTGGTTTTGGGGGTGGACATGCCCTTTAACATTATAGGGGCTCCCACCCCTGCCTGTTGGCATGTGCCTAAAAGCAGTAGTGAAAAATCTACAGGAAAGAGTGTTGCCCATTTGTCACATACACAAAGTGAAAGAGCATATATATATGTTTGTTCTAATGGTGAACAATTGAAATCCTTCAATCTATGACATTGCATTTTTAAAAATCAGCGGATCCAACAAAATTTTGGTATAAAAGAAAATAGAAAAATCAGATAGAAAATTCAAAAAATTCTGATTGGAAATTCAAAAAAAATTCTCAATTTGGGTTAGAATCACATATTCGAAACTTTCAGAATAGGTTCTACGGAACCACTGTTTAGGTTTAGGCCCTCACCCTGGGTACAAAGCATAGATATAAGAAGAGGAGCGTGGGAGGAGGGAAGTATAATGGTCCTTTCAGATTGCATTCCTAGACCGATATGTTAGTAATCAACCAGCTATTCATGGTATAGGATGATTAGATTTATAATACCTATCACTGGTTTGTGTAAACTTGGGGTGTCCATTTTGCAGCTGAGGAATGCTGGAAGTTGTAGTTTTCTAACATCAGAAGGGCTGCAAGTTGGACATCTCTGATTTATACAGTATTTAAAAGACTCACTGGTTTTCTTTTAATCTGTTGAGGTGATCATGCACATGCAATCCCTATCGCATTGTGCCGACAGATCACATTGGTATCATTCAACACACGTGAAGTGGGGATCGCACACACTGACCTGATCAATTGCCCATATGCAGTATACACAAACCGATATTATCGTATCCCTTTACATAAAGTAAAGGGAGCTGCTAACGACCGTAGGAAATTTTTTGTGGTGACATATATTTACCAGTGTCTGCTTGGGGGCACTTACAATACCAGTCTCTGTTTGGGGCACTAACATTAACTAATATTGGTTGATAAACTGGAGGGATGACCTAACACTGGCTGATGAATTGGAGGGCTCACCTTACAGTGGCTGGTAAACTGGAAGGCTGAACTGTGGTCTGAAATGGAGGGCTGACTTAACACTGGCTGGCAAACTGAAGGGCTGGCTTGGGCTACAGTTCTTTTAATGTAGGTGTGTGTCCTCTGCGCTTCAGGAGTTAGTGGGTGGGATGTTGATGAGGTATGTGAAGTCTGCTGCAGAGCCAAGGTTCTACGTATAGGGTTAATTGGCAAAATTTTAAACTAATAAAGCTGTTTGGAAACTACTGGATTATGTAAATGTCCTTTTATATTTTTATAAGGTTAATGTATTAAGGTTAAACTGATATTTATGGTATACTACTACTGGCCACATTTATTTATTACATGTTATGGTGTGAGGACGTTTGTGCAGCCTTCCTTTGATCGTTTGGGCTACATTCAAGTCAGCCATCCAAGTTCACCAGCCACTATTGGTCAGCTCATCACACCCAATTCTACAAGCCACACCTACCCAAAGCCACACCCATTTCATGCACCGCAGGAAGTTGTAAGGAGAGGCTTTAAAGAGTTTGCATTAGTTGCATCAGGTTTAGAAACACTCTCTCCCTCTATATGTATTGGTTGCCTTCTAGAATTTATCTGTAAATATATTGGTTGCCTTCAACATTCTATCTGCATATTCTATGCCCCCTCAACATGTCCACAGAACAATTAATTTTACAATAAATTACAATAACCAATGAATAGAAAACACTTTTGAAAAGTTTATTTTTAATATTAAAAAAAAGCAGGTAAAAAACCCATATAAATTAAAAAAGGTCCATTTGTTATTAATGCCATCAAAACATATAATGTCTACTATTCTAATTTAACTTTACAATAAAAAACAAGTTCCAGCAAGATATTGTTCTGTAATATCATAGGTTTGTTTGTCCCTTTGGCAGTGAAGAGGTTACTAAAAACCACCCTGAACACATTAGACCTTTGCTATAAAACGTATCCCTGAAACAGACAAAAATGTTGAGGGACCACGTTGTTGATTGAAACATCATAACAATGACTGAACTTGGCACATTCTCCTACAATTAATTTATAATATTTATACTGAGGAATATTTGCAGACTTTCCCAAAGTGCTTAAAAAGGGGAAATGCCATAGTATTTAAAGGGCATCTATAGTGAAAAAAACACATTGCCCCTTAAATTCAAAGTTAAATTCATGTACTCTGTGCTGTCTTAATCCTATCACTGTCAGTGACTCTGTTTAACCATGGTTTCAGATCTGTGTGCAGCACTCCACCCTTCCCCCTCCCCTCTGTTACCTCCTCCATGTCTGAACTCCGGCTAACCGACAAACTTATCATGTGCAGTAGGAGTTAAAATTTCAACATCCTGAAAAACACACCCACGCACAATGGCCAATAGAAAGCAAGCTGTTCTGGAGACACGGAAGAAGGAGTTCCGTACAGTTTAAGATCTCTCACTTTGTGACCCATCATTAATCAGTGAAAGCTATTAAGAAGGGGGGTCAAGTGCAGCCTTATATCTACCATCAAAGCTACCTCTCTCTCCCTGCTAATACTCTTATCTCTATGTTTATTACAGAGCAGGGAGGGGGGATCACGTCACAGGGATTTGATTGACAGTTGAAGTAGGAGTAGAGGAATGCAATCACGTATTCTTCTAACTGGTGTAACTCAGGACAGAGAGGGAATCTGAAAAAAAGTGAAGACACTCTGGGGGTTGTGGGGAATTATAGAACACATGGAAAAAAAGAATAAAAAAAGTTCATTTTCCCACTATAGATGCCCTTTAACAGAGAGATCCCTTAATAAGCCTAAGGTGTATGGCTCCTCCTAAATTAGCAGTGTCCAAGCACGGAAATATGCTTGCGTGATGTCATTGTGCTGTACACAAGCATGGCGCGGCGTCCGTGCATGCACTGATGTCACCCTGTGTGCGCCGCAACGTCACGCACGGACACTGCTTTTGGAGGCTTAAGATAAAAGAGATCCAGGAGGTCTCGGAAGCTCCAGGAGGAGCTACAGAGTCTGCACAGCAGATCCAAGATGTCACAAACTTTACAGCAGGAAAGGTAGGCTCAGGAGGGACCTAGGGGGAAAATAAGGGGAAAAAGATTTTTTAAAGCTGCTGCTACAAATTAAACTTAACTTGCTTTTACAGTGCACTTATCCTTTAAATAAGTCTGAATTTGTTCTTTCATAGATAGTTGCATATGGAATAATAAGCCCACAATACATTAGTGCATAAAAATGGCCTCATAGATACAAGCACCAAAAATGGGTTAAGTATGGAGTTGTGGGAGAGGAGGGTGGTTATATAGTGAGGTCAGTTTGTTTAATTCAATACATTATTTTTTGATGGTCGTTTGAAGGTAAAGGGAAGTCATACATCCTAGACATTAAGGACATAAATAAAAAACTATTTTTCCCTCACCTAAACCATATCATATTTATACAAAACAAAATACTTATAATTACCTAAAAACTATTTATTATCCCCTTCTGCACCAAAGTCTAAGAGAAGTGATCCAGAGCAGCCTTTTATTAAAAAGGCTAGTCTCAAAATATGTTTCCCCCAATTAATAGACCTCTTAATTACCTTTCCAGAATCATGTGTGTAACTGCAGCCTTGAAGAGGTTAACAATTCCTGCTTGCACTGTCTCTGTTGTTGTGACACAGAGGAAGCCTTCTGCTCTGAAAGTTGTTAATTTGCATACCACAAAACAATTTATTTTATTACAATGAGACAGATACCTCTCATATTGCTTGCCTCTGCCTATGGTAAAGTTGTGAAGAGGTAAACAGATATCTTCCAATCATCTATGTCTTGGTAACTAAAGATTGACAATTCCTTGTTTGCCAAGTAGTACTTATCAGTGGAGAGTATTAATGTACCGTATTTTTCACCCTTACAAGGTTTCAGTCAAAACTAACAGGTTTGTCTAAAAATTCTCTCTGGTTGAAACCACAGAAGAAATTTTGACAGCTGAAACAGAGTTTCTGTTCAAAATTTTGTAGTTTTGCGGCAGATTTTCAGCCTGAACCACTGAAATTCTAAATCGAAACTTAACTCTTAACTGTTCTATAATTTCCTTTTTATCCCAACTTGTTTGAAGATCACAGTTCTCCTAAAATCTAATCATAAATAAAAATAATTATATATTAATTTACATTATTACAAATAGGGGTCACGACTGAAATACAACAAATAATTAAGTATTAGGAAGAGAATAAAGAGGAGATGTTTAGTGGCATCACCTTAGACAAATGGAAGTTATAGAAGTAGTATACACATGCAAATAATATACAGTGCTGAAAAGTTAAAGGGCATGTCCACCCTTTAAAAAAACTTTTGATATGTTGTAGGGCTTCCTCCCCCAGCCCCAACCGCATTATTATTATGCTGCACTGTCCCGGCCCTCTGCTTGCATGAAACTGCAAGAAGGGGGCCGGACCAGCAGCAGAGTCTGTGATTGACTGAGAGGCAGCCAATCACAGACGCAGCTGCCGGTAGTTCAGAACGGCAGAGGATAGAGGGAAGTTAAGTAAAGATCGGGGGAGTTTCTGGAGACAATAATAATGCTGTTGGGGCTGGGGGAGGAATCCCTACAATATTATCTAAAGGGTTTTGTGCTAGGGTGAGGGAGACCAAAACAGGAGGTAGAGCTGCACTGAGCATGTGCAAATTCTCCCGGAGGAGAGACAGGAGGCAGAGTCCTATATGCTAGGCTCCTGGTGGACAGTTTTTGGGACTTTGTGGGAACATTGCAGGAGAACCATTTGGAGCTGGGATGTAAGGTAAGGATTTTCATGCACTACAGTGTGGGGCCAGTAGTGGGTGAAATTATAGTTTTGGGGGTGGACATGCCCTTTAAACAGTAACCAGTCCTACTAAATGACCAGTACATGGACCTTACAAGAAACTAAGGTTCTGGTGAACCAATCTACATGTCCTTAACAGGAACTAAAATATTCACTGAAACTATGTAATAACAATAATAATAATATCAACCTTACATACTGTGTATAGGTATCAGGACACTGAAACAGTCTTGTTTTCTGAACTTGTCAGCACCTTTCTTTACTGGATTCTCAGTTGATGTAACTCTCCCTGTTATAGGATTTATAGGCAATTTAATACAAGGTCATTTAAAAGAAGAATTGACCTTACTTGAACAATTGTTTAATTACCCAGAAGATTGGTGCTGAAGACCTGCCAAGCTTATGCAAGAGTATAGTTTAAACAGTCATTGTCATCAAAACAGAATAATTGTATTCGTTAATAAAGCACTGTGCAATGTTAAGTCCTGGACCAATGGCATTAACATTTTTTGAGTGATGTCACCCAAGTGGCACTTTTGTCCAATTGCTTTGTACTGATAAGGTCAAAATGGTCTACAGGTGGCACTACAATCTTGGTCTAGGTCTAGTTTAAGTTCTAATTTCTAAATTCAGGTCCGTGACAGAACCATTAAAAAAAAAAAAAAACTTTGGTTCTTTGACATTAAACAGATACTATGTTATTGCATGCTATTAATGCCCAACAGATGGCATTGCATTTACTAAGGGGCTGCCATGGATTCATGGAAATTACATAAAAGTATCCTTTTATATAAGTCTTGTTAAAACTTTTAATAACTTTTTATAGTTAGTTATAATGTATCTGATTGTGAATTTGGGGGATTCATAAATTTCCAGCAATGATCATTCCATATTTTATTTTTATGGAATAATCTTTACTGCAGCCATACACAACCCAATGTAATTGGCTTAGAAGGATAGTTTTCTGCAATACCAATCACATTCCATATCGATAAACTGCTCAAAATCATTAAGCAATCGATGGGATGGAAGGGAAAGCAAAAACTGGTCAAAAATATTAATCTGTGTATGGCCAGCTTAAAGGGACACTATACTGAGAAAATGACTTTGCCTCATCTTAATCTATAATTGAATACATGTAAATAGCAGTTATTCTGATTTGTGTGTGTTGCTTCATGCCTTCAATCCTCCCTCTTTTAACCACTCCCACTTCTGTCCGACCTGACTTTTTCCCCACAAACCAACTTTCAAGCCTGCACACAGCATTCCAACTGTCAAAACTCTGTCACCATTCCAGCTACAGCAAAACTACTCACAGAAGAATAGTTTTTGAGAGAAAGGAACTAGAAGATTGGATATCCAAAGAAATAAGGAGCAGATCAACAAAAAAATGATACAGTGGTGGTTGGGAAGAATTATAGTTTCCAGTTATGGTCAATTTAAAATAACCTATTTTTCGGTATAGATGCCATCAGGAAGTGCGAGGGAGTAGACATATGCATAGATACCATGTTGGACCTCAACAATTTTCTGCAGCTATTAAAAGGCTAAAAGTTTCAAAAGATCTTTCATGTATTAAATAGGGAAGACCGGAGCCGCAACAGGTATTTTCTTAAATAAGCACATTCTACCCACCTTTACTAGTACTTCAAGTAAAAAAAATGTGCACAACACTGGCTAAAAATATACAACTAAAAATGAAATGAATTCACTGCCTAACTAGCACTCAAATTTGTGTCTTTGTTACCTGCCTTTATTTCTGGGGAGAGGGGCAGTTGTGCATGCAAATTTATTACTGCCAGACCAGGTGTTCTCTCTTGAAATAGTAAAAACAGGAAAGCTTGATAGAGGGGCAAATAACAGTGTCAGTGGTGAGGCTACTTTTAACTTTAATTACCCTTTTAGTTTGTCTTTTTGTAAGTTCACAGTACATAAAGCTCCAGGAGCTGCACAGCATTAACTGGTTGGTTGATTATTTAAGAAAGTGAAATGTTCTTGCTGTATCATGTAGGAGGGCGAAATATTATTTTGGGACGTATCTACCAGTGGGGCCTCATCTTCTTATTTTCCCTATGATAGATACAGCCTCCTCCCAGAAAACCACTGCAGATGAAGCAGGGAGAGGAGATAGTTTGGCCAGGGGGGCAGTGATTCCCAGTTACACCACTGTTATCTGGTAACATGTTATTCATGCGCTACATGACATTCCTGTCAATGTTCCAACAACTGGGCCAATTATTTGCTGATTGACTTGTTACTTTAAAGTTGGTCGCATATGAATGACCAGGCCAGGGAACTCCAGCATGTACATTCACTGGTTAACCTGATATGTCGATCAATTTAACACTTAATATACAGTTGATCTAATATCAGGCCAGTGTATGACCTGTATTAAATGACATTATTAGCCCAATGTGGCCTGAAATGCCTCATTCCCTCTCCTTTTTTATTTTACAATGTCTTTATAAGGGGTTAATAGGGCAAAACAACCAGTCTTCAAAATATTGGTCCTTATATCCCAGTAATACTTCAGGAGACACTGTTGCTAGTTTCTCTGTCATTGTCATGATCCAGATCCAATTTATCATCATCAGTGTCCTGATCCACAGGAAGGTATCCCTCCTCCCGGGGCAAACATAGGCACCACCCAGCTCCAGTCAGATCAAGGTCATTGAATGAAAATTCCTTCAGGAATCTAAAATCTGTTTCATCGTACATTGAACAAATGGCTTTGAGTCTTATCCAGAAGAGATAGGATAGGCCAATGCCCAAACCCTACAGAAGAGAGATAAAAAAATAAGGTTAAAATATCCTATATACTCAAACAAACTTATCAATATGCACAGACACTGGACCTATCTGCGCACGCATGTGACGTCATCCAACTGCTGGCCATAGGTGGGATTGTTGGTGCGTGTGCACGGGGGAGGGATGTGTGCGCACTGCTGGGTTTACTAGTCATAATAGAAAAGGTTACTCTTAAAATCCTTCATTAATTCCATAATTATATACAAAAAGTATACTGTACTTTGTAATTTTTTTTCAATTTATTTAAGAACTAAGGTCTTCAAACCATTAAACGTAAAATTAAAAGGTTCCAAAACCTTTAATACACTATACTGTTGCCCTGGGTGCCTTTTGTGTTATATGAGGTTTTCCCTGTAAAGCACAAAATAGCAGTGTACACCTGTAATGTTACCCACCCCTGTTGATCTTGCTTTACCAATTAAAATAATAGGTCACTGTATTACATTTAAAATTAGCCTTGTTATTTTGGTTTAAAGTTTCCTGTATCTATTTAACCTGTGTTCAGCACCATAGCTTCTGATAGGATGCACTGTGATCCAGTGCTTGTTTTGCTATGTGCTTTGGAGATGTACTGTTATTACAATGTCTGGTTGATGTCTGGTTGATGTCTAGATTTGTTGATATTTGAACTTTGCATGATTAAATGGTGAGTAGGCAAAGAAGCATCTAGCTGCATTAGAAATGAAGAATCAGTACACATTTTATTTGCACCAGAAATGTCATGTAAGTAACCCAAATAGGGAGATTATTTATAATACATTTCAGTATGTAGAACAATGAATTTAGATCCATTATGTTCTATGTGTAATGTGCCACATGTTGCTGAAGTACAATTTATAGTATAAAGGATTTTGGTTGCTGCAATTTAAAGGGGATGTTCACCCGTAACTGTAACTAAAGCCCATAACCCATCAGCTGTGTGAGTTCCTAATGAGCTTACAAAACCAGCAGAGGAGGTGTCAATTTCAGCAGAGTAGATTGTGATGGACAGGTTAGTTTAGTAATGTCTGTGGAAAGGGTAAGTTTTGCAGTTCCAGGTTTTGGGAGGGGCATTCTCTTCTTATATACAAATTTTAGATATGGGGTGGACATGGCTTTTAAGAACAGATGAAGGATCACATATGGATGATTCCTCTGGAAACTGCCAATATTTTGTCAGTAGCAGGGATATAGAGTGTACCATGGTTTAAAGGATAACTATTATGCAGAGAGTACAAAATGACAAAGCTATATCTTGAATTAAGAGATATCATAGATGATCCTGCAATAAGAAAAACTTTAAAGGCACAGATGTTAGCACGTCAAATAGGTAATGAGAGGCCTGAAGCTCGGTTACAGCTGTAGGTTCCATATCATTAGAAAAAGCATGGACCAATCATGTCAATCAATCATGTCATGTTAGGCTGCTTACATCATTTCAGTCTCACAGACTGGAGATACCATTTCCCTTTTACCCTTTTTCTATTTATTTAAAGACATTTTCAGGGAGATTCAATAAAAGTTCTTATCGTTAAAAATTGTGCTATTTTTGCCCCAGCCAATCAGATGTTAGCTTTCAAATGTTAAATAATATCTGATTGGTTGGGGCAAAATAAGCACCATTTTTAATGATAAGAACTTTTATTGAATCTCCCTGATTGTTTTTTCTTTAATATTCCAGAAATAAAAAAAAACCTGATAAATGAGACTGACTGAAGGATGAATCACAAATACAAACACAAATGTTTTATGTAACTACCTGAGGTGCAAGCAAACCCATTACCAATCCAAAGGTCACTCCAAAGTTATCACTGAGCCAAAGGCCCACAGCATGGATACAGCCTCTCACATGGATTTTGTGGACAACATCCAGTCTCTGTGGAAAGAAGGTTAAAGAAATCAACTAAAAGGGGTTGGAGGACAACAAAAATGGTTAAAAGGAATGTTTTCCTAGTTTTATTAGTCATTCAAATAGGATATATAATTTAGTATACATAGATATATTGGATTATACAATGATCAAAATGTTAGACATTTCCATTGTTTTGACAGTCTTAGTCTTATAGGGTTTGTAACAGTGCCCAATTGAATTTGGAGGCAATATAACATTACAAACATTTGTGGCAGTTACTGTAGGACTCAGCGCACTCCAATTGAAGACAGCCGGCACAGCCAACATAAAACTTACTATTTATTAAATCTTCATTAAAAACATTGGGGGGCTTCTCCAAGGAGGTGAGTCCAGTCTTGTGGAGGCCATCGGATTGGGTGTCTGAGCGGACGGATTCCGCTCCTCCCCCCTATTGTGTTGGGGGGGGGTGTCTATATGCCTCCCTGGTTGGAGGCGTGAGCAGTGATTCTCCTCCTTGCACTCACCTGGTCCCGGCATAAAAGAGCGTCCATGAGGCAGAAGGTTTACCTATGATTAAGGGCTGAGGTAAGCCCAAAACGTGTCAGGTTTCCCTGCCCTTAGGGTTTTATTATGTTTTTAATGAAGATTTAATAAATAGTAAGTTTTATGTTGGCTTTGCCGGTTGTCTTCAATTGAAGTGCGCTGAGTTCTTCAGTGATTGCCACAAACGTTTGTATTGTTGAACCTTTGCGAGGGGTTCGGGGCAGGCTGCACCCGGACCACCGATGGGATACGGTGAGTGCCTATAATGGTTACACAGCATTGTATTAAGACACTAAAGGAATCTGTCTTAAAACCTAGGAGTTGATGTCCAACGAACTTGTTTTGCCGTCGGGCTCGGGGCTTACGCACCTGAGCCATTAACGAATAGAGGTGGAAATTGTGAATAACTATAATATTCTTATAATATCCCTATATAACTGTGTACAGGCTGTTTTAAGTATACAGAGATACGTCAGCCTTAAGTGACTTTAATTGTTTTCTTACATAGGATATATATACATTATATATACATTATATTATTATATAACATTACATTAAACGTTTGGCATCACATTAGAGAAGTGAGTAAAGCTTACATATCTATTTTGTGGGGCATCCTCTAGGACTGTACATTTATTCCCTAAAGGGTAATGCAGCTTTGACTGACCGTTTCCATGACTGCAGTTGAGGTGTGGTTGTATAGGCTTTTTGCTTTTTAGCCAGAAAGAGTGTTTCCACCAGGAATATTTTTAAAAATATTTGTCAATGTGTAGGTTGTCTAGGATGCATGCCTTGGGGTCTAGACCCACAGGGGAACCGTGGAGGAACTGGATGACCTGCTAACAATATCCTTGAATTTGTTGTCAAGCCCAAATGAGATGATAGAAGGATCCCACAAAGGACTGGCATTTTGGGCAGAGAGGACTTATGTCTGGTTTGTATTTAGATATTCTCAATGGGGTTAGGTATACACTGTTCACCACTAGAGATGGCCGAACTTTCGAAAGTTCGTTCCACTTTCGAACTATATGGAAAGTTCGAAAACGGACCCATTAAAGTCAATGGGATTCAAATAGTTCGAAAAGTTCTAATGAAATACAATTAAAATATCAATGGTAACTTAAAGGACAATTATACTCACCTTCCCTCCGCTCCACATCTTTGTGCAGTAGCTTTTACTCAGGGTGAGGACCTGAACCGCTAGGTCCTCACCCCTGGATTCGCGAAACCTAAAACAGCGTCTTAGAGCAACAAGCGTGCCTTCCTATTGGCCTCGTCCCCGACGGGGAGGAGGGGGCGGAGCCTACCAGAGCAGCGTTGCTGTAAGACGCTGCTGTAGGTTACGTGAATCCAGGGGTGAGGACCTAGCGGTTCAGGTCTTCACCCTGAGTAAAAGCTACTGCACAAAGATGTGGAGCGGAGGGAAGGTGAGTATAATTGTCCTTTAATGTAAATGGCTGTGGGACCTGGGAAATGGTCTGGGGAATATGTTCGAATATCCAGGACATTCGAAAAATCAATTTTACTCTCACTCGCGCTATTTTCAAGCTCGTTCGCGCCTAGGTACCATGTACATTTTACTCGCGGATTCGATGCTCGTGTATAGGCTTTAATGAACACTTTACTCGTAGATTCAATGTTCGCGCCTAGATACCATGGACATTTTACTCGCGTATTCGATGTTCCTGATAGGTTTTAATGGACACTTTACTCGTGGATTCGATGCTCGTGTTCGCGCCTAAATACCATGGACATTTTACTTGCGGATTCGATGCTCGCGTATAGGTTTTAATGGACACTTTACTCGCGGATTCGATGCTCGTGTTCGCGCCTAGTTACCATGGACATTTTACTCGCTGATTCGATGCTTGCGTATAGGTTTTAATGGATCCTTTACTCGCGGATTCGATGCTCGCGTATAGGTATAATAGGCATTTTACTCGCCCATTCGAATGGTCGAACATTCGATATTTATCGAAAGTCCGAAAATATCGAAAATCCTGGTCTGTGATAGTTCGAGAAGTCCGAATTCATTCGAATTCGAATAGTTCGGCTCGAAGTCGGGTTCTAGTCCATCTATATTCACCACACATGTGAGTGAGTCTGTTAGTAATCCTGGGTGAGACAGTTTCGCAAGAGTTTAGGGCCTCGTCCCACTCCTCCCTGTCCATTTGACCCATATCCCCCTCCCAGGTCAGTTTCTTAACCAGGGTTGCCTTGTTTGCTTTTGGGAAATGGAGAGCGTGGTATATGCGGGAGGTAAGCTTAGTTGAATTATAGTCTCGGAGGATGGCCAGTAGTGTATTGTCTGAGAAATCAAGAGGGAGATTTTAGAACTGGTTTAAATAGGGTATGTCTGATTTGTAAATATCTAAAGTATGATTGGTTGGGAAGTTGGGTTGAAGGGAGGTGGTTAAACATGTTTAACCATTTTTGTTGTCCCCCAACCACTTTTTGTTTAATTTCATTCACAGTCAAAACATCTGTTCTGAAATCAACTGGGCAACTTAAAGCCCCCAAAACACCCAATATAAAAAAGCAGATGTAGCAACAATAAAGTGTACTAAGGTTACCAAAAACCCACTGATTTAACTTATTTGTTCAAAATTTTCAGTTGCAGCAAAAGTAGCCATGGCCGACAATTTGCAGTGACTAATCGTGCTGTCCATAGGAGATCACACAATTGCCCCGTGGTTTACCGCCATGCCCAATCGTCCATTCATCCAATCTGGATGAACATGTTACCTATATTGGTTGTGGCCGTCTGCAAACACACCACACAAATTTCCAAGCCGACCGTCCGAAATCGGTTGGTCAGCCTGAAAAATTGGATGGTGTGTTCCCAGCCTAATACAAAATGGATAATTTATTGTCTAAATAAAAAAAAATATATATGTCTATCCCATTATAACATTAGCAGGAGATAGCAAGCTTTCTTGAAATGAATTAATGAAAAGCTGAATGCAAGGGGGAAAATGTAAATTCACTACGAATCCTATACTGTAGTTAAAAATAGGGTTACTTGAAATTATTATATTGACCTTAGAATTCAAACCACTACTTATTACTTATTACTATTCTTTAAACGCTGGGACCATTAATATGATTGTATGTGGCTTGCCTGAATATGTAGCTAAAATTCCCTAAACTGGTATTTCTAGGTATGCATACAACAGAGCTCCTCTCCATAAACCATCAGTATGTGTACAGCCATCTTCACATTAAAATCAATCGTGTCTCTCCTAACCACAGAATCTTAACAGATTCAAGCACAATAAAATAGCACAAATCATTAACATACATTATGTTTCACGTGCATGATCAATAGCATAATAAAAAAACTGAAAGAAGCAAAAGGGGAAATAACCTCACAAAATAATTAAAGGAAATGTCCACCTCTTATATAAAAATTTAATATGTTAAGTAGGACCCCCGAAAAAAAAAACCTACTCACTGTCTCCAAATATACTCCCAGGCTAAAGAATCCCTTCTTACAAACTTCACAATCCACTGTCACAGGCTCTGCCTCCTCTGCTGCTGCCATGTAACCTTTACATTCACGGGCAGCAGCACTGGAGGCTCGATCATTAATGGTCGTTAGCCATTGGCCATGATGTCACAGTCACGGCCATGAGTGACCGCCTTACCAGAAAGCAGCCAAGCGAACTTGAGGTTTTGGGGGATCCTACTTAACAGATTCATTTTTTTATATAAGTGGTGGACATGCCCTTTAAAATATCTATTATCTAAATTAACACTCTCCAACAAAATTAAGATCACTTTAAAGGTAAACTTCTATAGGAGCCTGACAATTTAATGAATGGAAACCCTAGAATAAAAAAAAATCTAATCCGTTAAATTTATTAAGTTTTAGACGTTAAATGTTCCCTATTAACTTCTGACCCATGGATTTGTATAATATTATATGGTATAAATATTACATTTTTCATTGCTCTGCACGTCCTGGTTTCCATTCTTTTATTTCATTAGGGAATAGCCCCTTTAAGTATTTTCATGGAATTTTTATTATCTGAAAAATTTCATTGCCGTTGATGGACACACTAGACTTTTGTCTTTACTTTTGCAGATTGACGGTTCTCTATTGATTCAGTGCAGCGTTTAAATTCTATTGCATTTTTGTTTGTTGTATCTGTTGCTAAAGAATAAATTGATTTAATCAAAATAATGCAGCCAGTCATAAATTAGCATAAGTTCGCTCCCTGTATAGCCTCTCCCAGGTGGATTGACCTCTGTCCTGGGCACTTTCATCAAAATAAAACTGACGTTTTTGGTGTTGCTAGTGGGTAATAAAAACAAAACAATAAGGATCATCTAATACAAAATGTTCAGTTTAATTTGGTTTTTTTTTAGACATGCCACAGTTTTCCAAGGGACGCAGTAAATGGGATAAGATAACGCTATTAGTGTTTGTAATCTAACACCAGCTCCTGTATTTAAATAAATAGAGTTTAATTTCCATAAGATGTGCCTAATGAACCAAGGTCACCTTTGAAGACATCAGTTCCAATTATCTCATTAGCTTTTTACATTTATGAATGAATTTACATGAAAGCTAAACCCATTCAATCTCTGCTTATATCCTCACAAACAATCTATAGCTTAAAGGGCATGTCCACTTCAAAAATATACTTTTGCCATAATGTTCTTAAGGGCTGCCCACCCCCAACCGCTATAATAAAACTAAAAAAAAACTTTCAGATATCTACTTACAGCTCTTTCGCTCCCGGGAGTCTCCTCTTCCCTCTCTACTAACAGAAAACAGCAGAGAGGGGCCTGACCTGCAGCCGCGTCTTTAGTATAGCGGTTGGGGGTGGGAAATCCTAAAGAACATTATGTCCAAAGCCTGTCACGCTAGGAGGAAGTGCAGGCAGATGGGATCCGGAGGGAGGGAGGGGGGGGGGGGGAAGGCTCCTCTGCGCATATCAGCATCCCTCCCGGAGGCATCCCAGAAGGCAGAGAAGATTGGACAGGAAGACAGCCACTGCTCTTCAGTTTCCTGGACTTTGGACAAGGACTACAAGAGAACCAGAAGGAGCAGGAATGTAAGGTAAGGTAAACTATACATAGGGGCTAGGACTTGGTAAGATTTTAGGGGTGGACATCCCCTTTAATTGTAAAAGGAAAATATATAATCTATCTGGCAGTTACCGTAACCGCGAAACGCGTCAGGCCACGCCCCTTCCCCTTGGCGATTCCCCTGTCCATGAGTATGTTCACAGCATTATCGGCTGGTTTTAACTCTGTACAATAAATGTGAAGTTTTATCCATACACTGAATTGAAGCATCGTTTTTCCGGACGTATCTCGCTGCTCTATCTTTATTACTTTACTGTTATATTTCCGGAGGGGTCGTACGGATTTGTGAGCACCTGGAGATCCCGGACAGCTTCTGTATATTGGCGGTGTAGCTCCCCACAGTAAGTAGACGATTTACTTTTATAGATATAGAAATAGAAGGGGTTTTTCAGCATAGGTCTAAGGAATATATGAGAGAATGAAATCTTTACATTGAACTACCCTTGTTAGCCAAGAGGGTAGGACCTATACTAAATGGGCAACTATCTCTTTATGTTTAGTGCCATCATATAGCTGTGGTACAATCCAATCTCATTAACTAATGATGGACAATGATGCACCTGAAACAAAAGACAATCCCCTCAACCTAAAAAACAACCCTACATTAGTGCTGCCTCTGCCTAATCTTTACCACGGTCCCCTATAGCTGCCTGCAAAGCATTAGCAGCATCTAAGGAGACTTGTGTAGCAGTTGCACCTATAATTCTATTATTAGCAACTTAAAGGAAAAATAAACAGGGTTATTCAATAAAAGTTCTTATCATTAAAAATGGTACTAACTTTGTTAGCTTTCAAATGTTACATAAGATCTGATTGGTTGGGGCAAAATTAGCACTATTTTTAACAATAAGAACTTTTATTAAATCTCCCTGATAGTTTTTCAAAAAATTTCCAACGGAGCAGACATCTCTGATGGCAATGCCATACCCTGCTTCTGATTGGGCTAGCTGCTCTTCAGGCGGTCCAGCTCCCAATGACTGTTGATTGAAGGAGAGAGGAACAGCAGATTAAAACGGGGTCCTCCCGCTCAGAAATGTCATAAAATGTGGACTTTTGTAGCTATCTGTTCATATTCTATAACATTTCACATTTGCTAATAATTAATATTCATTTGCAGTAATATGGTAATACTGTTATAGTATGTTATTTACCCCTTTCATTCTAACTCTAAGAAGAAATCGCATTTAATACCTCTTTATCCAGTGTCTGGTACCCACACAGTCTGTTCTTAACTCCTCCAGCATCCTGAAAAACACAATCACAGTATAACAGTTAATAATGTTTTCAAAAGCTTTCAGAGCCGAGAACAAATCAATCACTTTCCCAGCATGAGGCCCCTCGCTGCCTTCTCTGCATATACCATGATCCCGGTTAGTGCCTTAGGACTTACACAAATAGATAATCGTTGTTACAAAACACTTGGGACACATAAATCACAGCTACAAACATTGCATAAAGTTTCAGAAAAATCAACATTGTGCAAAATCATCTGACCTTGATTAACAGAATGAAGATTTATCTTAACAGATTTCAATGGAGAGCAGAAGCATAGCTGTATTGCATTGTTCTATATTCCTTACACAGCCCTGAATGCATTCCACTGAGCTTTACAATCCAAGGAATTGGACCTGAACTGCTACAGACCATAATCAGGACATTTGTTCTCATCTACTTTTTTTGTCGCCTTTGTTTACATATTAAAAAGGAGGTTGAATAAAGACATGTCCATCTAGTCCAACCTGTACACCCTGCCCATAATGTCTGTCTAACAGTTACATAGTAACATAGTACTGTAAGTTGAATAAAGACATCCATCCATCTAGTCCATACGTCCATCTAGTCCAACCTTTATACCCTACCAATAACGCCTGTCTAACAGTTACATAGTAACATAGTATTAGAGGTTGTATAAAGACATACGCCCATTTAGTCCAAACTTTATACCCTGCCCATAATGTCTGTCTAACAGTTACATAGTAAAATAGTATTGTAGTATATCTATGGGAAATATACTGCATTCCTTAATTTGCTTTTTTTGCAAATTGTTTAGTTTGTCAAAGAGTGCACTTGTGTCCTTATAAATGTCTCTATCCCCTCCCCTTTTCACAATCCTTATATTTCTCTTTCTGCTGTTATGATGGGGATTGCTGCCCCCTTTCCATTCTAGTCTAATGGAAAGTAGATTATCACACTTATCAAGGTTTACACTTTGCTTTTACATCAACTGCAATAAAAAATAAAACTGTTAATTTCTGTACTCAGACAGAATGACCCATTTATTATTGAATTTGATAAGAGAAAATATAAATGATAATATATAAACCATCCCAATAAAGTGCGCTCCAGAGGACTTGCTTCAAATATACAAATGAACAAACCTTTTTATTCAACACGTTTAAACCCCCAGGGCCATTGTCAGGAATAAAACCAGTCAAACATTTACCGTATATACTCGAATATAAGTCGAGGTTTTCAGGCTTTAAAATTAACCTTGGCTAATACTCAAGTCCTGATTTAGATCCAAATGCTGCAATTGTGGATAGTAACCAGTAGGTGGCGCTGTGTTAAAAAATCCTTCATCTGCATAGAAAGTTACAGGAGCTGATCTGCCTTTACACTCCTTCCTGTAGTCAGGCTGCTGGACTTACTCAGCACTGTCACTGCTCATCTGGATGCTGGAAATCTGATGGGTCTTCTCAGTTTGGGGCAAAAAATTACTGCTAGTTCAATGCAAGTGACAGCTTGAAACTACAACTTTCAGGTGACACTTAACTATTGGGGTCAGGAGAATTGTAAATGATGGTAAGCTTAATTTAAAGTTTATTGAACCTTGCCACTCCACATGTTTAGAAACTACAATTCCCAGCAATCAAAGCATGCTGGGAGTTGTAGTTTCCAAACATCTGGAGTGCCAAGGAATTGGGGGTTACTGGTACTGGATTTGGCTATTACTGTATAGGATTCATGAATGGGAATTCTGCTGTCCATTTAAGGGGCATCTTAAGCCACAAAACAATACAGAATCAGAAGGCAGTAATGGTCATAATTTCTACCCTCAGCTTATACTCGAGTCAATCAGTTTTTACTAATTTTTCAGGTAAAAATAGGTGCCTCGACTTATACTTGGATCGACTTATACTCATTAAATTCCAAATCAGTAAGGATGTCCCTAGAAAGAAATAATGGAGTTCTGGGGCAGGGCAGAATTATTAAATATATGGATGGATGCACTATAAATATAGTTCTTGATTTGTGAGGCTACCTCCTGGTCCTATATGTCATAGATTATTACTGTGGAAGCAGAAAGCTTTGGGTGGGAGCATCGGTTAAAGGGGAAACACCATGTGATCGGCCTGCAACCGAACTGTCGGTCAGGACAAGCATCTTACCATGTGTACCTGACTTTAGGACCTTGCAACCCAGGTGGCCTTTGCTGGTGTATGGAAAAGAGAGCGATATGTCTGTATGAATAGTTGTAATAATAATAATAATAATGGTTGTAGGGAAGTGGATGAGGACTCTGGGTTACATCGTGAGGTGTAATAGCAACAGTCCATGTTTGAATCCCTGGAACATACATGAAGTTGTATGATACAGAGCAGGCATACATTACCATGCTCTTCACCTGAGACTGGCTAAATCCATTTTTCCACACCACACATCATAACAATTCACATCATAACACCCCAAATGTTGTGATGTGTGGAATAAAAATGACTTTCTGGAGAACCTTCTACAACCCCCTGAATGTAGAATGAGCATTGAAAATTAAAAATAGATTTAAGGAAACAAATGCCCTTCTATGATAATATTTAAACTATCGTTATACTTTCCTTTAAACACATGGTTATTATTTGGACAACTGACTAAAAGTCTGACATGCTGTGGAATGAAAGTAACTAATAAAGTGTATGTTCTGACCTACGCTACCTTTACCTTAGCAGTGCGAAACCAATGTCATTGAGTTGATGAGCTGTGTTCCCATCAAAAGGCAGCCCTGAGCCCGGCTGACAAGTTACAAAGGATCAAACGCTTTGTTGGAAGATTCAAAGATAATTGTGTATTTCACTTGTCTTCTCACACTCCAGGTCATATCTTTTACTTCTTTTAAAGTCAGGACAATGCAGAGCCTGACAGTCTCATCACGTCCACGGTCTGTCCACTTACATGAAGCTGAATAGGTAGGTACAGGCCAGCATGTAAACTGCAAATGGGTGATAGAGCCTCCAATATTTTTATTTAAACTTCATCACATTCATCACAACTAAAAACAAATAGGAAACAAATCTGGAGACCACAGTTGGCCTTGAAGTTATTCTTAGACTTTCATTCTTTATTATGTATGTATTTTATTTCTTATACAGCGCTACATATTCCACACCACTTTACAATTATTTTATCAATTCACATCAAACCACATCACATGCCTTGGAGACCTTACAATCTAATCCCTTTTGTTCCACATACAACCTTAATGTCTTTTATGATTGTGGGGAAACCGGAGAACCTGCAGGAACCCCATGCAAGGGAGAAAATACAAACTCCTTGCAGATTTGTGTCAAATTGGTGACATAATAGGTGCAATGTAGCCCCTTTCATGCTTTGGTAGAGAACTAAAGCCCTGCTCCCACACTATACCATCCTGTGCTGTGCAGTGAGGTCTGTTAGAGGAATAGTTCACTACAAAAGTGAACTATTCCTTTAATGCAATGATTGAAGCTATGCCTTACCTTCCGTTCTTCAATCAATGCCTGAACCGGTCCCGACTGATTCCTGGTTCTGATTAACTATAGTGTGCATGCACAATAATGTGTGCTATAGTTAATCAGATCCAGTAAGCGGTCTGGAATTTCATTGTGACAGCAAAGGATTGCATGTTTCTTCTATCTTTGTTCCTGTCTCCACAGGCAATAATTAAAAAATTAAAGGTAAGGCATAGCTTAATCATCCATTTTCTATTTTCAACTATTTTATGAGATGAACTGTAACCAACAAAAGGTAAGAAGGTGCTTCTGTTCTCCTGCCTTTAAATTCCTCTCTAATTACTGCTTTTTTGGTCTCCAGTTCCTGCCTCTTTCAGTTTTCTATAGACTGCTATAATTTTTTGGTTCCGTAACTAC
Source organism: Hymenochirus boettgeri (assembly GCA_019447015.1). Classification (NCBI taxonomy): domain Eukaryota; kingdom Metazoa; phylum Chordata; class Amphibia; order Anura; family Pipidae; genus Hymenochirus; species Hymenochirus boettgeri. The sequence goes on from CM033471.1 coordinate 225,273,611, forward strand.
TTAGTTGTGTCTGATTTTCTTGGGTATACCCGGCCTCAGCATCTATGTCTTGCGCCCATATACAAGTAAATCCCGGGCACACTGGATTCATATATGTGAATTTATTTTCAACGTTTCGACCTACGTGTCATCAAAACGGGATTGTAACTATTTGGTGTAACGGATGGAGTTACACAACCTGGTGGCACATGTAAATGGAAAGACAATTTATGTCTTGCAGCCTTAATACCTGGGGGTAGCCGTGTTCTATGAAATGTTTTTACTCTCCAGACGATGGGCTTGTCCATAGGCGAAGACGGTGGTTATAGAAAGGGGCATAGGCACTTAAGATATACCCAGGGACTCCAGGCATGACGCTAGGTAGCTTTAACACATACATAAAACACACAGCTTCATCCAATGCATTTTGGGGATTGCCTCCTTAATCATTGAAAATTACTGTAAGCTAATTGGTGTTTTTTGCTATTCTCACATGTAGATCTTAAAAACACTTATTTTTTACTATGCTTAGCAATACACCACATTATATACAGATGGGTGAAGCTTGGATTGTGAGATCACAAAAGAAATCTGAGCCAAGCCGAGTTAGTATGGCTCATTTGGCTCACAATGTCACACCTAATTAGTTAAAGGGATTAAGATAAATAACAGCAAGATATAATTATTAAGATATAACTTCTGCTTCTATCATGTCCGCTCGCAACCTGTCCTCTTGATCCCATGCCCTGTATTACTCAAGCACTGTAATCATGTGCTTACCCCTATACTCACCCACATATTCAATGCCTCCCTTTCATCTGGAATGTTCCCTTCCGTCTTTAACCATGCCCATGTTAAGCCCATACTAAAAAAGCCCTCGCTGGACCCCTCTTGCTTAGCCAATTACCCAGGGGAGAACTGGGACCTTTTGGCCTGGGGGGGGGGCAATCACAACCAAGTGGCCCTTTCACGGTAGATTGCAACATTTGTAACCATATTCACTTTGCTAAGGTCACACACAGTTTAAGTTATGCCCATTTTTTAGACCACTGTTCCCATTTTACATTGTTGCCTGCAACATTTTCTAGTGTATAATGTGGTTATAGGACACCCAATTACCTCCCCCTTACCTGGAGTGAGGACCTGAATCGCTCAGTCCTCACCCCTGGGTACACTTTCTAAGTCAAGTTATACTTGCCCAAAGTTTCCTTTGTTCCTAATGAACTGGAGGGCTGACTAACACCAGATAATGAACTGGAGAGTTCGCAAACACTGAATAATAAACGGGGGGCTGACTAACATTGGCTAATGAACAGGAGGGCTGACAACATTACTAACGAGCTGGAGGGTTAACTAACACCAGCTAATGAATTGGAGTGCTGACAAACACTGAATAATAAACTGGGGGGCTGATTAACACTGTCTAATGTACTAGAGGTCTGACAATACTGGTCTATGAACTAGAGGGCTGACGACACTGGCTAACGATCTGAAGGACTGACAAAACTGGCTAGTGATCTCGATGGTTGACAACACTATCTTATGAACTGAGGGCTGACAACACTGGCTAATGAAGTGGAGGGCTGATGACACTGGATACTGAACTAGAGGGCTAACTAACACTGCTAATTAGTAAATGATCTAAAGGAGGATGAGTTTCCTGATTCTTGCACATGTTAGAGCTAGAGGTGTGAGCTGTGCTTTTCAAGCACATAACTTACTAATAGCTTCTGTGGCAGCCCAAATTTTGCATTGGAGACCAGCCCGGGGGGAATTTGCCCCTCAGCCTACTGGACCAGTCCTCCCCTGCAATTACCGCCCAGTCTATCTCTTACTGATAGCCTCTAAACTGCTAGAACGATTAGTCTTCTCCCTTATCGTTAACTACCTTCATGCTCATAACCTATTGGATCCCTTGCAATCTGGATTCCGTCCTGCGCATTCCACAGAGACGCCCTGTGTAAGGTTGTGAATGATCTGCAGGTTGCAAAGACCAATGGTCACTTTTCTATTCTTATCCTCATCGACATCTCCTCTACTTTCGACACAGTCGATCATTCCCTCATTATGCGGATACTTCACTCTTTGGGCATTCGGAATAAATTGGCATCCTGGTTTCTATCCTATCTCTCTGATAGAACTTACTCTGTATTTTATGCTAACAATACCTCTTCTCCGGTTCCTCTTGGTCTGGGGTCCCGCAAGGGTCTGTTCTTGGACCCTTATTGTTCTCCCTCTACACTATTTCCTTGGGAGATGTTATTACCTCTTTTGGCTTCAAATATCATTTATATGCAGACAATACCCAAATCTACTTGTCCACCCCTACGCTAACCTCTGACATCCTATCACTTGTCTCCGACTGCCTCCTTGCCATCTCCTCCTGGATGTCTCACCACTACCTCAAATTAAATCTTTCTAAAACTGAACTAATCATTTTCCCACCTAAACCTGGTCCTGTACCATCTTTCTCCATCTCTGTTGACAATTTCCCTTATCCAATCTGCATGCTGCCTAGGGGTAATTATTGACTCCTCTCTCTCCCCTTTTCTAACCACATTAACTATGTTGCGAAAACCTGCCGCTTCCTCCTTCTCAATATAGCCAAAATCCACAGGTTCTTTTCTCTCCTGACCACCGCTATGCTTATGCTCATGCTCTCATCCTATTGCGCCTGGACTATTGCAACCTACTACTTTCTGGTCTTCCTGTTTCCCACCTCTCTCCCCTTCAGTCTATACTCAACTCTGCCACATGTATTGTTTTGCTCTCTAATAAACTGGACCCCAAATCTCCTCTGTACCGGACAACAACCTGGCTCCCTGTTAAACAGCGCATTATATACAAAATCCTTCTCCTAACATTTAAATCCCTTCGCTCTGCTGCTCCTCCTAATATTTCCTCTATAGTCTCCCATATGTTCCTGTCCGTACCCTCCGCTCATTGCAGAACCAGCTCCTATACAGACCCCCCCACTCGGACTGCTTCCTCTTGCCTTAAACTTCTCTCTCTCGTAGCTCCCATCCTCTGGAATTCTATTCCCCTCTATCTACATCAAGAAACCTCAATTAGCAGGTTTAAATCTAGCCTTACATTCTACCTATCAGGTAACCAGCACAGTATTTGATTGTTTTATTTGCACTGCATACGTCTCACTCCAGCACTTATACCCATTCCATTGTATCTGTGTGTAACCCACCTAACTAGATTGTAAGCTCTACAGGGCAGGGATCTCATTACCTCTTGTGGCAAAGCCCTAGCACTTCTATTTATATAAGTTGTATATTTATGTCTATCTATGTATTTATCCCCCTTGTATGACTTTATTGTACCGGTATTTTAATACTCTATTGCGCTACGTCCCCAAGTGGCGCTATATAAATAAACATATACATACATACATATATAACATCAAGGGGTCTGGGACCGCCATATAACAGCAAGGGGTCAGGGACCTCCATATAACAGCAAGGTGTCACGGACACCCAATAAAGGATCGACCCTCACTCCAGTACAGGATTGACCCCTATCCTAGTACAATATAGACCCTCAATGCAACATGGTCCCCCAACACAATATACAAGTACAATATGGAGATCAGGTGACATTAGCAGAGGACTTTTAGCATAGTTTTAGGCAGTTCTAGCGTTAGTGCAATGCAACTGGTACTGCAAAAAAAAAAATCTCCCGAACTTCCCGATTTTCTTGCGTTTCATGGCGCAGGTGGCGTGTTTAAACCACAGCAATAGCGTGCCAGCCTGCTAAACCACTGTTCACCCACCTGTAGGATATATATATATATGCAAACGGATCCAGTTGCTGCCGCACTCCCTTCATGCAATCCTCTCATGCCCGGGTGCCAGTGCCTTCAACAATGTATCCACTTCTTCCCCACAAGGAGGGCACACACAGTACTATCTATCATATGTCAACGGTTCAATTGCTTTCAGACATCTGAAATGTGCGGAGCAACCCTAAAAACACACAGGGGCATATTTATAAAGGGGCGAAAATAGCAACCAAAAATTACCGTCGCACATCGTGGCCGCGAAAATAGCGATATCGCCGGCGAGCTCCACCGCCACGATATGTATCGCGGCCGTGATGTCCGGCGGTAATTTTAAGTCCCTTAAGTACAATATCGCAGCGAAGAGACTTAAATCCCTTCCCGACACCTTCACTACAGGGGCGGGGCATACGCCTACCCCTCCCTCGACCCCCTCTGCGGCGGCGGCGGCCACCCGCCGCTTCCCAGCAGCCCAACCCCATCCCCGCTCGCGGCAAACATATGGAGCGGGAGGCTAGGAGGGGCTGCTGGGAAGGGGCCGCAGCAGGTGGTTGCCCGCCGCGCACCCCCTCCCCAGCAGCCCCTCCAAGCCCCCTGCCGCTGGCAGGGAAGGGCCCGCTGGGAGGGGTGGAGGCACCCTCCAGCAGGGGCCCTGAGAAGGGCCTTTTGGGGCTTAATGGGTCCTAGGTCAAACCGGAACCCCCCTCCTTGGCCCTTGTAAGGGCCCTTGCGGCTCTGACAAGTGCCTTTAGCGGGGGTCCCGCAGCTCGAACCGAATTTTGGAAAATCTGATTGGTTAATGTAAAGCATGTAAACCAAGGATTAAAAAATTGACCAATCAGAAATGGATTAGTGATTTTCTGCAAACCTATATAAAGAGGTGCACTCCAACGCGGAACTCAGATGCCATCGCAGTAGATGGCTGAAGAAAGAAGCGTCTGGCAACATCGGCTCCGCTGAGGCCAGCGGGCTCACTGGCGGCCGCGGTTCGAGCTGCAGGACCCCCGCCAAAGGCACTTGTCAGTGCCGCAAGGGCCCTTCCCAGTAGCCCCTCCTAGCCTCCCGCTCCATATGTTTGCCGCGAGCGGGGATGAGGTTGGGGGGGGCTGCTGGGAAGCAGCGGCGGATGGTCGCCGCCGACGTGGGGGGGGGCGAGGGCGGGGTGGGCGTATGCCCCACTGCACCCCTTCGCAGCGGCGACCATCCGCGGCGAGGTGGGCGTACATCCCGCGGCGGGTGCGACCACCCGGCGCGATATCGCCCATTTTCGCCACCTGTTCACATAGCCCGAAAAGTTAACGGCCGCGAAATGTTAACGAACATATGCCCCATAGTCTGCGGACATCTCACAGATCATTTAATTAAATTAAATGAATAAAAACAATTAAATAAATACACTCAACCCTAAGGTGACCCCACGTGAAAATAAAAACATTGATTTGAAATTCAAGCATCAAAAACGGATGCTTGTATCTATATATAGATCAGTTTGTAGCTACTCTGTTCATGTATTGGGTCTTTAAATCGTACTTGAGCTTATGAGTTTGTGTCTGTGTCCATTCCTACACAGTTCACTCGTATTGTGCTTCCATCAGTAGCATTTCTCGGACCCCTGGGTGCTTGCCAAATCAGAGCAACTTAAACCATGTTTGCCACTTAATCGCCCTTGTGTACTACAACTCTCAGGAAGATCCATAATCAATCAGCCCATAGCAATGTACATACCATTCATCCTACTCCATAAATAGGAATCGCACCTAAGTCAGGAGGTGGGATTCCTACCTTTGTTATAAATGTCCAAAGGAGTGCAGCAGTACTTTGTTATAAATGTCCAAAGGAGTGCAGCAGTACTTTGTTATAAATGTCCAAAGGAGTGCAGCAGTACATATTTTTTTTTATCTATCTAGAGGCATGAACCTTGGCACAATGTAATCTATTATATATATATATATATATATATATATATACACACACAAATCAATGTAACTGCAGAGCACTCCTAGGACTTCACTACAAATATTTTATTGTTACATAGTAGGACTGTAAAGCCCACGCGTTTCGGCCCTTAATACACAGGCCGTCATCAGGGATTTGCATATGATACATCACAGCAGCACCCAGGCAGATATACTATAGTACGGAGTGTGAAGGATTTTTCTACACACACACACACATAACCAGTTTGGATCACATAATAAAAAGTATGTACTGCTGCACTCCTTTGGACATTTATGACAAAGTTCTTCTTTATTGAATAACAAAATCGATCTAGCACGGTCTGAAACACGTGGGCAGCAGAATGCAGAAATGCAGCAGAATGGCAGATGAGATTCAATGTTGATAAATGTAAGGTGATGCATTGGGATTTAATAACCCTGTGCCACCTACACCATAAATAACTCTGTGTTAAGTGCATCTGAAATGGAAAAAGATTTGGGGGTTGTGGTAGATAACAGACTTAGCTGTAGCAAACAATGCCAGGTAGCAACAGCTAGAGCTAGCAAGATATTGTCTTGTAAAAGAGGGGAATGGAATCAAGAGAGAAAAATATTATTCTCCTCTTTACAAGGCACTGGTAAGGCCACATTTGGAATATGCGGTGCAGTTTTGGAATCCCATATACAAAGGGACATCTTGGAAATTGAGGCAGTTCAGAGAAGGGCACTAAATTAATAAGGGGAATGGAGGGGCTTGAATATGCAGGCAGATTAGACAAGTTAGGGTGTTTACATTGGAGAAGCGGCGGTTGCGTGGGGACATGATAACCTTATACAAATATATTAATGGCCATACAGTGAACTCTCTGGTGCATTGTTCACTAATAGGTCATATCAGAGGACTCGTGGACATCCTTAAAGTTGGAAGAAAAGAAGTTTCATCTTCAAGTTAGGAAGGGTTTCTTTACAGTGAGAACGGTGAAACTGTGGAACTGTCTCAGCAGAGGTGGTAATGGCAAGTTCATTGAATAACTTTAAAAAAGGCCTGGATAAGTTTCTAAAACTAAAAATATTGAGAATTACTGGTTATTAATGCATATAGATCTGGTTGATCCAGGGATACTTTCCGATTGCCGTTTGGAGTCAGGAAGGAATTTTTCCCCCCTTTTTTTAGCTGGGGTTTTTTGCCTTCCTCTGGATCAACTGTTAGGTAGGGTTAAAAAAAAAAAAAAAAAAAAGGGAATAGGTTGGACTTGATGGACGAATGTCTTTATTCAACCTTAATTACTATGTTACTATGTTACTATGTTACGTAAATCTTTTTAGTTATTCAATAAAGAAGAGTTTTGTTATAAATATTCAAAGGAGTGCATTAGTACGTACTTACGTATATATATATATATATATTCTATTATATATATTCTATTTAATTTCCTTCAATTCATATTTAGCCTACAACATAACTTCTCTGTTCATCCATTAAAGACCATAAGCGAGTAGTGCTTGAAAAATGTCATAGTCTGCTGCAGAGCATACATCATTATTCAGATGAAGTAAATAAATGCAAATACGCAACCCTGGAATGATTACAAAAATGTTACCATCTGTTTACAGCAGAATTGGCTAAAATATATTTTCAGTTAGAAAACTAGGCAGAAAATTATATATTCCATGCTTGAAAAATCCTCTTTTTCTAACAGAACAAGCCAGTGAAAATCTTAATCTCCTGTGATCTACTCTGCTATTTGCCCTGCCCCCAAATCCACAACCCAGTGGGAGGCATAAGTAAACATTGGGAAGATAGACTTTGTGAATGTTGACCTGCCTAGCTCTCCAAGGAGAATCTCTGTTTCTCAGCTCATTCACTGAAAAGAATGTAAAATTTATTTTATATCTTAGAGATCTTATTATTATGGCCTGTTATTTAAAGGGTATGTTCAACTCTCAAATGAAAATCATATATAGCTAAATCACTACCAAAAGCAAAAACTTCAATAGTTAGAATGCTGATAGACATAGGGTTATGCAGCAAAATGATGGTCTCCCTCTGCCTTTCAGAAATTCTGCCCCCTCTTCAAGCTTTTAAATGCTCAGAGGAGGCAGCCAGGAAAATAGCATTCAGCCATTGGCTGTGGTGTCACCTGTTACATGGCCATGACTGAAAGCTGCTAACTGAAAGAACCAGGAGGCAAAAAACCCGGAAGCATTCCAGGTTAGACTTCCATCTCTCTAGTTTCTAGCTATTACAGTTTTGGGGTATGATTTACCTATACACATTTACCTGCTACCCATTTACCCAAAAATCTATAATTTTCTGTAGTGTAGGGGACCCCCCAACAACCCAAATCACTCGGGTTTTAAAAGTGCAATAATATCATCTTACCCAACCTTGTTCCCTCTCTGCCTTTATTGCTACTTCCGGGAGCAGAGTAGCATTAGGGGCTAGACCAGCAGACATGTAAATGATTGGCTGAGAGTCGGAGAGATCAAGGTCCGGTAAGTCTATTTTTGGACACTTTTTAAATTTAAAACCCTAGCGTTGGGGTTGGTAGGGTATTTTATTTAAAACATTTACTGCAGCGCAGATGGATCCGGATGGAAGGAGGGAGGGGGAAAGAGCTCCACATCGCATGCTGGATTACATTCAGGAAGGCTCCTACTCTTCCCTTTTCTGGACTTCCAGCAGCCACTGCAGGAGAACCATTTGGAGCAGAGAGAAAGGTAAGGATTTTTCAACACTACACAGTGGGGCCAGCAGTGAGGCAGATTTTAATTTGGGGGTTGGACATGCCCTTTAATGAACCTTTTCTATGTACTTTTTAAATTTAGAATTAAACAAATATTAAAATGTAATGAAATGCTATTAATAGTAATATATAAAGTTTGATCATGTGATTATTCCAGCTACCAGTAGGATGCATTTTATCCCTTCTGGTTAAAACTAGTTTTAGTTTGCATCAACAGTTAGACAGATAAAAGGCTTTGAATTTTTTTATATTAGTATGGAATAAAGGTAGCAAGAGAGAAGAGAGGGGCTACTAAAGCATAAAAGGGATAACAAAGGTAGAAAGGAAAAAAAAAAGAAAATCTATTAAGAGAAAACAGGGTAATTAACAAAATAGTGAAACAGACATGCAAAGTCATGTGAAAATATACATGCTATTGCTTTCAGGAAATGAAAGAAATATCTTCTCTTAATCTGCCCATTCAACAATTGCACATAAGTAAATGCTTCTAAAGTACCGATTTGCTGTATGCAGGAGCACCTTGGGCTGGGTATACACCATGGGATTTCTTCATTTAGCGGTCGGCCAGAACAAAGCACTTTCATCGGCGACCTCAAAAGTAGAAACGGCAGACGGTTTGCTGCAACTGAGAATGTGGTCCATAGAGGACCACACAATTGCCCCTGGCTTTCCAGCACGTCAGATTGTTCAGATATTGGTCGCCCGAAAAAATGAAAGTGATCGACCGATACACTGAAATGTGAGCCGGTTGCCCCGAAATATTGGATGGTGTGTACCCAGCCTAACAATGTCTGTCCGATAATGACTTCCTATTGACTTAGACCAGTGGGCGATCAATTGCTTAGTAGTAATGAATTGCCCAGAACCAGAAGTGAAAGTATGAAATTACCACTATGGCCATTTAAAGGGAGGGAGCACCCTGAATCTAAAAAAACAGCTTACTACTGATCTCAGAAGGGCAAAAAGGGAATTAAATCAAAGGATTCTTCAAAAATAAAGAGCATAAGCAGAATACAGAGAATCCACTAAACTTCTATTCTTTGTCATGGTAAGAGAAGTAGGAGCACATCAGAGAAGGGGACTTGCAGAGACTAAAGCTTTGTCACACTTCAGATAATTTTCGCACGATTTGCAAGACAAACGACCCATCGAACAACATTTGTCCGAAAAGGACGCTTTAACGACCTTACAAGACCAACGATCCTTGACTATTCTCAAGGCAGGCCTGGCAGATTTGTTCTGCCAATTGTCATATGTTTGTACATGGTCGGCAGATTATGTGCCGTAAGATTGAATGCGCATGTGCAACATTTTGCAAACAATCAATATTACGAATGCCACATATCAACAAACACTATCTTTCCACTATCCGATTATCTAACGCGTGTACAAAGCTTAAAAGAGCCTAGAACAACATATAGAACAAAGGAAATTGTATTGGGGGGAGCAGAGGACAATATATGGGAATAGCCCACAGAAAGCAGCATTGGAGTAGGAAATTTAGAATTAACATAACCGATTTAACTAGTTAAAGGATACAAAGAAATATCACACTGAGCTGCCAACTGTCCATACAGACATGAAAAAATGAATTAAAGTCATTTCTTATCCATTGCCTGGGAGGAGACACAATATGATTCATAGCTACTTTGTTCAGAGTGATATTAAATAATTCAGTCATTTCCACAATAGCAAAAATGTGAAATGTGCAAGCAGTGCATTAGTAGTGAAAGAAAGTATGCCATCAGAAGCACATGGTACCACAATACACTGATCTGGTTATAAACATACTGTGCATGAAATAAGATAAGATATATTATTTTGTGTAAAAGATATTACTTTCTAATATTCCTAATTTCCTTATATTGAGAGGGTTACTTATAGTAGACAAGGTTGGATTTTGTGGGGAAATGCTAGGTAATGACAGATTGCATAGAGCTCTCCCTCCATGCCTATTTCTGGCACAGCGCATTATACATATTGTAGTCAACAAAGAAGCTACATATTCAAGATAATATGATAAAGCAATCTATTTTAGTGCATGTTCAGGCTGAGGGCCCTATTATTCCTCACATTCACTATAGTCCACATATACAGTAGCTTCCAGATAGGACCATGTACAACCAACATGGAAGTTTCCACAGGTGCACACACCATAGTACATGTTGGCGAAACTATGGTACGCAGTCCAGAGGTGGCACTCGGAACCCTCTCTCTGGGCACTCATGCAGAGCAGAGTTCACCAGAGTTTGTTACCAGAAAGCCACCCATTATGACATCATGCCCCAGCCCCCCAACCCCCCCAAAGGCTCATCATCACTGATACAGTATTTGAACAATTTGGAACACCAAATGAGAAATTTACTCGTTCGTCCGAAAATGACGAATGGACGTGTTGGTAAATCACGATCGATTGTACGGTTCCCTATGGGACCGCATGATCGATCGCACAAACTGTCGGTTCGCGACAGACAGATATTTGCCGCGACAGACATTTGTCCAGGCAGAAAGCTCGCGTGCTTGGTCGGGACAAATAGTCCCTTCATGTGTACCCGGCCTTAATCTCTCAGCACCTTGCTTCTGGATCTCCGGCTAAAATAGTCTCTTGTGAGTACAATAAATGGATTTAGGGCTAGGCCACACTAGCAGGTTTTGGCGCATTTTGCGATCGGTTTACACACTGAAATACACAATAACATTTCATTTATAGTGTAAATTGCGGGAAGTAGGCTCCACTGTGATCCGTTGTGATTTTAGAACTCACGCGATCACAATTTTTGTCAAAAGTGCACTAAATACAAGTCTATAGAAGTGCATAAAAAAAGAGGACAAAAGTGGACACAATATGACGTTGTTTTTTTAAGTTAGCGCAAACACATATAAAAGCGGATGCAAGCTGCTGAAGAGTGGCCTCAGCCGTGGGCAAAGGTGAACTAAGGTTTTGAATACCAAATTGCAACACACAAATAAATCACTTATTCAGTATAATGACCAGGATAAGACTGACAAAAATGCTACAGCGCAGAATTGAAAGAGACAAAAATAATAATTAGACTCTAAAAGGCAATGAACCTGGCAGACAATGTCATTCTCCCAGAGCTCTCAGCCTAATCACCAACACTTCTGCACATCGCAGGCAAATAGTGCTCACTTCAGTTCTCATGGTGCTCATTGAGGAGCTCTTTTTAACCATTATGTTCTATTTTGTGTCACCCAGTTCTGCCTTTTTAACAATGTAATAAAGCTTATGATTTAATTCCCCATTCAGATTTACTAGTGACTGAGCTAAGAACTCATTAACAAGTGGCATCATTGCGGTCTGGCACATTCCATTCCAGCAGCAGCCTAATTGTAAATGTCCCTTGTCTGTTCTTTCCAATGCACAAAAAAAAAAAACCCTTCAGATAACAAGCTGCACACAAGAGAAGTTCATAAACTTCAACTGACAGCAGAATACACAATGTAAATACAGCTAGTTCCACTATTGGCGTACATATGTACCCGACCTCTACATGACTCCAGTCCACAAATTCTTCTACTCTAACTCCTCGGTTTATGTCTCATAAGGAATTAAAGAACACAAAATAGAGACATTTCATCAGTGGCAAAGCAATGTTAAAGCTATATAAGCATAAAGTCTGCTTCTGTAAAACAAACCAAAGAACTACTGCCTAGGAAGCTCACACCCAGACATGCCCACCCAATGGTCCTGCGCCATACTTTTTTTTCTAAACCGCCGTTATTTAGGGATCTATGCACTGCACACTGGGTTTTTTCTAACAGCAGATCGACTTTACTAACTGGCTGTTATCTGTGAAATTGGACATTTTAACATATTGTATTGCTATTTTTATATTATCATACTGCATGTAGGACTGTTTTCTAGCAAATAGGACATTATAACAGTAGTCAAAAATGTTTGACTCTCAGACTGCCCAGTAGCGACACATTAGGTGGAACATGCCCACAACTAGTTAAGCACTGTGTAAGAACTATACATCACAAAAAAATAAAAATACACACTGTAATGCTTATTGGGCATCTGCATTATGATCTCATTGGCTTTGGTATTATTCCCTTTCTAAATGTCAATATCAATTTAGGGATTTAAATCCAATATTTGCAATATTTGCAGGTCCCCTGAGCAAAATATTATTCACAGGGTGGTGAGAATAAGCGTTCTCACCTCCCTGTGAATAATATAAACGGAGGGCAAAGACTTCAAATACTGAGTTTACAGTTCCTTTAAGTGACACCCTGTGTAAGGTGAGGTGCGTCTATATATAGAACATAGTAGAAATAAATACAAGAAGATTTCCCAAATAAATCTGTTGTGGAAATGATAAAACTAGTCAAATTCTGTAAGGTTCTGTGGTCACTCCAGCCATGTGGACATCTTTATAGTTTCCACAGTTGCTTTACAGTTGTGTTCAAAATTATTCAACCCCCAATGCTGTAAAGGGTTTTAGGGAATTCAGTGTACATTTGTAATTGTGTTCAGAATGAAATCTTACAAGGACTTTTTAAAGAACCAAATGCAACTAAAATGACATTGTTTTTATAATACAGTATTAAATGTTTTTTTTGTGATTTCTTCATTGACACAATTATTCAACCCCTTAAAGATTACCACTCTTTAGAATAGAGGTTCATTCAAGTGTTTTCGATCAGGTATTGAAAACAATTGTGGATGTCATCGAGCAGCAATCAAGCATAATAAGCACCAATTAGGCAGATTTAAAATTACTGTGATACTTGGCTCCTTCTAGACATTTACTGGTGTGTTTACAAACATGGTGAAGTCAAGAGAATGGTCCAGGAAGACAAGCGAAGTGGTGATTTCTCTTCACAGGAAGGGCAATGGCTATAAGAAGATTGCAAAGATGTTAAACATACCAAGAGACACCATAGGAAGCATCATTCGCAAATTCAAGGCAAAGGGCAATGTTGAAACACTACTTGGTCGTGGCAGAAAGAAGATGCTGACTTTGACTGCTGTGCGCTACCTGAACCGCAAAGTGGAGAAAAGTCCCCGTGTGACTGCAGAGGAACTGAAAAAAGATTTGTAGGATGCGGGTACTGAAATTTCAGCTCAGACAATAAGGCGCACACTGCGTAATGAAGGCCTCCATGCCAGAACTCCCAGGCGCACCCCCTTGCTGTCTCCAAAGAATAAGAAGAGTCGACTGCAGTATGCCAAAAGTTATGTGGACAAACCACAAAAGTGTTCTGTGGACTGATGAAACAAAATTAGAACTGTTTGAGCCCATGGAGCAACGCTATGTTTGGAGGAGGAAGAACAAGGCCTATGAAGAAAAGAACACCTTGCCTACTGTGAAGCATGGTGGGGGGTCAATCATGCTTTGGGGCTGTTTTGCTTCTGCAGGTACAGGGAAGCTTCAGCATGTGCAAGGTACCATGAATTCTCTTCAGTACCAGGAGATATTGGAAAAAAATGTGATGCAGTCTGTCACAAACCTCAGGCTTGGGAGGGTTGGACCTTTCAACAGGACAATGATCCCAAGCATACCTCCAAGTCCACTAGAGCATGGTTGCAGATTAAAGGCTGGAACATTTTGGAGTGGCCATCGCAGTCACCAGACTTAAATCCGATTGAGAACCTCTGGTGGGACTTAAAGCAGTTGCAGCACGCAAGCCTAAGAATGTGACTGAACTGGAGGCTTTTGCCCATGAAGAATGGGCTAAGATACCCGTAGATCACTGCAAGACACTTGTGTCAAGCTAGGCTTCACATTTAAAAGCTGTTATAACTGAAAAAGGATGTTGTACTAAGTACTAAGAATGAATGTCACTTGGGGGTTGAATAAAACTGATAATGATGTGAGCACAGAAAAGACATTTATGGTTATTTTATTATGTTATGTTATATTTGTCTGACTTACAAGTGTCTTTTTGATTTAATTGTAAACAAGAAATTATCAAAATCAATGTCAAACTTGCCAAAACACTCAATTTCAGTGGGGGTTGAATAATTTTGAACACAACTGTATTTGCATGTATCCACATGATGTGAAGATCACAGGATCACATGTACACTCTATGTCACCCACTATCCTTTAACAGCTACAAATGAGACAATTCCTTGGTGCATATTCCTGTGGTTTCTACCTTTGATGTTTTATGGCTTTTTCAGATCATTGTGCATTAAGGACTGCTACTGCGATCATTATTTCTTGCTAGAGGTAATCTAACTTTCCCTATGCTGTCTGGTGCAATATTTCTGTTGCTTCAGACAATACAATTCTAATGACTGATTCATCCCTTAGCACTTTACTCTGCGGATACAGTTTAAATGACTTTCTAATTACATATCCTGCAGGTTAATTTCAAAACAAGCAGAACAACAGTGTATCAATTCCCAATACATTAGTGTGCCATGAACTCCTTTGCTATTAACAAGAGGGACAGCCTTCTGCAGCAACATTCATGTTTTTTGCTGGACGCTAATGATAAGTCATTATAAACACTGTACAGTTTTTCTTTTTATCTTTTTATCATTCAGCACCAGTATCAGACCATTTCATAAAATATAAAGGATGCACAATAACATACTTATGCTACATAGAAGAGCAAAACTCCCAGCATCCTTGGCCAGTTGAGAAACATCTCATAAGCGCTGAGGGCAAAGAAATAGTTACCCATTGAAATATATGGCCTTAAACTGGCTCTTCAAAATATACACACAATTTAGTGCTAGACAGTTTTTTTTTAATTAAAAACCCCCAGTTTAAGGAGAATTAACACATTTGATAACTGACTGCTTTCTGGCAGTAACATAAAGCGTTGTAGACCCTCTGCTCACTAAACATACTGTATGTTCTCCAACATGGGAGAATAGTAGGTGAAAAGGAGCCATAAAAATTCAAGTACTATATAAGGGATAATGTGCCCCTTATAGTGTAATATATAAGGGATAATGTGCCCCTTATAGTGTAATATATAAGGTATAATGCGCCATATAACGTCACAGAGGAGTTCCATCTACAGATCAACAAAAATGATACAGTGGTGGTTGGGAAGAATTATAGTTTCTAGTTATGGTAAATTTAAAATAACATATTTTTCAGTATTGATGCCCTTTAATGTGTGTGGGGGGGCTCAGTGGAATACAGGAAGCCACTCAGTGACACCACTGAGTGATTGTAATAAGGAGTTACGCCACTGCATCTCCCAATCCAGAGCCTTATGAATTATAGGACTACTAGACATTAAGCCTGTTACAATAACAGGCACTAGAAGCCCAGAGTGCCTCCATCCTCCATGTCCCAAGGCCACAGTTCCCTCTTAGTGTCCCAGACCCAGGGCCCCCCTCTGCCCCAGACCCACCCCTCTGTCCCAGACCCAGTGCCCCGCCTCTCTGTCCCAGACCCAGGGTCCCCCCCTCTGTCCCAGACCCAGACCCCCTCCTCTGCCCCAGACCCCCTCCTCTGCCCCAGACCCCCTCCTCTTCCCCAGACCCAGGGCCCCCTCTCTCCCAGACCCAGGGCCCCTCCTCTGTCCCAGACCCATCTCCCTCTCTCCCAAACCCAGGTCCCCCCCTCTCCCAGACCCAGGTCCCACCCCCTCTGTCCCAGACCCCCTGTCTGTCACAGATCCAGTCCCCCACTCTGTCCCAGACCCAGGGCCCCCCCTCTGTCCCAGACCCAGGGCCCCCCTCAGTCCCAGACCTAGGGCCCCCCTCAGTCCCAGATTTCCTCACTCTGTCCCAGACCCAGGGCCCCCCACTCTGTCCCAGACCCAGGTCACACCACCTGTCCCAGCCCCAGCCCCCCCCCTCTGTCACAGATCCAGAGTCCCCCCCCTCTGTCACAGATCCACAGTGCACCGTCTGTCCCAGACCCAGGGCCCCTCCTCTGCCCCAGACCCAGGGCCCCCTCTCTCCCAGACCCAGGGCCCCCCCTCTGTCCCAGACCAATCTCCCTCTCTCCCAGACCCAGGTCCCCCCCTCTCCAGACCAAGTCCCACCCCCTCTGTCCCAGACCCCCTGTCTGTCACAGATCCAGAGTCCCCCACTCTGTCCCAGACCCAGGGCCCCCCCTCGTCCCAGACCCAGGGCCCCCCTCAGTCCCAGACCCAGGCCCCCCTCAGTCCCAGACCCAGATTCCCTCACTCTGTCCCAGACCAGGGCCCCCCACTCTGTCCCAGACCCAGGTCACACCACCTTTGTCCCAGACCCAGGCCCCCCCCTCTGTCACAGATCCAGAGTCCCCCCCCTGTCACAGATCCACAGTGCACCATATGTCCCAGACCCCCTCCCCTGCCCCAGACCCAAGGCCACCCTCTGTCCCAGACCCAGGGTCCCCCACTCTGTCCCAGACCCAGGGCCCCCCACTCTGTCCCAGACCCAGGGCCCCCCACTCTGTCCAGACCCAGGCCTCGCCTCTGCCAGACCCAGCCCCCCCCCTCTGTCCCAGACCCAGGGCCCCTCCCTCTGCCCCAGACCAGGGCCCCCCTCTGTCCCAGACCCAGGGCCCCCGTCTGTCCCAGACCCAGGTCACACCACCTTTGTCCCAGACCCAGGCCCCCCCCCTCGCCACAGATCCAGAGTCCCCCCCCTCTGTCACAGATCCACAGTGCACCGTATGTCCCAGACCCCCTCCTCTGCCCAGACCCAAGGCCACCCTCTGTCCCAGACCCAGGGTCCCCCACTCTGTCCCAGACCCAGGGCCCCCCACTCTGTCCCAGACCCAGGGCCCCCCACTCTGTCCCAGACCCAGGGCCTGCCCTCTGTCCCAGACCCCCCTCTGTCCCAGACCCAGCCCCCCCCTCTGTCCCAGACCCAGGGCCCCTCCCTCTGCCCCAGACCCAGGGCCCCCCTCTGTTCCAGACCCAGGGCCCCCATCTGTCCCAGACCCAGGGTCCCCCGTCTGTCCCAGACCCAGGGCCCCTTCTCTGCCCCAGACCCCCCCACTCTGTCCCAGACCCAGGGCCCCCCACTCTGTCCCAGACCCAGGGCCCCCCACTGTCCCAGACCCAGGGCCCCACTCTGTCCCAGACCCAGGGCCCCCATCTGTCCCAGACCCAGAGTCCCCCATCTGTCCCAGACCCAGGGCCCCTCTGCTGCCCCAGACCCAGGACCCCCCACTCTGTCCCAGACCCAGGTCACACCACCTCTGTCCCAGAGCCAGACCCCTTCCCTCTGTCATAGATCCAGAGTCCCCGTCTGTCCCAGACCCATGGCCCCTCCTCTGCCCTAGACCCAGGGCCGCCCTGTCCCAGACCCAGCCCCACTCTGTCCCAGACCCAGGGCCCCGCTCTGTCCCAGACCCCCCCATCTGTCCCAGACCCAGGCCCCCCCCTCTGTCCCAGACCCCCCCCCTCTGTCCCAGACCCAGGGCCCCTTCTCTGCCCCAGACCCAGGGCCCCACTTTGTCCCAGACCCAGGGCCCCACTCTGTCCCAGACCCAGGGCCCCCCTCTGTCCCAGACCCAAGGCCCCCCTCTGTCCCAGACCCAGAGTCCCCATCTGTCCCAGACCCAGGGCCTCTGCTGCCCCAGACCCAGGACCCCCCCACTCTGTCCCAGACCCAGGTCACACCACCTCGTCCCAGACCCAGCCCCCTTCCCTCTGTCACAGATCCAGAGTCCCCCGTCTGTCCCGACCCATGGCCCCTCCTCTGCCCTAGACCCAGGGCCGCCCTCTGTCCCAGACCCAGGGTCTCCACTCTGTCCCAGACCCAGCCCCTCTGTCCCAGACCCAGGGCCCCCTCTGTCCCAGACCCAGCCCCCTCTCTGTTCGACCCAGGCCCCCGTCCCGCCCCCCCACGTCCCAGACCCAGGGCCCCCCACTGTCCCAGACCCCCCTCTGTCCCAGACCCAGGGCCGCCCTCTGTCCCAGACCCAGGGCCGCCCTCTGTCCCAGACCCAGGGTCTCCCACTCTGTCCCAGACCCAGGGCCCCACTCTGTCCCAGACCCAGGGCACACTCTGTCCCAGACCCAGGGCCCCACTCTGTCCCAGACCAGGGCCCCCTCTGTCCCAGACCCCCCCTCTGCCAACCCTTGTCCCAGACCAGGGCCGCCCTCTGTCCCAGACCCAGGGCCGCCCTCTGTCCCCCCAGGGTCTCCCACTCTGTCCCAGACCCAGGGCCCCACTCTGTCCCAGACCCAGGGCCACACTCTGTCCCAGACCAGGGCCCCACTCGTCCCAGACCCAGGGCCCCCCTCTGTCCCCGACCCCCCTGTCCCGACCCACGGCCACCCTCTGTCCCAGACCCAGGGCCGCCCTCTGTCCCAGACCCAGGGTCTCCCACTCTGTCCCAGACCCAGGGCCCCCCTCTGTCCCAGACCCAGGGTCCCCTACTTTGTCCCAGACCCAGGGTCCCCCCTCTGTCCCAGACCCAGCTCCCCCTCTGTCCGACCAGGCCCCCCTCTGTGCCAGACCCAGGGCCCCCCGTCTGTCCCAGACCCAGGGCCCCTCCTCTGCCCCAGACCCAGGGCCCCCCACACGATCCCAGACCCAGGTCCCATCCTCCTCTGCTTTACAGCCAGCCCTGACACCTTTGGTTAATAGGAGGTTAATTTAGCATGGTGTCATGTCAGTGAGCAGTTCTGAATCCCCCCACCCTCACCCAGACATTGATGTCTAGTGCAACCCTCTCCCTCACAACCCCCCACAGACACATGATTAATGTCATTGGGGTCCAGAAAAACCACACACACCCCACCAGCTACCCCCTGCCTCACTGTCCCCCACCCAGAGATCTTAGAACATAACTGGTGGTGTACAGTTATTTGTGTCAGACCCAGTAATGCAGCATGGACAGGAATTTTCACACTGTGAAGAGTTAACTTAAGAAATCAACCCACCCAGAGCAGCCAGCAGTCTGTGGTCGTGGTCCCACCCTTAATGCAAACTTGTGTCCGATTGGCTGTTTGCTCTGAAGGGAAAAGAAGCAGCCAATCAGGCAGATTGCAGCCACACACACACACTGAGACAGGGACGCACACTTGCATTTTATTATATAGGATATTTTCCTTTAATAAGTGTAAGGAAGTTTGCTAATAACTAAATTTTAGACAAGGGAATAAATCTTCCACAAGATTTCCACTTTATTTACTCTGCATGCTGTGCAATGTAATCAAACATTTCCGAAAAGAAAGTAGAGAGGATTTTTAAGGATATTTTTCTATAAACATTTATTAAAAAGGACAAATGAAGGGCAAAAAAGGATTTCAATTTAGAAGGACCCTCATTCCCAGGGCCCCCCACTGACATCGACCTCTCTCTGCTCCCTGGGTGTTTTTATGTTGACATTCTCTTTTCCAATGGTTTTAGCTCCTGTAATGTGAACCCGCACTCTCCGGCTGCTAAATGGAAACACGTGCCTTTTGTCTTTCAATAATTAACGTTGACACACGGAAATCACAGAATCTCTAACCATGACACACGCTCAACATTTTTTGTCTGTTTCTGTCCAGAATAAGTGTTATCATGATAATGGCAGGGAATGGGGAAAAAGAAATACGCAGTAGTACACCCGGCTAGGCTTGGGAACAAAATGATAGTTATTAGTTATTATAGTTTATAGTGGAGATTTATCCCAACTGTCTAATAAAATATTTCTTAAAGATAGCACAAAACCCCGAACAGCACCATTTCTTAATAAATAATATTGGTGTTAATCTGATTTAGAAGATTATGTATCTACCGTAAGTGATGTGTTTGCAGATGTTTCTGTTTAACTGCAAATGCCCCATACATACCCCGAAAGGAGCAAACAAAATAGCCCCACTTTCCATTCTGGCCTTCAGGTTGACATTCCGGCCCTATTTTAATGATAATACCCATGGCAAAGTAGTTTATTTTGTAAGAAATCCAGCATCCTGATATAAACCCTCTCTGCACGTGTTCTATAATGTGTGTGACAGCTGCAATTACACTGATTTTGCATTTATTAATTCTAACGTAACTAAGACCAACATTTCTAAAAACAGATTTTGACTTATAAATTAAAGAAAAAAAAAACAATTATAATTTTCAATATGAGATGCGGTTAATGTACACCTGTGATTTAATCCTGGCAATTGAAAGATGTTGGAGATTTTAGGAAGAATTTAAAAGAAAAAGGCACTGAAAGTTATGAAAAGGACCATCCATTACGGATAAAGAGAAAACAATTACCGTATATACTCAAGTATAAGTCGATCCGAGTATAAGTCGAGGTACCTATTTTTACCTAAAAAATGAATAAAAGTGATTGACCCGAGTATAAGTTGAGGGTAGAAATTATGACCACTACTGCCTTCTGATTCTGTATAGTTTTGAGGCTTTAGTTGCTCTTTAAATGGACAGCAGAATTCCCATACAGTAGTCCCATAGAGTAATAACCATATTCAGTATGGCTATTACTGTATGGGAATTCCGCTGTCCATTTAAAGGGCAACTAAAGCATCAAAACAATACAGAATCAGAAGGCAATCTATTTAACAATAGGTACCATCCTCCTGATTCTGTATTGTTTTCAGAAATCCCTAATTCTATACCCCCTAACACCACACAGACACAAATATACACACATAAACAACATTATTTACAGCAGCAGTACCCCCATAACTACATACTCCTAACCACTCCTCCCTATAGAGGTCCATCAAGACCCCCACTATTATCCCCCAGCAGCAGCCACCCATGACTTCATACCCCTAGTCCCCTCCCTATACAGAAGCCTATTGTACTGGGGCCGCTTCTGTTTAATCTGTTTATAAATGACTTAGAAGGGGGCATTGAGAGCAAGGTCTCTGTGTTTGCTGATGACACTAAATTATGCAGAGCTTTGGAAACTTCCAATGATGTGCAAGTGCTGCAAGCAGACCTAGATAGATTATCAAAATGGGCAGCAGAATGGCAGATGAGATTCAATGTTGATAAATGTAAGGTGATGCATTTGGGATTTAATAATCCCTGTGCCACCTACACCATAAATAACTCTGTGTTAAGTGCATCTGAAATGGAAAAAGATTTGGGGGTTCTGGTAGCTAACAGACTTAGCTGTAGCAAACAATGCCAGGTAGCAACAGCTAGAGCTAGCAAGATATTGTCTTGTATAAAGAGGGGAATGGAATCAAGAGAGAAAAATATTATTCTCCCTCTTTACAAGGCACTGGTAAGGCCACATTTGGAATATGCGGTGCAGTTTTGGAATCCCATATACAAAAGGGACATCTTGGAAATTGAGGCAGTTCAGAGAAGGGCAACTAAATTAATAAGGGGAATGGAGGGGCTTGAATATGCAGGCAGATTAGACAAGTTAGGGCTGTTTACATTGGAGAAGCGGCGGTTGCGTGGGGACATGATAACCTTATACAAATATATTAATGGCCCATACAGTGAACTCTCTGGTGCATTGTTCACTAATAGGTCATATCAGAGGACTCGTGGACATCCTTTAAGGTTGGAAGAAAAGAAGTTTCATCTTCAAGTTAGGAGAGGTTTCTTTACAGTGAGAACGGTGAAACTGTGGAACTGTCTTCCAGCAGAGGTGGTAATGGCAAGTTCATTGAATAACTTTAAAAAAGGCCTGGATAAGTTTCTAAAACTAAAAAATATTGAGAATTACTGGTATTAATGCATATAGATCTGGTTGATCCAGGGATACTTTCCGATTGCCGTTTGGAGTCAGGAAGGAATTTTCCCCCCCCTTTTTTAGCTGGGGTTTTTTGCCTTCCTCTGGATCAACTGTTAGGTAGGGTTAAAAAAAAAAAAAAAAGGGAATAGGTTGGACTTGATGGACGAATGTCTTTATTCAACCTTAATTACTATGTTACTATGTTACTATTTAGACAATTACTATAACCCCCAGCAGCCTCTATGACCACATACTCCTAACCCTTCTTCCCTATACAGAAGCCCTTTAAGACCAACCACCATTATTTATCCCCACCATAACCCCATACCCCCAACCCTAGAGGCCCAAAGACTTTTAATAAAGTACCTCTGCTCTGAAGGATAAGGCTGGATGCCAGCTCAGATCTCATGGACTCCTTCACACGTGGATGGGATACAGATGACTGGGAATCATTGACAGCAGCAGATTGCCTGCTGTTGGTCTCGGCAGTGAGGTAGAAGGCCCCCCAAGGTCCTGGGCCCACCGGGGATTTCCGCAGTACCCTAGTATGCCAGTCCAACCCTGCTGCCGCATCTCCTGATCGTCGCATCCACGGCGCCGGGAAGTAAGACAGGCGCCAAGTAGTGACGTCAGTGGATGCGACTATCGGGAGATGCGGCAGCCGGATTCTTCTTACAAGTTAGTGACTGACCCGAGTATAAGTCGAGGTTCTGTTTTTACAGCCTGAAAACCTCGACTTATACTCGAGTATATAAATTACATGAAGGCCTGTCGTAACACAGCAAAATGAAAATTAAAGGGGACTAAACCCAAATTTTTTAACTCCAGAATTTAAAAACATCCCATTCTGAAACACCAATAAACTGTATAATAACACTGCCATTAACGCTCTATATGGCATTTAAGTAAATAAAAGTCCCTGAAGAACTCACAAGCTCCCTTGCCTAATCTGTCCTGTGAAAGGATTGGATAGAGACTACTAGTGGGCCAGACCATCTGTAACAATTTCTGCAATAGCTTAGGACTGAGCATGTGTAAAGAACCTAATGGTCAATGATCAAACTGTAATACTGGAATGCTGGGAAATAAAGAACATACCCCATGTTAGTAAGGTAAAAACAGATTACTGGTTTTATGTCAAGGTACTCTGCCTTCAGATTGAGGCTTTAGTTGCCCTTTAAGCTAGCCACACACGTGACTGCTAGCACAGATTGGAATCCATCTACAATTTGTGAAGACTGATGCATACATGAACCAACCGACCTCTTGCATTTTTATAGGGAGGGTCAGCCAGGTGAGCACACACATGACCCCATGGTCTACTTGAAGTTAAGTGGACTGATGTGGTCTGATGGAAATTTCCCATCCAGAATGATCCTCAATAAACTACCACTGTCGGCCATAAGATCCCACTGCAACAAGCAAAAATGTCTATACTTTAGTATAGGGAGCCAATAGTGGCCTTGTGTCACTTTAACAATCATCAGGACTGTGTGTAGGCATTTTTATAGCCAATGAAAAACAGCTTCCAATGGAATCTGTCATCTGCTATAAATCTGTACTGGGTGTACCCAGTTTTACACTTTAATCAATGCTATTGATGTGAAAATATCTCCAGGCAATAACTTAAGTACAAACGTGTGCGCGATTGTGCATGCTACCGGATACGAACGTAGGCTCTGCACAATAATTGTATTGTATGGCTGTTTGGTCGGACATTGTTAATGGTCCTATAGATTAATGAACAATGCCCGACTGAGCAGCCATAAATGGATGATTATCGTTGGGTATGTTCGTTCACCGCTGGTCACATGAAACGTATACACATACAGGATTATTCAATAAAAGTTCTTATTGTTAAAAATTTTGCCCCAACCAATCATATCTTATTTAACATTTGAATGCTAACATCTGATTGATTGGGGCAAAATTAGCACAATTTTTAACAATAAGAACTTTTTTTGAATCTCCCTGATAGTGTATATATAAGAAACAAAATTGTGATTGGAAATATTCAGATTTACAATTAATTTGCTTTCCAATTAATTTTCATTGTTTTTCATTAAGTTGGTCAGTAGGTGGCGCTGTTCACTTTTTCCTCAAAGTCCCTAGTTGTATTCTTATCTACTATATAAAGCAGAAATCTTGTATGTTTGGATGTATGTATGTATGTATGTATGTATGTATGTGCTCACCACGCAGCCACGTCCCTGAATGACTAAACATACGCCCTCTTAAAGGGACGACACCCATGAAGTCCAGTTTGACCAATAAAAAGCCTGCACATTACTTGCAGAGTGTGATTCCCCAATTCAGTAACTCATATGAAGGGCCTGGGCTCTTTGTGCTGCCCGACTTCAACAACACAGACACAGAGTCCACTTCAGTGACACAACAACGTAATGTACGGCTATACAACACGGAGAGCTGCACACACAGAGAACAACAGCTTCTATAACAGAGGGAATGAGACATTTTCCTTAGGGCTAGGCCACACTAGCGCAATTTTTTATTATATATTTATATTTTCACATAAATGGCCTCCTTAACACCTCTCTTGAACCAGTGTTCAGGTGTTAAGGAGGCCATTTATGTGAAAATAAAGAAACCAAGCCTAAATAGAGGTGGGGGGGGTTCGACACCAACTGTCTGCCATGTACAATGCTGTTTTAACACCTTACTCTGGGCGTTCCTATAACACCTCTTAGCCACTATCCAATCACACCCTTAACACCTGGCTGTGATATGCTAATTGGGATTTTCCAGGGTACATAATTGCCACAGATTCTTGTACAAGTCATTCTGAATTGAGAAAGCCAGTCGGATGACTAGCGAAACGTCTTCAAGAACTACATTTCAAGTCCAGTTGATCTAATTGAATACAACAGATATACCATGACCTGGATGAATGAGAACCTTCACAAACATATATTACTGTTTGTATATAAATGTCATTCATATCACTAACAGTAATATAGTTTTTCCAGGGTTTATATTTGTATATAAATGTCATTCATATCACCAATATAATCCCTGGAAAGACTATGTTACTGTTGGTGATATGAATGACATTTATATACAAATATAAACCCTGGAAATACTATGTTACTATTGGTGACATGAAGGACATTTATATACAACTATAAACCCTGGAAAGACTATGTTACTATTGGTGATATGAATGACATTTATATATAAATATAAACCATGGAAAGACTATGTTACTATTGGTGATATGAACCACATTTGCGGTTATTGTCATAACCGCAAATCTGATCCTCCTGAAATGTGATCACGCACCCAGATATTGCTGTCACGGCCACACACCCTAACATCACGGTCAAGCTCATACCCCAAACATCAAGGCCACATCCCCAAAGATAACTGCCATGCCCCCAAACATCGCAACCGTGCCCCCAAATGTTGTGACCACGCTACCAGATATTGTGGTCACTCCCCCAAACCATTATGGTTCGCCCCCATACATCATGGCCACACCCCCAAACATCCCAGGTCTGTTCCAAAATCACACCCACATATACAAACATCCTGTCCATGCCCCAAAACATCAAAGGCACACCCCCAAACACCACACCCACGCCCCTAAATGGCACAGCCATGGCCATGCTTTAAAGCAACGTGGCCATGCCCCCAAATATTGCAACTACTAAATGTCACATCCCAGCCTCCTGGACATCACAACATCACAGACACGACCCAGACTGTCCACACCCTAGAATGTCATGCCCCCAACCACCACAACATCGCAGACATGCCCCATGTATGGATTACACAGGAATTACCTGCATTACCTGGACTTAAGCACCAGACACATACTGCCCACATGTCACACAGAGACAGTTATAACTAAAAGAACAAAGACATCATGGCACTTTCAATTCGGACCAGAAAGTAACTTCTAATAGTCAATATAAAGTGGTCCTTAAGCAAGGATAAAGTGTTAAAGTGCAAACAAGGTGACATACTGCTAACAATTGTGCAAAAAATTGAGCACGCTTAATAAAAACACACAATGCTCAGACAGCGCAATAGAATGAAGCCCGACTTTATCAATACAGACAAATAGCCCGTACGTTACATGCTTCATAGACACTGATGCCTGCGATATTCAGTTTCAATCAACATGTTTTCCCAACGGCAATTTACATGTAGCATGATCACAATTAGGTTGAGCACAACATTTGTATATTTACGCTCCAAGTGGAAAAACTGATAACGTTGTATAAAGTTTTTCTATGAACATATGTGCTATACGTCCCTCAAGCAGTCACCTCCTCAACTCATAACTATTAAATACATGACGTACATTACCAACTGTGCACTTCTTTTTCCGCCTGTCTCTCCCATCTAAGCCAAACACACACCTGCACGTAAAAAATACCCACAAGCGTACACGGGCATCACCGGGTACAACTGCTAGTTATAACTAAGAAACAGACATTTTTAAGCATGTTTGAATTAACATACAGGCAGGGTTATTCAATAAAAGTTCTTATCGTTTAAAATGGTGCTAATTTTGCCTCAACCAATCAGATGTAAGCTTTCAAATGTTAAATAAGATCTGATTGGTTGGGGCAAAATTTGCACCATTTTAAACGATAAGAACTTTTATTGAATAACCCGGATAGTGTCTAAATTGGTACCAGATGAATTTCTATCACTGCTAGATATATAAATCTCCTTAAATAATCAATTTGTCCAAGCAAACAACACTATTGAATTATTAGGAAAAAAATTGCTAGACTCCCCCGGAATGTGTATTTCTGTGTGCGTGCAAGTCAATGGACAATCAAGAAATGGCAGGTTTGGCCATCTGAATATGAGGTTCATAGGGCAATCAGAAAAACATTAGAGAATATGTGCAATGTGCATTTCATTTAACAAGCAGCTGTCTATGTGCCATAACAATCGCATAATGTCTGGGGAACTCTCCTGTTTTGGAGTTTAAGTCATTCTAACCGATGTTATATCGATTAGCGTGACCTTAACGCCTTCATTGCGGCAGCTGTATGGCTAACATGAAAGTTAACCACGCAGCCACCTGCCAGCAATGTTATATGCTGAAAGCGGCATTCTATTTCGGAACTTTAAACGCTAGCTAAGAGCCGCTATCGGCATATAACATCGCCGGGCAGTTTGCACAGGGTTGCCAATAGCGGCTCTCAGCGCATCGCCCTGTTGGTCTTTAGTCATGGCCAAAAGTTGACACAAATTTTGTATTTTGCAAATATTGTTACTTTAGCATTTTAGCTGACATTAATGTTAGTGCATGGAATTCATCAGGGATTGGTGGGCTTCTGCTTGTTTACCTGTGAACTTTTCTCAGGTTCTCAGTGGGAGTTTCCTGGCAATAGGTCCAAAACTACATTGTAAGGAAGGAGGGTTCATTAGAGGAAATAACCAGTCTGCTGTCCAATCCTTGTACTAGCAGAATTGCTTTGTCACTTCCCTTGCTGACACAAGGCCGTTGTTCAAAAGTCTTTGCCTTCCAGTGTGTGCAGATGCACTGACAACCACATGCTTCCAATATTTAGCAAATTCTGCACTGGTGGAAATAGAAGGTTCTGGGGCTTGCACAACCACAAATTAACCTCTAACCTTAAAGTTTTGATGATCAGCACCTGTCCCTCCTTTATAGAAATCAATCAATCTCAACTTATAACACAATCACAAAGATAGTGACAAAAACTGAAGGCACAAATTTTGCAAAAACATAACGTTTTTGTGAGTGCTAAAATATTTGGCCGTGACTGTATGAACATTACACAAGCCAAGATTGATGACTATAGTTACAATAGATATATTAAAAGTATATTGGGATAAAACACAAACAGAGGGTAGGCGATGAAGGGTCAATGGATGGCTAGTATCCTAGGTCAGATTATTTTTCTAATAAATATAATCAGTGCACAAGCGACCATACACAGGCCCCCCCACTAAAAAGAGACGCCCACTTAAAGGTCAAACACAATTATTTTATTAAAAATAACAAGTCGGCCCAAAATTGAGTTCTATACATATCCAGCCCATTTTGTCCCAAGAAGATTCCCACCACGGGTATATCTCCTACATAGCATGTATAATAGGCATCATTGAGAACACTGACTTCTGCCCAGATAGGATGGCTTAAATGGCCTCTTAAGAGCTTATATCCACTCACAAGCTTTGGTAACTTTATTTGGGGTATGTATGATGCTAAGGGCATGTGTATGTTTAATAGGTAATAAAATAATTGTGTTTCCCCTTCAAGTGGGTGTCACTCTTTTGTGGGGGTCTGTATATGGGCATTTGTGCTCTGATTATATTAAATTATGGCTTATTACCCCCGGGATATCTTACAATCCACAAGGTCTGTTATATGTATGGTGCACCATCCTCCCTGCTATACAGGTTATATTCTTGACTGGATAATGGGAGTTTTAAGGTTGCTTTAAAAAAAGATCCTGAGGTATGTCAGGTGACAGAGCAAAAATGGGAGGCACAAGAGAAGTCTCGAAAGATGACTAGGGGGGATAAGAAGCCTTCATTTCTAAAGCGGAGATAATGCTTTGCATAGTATCTGAGGATCAGCTCCGAGATGTATGAAAGGGCTTTAGGATACCTTGTAGGATAGGGTTAGAAGCTTGAATTGGATCCTAATTGTAATGGGCAGTCAGTGGAGAGACTGCCAAAGAGAATTGCCAAAAGAAATAAATAAGCAGAGCAGCAAAGTTTAGGATAGATTGAAGTAATGACAATTAGTTTTCTGGTTAACCACAAAAGAAAGTGTTACAGTAGTCTAATTGTGATGACATTATTTTGTTCTGATTAGAAAGGACAAATGCTAGGGATGTTTTTAAACTGAAGTTCACAGGCGCAGTCAGGAATGTGGTCCTATATTTATTATAGGCGCATGGACAAAAGATAGAAGCTGGTTGGGCCAGTGCGCCATCTGCTGTTGAAAAGCCACGCAGGAGGTAAGTTTAACCCTGGAACACAGGAATTAGAAGCAAGATACACGAAGTTGACAGTTTAGTGTCCCTTTTATATGAGGTTTGAAAGAAAGATATCTACTAGGTTAGTAGCTGAATATACAGTGGTGTTCAGGCAAATTATTTTCTATGCAACTCACTTGGATTATCCTACAACTATGGGTACATTTTTTTTGAAGACACCAGGAATTAAGACTTGGGGTTCCTTATCATCACTAGAGATCAGCAGGCAGGTCCATTTACTGTACATGTTATCTAAACGGCACACAAGTGGTCACTGTTTGATCACCGTAAATGACTTCTTATCTGTATTTATCCATGTTTCTTCCAAAGCTTGGACAGCCTGATAAAAAACCTTAGGGGACCAGAATGGTATCTGTCAAATGAATGTGTTTCTTCAATTAAAAATCCGTGTGTGCTTCCCTTCTAGCTGCAGTGATTAATCTGTCTGTAGATAAAATGATATGGAAGGAAGTATTTAAAGAAAACTGCAGCCATTATAATTTCCAGAAGCCTTAAAAGGATTACAGAAATCAGAGAACTTCGTAAGTACCATGTAAATTTCCTTCATAAACATGGATTTAGTATGCCATTACTGCTCACATCCAAAATACTAGTCCTTCTTTATGATTTAATAAGTACAATGAAATCTGTGTAAGGAAATTATCTGACAACATGTTATTTAGAAAAGTTCACAAACTTTACAAATCAATTGAGCTGTTCTCAATGAAAAAACATTCTGTTCATAAATACATTCCTAAAATAAATGTACTGTTTGATAATAGTGAAATAACAGTTTTTGGTTAGGTGGCTGGTCAACTGCTGCAAACGATATTTCGGTCAATTAGGTTGATGTATTGGCCAATATTTTGTCATTTTAATCATTGGTTGCTTTGGAAATGTTTGCCAAATTATGTGGTTTTCAATGGGCCACATGATTGGCCACAAAGAAATACCAGTGCTATTTGCCATTGTGCATACAGCCTTAGTATTACTCTTTAATTATTCTAAACCAAGGATTCCAAGGAATAAACACCCCCAAACCTACATTTTGTTATATTTACCTTTTTTTCCCCTTCCCTCCAATTGGAAGAAACATTTATTGGTAAGCATGAAATGGTACCATACATAACATATTAAAGTTGTGAGTTATGTAAGTATCAATGACCATTATTGTAGATGATGGGTATACAGTATTCCAACATCCTTATACATTTCTATACATTCATACTTAAAGGGCATGTCCACCCCTCAAACTAAATTTCACCAACTACTGGCCCCACTGTACAATTAAAAAAATCCTTACCTTACACCCCTGCTCCTTGTGGTTCTCCTGTAGTACCTCTTCAAAGTCCAGGAAACTGTAGGGTATGAGCTGTCTTTCAGGCGAAAAGGTCTCTGCCTCTGTTGTGTCCTCTCTGTTGCTGTTGGCATGCACAGTGGAGCCCTTTCCCCCCCCCTCCCTCCCTCCCGATCCCTCCCAGGCTGGCATTCATGCAGTGTAAAACGCTTTAGTTATATTGCAGGGCATTACCTCCCACCCCCAACCGCTATATTCTGACAAAAAGAAAAGTAATCTTTGCAGTGTATTTCATAGATAGCATGTATGTAAGAAACAGAATATTCAGCAAAAATAAAAGAAACAAAAGTAAGTATGGGGAATAGAACCTGCAACTTGTACATTTATTCTGTCTTGCTAAAAGCAGGGCTCTTACCTCTTGGCTAACAGAGATACTATGTAGAAACAAAAAATATATGGAAACAAAAAATAAAGGTAAGTCAGAAGTGACCTTCTGAAATGCGTGTTTCTAAAACCAGCGTCTTACCAGGTGAGCCACCAGTAAAGAAGTACATTTAGAAGCTTTATCTTTTTTGGAACATAATAGAAACAAAAAAAGGAAAGTCTGGGGCATTGAACTTGTGTCCTTCTGAACTGTGTAATTTCAAACCTGGTGCTTTCACTGAATGCGCCAACACTGAATAAGCAGAAGATCCATGTATATTTGGAAGTTTTATCTTTTGATAGGAAAAGAATAATAAAACAAATGGAATATGGAAGTCCTGATAAGACTTTGAAAGTTGCTTGTTACCCTGCAGTTTATTTTCCAGCAACTCACACTGACTGGTAAATAAATTGCAGGGTAACAAGCAGCTTTCAAAGTCTTATCAGGACTTCCATATTGGTGCGGAGACATCTGTGTAGAAAATGCATAGAGACATGAATACTGGGGTCAGGGGGCGTGGTTTTTTGATGACCTCATGAGCTGTGGGTTGTACCAGCAACAACTTGGAAGCCTTCTTATTTACAGAATCTATTTCTCACATGTACTAAATGCAACTTACTAGAGAAGAATCTAAACAAAACAAAGTAGTGCAAATCAAAACTTGTTGCCCTGACTGCGATTTTTCTGTAGTGGTCCTTGGGTCTGGGTAGGAGTGGGGGGAAGGGGGGGTGTTTGGCTTCTAGAATTACTCCATTGCTGGCAGTTTACAGGGAGTTTTTACATAGAATAATGAAATTGTGAAACTTCTCAAGCAATAAAGCTCACTAAACTATTTCACAGGAAAGGTAATGACAAGTCCTGTAATGTTTAAAGCAGAACAAAACAATCATGGTGAGATATGGATTGTTGCATCGTACACAGTCCAAGAATGGCACAACCTCTAGTATGGCAAACTGTATTGTGAGTTGTGTGCTCTACATTATTTCTCTCAGTCTATGCCACACACCTGTAAATTTGTATTTCTCACCTGTCCAAACACACAGCATGTATATGGGACTCCACAAGACAAAGGGCCAGTGCTGTTGCAAGAATGATATTGATTCACTTTCCAATCTTTGAAATCGTCCCCTCCACAGCACGAGAACTATAGACACAGATCAAAGTGTTACTTTAAAATGCAGCAAAATAATTGAGCAGTGTTTGGGGAAAGAATTAAAATAAAAAACTAGGGTTTTACAAAAAAGCCCAACCTAGTAAGCTGTTAGATTGATAGATGGATGCAGAAAGTGTGTCACATGTAGGTACAACACTTATATGAGAAAAAAACGTCCAGCCTTATAGGATCCAAATTCCATAAAGATGATGTGATACTTTGACACACTGATTGCTGTATCCCAGCCTCCCATGATGACTGCTACACATTATTATAGGCCAGTAGCCTGACAAAGACATGGAAATTATAATACATGGACACCAACTAGCTCACTGCCTTCTGTTTTTGAATGTTTTTATGTTATAATCTGTTGTTCCAGGTGACAACCTTCCCCATACTATTGGGATCTTTTTTTGTTGCCCTCTATCCCTTTCTGGATTATTTCCATAAAACATGGCCTCTGAAAATCTCATAATAAAATAATATTCTGTTTTATTTCATAACACTGAATAGAGGCTCAGATGGACAAAGTTACCAAGATGTCCCAAACAACACATTGAAGGACCGACTACGATTGTTACCAACCCATCTATCCTTGCAAACATCTATTTATGATGGTCAGTAGGTACCAGGGATGACTTCAAATTACTGTTTTAAAAACATATGAGATTATTTCCGATTCCTCTAAAAGTGAAGATAAAAAGTCCTACTTAAAAGTGGTAGTGAAACAACTTAGAGAAATGTAGCCCCCTATAGACCATGAAGGTGCTAAACTTAGAGGCAAGATAAATTTACCTTCTGGCGACAAGAAAAAATGTTGGTCTCATCTTATTTGTTCTAAATAACTAGACAGCAGTTTCTGGCCTGGACCTGTCCTTTCTGTCACACTGTTAAAATTCATTAACGCTCTGAAGCTCATTCATCAAGTAAAATGAGACACTACATTGCAATCCTAGCCAACAGTTAAATGGATAGCTGTTCTTTAATTCTCAGTTTCTGAGAGAGGATTTCCCAAATATCCATCCTCAAATAAATCTCAACTGAATATCTGGCCGAGTTATCATCCTTCTCCCACTGACAAGCCTTCCTAGGATAATTGCACTTTCCTGTCCGAATGTAAATCTTTCCAAAGAACACACATTTCTTGTTTCTTGTCCAGCTTATGATAACGGGAAATAAACATACAAACCTTTTCTTGGATGAAATCCATAATATTTTTAAAATCCAGATCATCGTAATATTGCTTCATTCCCACCAATATATTGGCATGGGCAAATTTTAGCATCTGAAAGAATTAAATATATTTTAGCAAAACTTACAACATAAAACGTCCCACCAATGGTTATCCTATCTAGACTGACCACACACGAGCAGACATGGGCCATAATGAAGAGGTTGGTAAAGGCACTAATAATTAATTCTGTATACACACAATAATTGGTCAGTCAGATGACAGAGAAAGCGTGGGGTACTGTATGGACAGTATAGAGGAAGATCAATGAAAAAAAAAACATTTTAAAAATTATGTATTTGTTGTATTACACATAATCTCTTTGTTTTTAAAATCATTTGACTACATTACCTTTACTATGCCTTGCTGTGGTCAGTAGAATGCTGGCATTTCAGGTCCTGTAACAGTCAATCCTCTTCCCAGCGTTCTCATTTCCTTGGAATGTTCCTAACATTACCTTATTGGCTGTTGGGTAATTTAAGCATGCTCAGATCTTTACTTAACAACTGACTGGCCAAGAGGGCAGATTCAGTGGCAAGACTATAATAGACAGTATCAGGGGTCTTGCATACAGGAAGTTATTTAGTTATGCACAAGAAATCACTGTATGTTCAGATAAAGGCAACTGGAATGAGAAAACACTTTGTTCCTGAAAGCATATGCCTCTTTCCAATGGGGGTCCCGCAAGGCTCGGTACTCTGTCCTCTTCTTTTCTCCATCTACACCTATGGCCTTTGACAACTCATTAGTTTGTTTGGATTCCAGTATCACCTGTATGCAGATGATACCCAAATTTACATCTCTGCCCCAGATCTCCCTACACTGACATCCCAGGTCCCCGACTGCCTTAATGCCATCTCTGCCTTTATGTCCTGCCGCTTCCTCAAACTCAACTTGGACAAGACTGAACTTGTCCTTTTCCCACCCTCACGATCTGTTCCCCTCCTTAGTATTACTATTATTATTAACAATACAACTATATTACCATCTCCTCAGGTCCACTGCCTGGGAATAACGCTAGATTCCGATCTTTGCTTCAAACCCCATGTCAATTCGCTTGCCAAATCCTGTCGGCTCCAACTCAAAAACCTCTCCCGCATTTGACCCTTCCTCTTGAATGAAGCTACAAAAATCCTAGTCCATGCCCTAATCATATCCTGGCTAGACTGGTAAACCACACAACAGTGTGTTGCAGTTAACAACCGCATGGCACCGCTTCAATCCATCCTCAACTCTGCTCATTCATTTCTCTTCTCGCTTCTCTAATACCTCTCCTCTCTGTCAGTCCCTCCACTGGTTGCCTATCAAGCAAAAGATCCAGTTCAAGCTGCTTACCCTATCCTATAAAGCACTATCCAATAAAGCCCCTCCCTATATCTCAGAGCTGATCCACCAACACCTTCCGAGACGCAACCTCCGCTCCGCAAATTATATCCTCCTCTCAACCACCCTTGTCACCTCTTCCCATGCCCGTATTCAGGACTTTGCTCGAGCTGCCCCTCTGCTCTAGAACTCACTTCATCCATCTGTCTGTCACTCACTGTCCCTTAATACCCTCAAACGTAACCTTAAAACCCACCTCTTCAGGCAAGCATATAACCTGGTCTAGACCATCTTACTACCCAATATGATCCAATCTGCCTTTCACACTCCACTGCCAATCTATTTACAGCCTACCGATACCCGCAGCCTAGACCTTGTGTCTCACCCCTATATCCTCTAGACTGTAAGCTCTTTGGGCAGGGTCCTCTCTTCTATTGTATCATGGTATTGCTGTAAGAAACTCATCAGAGTTTACTTATATTATGTATTACCTGTGTATGTAATATGTATGAATTAGTATAACCTGTATTACCCTGTATGTAACGCATGACTATGTAATTGTAAAGAGCCACGGAAGATGTTGGCGCTATATAAATCCATAATAATAATAATAATAATAATAATATGTCTTTGTACTGAACTTCTCCTTCAATGCTTTAGTTGCTCAATGCTTGGTAATCAGGTTTTTAGTAATTTTCGTAAAAATTCACTTTTATAAACCAGTATTGCCAAACAAAGGTAAAGTAAACCTGCTTTTTTACAAATTCTGAATATATAGTTTTAGTATGTACTAATGTCACCTTAGTTTGAGCAACATGTGTATCAGTAAAGTGAGGCTTTGAAGTAATGACATACACACTGAGGGTTTAGATCATAGTTCTGTGTCCTTCTCTTCTTAAATCTCTCCGAAAGGTCCTTTTATTCAGACTAGGGATGTACAGTATTGAAGGGATGGGATAATAGATACACGTGTATGCTTGTGATTGGCGAATATCATACATGTGATATGATACAGTCACCACCCTCCTCTTGATCACTTGTTATAGCGTGTTATAGTTATAGTGTGTTGTTAACTTAAGCTTAAGTCAATATAATCTAAACCCACTATAAACAAGAAACAATAGGTAAGGGTCCATGCTAAAAGAACATATTGTTCGTGGTTTGCCAAAAGAACTAGTTCAGTAAACAAGTTCCTCAGTAATATTCCTGCAGGGCTTTAATTCTCAAAGAGGATTTATAGGTGACTTTTTTGCAGACATAAATTTTTTATACTGGTGATTAAAGGGCATGCCCACCTCCAAAACTATAATTTAACCGTCTACTGGCCCCACTCTGTAGTGTAATAAAATCCTTAAATTACATCCCTGCTCCATGGTTCTCCTGTAAAGTCCCTCCAAAGTCCAAAAAACTTGCCACCAGGAGCACTGCAGGGAGGGAAATTGTTTCTGCCTCTGAGGCTTCCTCTTAGAGGTTTTTGGCTTGCTCAGAGCAGCCCCCCCCCTCCCGTTTTGCTCTCCCTCCCCCTAGTGTAAAATCCTCTTGGGATACTGTAGGGCTTCCTCCCCCAGCCCCAACCGCATTATTCTTATATCCAGAAACTCCCCCCATCTTTACTTACCTTCCCTATTTCCCCCGGTGTTCTGAACTGCCGGCAGCCTCGTCCATGATTGGCTGCCTCTCAGGCAATCACGGACACGGCTGCCGGTCCGGCCCCCTGCTTGCAGTTTCATGCAAGCAGAGGAACGGGCAGTACAGTGGAGGAAAGAGGGAAGGTAAGGAAAGATCGGGGGAGTTTTTGGACATAAGAATAATGCGGTTGGGGCTGGGGAAGGAAGCCCTACAATATATAGAAAGTTAAAAAAAAGGGGTGGACATGCCCTTTAATCTCCAGTAATCCTAAAAGGAAAATGCAACAGTAGGAGATTTGTTTGTCTGTCTGACAGCTTATGCTTAAAGGGTATGTCCACCCTCCAAAAAATGTATATGTTACAGGAAATGGCTGAAAACCTCAACCTCGAGAAGTTTATATAACTGAAAGCTGTCCCCAAATGTACTTACCGGCCTTTGTTCCCTAGCTGCCTACTGCTTGTCTTTCGTGCCTTTTCCATGCACGGAAGCAAGCAGAAGGGGCTCGACCGGCATCCGTTCCTGTGATTGGCTAAGGCAAGATGTCTTAGCAAATCACAGGAGCATATGTCGGTCGAGCTCCCTTTTCTTGCTTTCTTGCATGGAAGTAAGAACAAAAGACAAGCAGAAGGGAGCGAGGGAACGAAAGCCCGTAAGTACATTTGCCGGTAAGTACATTTGGGTTTTCGGCCATTTCCTGCAACATATAACATTTTTGTTTGTAGGGTGAAGATACCCTTTAAAGACACAAAGTACTGTCTGACTAGAAAACAAGAAAAATGGCTGATGGATTTTATTGCTGAATAAATAAGTCAATGAACGAAATATGCTTAGTTTATATGACCATTGCATTGCATCGGGAAACCAAACAAGCTTTCAGTGAAGAGTAGAATTGGGGCAGCACAGAAAGATGGGGCTGAAATATGAAAGGGGCTAAAGTCAGGGGGAAGCCAATTCAAGCTATTTGTTACTGAGCAACAGTTCTTAGCAACTCCACAGTAGGACAGGATCATGCTAGCTTGGCCACTTGGATATTCCTCTAAATGTAATACACATACTGGCTCATTACTGACTCGCAATTTAATATAGCATTTGCACTAATAGTCAGAACTAAAATCACAATGTGGGATTTACTGAGGGTCGCAAATGCAATATTGAAGCATGTATGGAAGATTTACCCAGACATAGCGGCTGTGGATAAATCTCCCCCATAGGGTATAAATATACATATTACAAATAAACAAAAAAATTGAAAAGAAATAAAAATCTATTAATGTTAGTTTACTGTGTACAATGGTGTGGGCAGTCAGGAAAATGACACAGGATAGGAAAGTGTTTCAGCTGGTGGCTGTGTGGTGACCTACAGTGACTGCTCTCCACCTCTGTTAAAGAAGAGGACAACACTCATTACTCACATGAACCACTGATGGACTGTTGTCAAGGGCAAGTAAGCAGCGCTGCGTTCTCCTGGCAAATGTGCAAGAAATGTAGAGGCCATGAACCTGGATATTTTTCCCTTAACAGATACATTTAATTTCTGTTCATTTCCCAAATGTTTTTTTTTCTATTCTCCTGGACATACATCTCATATACACAAACTTTTACAAAATTTACTCTAATGACAGAAAATCTTTTTATTTGTAACTTTAAATACTGTACAACTACTTTACTGAAATGTTTTATTTTGTTGCACAGTATTGCATAATATTGGCCACACTTAAATATAAACACATTAGATACTTATCTCATGTACACACAGTTACCCGTTTAAGGCAATGTATACACACCAATCAGTACTATAGGAGACCGCATGATCAGCCATGTCATATCATGATGAAAGGATGACCGCCATTCGACAGTGGCAGGCAGAAAAATACTTCCGATCTTTGGGGTTGA
Source organism: Hymenochirus boettgeri (assembly GCA_019447015.1). Classification (NCBI taxonomy): domain Eukaryota; kingdom Metazoa; phylum Chordata; class Amphibia; order Anura; family Pipidae; genus Hymenochirus; species Hymenochirus boettgeri. Next base: position 225,311,592 of record CM033471.1, read on the forward strand.
CTGAAATATCTGCTTGTGTTTACAAACATAGAAAAGATAATCAATGCACATTCCTAGGCCCCATACAATATCATATTATCTGCACACTGGCATACTTTATAAACAAAGGGATTTTAGTATACATTACTGTGATCACATGAATGAAAAGCCTTCCAACCACGTCAAGGTAACCCCAGTCTGGAAGGTCCTAACTTCTAACATTTTTTACTTCAATTACCATTAGCAAACATTTGCATGTCTCATAGTTGTGCACTGGATCAATATAACAGGCTTTCTCACTTCCCCCCAGCCCTTAGGCTTTTTAAAATGAGGGAAGAGGCCATCCATCCAGTGATTTATATTAAAGGCATAGGACCTCCCATAAAAGGGGTGTGTTGGGGGTGCTATTACCACATAGAAGCTTGACCATGCTTCATTATAAATACATACAATACAAGGATTGTGGAAGCACTTCAATTAGGCTAATTTACAACTACATTTAGCGGAAGTGCTACTGACCTGGTTAAACATTTATACAAACATAGAAAAGATAATCAATGCACATTCCTAGGCCCCATACAATATCATATTATCTGCGCACTGGCATACTTTATAAACAAAGGGGTTTTAGTATAGAATACTGTGATCACATGAATGAAAAGCATTCAAAACACGTCAAGGTAACCCCAGTCTGGAAGGTCCTAACTTCTAAACGTTTTTACTTTAATTACCATTAGCAAACTTTTGCATTTCTCAGAGTTGTGCACTGGATCACTGGTTGGAAGGCTTTTCATTTATGTGATCATATGTGTAATGCATTTTTTTCCTTAGGGATGTGTAATGTATTTTTTTTCCTTAGGGAAATCCACTTATCTACTGTTTGACTACTGGACATAAAATTTGATGATTCAGTCTGGTGCCAGTTTGTACACTGGGGGAATTACATTCTCGGGGCTAACCATCAGCTGATGCAACTACAAAAAAAGAGATGCTATTGCCTGTGTTACAGCAAGGTTACCTAGTTATGTATCTTAATAACTAAAAGAAAAACTTTTTTGTCAAAATGATTAATAAATCCCAATTTAAAAGCATCATATAAAGGACTTCGGCATCGGAAACAGTAGTTTTTGCCGGTACAAAAAAAGGGCTAACATCCCATTGGTTTTTATCATTTAATTTGAGTGGTAGTTGCAAGTATAGTGATGTGGGGATGGCTTGGGTGTAACAGGGCGTGTTCAGCTAGTGCGGCCCCCAGCAATAGTCTGGCTCAAGGATGGCCACCCCTGTTATAAAGGGTGTTTTTTCCTGCTTTTCCTGCTAGCACTAAGCTGTGACATCACCAGCACTGGGGTCTGCTTCCAAATTTACTGTATACTGTCCCACTGCTGGGACAGACCAGGCATAATAAGCTTGTCCCAAACTCCTAAATCATTTTTAAAAAAAGATTGACATGCCTGTCAAAGAGACAAAGATACAGAGCAGCAGAAAGTGTAAATTTGCAAGCCTACAACTTAAGATGCATAGAAGCTAAAGACAACAAGGATAAAAAGAAAATGTTTATCTTAGTTGATTCCTTCCCTAATCGGGAAAAGAATGTTAAAGTGGTGTTATACCAAACTAAAAATGTAAATTTATCCAATACAGAAAACTTATAATATTAAAAGGTATATAAAGTGTGAAGTTAATTCAAGGGTATGTCCAACAGATTTTTAAACATTTCAGGGTTATTCAATAAAAGTTCTTATCGTTTAAAATGGTGCTAATTTTGCCCCAACCAATCAGATGTTATTTAACATTTGAAAGATAACATCTGATTGGTTGGGGCAAAATTAGCACCATTTTAAACGATAAGAACTTTTAGTGAATAAACCTGATTATTTGTTTCTGAAGAATGGAGGGTAAAGGGGCTATGTCTTACCTGTCGTTCTTCAGTAAAACGTGCAGGAAATAAGACAGAACTTACCATAGATCACTGTGTGCTCAAGGGACTGGGGATGTTTCGGAGACTGTCTGTGGCGTCAGAGACTGGAGCGATCCGCTGTAAGTTCTGTCCTCTTTCCTGCCCGATTTACTGAAGAACCGGAGGGTAAGACATAGCTCATTTACCACCTCTAAATCCTAATTCATGCATAGTCCCTGTCAGCATCTCAACTAACCTAATTTTTTATCATAGAATGACCGCTAAATAATCACATCACATGGAAATGGAAAGATTGCAGTCACTTTAAAAAGCTTTTTTTTTAATATCACAGAAAAAATTTAGGTGAAAGTTGTGTGCGAGCCATTACTTACTGATAAATGAAACGCAAATTTGTATTTGTGTTTGCTTTCAGATTGAAATTAGTGGATAAAGACTTCCTGATTAGTACACTTAATCACAGCAGGAAAAAGCACTAGAAAATCTATAATGGAGGAAATTCATAAGACTTCCTCACTACGCCTATAAATCAAGTTGATACCTGCAGTTTTTCCCAAATATAGATGATTGTTCTAGTGCAATAAACAGACACAAAGTCATTCATAGCAAATAAAATGATAACAAAAGCTTCATCCTTGTCTTTTTAGCAGAAAAATTATTACAGGTTGAGCATTAGATGTATTTAGATATAGATGTATTTAGCATTAGATATAGAAATAACATTACTGGTAATAGTCATGTTGCTCTATACAGTACATTTAATATTACAAGCAGCTGTACTGCCTCAAACCACCCTCCCTCCCATACGGTTCTGTGGAATGTTACAAAATTCTGTGGAACCGAATATCTATATTGAATGCAATTAAATCTGAATTTTTAAACTTCAACACCGATTTTTGACATTTTGAACATTTAACACCAAGTTGTTGACATTCTGCAGTTTTGCCCATTGAAATCCCAACAGTTAAATTGGATCCACAATTTTTTAAAACCCACAGTTCTTTTTCCAAACCAGGTTTGGTTCAAAGTCCAGATCTCTGTGTTGGTCTAGTACGACCCTTTCCCAGAGTCCAGGGCTCTTCCCAGGCTGTCCAATGGGAACTTGTGCTTGACTAATTGGGGCTGCTAGAGGGGCTGGAGCTTGGGGAGTCAAATTTAGGGAAAAGCCCTGATTAAGGACCTTGAGGCTTAGCTCCTCATACAGGGAACTATTAGTGGAGGGTTTAGGGAAATTCCACTAAATGCAAAAAAAGTAGCATCATGTTACAATAGGACCTCCTATGCATCGAAATTTAAATTATGAACTATAGGAAGAATTTCCTATTCAATATTTTGTATTCGCAATTCTTACCTTGCCCAGATCACACAATTTAATACATTGAGAGATCTCCGAAAGGCAAGTAATGAGGTCTGTGTCGGGTTAAGACCCGGGGGCATATTGATAAATGATCGCTATTTTCCCCATTTCAATGTCGCAGGACATCACAATGGCAAAAAGCGTTATTTTCATATTTATAAAACTGCTTGTTTTCGCGGGAAATGTTTAAGCGATATGTGCACGGACAGTTTTGCCTTATTCATTGGGTTGCGCCTGGTTTCGAGGCAAAAAGAGAAATTGCTCTATAGTTTCGGCCATTACTAGACCAGGGCTGCAAGCAAAAAATTGCCAATATTAAAGAGGGTCTTTAGCAAAAAAAAAACACTAATGTATATGGAATGTTCCATTAACATGACTATTTCTTACACAGCACTATGGTATGTTTCCATATTAATGTAACTGGTGTTATAATTAGCTGTAGTTTGCTGAAAATAAACAAAACTAAATCCTATTAATAAAATAGAGAAAATTCGCCTGGGTGAGTTTTACACTATTTATTATATCTTTGGCTGAAAAAAACACCACATGTGTTAGGCTTTTTTTAAATAACAAAGATAGGTGTTCAGTGAATATTAACCAACTTGACATTACTTTGAAAAGCCATCAGGGAGTGTTACCTATTTACCATCATTTGCACTGAAATTTTCGCCACATTTTCAGCATTATTAGTGCTACTTTTTAATACGTAATTTTCGCCTTTGATAAGATTTCCACCACCTCACACTTATGATTGATTTTGAATGGCTAAACTTAACTCAATAAAACACTTTTCGCCATTTTATAAATATGATAGAGCGGTTACCGTGGTGAAAAGCAAAACGGCAAAAGGTGGCGGTTATGAGATTTCCCCACTTGTTAATTCTGATTTGAAAATTATGAAAAGTCCAAATTTGGCGAAAAGGCAGCAATAACTAACCTGTATTAATATGCCCTAGTAGTATGTGGATATTACCAGTGTAACTACATTTACTACATTTAAATTAGACTGGTGGATATAGATTAGACTGTCAAGGCAAACCAAGGTACCCTGGCACACAACGTGAGAAATACTGGACTAATGACTGAAAGTGTCTAAAGTCAATCACGTAACACCGCAACAAAACCAGACTTCGATAATATCTGATTTTATCAGATATTATTATATCGTTTTAGTATGATTGTTAAATTGTATGATATCATTGACTGTATGGGCCCCATTATTCCATGTTGGGCTGTAGTTGTTTTTAAATTCTTTGGCCTAATTCCAGCTTTTATCTACACAAACTGGTCTAACTGTCTGCAGTCTGAACCAAGCCGTCTAATGACTGTTCTTTTCCAGTTCTTCCTTTCTTATCATTAGTACTAACTGTATGAAAACTACAGAAACCCTAGGATGCACACTTTCTACTTTGGAGCATGAACATGATTATTGTGTGAATCACTTTCCCAGCTATCAACCATAAAGACAAATGATGACAATCACCACATGTGACATTACCATTTATAAGGAAAGAAACATGGATAGGCTCCTGTCACAAAATGTTATTTCTTATCAGTGTAATGCCTTTTATTGCTCGGTGGTGGTTACAAACCAATGCAGTAAAATACTCATCTGAAAAAATAAAATATTGGTTCGAACTAACATTACTGTCACGATTGAATTTAAGAATACGTCCATTATGTTCAAACCTTTTACCCTATACACAGTTCCTTCCCATACAGGAGTTGAACCTGAGAAAGGAAAAAATACACGGATCAAACTGGAACTATATTAAATTAATACCGGTAATGTTTCTAATTCTTGCTATAGAGATCAGTAAAATCTGTAAGTAATGCAAAGAAACAAATGTGTCTTCCTGATCATTACTGCTGCGGATGAAGCCCATCTACTGATTGGGGTGAAACAGCATATTTCCAGTACCATAATTAAAGGGGATGTTTAGTGCAAATACATATATAAGAAAAAAGTGCAGTATGACCTTAACCTGTGTATAAATAAATGCTTCAGAAATACTGACTTCTTGTTTACAGGACCCCTAATAGAGACCGTTATGGTCTTGTCCTTGACCCAGCGCCTGGGTTGATTCAGTTGCGCAGTAGAGATCTGAGCATGTTTAAACCATCCAAGAGCCAATCAGTAGAAATTACTGTTAGGAACATTCCAAGGTAGTGGTGCATTCTGGGAAGACAAAGGACCATTACAAAACCTGAAATATAAGCTCGCTAATGTCAACAGCAAATCAAATGATTTAAAATGGAAGAGAATATATAGAATAACTAGGTATGCTTAATAAAACGAATTTTAAAAATAATATTTTCCACTGAACTTTTCTATTTTGTTCCTTATATGTTCCCCACTAGATGATGCATTGTGTTTGATTTACATGACTTTACTTACCTTTTGTTATTACCCCTATTCTCTATTTTTATGGTACCCCTTTAGTTTTGACTAGTACTGTATTTGGCCTCTGTGGGGTATATTTTGTACATTATATGTACTGGTTATACTATAGCTGACAGTATCTTTATATATATTTCTACATTTGTTTATGCTACATTCTATCCAAGAGACATGTACAGGAGCGGTTTTTTAGATGTTTTTATGGCAGTCACTTTGGATAAGTGTATTCAATCATGATTAAGACTCATTGCAACCACAAACAAACCACATTAACATTTCATAGTCAATGTCATAATCATTATCATACAATCTGTACAGAGGCAAATTACTTTTATTTAATCATTCAGGCTTTGTGTTATAAAAATAGGGGTGGATGCAATAGAAGGTGCAACAGTTTGGCAATGCTATTAATTTGCAACAACCAATTGGTTGTAAGATGTCTTCTAAATGCAGTTCTCCGTCAAAAGCTGATTGGTTGCTGCAGATTAATAGAACTGGAAAACGTTTTATTGCATCCGTTCTATAGTGTTTAAAATATAATTGTATAATAATTAATGAATAAAAATGCAGGGGGGAAGGCTCTACTGCCTGTATATGCCCAATTCCTCTAAGAGGAGCAGGAAGTGGCAGATATGATATGAATTACACACAGAGAGGCTCCTACTCTTCACTATTCTGGGCTTTCATCAGGCCGTGCAGGACAACCATAAGGAGCAGAAGAGAAAGGTAAGGATTTTTTTAACATTACACAGTGGGAAAATTTTAGTTTGGGGTTGGAAATGCCCTTTAAGGATAATTATTGCCTCTATTCTGGCAGAGTAAGCTGGCTCCTCCCTCCATGTAGTCAATTAAGGCTTTGACTGCTAATATCACAACCAATGATTGACTGTTGTTTCCCCTGCACATGCTCAAGCCTTTAAAAAGCTCATTAAGCAGAGGGAGTAGGCACATACCTTTTTCCGAACGGAAAATAACTTTTTACACTGGTAAAAATAGCAGTTGGGTCAAGGGCAGATAACTGATAAGTCACCATTTTGTTGTTGTAAGGGTCAAGATGTCGTTTAAGATAAGGCCAAGATTTAGCTCCCTGAATTTCTCCTTCCTTTAGGCAGATTTTCAACCCCCAGAGTCATGGCGCAGGTCCCACCAGGCAAACTGACATATTGGTTGGTTCCACTACAGCCAGCTCTACATTAACATTTTGAAAGGGTGACTTAACTTAAATGTAATAAACCAGAAAAAGGTATTAAGAGAGAATTTGTATGTACTGTATTGACGGTTTCAGCTCCTTAAAAGAAATTCCCCTAAAACCCAACATGTTTCTTATAGACACTGCTCACCCATATACCGGTAATTCCCATCACCTGTTCTTACCAACTGCTTTTCAGATTATTTGAAGCCTCTGCTATAATCACACCCTGTTGAGCCTCCATTATTTGCTCCAGCAAAAACTACTTAAAAACTCCCATTTTACTATTCCCTTTAATCTACCTAATGCCGTAATAACAGGCTGTAGCCTCTCCATTATCTGCTCTAATGGCACTGTTTATAAACAGCTCCCTTTAATCTAACTGCTCCCAGATAGTTCACAAATTCATTACTTCCTGATATTGCTGCTATTTTTGTTCCTGAGATTTCAGTCATTTACATTTATTATCTTCAATATGTCATGTACAGCTAAAGCAATGTTATACAAACCAGAGAACTTACAATTATTATTCAATACATTGAGTTAACGTGTATATAGGAAGGATCAGCCATGTTCTAAACCACAACTGTTCCAACCAAAATATAGAGCAGACCGATCGATTGGGCCGGAATATCGTCTTAAAGGGCATGTCCAATCCCCAAAATTATAATCCCCCCATTACAGGCCCCACTGTATAGTGAATAAAAATCCTTACCTTACATCCCAGCTCCAAATGGTTCTCCTGGATTTCCCCCCCCCCCCCCCCCCCCCCCCAAGTCTGAAAAACTGGCCACCAGGAGGATAGCAGAGTCCATATAGAGCTCTGCCTCCTGTCTCTCCTCCGGGAGAATTTTGTCCTGCGCACTGCACGCCCCCCCCCTCCCTCTCCCTCTCGTTTTGCAATCCCTCCCCCTACCATGAAATCCCTTTGCTAAATAGTAGCTATCCTTCCCCTAGCCCCAACCGCCATATAAGATTTTACAGGAACTCCCTCGAACTTTACTTACCTTACCTCTCTCCCCCGGCGTTTTCCACTGCCAGCAGCCACGTCCGTGATTGACTGCCTCTCCACCAATCACGAACGCAGCTGCCGGTCCCGCCCCCTGCTTGCAGTTCCATGCAAGAAGAGGGCCGGTACATTACACCGCGGTAATAAATGTGCCCCCTTCCTCAGGTGGGCACATTTATTACCCCCCGAAACGTTGTGAGATGTCGTGTGGTCTGTACTAATAAAGTTACTATTTGGAGTGCCACCCTTGCTATTCGTTATTTTAGTATATAATATCCATTAAGGGTTGGATTACTTGGAGGAGTGAGCACCCATACTTGGTGCGAGTGCAGAGGATTCTTGTATTATTCTGTGCACTGCATTACTTTCCCCTGCCAGTGATTTATTCTGCCTTTGTTTTCTTTCACAATTAAAGTGTTCAAGCAGGAAGTAATATTGCTGAACCTTTCCAGCAATAACTTCTCACAATTTTTATCTAGAGATATGATTTAGGTTTTATTTTGAAGGTAAGACGGAAGTTTTTTTTATATAATTCTTACTAGTTTGGAAGAATTGGAAACCACAGTTAAGGTGCCCATACATCTATAAGATTTTACTTACCCGACCGAGCGCTCACGCGATGTTCCTTCGATCCTGCCAGAATCGCTTCTCCCGATCTTACATTCGACCAACATGCGATCGCAAAATGAATGGGATTTTGCGATCGCATGTCGGTCGAATGTAAGATCAGGAGAAGCAGTTCCTGGCAGCATCGATGAACATCGCGTGAGCGCTCGGTCGGATAGCATGGGTTTACACTGACTTGGGCATTTTCCGCCCAATATTACATTGCTCCCATTGTGTAAAGAGTCGTGTGCACCTCTATCGCGTCTGTTTCTACGATGTTGCTGTCCTGTGTGTAGACTACCTGGGAGGTCTGCACCTACATATTTCTGGCAAGTTACACTTTTTTCCAGTGTGCATGGGTATGAATTATTGCTGTCTTTGTCATTCTGTACCAACCCTCTGAGCAGTTACTGCATTCCCTCCCAGGGTGTATGATAATCCTGTACATGTCTTACCTGATTTTCACAAAGAAGTTCAATGATTATCAGTAGGATCTCAATAAGGAAGATAACGAGAAGAAGCCAGAAGAACTGTTATTTAAAAAAAAGAAAAGAGAGAAACGTGGGGGGTATCAGTGCAGAGAGGACACAAATATCAAACACAAAAAACACATATAAAGCCAGACCACAGAAGTGTACCTACTAACTGTTGATCATAATGTAGAATCTACAATATAGACAATATACAATTACATCTATTCAAATTTATGGACAAAAATGGTCTGTGACAATTTACTTTAAATCCATGCTAGCCTTAAAATATTCTGAATCTTTATATTAATGCAAAACAATGTTTAAGGGGTATCTCCACCCAAAAAATAGAGTTTGTTTCTTCAGTTTAATTGAAGAACAGGTGGTAAAGGAGCGATGCCTTACCCCACGTTTTAATCCAAAAAGTAAAATTAGTTTATAACCCATCAACATTAACCCTATATATGCCAAGATTGGAACAGCAAAAGACACAAAGAACACATTCATCTAAGGCCTGCACTTAGAATTAGGAAATAAGAAATTCAGCCAGTGTGTGTGTCTCTCTCTGGGAGAGTGAATGTTATTTCATAATAGTGATGAGTCGATTTTTTTATTTTAACTGTTAAATGCGATCATTTTCTCCGTCATAAGTGTTCTTCTAATGTCACTACTTACACCCGCTTCCCCTACATTGAAACGTGTTCTGTCCAGGTAAGATCACTTAGTGCAGAAATCTGCAGATTATAGTCTTTGGAACAATCATGTACAGATGCACATATAATGGTCTTTGATATAGCTTAAGGAGGTTACAGTATGTTCTAAAATTAACCCATAGCAGCCAATTAAATGTTTTGTTTTTTCACTTATGAAGCTTTTGCCCATATTACAACATGGTCTTTTATACTGTATTTACTTATGTCTATCTATATGAGGAAGAGACAATAATTCTCACACAGAAGATAAAGTCAATTCAACTACACCGTAAAAGAAATTTTTAAAAACAAAAGGCACCTGAGTAAATTTTAACTCTTATGCTGCGTTGTTACCAAATGAAAAAAACATTGAAAGAAAATTTGCTGCCCCTTTAAAGACTAATATTCCTACATAAAAAACCCTTCTCACAAAAACTAGAGGAATTGATTTTCCACTTCCCCACCCATATGCTTAAAGGGTAGCTGTGGTCTCAAATTCTTCCAAACTAGTAAGAATCATATAAAAAGCCTTCCATCGTTCCTTCAAAATAAAACCTAAATCACATTTCTAGATGAAACTTGTGAGACGTTATTGCTGGAAATGTTATTATATGGGACTGCATTTTTAAAGAGCATGTCCACCCCCAAAACTAAAATTTAACCCACTACTGGCCCCACTCTGTAGTGTATAAAAATCCTTTAAAAATCTCAGCCAATCACAGTTCTGTGCAAGCAGAAGGCCGGGCATTGCGGCGGAGAAGAGAGGGAAGGTAAGTAATGATTGGGGCACTTTCTTAAAAATATAATATAGAGGATGGGGCTGGGGGAACTAGCCCTACAACATCTGAAAAATTTTCAAAAGGGGTGGACATGCCCTTTAAGGAAGCAAACCATACAGAAAAAAAATAGCAATGACTAATATAGTTTGCTCCTCTTATCTATCTTGTGGTTGGACTTTATTAACCCCAGGGTAGGAGGATTAAATACTTGGCAATTGCCAGAATTGGTGTGCTAGCGTTAATATAAATTTGTTTGGACTCTTTGAAGACTACATGGGCTGTGAGTTGTACTGGCAACAACATGGGAGCCTTCTGACAGAAAACACTTCTTACATGTACAGAAATGCAACTTAATAGAGAAGTAACTAACAATGTATAAGTGTTCTGTTGAGAAAAGCTCTCACATTAGGATTTAAAAATTAAGATTAGTTCTCCTTTTAAGTATGACTGTTTGATGTACTTCGGAAGTTATGACCTCATAGTTCAAAGTCTATTTTATAGGAAAAAGATAAATGAGCAGTGGTTATAAACAAGGTATTGATTTTCTATCCAAAGGGTTTTAATTGCATTGCCTGGTATGCTCAAACACTGCACAAAAATATTTAAATTAAAATCTCAGAAATTAGAAATTAATGAAAAAGTTAATTTGCTGTGCCATTATCTCCTATTGAAAGCAATGCTCTCCCATATTAAGTCACTTATTTAAATGAAATAATTACATTTGCTAAACAAAAAAAATCCCAAATTTCCTTTCAACTGTATTCCCTAAGCCATAAAAATTATGCAAACGTAAAACCAGAAATGCAAAAAAAAAGTAAACACTCTTAAGGCTGAAAATATTTCATCTCTGTGCTGTCAGATGAGCGTAGGGTTAGTCTATGAATAATTGATCATTTCCAGTTAATCAGAAACAGTGATTGTATCAGTGCGCACATAAGCTTTTGGTAATTAAGTGATTTGTGTTGTGAAGGGTTATGGTTTGGATAGAAAGCAATTGGAGTTTAAAAGGACAAAAGGCTGAATGGAGTGTCTGTAAAACAAACATTGCCATTGGCATAGTGTGCAACTAGTTAGCACAGAGTGACGAGGCCCAATCAGTTTTAATCAAGTTTAAAAATATCATACTCCATTTATTGTAGCTCCAAACATATTGTATGCATACATACATGTATGCAACTCTATCGGGGAGATTTAATATCAAGAATCGCGTTACTTACCTTAGCCCGATCCCACAATACAATACCTGACATAAACGAGATTACGTCTGATATTGCATCGCGATAGGTAAGTAACGTGACTTTAAAGCCACACACTCAGTCCCGTTAAGTTTCGCGCTACGAAGTAATGAAATGGGTTTTGGATCGGTAGCACAGTGCTATTTCCAAAAACATTTGGAAATGGCGCTGTGCTCTAAAATCCATCTAAAACCCATGGTAACCCAAAATGACTTCAGGTTAACGTGGTTTCAGGTGGATTTGGGCCATATTGAATCTCCCCCCCTAGTCTGATTTTAACAGAAATGTGTAAGCACGGGAATAACATACAAACTCCATGCAGATGTAATACCATCGACTGCAATATGTGCTAACCACTGAGCCAGTATGTGCAGAAACGGAATATACTTTTAATACTGTCAATGATTTTAATAAAGTCGAGAGGAAAATATTTACTTTACAGATTCCATTTGGAATAGCGGTGGTACATGTGGGGAAAAGAGTAACAAGAGATGACAATTATCTCAATCCATTTTTTCCTGTTAATCTTGTGATTAACAGTAATATATAAGGCTTTAGACACACTTCAAGTGCTTTTTCTACCGCATGCATTTAAAAGAACTCACAACCTGGTGCAAACAGCCCGGTGATGTTAAATGCCGATAGCAGCTCTCGGAGCATCGATAACTGGTGTTTTTCTATTACAGGACTTTTAAAGCCAGCTATAAGCTGGTGTTTAAAGAGCTGAAATAGAATGCCGCTTTTGGAATATCACACCGCTTGTGGCGGCTGCATGGTTAACTTCGAGTTAGCCACGCAGCCGCCACAATGAAAGAGTTTTAGTCACGCTAACCGATGCATTGGTGCATCGCCCTGATAGTATCTACAGTATGCAGAGTGTTTTGCCAACGCATTACTGCATGCAGTTTAGTGTGATAATGCACACAACGAACAGAGAGGGGAACAAAATGCATACAACTGCATAAAAGCACATATGTGTTTGCGGCTGTATGCGTTTTGCAATTTTATCCCAAAAATACAATCCTTACTAACACACTCCAAAAAAAGCACTGAATACAAACATACGTGGCACATTTGCATGCGTTTTTTTATATGCATGTTATACATATTTTTTTTATAATTATCAATGTATATTATGTAATGTGAATCTAACCTGAAGGTGAACTTCACACACTGTAAGGGGTTATCGCTTTGCTACTGCTCCTCTTCTTCGTGCCATCATTAGTACACCAAAACCGCTAGGTCCTCCCACCTGTGTTCTCCTTAGATCAGTAGCGGTGCTTACCAAAACTTTTATTAACTGCTCTGGTCCTTCTTCCATGTCCGCAATGTGGACAATAGGGAAATTACACAATTGTTAAAGTTACAGTAGGGAAGTGAAGGGACCACCTGACATCACTGCAGTTCCTTATAATATGGTGTTCCCTGGATCTAGGGGATTGTGCAACATGTGGGATATCTATTGAAGATCCAGATGGCAAAACTACAGAATAGGCCTATAAAACTTACCATCATTTTTAGACTTACAGTACATTATTTAATATTTATTTTAAGTGTATTTGTTACTGTACATGGTTACACTAGTTGCTGGATACACGAGTTAAATACAAGTAAAGACCTGTACACACATGTGAACGCAGCCAGATAACACATATAAGAAGCAGTTAGAAAACTAACAGGGAGATTCAATAAAAGTTCTTATCATTTAAAATGGTGCTAATTTTGCCCCAACCAATCAAATATTAGCTTTCAAATGTTAAATAAGATCTGATTGGTTGGGGCAAAATTATCACAATTTTTAACGATAAGAACTTTTATTGAATAACCCTGTTTGACTTTAAGTGGGCAATTAGCAGGCCAGTCTAACTGAGTTGCCATGTGAAGAGGGGCCCTGGGGGGAATTAGCCCCCAAACCAAACAGCCTATTTGACCGCCCACAGAACTAATAAAACTCGTCAGAATCGTCATTTATCTTACAGTCGTATGCCGCGGACCGTCCCCATGATCGCATGTCTGTACAGACCTTAAGTGTACCATTACTTGTTATTTGTAGAACAGAAAATAAACTTTTATGGAGAGTTTAGAAAAATAATGAAGACTTTTTTAAAAATAATGGTTGAAGAAGACAAATAATGGTTCCCTCTATCAAAGCTTACACAGAGTTTCTTTATCTTCAAGCTAGTTGGACTCCTGCTTTGAACTCTGGTGCACCTCCACCCCTAATACAAAAGACTTACTATTTTCACCAGTAGTATATTGTCTCGTAGGGATCCGACCATTCCAATAAAGGAAACAGCAAACATTATGATACCAAGGAGAAGCAAGATAACAGCCGGTGCCAGAAATATTCCCTCAAGGGTGCGGTGCTTCTGTCTTTCACTCTCTGCGTAGATCCCGATGCACAGAATCAAAAGGCCTATGAGCTAAAGGGGAGACTCTCATTAGAAAACAAAGAAATCCCACGAGGCAAAAAAAAAAAAAAAAGGAAAATAAAAAATATATTTATTCACAAAATAAAAATGCTCAATTTATACTTAAACTTATTGTATTATTTTTAGCCACATGTTCTTATACCTTTCAAAGCAATAAGCTCATTTAAAAATATGGTGGTTGCCAGGACTACAGCTCAGCAAAGCAGATAAAAAACAATCCAGAATACCGCTCATTTAAAATGGGAAAAAGATAGCTAAAGATAAGTAATGAATTGTTAATTATATTCCAATTCATCACCTTGTTTATTCAAAACACAAAATGGTTCCAAACTGCAAGGTCTTTCATATATGGTGGTCACAGTAGGTACTAATATACAGATCTTTCTGGACTGTAAAGGATTAATGTCCGATCGTTGAACTCGATTAGAAGAACATCTAGCCATGTATTGCAAGCTTAAAGGACAACTAAACCCTCATAAAAACATCGTTTAAAAAGAATGGCCTCTTTAAAATATGTTGATATATCATACTTTGTCCTATGAATTCATTACTGTATGCCTGCTATGCTTCTAGATGCCTCATGGAAAATGAGCAATTTAGAAACCTGTACTGAGCTTGGGCATGCTCAGTAGTGGTAGCTAAGGGATTAACATTCAGCTATTGGCTGAATGTCAACTGTCAAATCCATAACTGACAGTTGCTAACTGGAAGAACCAGGAAGCAGAAAGAGGGGAAACAGGACATTGTGCTGTTTCATTTCAGGTTAGACTTATATATTTCAGATTTCAAACTATTACCGTTTAGGGTTTTGGGGGGAGATTTACCTGTATATAAGTTTTCATTTTAGGGCTGGACTTGCCCTTTAAGCTCTTTCCTCATATAGCATGGTTCAAGCACTTGTATTTATGTTTATTGTCCCCCTTGTACAACTTTATTATAACATTGTGCAGTGCTGTGTCCCCAAGTTGTGCTATATAAATAAAAAAGTGCATACATACCAATGTAAACACAAAAGTAAAAAGATTGAGCCCAAGACGAAAACTCCAGGTCACTGCAAATTCAGGCAATGTATTACAAATGTGTCTCAGGGATGATCCCAGATTTCTCCATTGAGTCCATCTTTTTAAAGGTTTGTATGGTTTAAGGGCAACTATAATACCCAAACCACTTTCTCTTCCTATCACAGGGAGGTAAGAAGCCATACTCTAATGCTAGCTGCTTAAAAGCCCATTGGGCCACAGCTTACAGCTTGCTTGAATGTGCATGTGTGACTTAGAGGTAGGAGGGGGATTCAAATTTGGAGGCATGGATGGCTTACCATTTGGGTTAGAGATCTTGGGAAATGTATTTTTAATGGGAGAAAGTAAAGTAATTTGGGCATGATAGGTGCTCCCTGCCTCGTGGTCTGTCACATCTTTGGAGTTGTGTGACTCCAAGACATTACTTTTCTGGTTTGGCCTTTGTCCTCTACCTGTACCTGCCTGTCCGTTGACTGTTTACCTGATAACTGCGACAGATAAGTAGATGACATTTCCCTGCACTTTAGATTAGAGGCTTGACTCACTATCTCCTTTTCTTACACTCATACTAGCTATTTAGCTATGATTATTGATGTATATGACAGATGCACTTTAGGTTAATTGTATATAGCATTTTTAATTGATTTTAATGAATTGTCCGAGTCTTGATTAACGAGTCCTGATTGGAATAAAGGATTTTTAATGCAAAGTGTGCAGGATCTTTATGGGGGATACTTTTTTCCTTTTTGTATCTATCCTGATAGGTGCTCATTAGCACAAAGACATTTGGTTTTTAGTGAAAAGTAAATATTAAAAAGGATCTGGACAACAAAGATCAATGACGAGTATGTGTGTATATAGTAGCAGTGTATTGCTGGCCATAAAATGGCTCGACATTGCATGGATTTGATGTTCAATTTGATTTAAACAATAAATAGTAATGCCTAGCACAACGTTCCCCAGCAGGATTATTATTTGTGATCGATATGTATAGGGTGATTGTCCCAGACAGTTACAGGACATTCAGGAGGTACATTCCACAAGCAGGGCTGGATTTATACTTTTTCTTTCTCCTATAGGCCAGCTGGCTGCTGCTGCCCTTGCATGGCGCCTATTTAAAATATACACAGGCTGATTTCAAAAAATTAGTTTAAATACAATCAGGCCAGCTGCACTAATTATATTTTATTAGGAATGTCTTCCCAATCCCTGGACTAGTAACCATAGCATTATTCACTGGATCACAGATAGTTTATGAAATCCGGTCCTGTCCATAATGTGTGGCCTGCATTAGGAAGGCTAGTTGAATGTAACTTCTTACTAATAGATATACAATGTGCTCGGTCAAGAAAAGAAAACTTCATATACATTGTTAGAAATCATCTATTATAGTGTATTATTTGCTGAATTCCATTAACTTTGTTTATCAATTGTGTGATTTTTTTTTATATTCCACATGAATATCATAAAAAAAAAAGAAAGAAAAGTGTTCATGTCATTTTAACTTTATTCATTTTATTATTATTATTATTATTAAGGATTTATATAGCGCAAACATCTTCTGTGGCGCTTTACAATAACAATCATACATTATATACAAAGGTAATACATATTATGAAAAGTCATACATATAACATACAAAGGTAAAGCATACATTAAAAGTACACATAGTGAAAGGTAGTCCACAGAATAATATAAGAGTCCTCTGCACTCGCACCAAGTATGGGTGCTCACTCCTCCAAATAATCCAACCCTCAATGGATTTTAGATACGGGAATAACGAAATAGCAAGGGTGGCACTCCAAACAATAATTTTATTAATACAGACCACACGACATCTCACAACGTTTCGGGGGGAAGTAACATCACCTGAGGAAGGGGGCACTTACCCCCCGAAACGTTGTGAGATGTCGTGTTGTCTGTATTAATAAAATTACTGTTTGGAGTGCCACCCTTGCTATTTCGTTATTCCCGTACACATAGTGAAACCGTATTACAGTCTAGAGGACTGTATTAAAGGGTATGTCCACCCCGCACACTAAAATTTTATATGTTGCAGGAAATGGCCATAAACCTCGACCTCGCGAGGTTTATAGAACTCAAAGCTACCCCCAAATGTACTTACCAGCCTTCGTTCCCTCGCTGCCTTCTGTCTTCCATGCATGGAAGACGAGCAGAAGGGGCTCGACAGGCATTTGATCCTGTGATTGGCTAAGCCTTAGTCAATCATAGGAGCAGATGCTGGTTGAGGGCATGGAAGACAGGCAGAAGGCAGCAAGGGAATGAAGGGTGGTAAGTATATTTGGGGAGATCTTTAAGTTCTATAAACCTTGCGAGGTCGAGGTTTATGGCCATTTCCTACAATATATAACATTTTAGTTTGGGGGAGTGGACATACCCTTTAATTAATTCCGATATTGCATAGATTTTACATACATTAGGGTTTGGCCAAAACTGTCATTATTTCCAGACAGGAAAACTGGAGAATATGCAAACTATACAAAAAGGTAGAATAACATTTATCTGAACAAATTTACAGATAAATCATCTGGAAAATGATGTCCAGGTCTTTGCTTGCACACCAGAAGACATAAGGAATGTAAGAAAGAATATATAAGTTCCACATTTTTTGTATTTAGTAGTAGTGCCTGCTGTATGTCCTGAAGGTAATGAAATCAGACTCTAGAAAGAACATGGCCAAGGCCTATAAGCAATATACCAATGCGTATAGGGATTATAAATCAGGATTTATAAATGACAGTCATCCTAAAAATAGCTCTCTATCCACCTGGCTGTTATCTGCAGGCTTCCAACTACTAAGAGAGCATTAGTGTGGCAGTTTATTAAGTAGCAAGTTCTCTGTATAAACGGGAGGATTTTTGCACTGCTGGGATTTAACTTCTGATGAGTCCAGATACGCTGGGCATAAACTCTTTATTAAATACTTTATAACATTCAAGAGTGACAGGTTAGAGGTAATTCGGTAAAAACTATTAGGTTTTAGATGTTACAATATACTTATTAGCTGCAAACCATCAAAACGTCCACTTTTATTTCACATTTAAATGAAACATTTATTTTAAAATCAAAACACTCAATTTACAATTAAGAAATTGATTTTTTGACTAATTCACTAGTAGAAATGTACGTGATCGCACAAGGCAATGAGGTTTTTTTAGGTTTGCATTCAGAGTGGCTATCTCAGGCGTAGTCACAAGCCTTTTACACACAACCACTGTGGACGACAATCTAACATGGTTGACAGCTCTCGTTGTTGTTTAGTGATCTGGCAAAGTGGAGGACCACTGTGGTCAACAATAATCTACTGTGTGTACAAGGCTGATGTGCCAGTGTGCGTTGCTGTGCGGCGCTGTGATTGTGCAATGTTGAATAATCGGAGCGCATGCGAATGCGCAAAAAAAATACAGCTAGCATGTGCTACGATTACTGGATTGCAGCGCAACGCATGGCAGTGCACCTATTGTGGCCACAATTGGCCAACACTAGTGATCGTTTTTTAACACGTGATCGGATTGCGCATTAAAATTCAGCAGTTTGGTCTAGTCCTAGTTTGTTCCAAAGAGTGTTTTGTGAGCACGGATGTTTGACAAGAAGGCCAGGCTTATGGTCCCCTTCTCTAATTCTTCCCACAAGTATTCTATCGGATGAGGTCAGGGCTATGTTCAGGTACATCTACTTTATGTCTTTATGGACCTTATTTGTGCACTGGTGCAGTCATGTTGGAACAGGAAGTGGCCATCCATCCATCCACAAAACTGTTCTTACAATTAGGAGCAGGAAATTGTCCAAAATGTCATGTTTGTTTTCTTGATTTTTGTAGGCCAAGCCTAACACCCAAAAAGCAACCTCAAGCCACAATCTCCCTCTACCAAACATTATACTTGGCAAAATGCTGTCAGGCATGTACCGTTCTCCTGGCACCCATGGGATTGAAGCATGATTTGTTCTGCTATAGAGTACAGTGGTGGCTTGCTTTACACCACTGCATCCAATTGCTTTGCAATCGGTGATGTAAGGCTGGATGCAGCTGCTTAGCTATAGAAACACATTACATAAAGCCTTCTATGCACTTCAGCTAATCTTTAAGAAAGTTGGTGACTTCTGTGCAAAGTGATAACCCCTGAGTTGCTGTGGTTCCCAATTACTTCCACTATGTTAATAATACTAGCTGACTAAAGAATATTTATTAGTAGATATTTTACAAACCGACTGCACAGGTTGCATCTTTTCACATTACCATATATACTCGAGTATAAGTTGAATTTTTCAGGCTTTAAAATTAGCCTGAAAACCTAACCTCGACTTATACTCGGGTCAAGTCCTAATTTAGAGCCAAATTCTGCAATTGCGTATAGTAACCAGTAGGTGGCGCTGTGGTAACCTGCATAGAAAGTTACAGGAGCTGAATCTGCCTTTACACTTCCTGCTTCCTGTAGTCTGGCTGCTGGATTCACTCAGCACTGTCACTACTCATCTGGATGCTGTAAATCTGATGGGTCTCCTCAGTTTGGGACAAAAAACAGCTGCTAGTACAATGCAAATGACAGCTCGAAACTACAAGTCTCAGGTGACATTTTTAACTATTGGGGTCAGAGAGTACTTTACTATATGGGGTCAGAGGGCCCTTTACAATATGGGGTTCAGGAGAATTGTAAATGATGGTAAGCTTAATTAAAAGTTTACTGAACCTTGCCACTCCACATGTTTAGAAACCGAAACTCCCAGCAACAAAGCATGCTGGGAGTTGTAGTTTCCAAACATCTGGAGTGCCAAGGAATTGGAGGTTACTGATACTGGATTTGGCTATTACTGTATGGGATTCATGTATGGGAATTCTGCTGTTTATTTAAAGGGCAACCAAAGCCTAAAAACAACACAGAATCAGAAGGCAGTAGTGGTGATAATTTCCACCCTTGACTTATACTCGAGCCAATCAGTTTTTACAAATTTTTGAGGTAAAAATAGGTACCTCGACTTATACTCGGATCGACTTATATTCGAGTATATACAGTATTTTACAAATGTTTGAAGAACTGTCTGCATGCATAGGTGCTTGATTTTATACAACGGTGACCATGCAATTGATTAGCCCACCTAAATTCAATGATTTGAATAAAAAGACAGAAGCATTTATTGCAAATATCAAGCAAGCCACCAATTTAAGGAATTCTACTATACAAGAAAATGGAGACTGGTTTCTGTGAATATATCTTTAGTGCATTTCAAAGCAAAGGGAAACTATTCTTTGGTTTTAATAAATGATTGTACCATGAAAAACCTTTTACTTGTTAATATAATGAAGTTAACATCTCACAAAACACAGAACTGACCGTACTATATCATATGTCACTCTTTCAAAAACACAAGAAGTCTGATTGGTTCTAGCACATTATGCTTATTCTACAGCCACAGGAAGCAAGAAGTAGGTGTTCTTCTTCTTTGGAAGAACACCTACTCACACCCCACCATTAGAGAGCAGAGAAATTTGAATTTCAGATAACAATTACAGCATTTCAGGCACCATCAGCTACTAGTAGGGTACAGCTTCCAGTCACTGTAACATCTTTTTTGTGATACACGTTAATGCCCTTTTAATATCTCTTCTTTACCTTTCCAAATGTAAAGTGCATTTTATAATAATACTCTTATGAATGTTCTGAACTTTATTCTTTTAAACCTTTCTATAGTGAAACAAAATGGAACATTTTAGAAGTATAATATATGCACAGTACATTACCACTTAGCTAGATTACATCTGACCCTACCACGGAATTTCACACTAATGCATTTTAAAGAAATTTTTTGTATTATTAACTTTGTCAGAAATTCATGCATTAAGCCTGATTTTAGAGAAAATTATATACGTCCCTTCAAGATAACAGATGTATCTCTTATGCAAGATATTTTAAAGGGCCTAGACGTATAATTGCTTTGTAGATCAAAGTGGCCAAATCCAACTCTCATTTTCATTGGCTCACAAAGTCATTTTAGAAATTTTCAATGGCTCACAAAGTCATTTTAGGTATGTTTTAGCTGGAAATGACTTTTTGTATAAAAGTCATTTTCCAGCTAAAACATACCTGGTAAGATTCAGAATTGGTGGTTTTGAAAATTTTTGAAACTTGGAACTCATTATCAAAAAACTGAAACGTAATTAAAAAAAGAAAATTCTAAACTTCCGATAGAAAATTGCAATTGAAAATTCGAAAAAAATTCAATACTTTTGGAACCGCTGTTAGAAGCATTCTACTGAGCATAAAGCATATTGATTTTCATAAAGCATGTTCAATATGATATGTTTTATTACTGAGGAATAGAAGTATTGGGGAATCCCTATCTAATCTGTGCCCAGTTATGTGGCTATTACTTCCTGTTTTTAATTACCATTACCTAGAATGTCTATAATTAATGTTAATTTAAAGTGAGATTCCAAGCTAAAGAGAACTAAAGGACATAGAAAAAAAAGGACAAAGAAAAAAAAAATCCATAGATGCAATAATACTATTATATTTAAAAACACAGACAAAAGTTGCATAACATGTTAAGTTACAAATAACATTATACTAACATTGTACTAAAAAAAAGTATTTGTTTTTGCAAAGCCAAGATTTTATGTCTTTTTATGTCTCTGGTGAAATTTATTTTTCTCTTTATAACATTCTTTTGAAATAAAGAAATGACCTAAAGGCAAAAAAATCAGAAGACAGTAAGGGCAGAGATAATTTCACCCACAGTAATGTTATTAGTCTGTACATTCTAAATCAATGCTGACACTCAGTTTTATGAATTCCTTATAAAAGAATATCTATGTATAAAAGTATTTTTTATTATGTAGGAAGGGCAGATGGATGAGACCGGGGCATAGGTTGGGTTTAGCCTGTACTGTTTGTGTTTATTATACTGTTACAGCTTTAACTGAACTTAAAGTTTAGTTCTTGAAGATGTTTCACTAGACATCCGACTGGCTTTCTCAATTCAGAATGACTTGTACAAGAATCTGTGGCAATTATGTCCCTGGAAAGTCCCAATTAGTATATCACAGACAAGTTTTAAGGACATTATGAATGCAAGGTGGGTAAGGTGTCAATGGATGTGCTATGGGATCTCCAGTTTCACTCATTGTTGCAAACCTTTACATGGAAACATGGAAGTGGAAACACAGGCGCTTAATACATTTAAGGGCATAGCACCCAGCCACAGGTTCAGATACGTGGATGACACCTGGGTTAAAATTTGCCAGAAGGAAGTACAAGCCTTCACAGAACACATCAATGCTGTAGACCAGAACATCAAATTTACAAGGGAAGAGGTACAAAACAACACACTGGCTTTCTTGGACTGCTTGGTAAAAGTCAGGGAGAATGGTAAACTGGAAGTAGAGGTTTACAGAAAACCAACACACACAGATCAGTATTTGATGTTTGACTCCCACCACCCTTTAGATCACAAGCTGGGTGTCATCAGAACCCTGCAACACAGAGCTGAGAACATATCCACTAGCACAGAGGCGAAGGCTAAAGAAATGAAACATCTCAGAGGAGCCCTTAAAACTTGTGGATAAACAGACTGGGCTGAAAACACAAGAAACACAAGATCGACATCATATACGCAATGCAGTGAAGAGTGCTCTGATTTGTATGTAGGAGAGACCAAACAGCAACTGCACCAACGTATGGCCCACCACAGAAGAGTGACTCAGTCATATACCTGCATCTTAAGGATAAAGGACATACCTTTGAATATTGTAATCTCAACATCCTTCAAGAGAGGTGTCAAGGAGGCCATTTATGTGAAAAAGAAACTAGGCCTGAACAGACGTGTGGGGGGTTAACACAAACTGTCTGCCATGTACAATGCTATTTTGACACTTTACCCTGGGCGTTCCTACAACACCTCTTGCCACAATGCAATCACGCCCTTAACACCTGGCTGTTAAAGCTAATTGGGATTTTCCAGGGTACATAATGGCCAACAGATTCTTGTACAAGTCATTCTGAATTAAGAAACCCAGAACAGATATACCATGATCTGGATAAATGAGCACCTCCACAAGCATGTTACAGCATTAAAACTGAAAATTTTGGTCTTGTCTGAAACATGTCATCAGTTTTGTAATAACATTTTGTCGGTAATTTCAACAGCAAAGTGTTCTTGTTGATCCGGAGGGCTGCAAGTTGGACTTCCCTGCCCTACAGAAATCAAGGATAAAACATTCGGAGAGGTTTATCACAATAAATGCTGTTATAGGGAAAGAGCAGATACATTGTGATTTGTCTAAAGGAGAGGAGATTGAGGGTGAACAAGCATAATTGATAAAGTAACTATAATTTCATGAAAACTTCTTTCCATCAGTATAAGACCATTTTAATCCCCAGCTCTGGCTACACTGATCATGAAGACCTGGCAGCCATGGGGGTAAATAGATCTAATCTGCAATATGCTCGTGGGTACCAACAATCTCTGGCAAGCAGAAAGAACTTCTTAATTCTATTTATAACACAATTAAGCTTAAACCCCCATCCAAAATTAGTCTGAATACCTAATGTTCAGGAAATTATATTACAAGCATTTCACAGAGCTAAAAATCTGTAGTAATCAGTGAGGAGTACAGTAATAAATAAAACAGGTAAATATTAGGTTTTGACTTTCCTGATAATGATTTAATGATTCCATGAAAGTATAATAAGAAGAGTTATTAAAATACACAGTACTGTAAAAATGTCTTTCCATAGACTCTACTGAAAACTTTCTACATCTGTTTAAGTGGAAATTATTAATCAGCCTCTCTGACCTGTCTACAGGTCAGACTCTTCTCTAATGCTGGGTAGACACAGTACCAATCTTTGAAAGATGACAGAGAGAGTCAGTAAGATTCTGCTGGTCATCTTTCTGCTACATCAGATGTAGCTACACACAGTCACAAGTGTTATTGCTATATAAAGTATGGGGAGATCATTCGTGACTGCTTCACGCTGAGTCTATGAGTAAGACAATTGCGTAAGACTAACTTTTTGTATATGAATTTGTACCTGTGCCACTGATGTACTGGAATCATAGAATAAAGCTTTTTAAAAAGAAAAAAGTCTTCTGGAATTCTTGACTTGTGACAGGTGGTATGGGAGATCCATATTGTTTTAATTTGTGTACATTACAGAGAAACGATCGCAACAGAGGGACGGTTTCCGATGCCAACGCTGAACATTCTTCAGTTCAGAAGCGCTCGATTCGCATGGTCAAACATTACCAAAAAAGGATCAATCATGTTGGTAACGACAGGGGTGGCTCTTTATCGGTAATACATAAAAGATTGGTTTCAGTGAATCCTTAATGCAATGTCGTGGAGTACCAGATGTCCTGTTCCTAAAGCTAGGTACACACAGTACAGATTTCTGAAAGATGACAGACAGGATCTGCAAGATCCTGTCTGCCATTTTTCAAAGATCAGCATACACACAGTCTAGAGCGTTCTCCCTATAGAACTTCATAGGGAGAACGCTCCGGACTGTGTGCTTCCATCGGCCGCGCTAGACTCCTCTTTATCGCGCTCGTTTGGGAAACGAAGGTACACACATAGCGATAAAGCCCCGATACTTTATCATTACTGTGTGTACCCAGCTTAACACCTTAGTAGTAGTTCAAGATATAATAAAGGCCCACAAGCAACCTCAAACAATTGCAAACAATTTAATTGAAGAAAAACACACACCATGTTTCGGAGTCCACTAGGTCCTATTTCAAGTAATGTATGTACTGGTCATCATTATGGACAATAATTATTGGAATCTCTGTGATAATGCATTTAGCTAAAAAAAAAAAAAAACCTCATCCATTATTCTAAACATCAAAGGCTTTTCCTCTACATAATAGTACCCATTCACAGTGTCAATACTGACAGTTGCAAACCAAACAGGAGATCCCTAACTATTTTAAAAATCCATTTCCCATTATGTAGGTAAGAGATAAAATAGAAGTATTCATTTGCCATAA
The DNA here is from genome assembly GCA_019447015.1 of Hymenochirus boettgeri. NCBI lineage: Eukaryota > Metazoa > Chordata > Amphibia > Anura > Pipidae > Hymenochirus > Hymenochirus boettgeri. The sequence continues at coordinate 225,336,686 of CM033471.1, forward strand.
TAAGATACAGTATGTATGTGTGATTTGGAAATATATTATAATAAAGTAAACAAGGATGTGCATTTTAAGGGTGGCTTAAATGTTTTCCTGCCTGACCTCTACTGTCTCAATAGGAATGAACCTTGACCCCACATTGGTATCATTTAGTGACATTTATCTTTGCGTTAGTCTAAAGTCTGTGGCACCTTGACTTTTTTGTCATGAGGTTTTCTTGGTTAAAACTGTCATGTTCAAATTCTTAGAATTGCTTTTCGTCTTAAGAAACACTAAGCATTGAGTAAATAGGAACCTATAATTAAACATTCTGGGTGTAAAATACCTCTGCTCCAGACAATATATGCGGTAGGCAATCTTTTTTAACAGGTTACAGCAGGTGCTACAATAAGGAAACACCATAAATGCATCCACCGATATAATCAACTACCAGGGAGGTTCTCTTCAATTACAACCAACTCCTCAAATGAAAAATTGTATATAGATAAATAACCCCCCCAATGGCAATCGTTGAAGCTGAAAGAAATAAGACTATCTCACTATCTTCACAATATCCCGTTAACGCTCTTCCTGCTTCTTCTGGTTAGCAACTGTTGGACGTGGATGTTACAGCTGACATCACAGACAATGACTGAATGCTATTGCCCTAGCTGCCTCTTCTGAGCACGTGCAAGCACTTAATGAGTTCAAAAAGCTTGGAGAGTAGTCAGAAAGCTTTCAAGAGGCAGAGGAAAGGAGAAGAATATTTTGCTGTATAACAGGTTAGTCCTACATCTGCCGGTTTTGGGGTTTAGGGGTGATTTTCCTCTATATAGTATACATTCAAGTGGGGAATTGCAATTTAAAGCAAAACAGATTTGTAGTTCAGGACGTTATTTAAATAAAAAGAACTTCAAATTTGTTATTTTAACGTTAATATGGTGATGGGATTAGGGATTTGTAATACTTCCATGGCTTCAAAACAGATAAAAAGTCTGTTGCGAAGGTAAGCAACATTAAGGCAACAATCCTGGGTGCTGAATTGCTTTCTAACTATATCCAAAAGGAACTGTTTTACTTTCTTTCTCCTTTAGAAAAAACAAGGAACTAAAAGACCCCGGGGCATGGATCCATAAAGAAGGTGTGACATAGACAGGGAAGAATCATCCCCTGATCCACCAGCAGAAGCAAGGGATTACTTCGATTACCTTCCGATCCAGAGGGCAGGATAAGGAAAAAGTTCCTAATTAAAAGAGTTTACAGCACGCTTAAGTCAATATTTTTTATCTTCTGGCTATGAAAACCCATTAATTTGCTCAATTAATGGGTACTTTGTTCAATACAGCAAGTGTATTGGTATCTCTAAGGGACATCTGTTGAATTAACATGCATCTTCCTGTGAACTCAAAAGTGTAATTAGGCTTCAATTTGTCAATGAAAATTATGGCATTTAGGCCAAGTGACAAGTGAAAGTACTTTACAATGAAATAAAAGGTCACATTCTTATTCTCTGTCTACTCTAACACATATACCTTGTATTTAAAAATACAAACACTAATGGCAGGTCACGGATTAATAGTGAAACCTCAAGAGAGGCAGAGGTGTAAAGCCCTACACAAACACTGAAATAGGCATATATAGAAAAAGCTGCAACACTGTTGTATGTACATAACTAAAATTCCTTTATTAGGCACAGGGCTAATTAGTTAAAACATTAAAACCAAATTAAAGGTCCCCTATGCAAATACATACTAATATAAGAATGCTTGTGAAAGTTCTCATTCATCCAGGTCATGGTATATCTGTTGTATTCAGTTAGATCAACTGGACTTGAAGACATTTTGCTAGACATCCGACTCACTTTCCATAATTCGAAAAGACTTGTACAAGAATCTGTTGGCAATAAGTACCCTGGCAGGTTAGCATATCACAGCCAGGTGTTAGGGACCTTCTGAATGCAAGGATTACTAATACAAGTAATATAAATAGTTCAGAGAGTAGCTAGTTTAGCAACCTGTCAGTTGTAACAGTCCATAGGTGTGGTGCAGGCATGGGAGGGGACCCTAAAAAAGCTAATCCGGAACCGTGTTATGCTCCCTAACCATAAAGTATGGAGCATCCATATTAAAAAATGACCTAAACCAGGTTTGGGTCGAAGCTACAGGACATCCCTACTTGTAGTGTTGGTAGCCATTCTATCATGATAGATACTGTATCCCAATATGTTGTGAAACACACAAATGGGTAACCAGTTTTTTTCATGTTGATTCTCACCACTACAAAAAACCTGGAACCGTGCCCAAAAGTGTATTTAATAAAGGGAAGTTTTGGGAAGTAGAAGTGGAATTTTTGCAGAAATTCTACCATTAAGCTTCGCTATAAAAGATGTACGAGATTTATATCCTGTGACATATTTGTGGCTCTTTTTCCCTTATAAAATCTCTGATAGTGAGGATCATTGACTTTGCCATTAGTCTAGTAAAGCTACTGTTCTGTAAAAAGATGTCCAGGGTTACTTCCATAAAACATCACAGCAAAGCTTTTGACAGGAAGAAAACCAAGAAACAGTTAATGAATACCAGAATATATAAAGATCTATATGTATGCCCATAAACAGAAAAATTTATTTAAATGATAGTTATACTGTAAAAAATATGCCACTTTCCTTTAAAAATACAGTGACAATTTACCAATATGGTGAGGCAGTCATACCTGCATTGGGAGTTGAACTATAAGGAAGGGGGCAGAAGCTGACAACCATAAGGGACCTTAAAGGGTAAGTCCAGCCCCAAAATGAAAACTTACATACAGGTAAATCATCCCCCAAAACCCTAAACGGTAATAGTTTGAAACCTGAAATATATAAGTCTAACCTGAAATCCTGCACAATGTCCTGTTTCCCATTTCTTCTTCCTGGTTCTTCCAGTTATGGAATTGACAGTTGGCATCACAGCCAATGACTGAATGTTAATCCCCTGTCTGCCTCTTCTGAGCATGCCCAGGCTCAGTACAGGCTTCTAAATTGCTCAGTTTCCATGAGGCATCCAGAAGCATAGCAGGCATACAGTAATGAATTCATAGGTCAAACTATGATACATCAACATATTTTAAAGAGGCCATTCTTTCTAAAAGATGTTCTTATGAGGGTGGAGTTGTCCTTTAAGTTTGATGTCTTTTTATTTTCTAAGAAACTAGGAAGAATTGAAGGGATTATTAAGGCAATAGGAATATTAATTTTTCCATTTTTGATAGAGAAGTCAAGGATCATAGCGTTAAGGTTTACAATATTTTACTCCAGTTTCAGAGCATGAAGGATATATACATTATATACTGTATATATACACACATTTAATAATTTAATTTTATGTATATGGAAAACCGACTGGTCAGTTTAGGGATATAAATTGGTAGAAGAATTAATAAATAACCATTAGAGAATACAGTACATACTCTGATTGAATCCAACAGTTATATATGATTTCAAATTTTGAAACCAACCCTTCCTTTTGCTGACGTAACTGCCTGGAACAGCACATGTCTGGGCAACAAGATAAGTTTTCTTTCCAATAGACAAAGCCCCTGGGGACTTTAAAGACAGACATCCCACCCTGCCACTATGTACTTGCGGGCAGGGGGGGGAAAGGGGGCGTGGCGGTGTGGAGTGACGTCATTTACGTCACATCGTGGGCAGGGCGAGGGGCGTGGCGTGACATCATTTACGTCACGTTGTGGGCGGGCCGAGGTGGGAGGAGGCGGGGTCGTGGGCATGATGTGGGCAGTCCGGGGTCATGGTGCCCAAAAATGGGGCGTGATGGGGAGTAGATTCAGGACTCATCCCTGTAGCGGGAGATTGGGAGACCACCCCAATTCGAGGGAGACTCCCGGAAGATCAGGGAGGGGTGGGATACCTGTAAAGATGTTCAAGTATTTGTAATGCAACCAGGACATTTTTCACCCAGTTTTTCATAAAAATCAGGAAAAATATATTGGACATATCTATAATTGTGAGGAATCAGTTTTGCATTAATGTGCTATAAACAAACTAATAACCTTGCAAGAAGTAATTACAGTTTTGGGAACAGAGACTCATGATTCAACCATGTCATCCAATTCTTCAGAACATAAATCACAGAGAAGCAAGTACTGTATATTCAAGTATTTTCGATGTGAAGTTCCAGTTATTGCTCTTATGCAACTATGGATCTCAACGTTTTCATTTCCCTTGTCCATTTTTTACCTGTCATTTGTAAATAGTTGATTGTATCACTAAAGGAATGTTTATGAATCAATGACTAAGGCAAATTACATACCGTGGTATTTGTAGAGTAAATGAAGGCATAAGCATAGCTAGTTCAAGTCCTTTAAAGGAATAGTTCACTACCAAAGTGAACTTTTCCTTCAATGCATTGATTCAAGACCGGGAGGATAAGGAGCTACGCCTTACCTCCCGTTCTTCAATCAATGTAAATGGAGCCAGGAATGAACTTGGAGCAAACTTAGGATGGGTACACACCAGCCAATAGTTTCGGCTGGGACCGTCATCGATTGAACGTTCGTTCGGACGAACGATCGGGCATGTCGGAAAATTCCAATCAATCGTGCGGTTCCCTATGGGAACACACAATCGACCGTTCGCAAATTCGCCCGCGACCATCGGACATTTGTCCTGTTACACGATCCTCCGCGGCAGCACGGAAGTTCCAAACCGCTTCCAGGTTCTGTTTAACTATAGCACGCATCATCGTGCATGTGCGCTATAGCTGTACAGAACCTGGTAGCGGTCGGGACCTGTCAGTGCTGCCGCGGAGGATCTCGTAACAGATTTGCTCTAAATTCGTTCCTGGCTCCATTTGCATTGATTGAAGAACGGGAGGTAAGGCATAGCTCCTTATCCTCCCGGTCTTCAATCAATGCATTAAAGGAAAAGTTCACTTTGGTAGTGAACTATTCCTTTAACCCATTCATTATCCCTACCTAACAGGTGATCCAGGGGGAAAAAATGCTGGAAAGTGGGGGAAAAAAATATCATGCCAAAAGACAATTGTAAAGAATCCCTGAACTAACAAGAACTAAAATAAATGTATTAATACCAGTCATTTTCAATATATTTGATTTTAGAAACTTATCTAGCCCACACTTGAGGCTATTCAATTAACTTACTATTATCACAGTTCTTACTATAGAGAAACCTTTCCTAACAAAAAGACAAAACTGTTTTTTTCTAATCTTAAAGGGCAACTAAAGCCACAGAACAACACTGAACCAGAAGGCAGAACACCTTGATATAAAACCAGTAATCTGTGTCTTACCTCACATTTTGATACAGGCACTGTGAAATTTACCTAAATAACATATGGTTTGTGCTTTACTTCTCATCATTCTAGTATCAGACAGATTGGTCAACGACTATTATGTTCTGCACATGCTCAGTCTTTAGCTATGGCACAAACTTGTTACAGTTGGTCACACCCATTAATAATCTCTAGCCAATCCTTTTACAGGACAGATAAAGCAAGGAAGCATGTAACTGAGGTCAGGAGGTGTGGTCTGACACTGCACATACTTCATCCAGTTCTTAACAGGCTTTGATTTACTTTAACAGAGTTTACTAAAGTGGCATTTTATAGTTTATTGGTGTTTTTAGGGGTGTTGTTTTCAGATTCTGGAGTATATAAAATTGGGTTTAGTTCTCCTTTAAAGGATGTCAGCGAGTCCCCTAAAATCACCTATTGGTGAACAATGCACTAGGCATCTTATTGTACTGCCCATTAATGTATTTGTACAAAGTGATCATATCCCCACCTAAGTGCTGATCCTCCAGTGTAAAAATCCCTAACTTGTTTTATCTGTCCCAATAGCTAAGCCCCTCCATTCCCCTCATTAATTCAGTTGCTCCAGTTTAAGATCACTTTTATATACAGATTTCAAACCTGCACTGCATATTCCAAGAGGCCTTACCAGTGCTTTAAGAATAATATTTTTCTCCCTAGAATCTATACCCATCTTCATACAAGACAATTTCTAGCTCTAGCCGTTGCTGTCTGGCACTGTTAGCTATAGTTAAGTCTACTAGAAACCCCAAAATTCAACAGATTCACTAGCTATCAAAATCCACTTCTAAGTCATTTATAAATAAGAGGTGGAACCCTGAGGCACCCCACTTATACCTTTGGTCCACATGGATGAGGCACCATTGACAGCTACTCTCTGTACACAATCTAACAACTAATTCTCTATCTAACAGCTCAAATTTCATTGCAATAGATTACCACCACTTCTTAAAGGGTATGTCCACCCTAAAAAACGATTTTGCATATATGATTCCCCCTGTCCCCCCAGCCCCAACTGCTCTAGTTATACTCTTAGAAAGTGCCTCAAACTTTACTTACCTCCCCTCTTTCCTCCGCCGCACTGCCGGCCCTCTGCTTGCGAGAAAATGCAAGCAGAGGGGCGGGACCGGCAGTCGCATCTGTGATTGGCTGAGCGGCTGCCGGGAGTTCATTTCGGCGGGGGAAAGAGGGAAGGTAAGTAAAGTTTGGGGAGCTTTCTAAGAATATAAATAGAGCGGTTGGGGCTGGGGGGACAGGGGGAATCATATAGCTAAAGGGTTTTACGCTAGGGGGAGGGAATCCTGAGAGGGAGGGGGAGAATGGCTGCAGTACGCATGCCAAACTTCTCCCGGAGGCCAGGTAGGAGGCAGAGTCCTCCTATCCTCCTGGTGGGCAGTTTTTGGGACTTTGGGGGGGACTACAGGAGAACCTTATGGAGCTGGGATGTGAGGTAAGGATTAAACTACACTACATGATGGGGCCAGTAGTTGGGGGGATTATAGTTTTGGGGGTGGACATGCCCTTTAAGTGATATTTTTACAACAAACGGTTTGACATGTGTCCAAAAGGCTTTGAGTTTAAGGCAATAAACGTTCCTGTAAAAGAATAAAAGCATCAGCCTGCTAGAATCTGGCCAGTACACTGCAGGTACTTCTGTAATCTACAGTTAGCAACACACTGGAGTAAACTTGACCAAACAAAGCCAAACCAACTGATATAGCCAGTCATATGCTCCCAGCTTTTTAATATTTGGCTTTGCTTAACAGTATTTGTATGCTGAAACATTCACAAGTAGCTGACACATTTACAGCCTTAAAGGACACACAGCAGTTTCATTCATACATGTAATTAGAGAAGCAGGCACACTGTTAGTTTGGGTTAAAGAGAAGGGTATAAAAGTTAGACTAGATGGATGGATGTCTTTATTCAACCTCCGTTACTATGTTACGGTGTGTGTAGGTATTTGTGTGAGCAAATATATACGTTATACATATCTTGCTTTATCTGTATCACAATTCTAATATTAAAGCTAGTGGATGTGCAAGAAGGAAATGTTTTCTTTATAAATGGGGCTCAAGACATTTACCAAGGAAAACGGTAGCCCCAGGGACACTTTTGAATGCCACCTTTGATTATTTCCATGCGCAGCGCGAAGCACGCCACTGCAGTGTTAAAGTGGGTGTGGTTCAGTCGATGGGCGTGGTTTGACGATGGGCATGGCTAAAATTTTAAGATTTCGAACTTCCTATCACATAGGTATTTATACAGTTCCCTTAGACAGTCACTTAGCAATAATGTTTTTTTTCTCTACTGCCTGTCTGCCGCCTTTCTTCTTCAGTGCAGGGGTGCCGCCTGAGACAAATGTCTCACTCTGCCTCATGGTAGATGTGGCCCTGGGTAGCCCACTTTCTAAACATATTTTATAATACACACAATCAAATTTGAGACATGAATTTTTGATGAGCACTAATTAAAATGTGGAATGTTAGCGTGGGAAAGACAGAAGCGGTCAGTCAAAGCATTTTATTTGGAAGCATGATCTCTTTCACTGGATTCTTATCTACTGACTCTCCCATCTTTGCAATACCAATAAAGTGCTTATTATTGTTAGCTGTTACTATCTTTGACCTTATCCCCTATGAATTCTGCATCACTGCTATTATAATTGAAAACAAATTTTACTCTATTTGCTCTCCATTAGAGATTATTTTTCTGGTGACACCTTGTGCATGTTTTGAAGGAAGGAAGCAACCCTTGGGGGGGAAAAACTATGCATTCGCATTATTATGCTCAGACAATTCTAGTTTTTATAAATTATTTAAAGAAATAAAATGCCACACTGTGCCCTTGATTCCCTGTTGCCTCTTTGTTCTCTAAAGTGATTAGCAGTTTTTAATTGGGTTTATCTACAACTTTTTTACAGTCAGCAGAATACCAACCCTTGCCCCATCACATCTTTAGAAGTGCAGAATGCAATTTAAATGCAACTTTACTTACCGTAAATGATCTCAGTGGGAATCAGTGAAGTGGCATTTAGGTTGAATGGGAATGGATGTATCAGTTAAACATCCTGGGCTTTTAATCAGCCAACTCAAATGCTTCCTAATGCAACTTCAGACAATTTGTAACAGAGAATAATATATTTCAGACTCTTTTCAAGAATTCCTAATTAACTCATTCCATGGGCAGAGGTTTCTGTTTTATTCAAAGACAGAGGAGGTGATTAGCTGAACGGCTGTGAAGGTATTGTCATTAAACCCTGCAAAAAACCTCAGCCAGACAGAGGAAAGTCTTGAATACGACATAAATTCCAACATACATTGTATGTAGGACAAACACACTTGAAGATAACTGCACACAAGGTGTGAAAAACCTGAGTTAGATTCATATGACCTCAGTCCCGGGCATCTGAGGTTAGATGGGTATTAAGATAGTATTTATGTCCAAAATGCAGCCCAATTACCTGTCAGTACAGCTTTCTGCCCATAGCTATAGTTTTTGAAATAATTTTTAGTTTAAATGAGAACTAGTCTAAAAAACAGCAAGAAGGTGTTCAAAGATGATATGTAAACAATTGTAGGATAAATGTCAGCGTATTTTCCAATGCAATGTTGTTTCTCAGAGTTCATTCTAGGAAGCTGAGCTTTGTAATTCTTCTAAAAAAATATTTTGATATTTACATATCTTATGTTCGTCATACACTACATATCTCCCAGCATTCCTGCAACCAAGGAGTGCTGGGAGTTGTAGTCTGGAAGGCCACAGGTTGGGCATTCCTGGTCTAATCTACCTACTATGGGTATGGCCAGCATTAGTTAGTGGCAGAAAATCATAACAGAAATTACTAATTACTAGTTACCAGTGAGCAAACTTGTCTGCTTTAGTTAATCTGGTCTAGTGAAACATGAAAACATTCATCTGAATATGCTCTTTTTTTTATTGCTGCACTCTTGGATCAAAGCCTAAAGCCTTTTTCAATTATTGGAAAGTATATGCGCTTGAAGCCCATTATCAGGTGATTTATGGTCTAGTACATCTTGTGGATGTATTTCAGGGACATTGGATACACTTATTACACTGTGAATCATTTTTTCAGCACCTCCTTATGATTTCTAGTTGGGATTGCCATTTTAACTAGGATCAAAAATACAAATTACCTACATACATTTAACACAAAAAAATACTATGCAGGAAATCCCCCCAAACCTATACTTTGCAATTGAAACGGCTCCGATTGGCTCCTAATATTACTTACCAGCACCCTCATTACATCGGCTACATTCTGCTGCTGCTTCCGAGAGCGGGAGCAGCAGAAAGGGCCAGACAGGCAGCCGCGTCAGTGTTTGGCTGAGACTCAACCAATTACTGACACAGATGCTGGTCTGGACCCTTCTGCTACTTCTGTGTGCACTTAGGCATAGCTTAATTTAATAAGTTTCATCTTCAAGTTTAGAAAGGGGTTTATACAGAGGAATACTATATTAGTATGTTATGGGAAAGTTAAAATACTAGGAAAATCCAGTTGGATTTACTAATGAGGTTATGTATGCCTTAAAAATTCTTAATCCCAACAGCGATGAAGTACTGCTGTATTACACAGGATTAGTTGTTTTTTAGTTACTACAAAATTACCATTGAGGTCACCATTTGATTTCCACTTTAAAGTAATGGGAGCCAACAATTGATCAGGTAAATGTATTTGCAAATGATTGACTTAGGGTACACACTGGAAATGGGCTCTCGCATTGTTTAGGCTCTGTCCTGGCAGCCATACACACATGGTTGTCAACCGGAACCGCAGTTCATCTAACAACTGTTGCAGTAAGATATGGTAAGATTTAAATTATTTCTGAAGCAAGTCAAAATGTTATAATCCTCACTATATAATTAGTAGCAGTTAGACAGATTGCGTGGGCAGGAGCGCATCCCTCCTTCCACCTTCAGACACTGGTCTGTGACATAAAACCCCCAGAGTGCCGGTACACCAAAGCCCACCAGACAGGGCCAGCCACCTGTCAATACTGACATGCAAATAAATAAAAAAAAGGGTGGTGACTGCTCTGTGGTTACAGGGGTTTGATAACTTTATTAAACTTGTTTGTTTTGTGTCTCTGAGGAAGCAGCTGTGATGCTGTGAAACACATCAGACCCCCATGTGCTGTTCCTTACATATGTAGCCGGATGGTTTAACTTTCAATTAAAATTTAATCTTACCCCTTAACCACAGAGCGGTCACCGTCCATTTCTGATTTGATCCTCACTACGGTATATAAAATGCTGACAGTAAGAGAACAGAATAAAGCTCTAAATAAAATTGCCAATTTTAACAGCCAAACATCTGATCTGGAGAACACATTATGATCATTAATCCGTTTGACATGTCTTTTTCATTGGGAAGACAATAAGTTCTGTGCAATATGAACAACTGATGAATTAGTGGTTGTTTTAGATATAGGCATTTTGTTTAAGGATGTACACAATTAACAAACAGGCTGATATTTTACCCGTTTAACCTGCCACCAAAGTATTTTGGTCGCTCGCGCCAAATATCAGTGGAAAGTTTCCCTATAACCAACAGATGTTGGTAGAACAAATGGAAAAAAATGTTTAATCGGGCACAACGGACTATTGTGCAGTCTTCAATGGGCTGGGCGGTTGGTGGCACCAAAATGTTGGCCGCATCACTTTTTTCCCAACAATCAGTTTATTGAACAGTAGACATAAAGTCTTACATTATATTGCTCCCCCACCTAGACGCAAACACTGACCTGTAAATCTGTCCAGCACCCACTGACCTGTAACTATAAGATGCCTCCATTGAGAGTAAAGCCATAAAGCCACTTACCTAGTCTGGAGTGGACTCCAGTCAATTCATGGACTCTTCGGTTAAAAAATTGCCATAATTTGTAAAAGATACCTAGGACTTTCTAAGACAACTCTATGATGTTGGAGAATGGAAGTCCGAATGGATTTTGATGGAATTGAATATTACATCTTTATACACAAACATAGGCCATAATAAAGGTTTAGCGGCTATTAAACAATTCTTATGGGAAACACACACTGGTTCCCCACCTACGGAATTTATTATTGAATGTCTAACTCTTATTTTGAACAATAATTACTTAAAATTTCATTTTTAATCTGTTCATTATCTGGTATTGCTCTAAAAAACAAGACCTTGACTTTGTAACATTGTTAAAGGGCATGTCCACCCCTTTTCTAAATTTTATATATGTTGTAGGCCTTCCTCCCTATGCAAGCAGAAGGCCGGGCAGTGCGGCGGAGCAGAGAGGGAAGGTAAGTAAAGATCGAGGGAGTTTCTGAAAATAATAATAATGCGGTTGGGGCTGGGGAAGGAAGCCCTACAATATATACAAAGGGATTTACACTAGGGGGAGGGAGATGAAAATGGGAGGGGGAGGGGGGGAGGGCTGCTCTAAACAAGCCAAAAACCACTGAAAGGAAGTCTCAGAGGCGGAAACAATTTCCCTCCCTGCACTGTTCCTGGTGGACAGTTTTTTGGACTTTGGGGGGAAATTACAGGAGAACCATTTGGAGCTGGGATGTGAGGTAAGGATTTTATTACACTACAGAGTGGGGCCAGTAGTGGGGGAAATTATAGTTTTGGGGGTGGACATTCCCTTTAAATAATATGGATAACTCCTTGGTTTTTAATGCTGAAATGTCATATACTAACATACATTATTTGGATGTTAACAAAGATAGTGGACAACAAGTTATACAAAACCTTATATAATATGGCTACTGATAGGAACACTTTGTTACAAGCATATAGCTTTTATCCACAACATACATTTAAAGGATTACCATACTCGAGTATAAGTCGATTCGAGTATAAGTCGAGGTACCCATTTTTACCTGAAAAATGTGTAAAAACTGATTGACTCGAGTATAAGCCGAGGGTAGAAATTAGTTGCCCTTTACTTGAATCCCATACATTAATAACCAAATCCAGTACCAGTAACCCCCAATTCCTTGGCACTCCAGATGTTTGGAAACTACAACTCCCAGCATGCTTGTTACTGGGAGTTTCAGTTTTTAAACATGTGGAGTGGCAAGGTTCAGTAAACTTTTAATTAATCTTACCATCATTTACAATTCTCCTGAACCCCATATTGTAAAGGCCCTCTGACCCCATATAGTAAAGGGCACTCTGACCCCTATATAGTAAAGGGCACTCTGACCCCCATATAGTAAAGGACTCTCTGATCCCAATAGTTAAAAATGTCACCTGAGAGTTGTAGTTTCAAGCTGGCATTTGCACTGTACTAGCAGCTGTTTTTGCCCCAAACTGAGGAGACCCATCAGATTTACAGCATCCAGATGAGCAGTGACACTGCTGAGCGAGTCCAGCAACCAGACTACAGGAAGCAGGAAGGATTGTTAAGGCAAGAATAGCTCCTGTAACTTTCTATGCAGGTTACCACAGCGCCACCTACTGGTTACTAACCGCAATTGCAGACTTTGGATCTAAATTAGAACTTGACCCAAGTATAAGTCGAGATTAGGTTTTCAGGTTAACTTTAAAGCCTGAAAAATTCGACTTATACTCAAGTATATACGGTACCTAAGTGTCAATTTTATCGTGTATACACAATATGCAATGATGAAGCCGAGAGAGAAAGACAACTGGACAAGATGGAACAAAAATTTTAAGCAAGGGGTGACCATCCTAATTTATTGAAACAGGCTAGGATAGAAGCTGATACACATACTGCTGCAACCGAGAAGGATAGAAATAATGTTCCTTTCATACATAAATATACCACGAAAGCTGAGCAGATAAAAAAAGCTAATAGAAAATACTCACCTCTATTACAAGGTGACAGAGAACTATGTGAGTAAATTAGAAACAGACCTATACTAGTATATAAGAAAGGACAGACTATCTATTCACGACTGATACGAGCTGATCCGGTGGATATATACAAAAAAGACAAGTTCAAATTTTCCAACAAATGTGGCTGTTTCTGTTGCTATAATTGCAGTGTATGCAACTCTTTGATCACAGGCAATACATTTACACACCCGAGGTCAGGTAAAGCATTCAAAATAAAAAAACTTTTATACTTTTAACACAGATTACTGTGTATATTTGCTTAAATGTCCATGTACTCAGGTGTATGTTGGGAAGGCAATAGGCCCCTTCAAATAGTGATTTCAGAGTGAGAAGAATGCTTTTACTAAGACTGTCACATGTTTTACAAAGGATGTGGCATATAAGTCTTGCAACTTCCTACTTATACTCAGAAAATGTTTTGATTCGCTAACACTGCTGTCAATCTAATATTTAGCACACCATTGGATACAACACTAAAAGGGAAGTGAGAAATATGATCCTTTGTAAGCTTCCATTGCCTCCTTGTAAAACTTCCTGGGGTGCGGTTTAACCGTCCATTTTGAAGATACCATTACAAAACAGTAGTGGGGACTACCAAGTACTTTTATTGATTTATAGATTTTGCCTTATTTACATTTCTATATACTTTCATGTCATTACTACATATTTGTTAATATTGATAAAACTATTTATTTAGTGCTTAAACAACACATAAACACTGTCCCTATGTATATTAATTTTACCCACCCCCACCAACATAGTACCTCCGAAAAACCCAATGTATTCCCCATGAAATTATAAATTTATTTATATAATATAAGGGAATAGGGTGTATCTTAGTAACCTTGTTAATATACCGGTATATATCTTGTGTACTGAGTTTCAAATAGTTAACACTAGATGGCATTGTTTTATTATCACTCCACCTATAAATAGCACCTTTTCACTTAGCACTTTATGATGTCTGATGAAGGTGTCATGTGACGCCAAAACGTTACACCGTTGTGTTTAAAAAAACACAATTGTTTGTTCACTGAAAGACTGGTGTGTGCTGTTATTTTGCTAATATTGGTCACTGGCTGTGACATTGTAGCCGCGCCAAGCAGATACACTTAATTTTGAATGGTGGTGCGGGAGGCATATCTACTTACCTAGTCTGGAGTGACAGGAAATCAGGCTGAGCAGCTGCAGTAAGGAACTCCAGCAAGTACTCGCCCCCATTCTCATCTCCTTCTAGGATCAGACCTGGTGGCTGAAATGCAATATTGCATGCCACACAGATGCAGATTAGGGTTTTATTTTATAGGATAAGCCTGACACTCTGAAAGATAGTGTATACCAGGCCTAAGGGACAATGTACATTTTATATGTATAACAAGCAACCCATTGTTGACTGTGTATCAGACAAACGACTTTGTTTAATTAAAAAACTGCAAGAGTGAATCTTTAGGGACCATCTGTTCCAGGATTTAAAGGGGAGGGAAAGCTTGGAAAGTACATTGAAATTACATTTGTGCTTGGCATTTCCACATTTTTACTGCTCTCCAAGCTCCTAACAATGATATAATCCTTTACTTTTCATACAATACAATACTATTTCATAGATAGCATGGATGTAAGAAACGGAATACTAGTAAAAAGCAAGGACCTCCAGGGTAGTGTTTTCAGAAATACTACTGCAGCCACGTGCTACGCTAGGGAGACAGCGGGAGCTTAGGAGCATTAATGCGTGGCTAAGAGGGTGGTGTAAGGAAGAAGGGTTTGAGTTTATAAAGAACTGGAGCCTACCAAAGAAACCACCGGGGGACCACCATGAAGTACCCCCCAGTGAAAGACCCCCCACACAAAAGCACATCCAATCAAGGGTCAGAAAATGAAAGTAGGTTTATTCACGATCAAATCCCAAGCTCCCATTCATAAAACAAGTCCCCTACTACCTCAATAAAGTGCACAACCGATAAACATATCTAGAAGATATAAATATCTAAAACACCCCACACCTAAAATACCACATCACAGGATAAAAAACAATCTGGGTGTACCCTGTGAATTACCCACTATAACCCAGGAGTCCCATCCCTAAAAGCAAGGCAATATCATATACGGAGCATGAAAGTTAATAACACTGTGCCTGTTCCGACGTGGGCTAGATGTTCGAGTGTCCCTCCTTCAATCCTCCATGACCCATCCACTCGGGTCAGTCACCGGAGTAATCACGTCCAACCTCTGTTCCCGGGACTTCAGTGAGAAGCCAAGACACCACCTCTAATCCGAGGTGGGATGGACCACACTCTTCACCCAGGCTCCCACAATAGATGCCCCTTTACCTCTCGATTGCTTGCCTACAAGGAAAACCACAGGTGAAACGCGCCTTGGTTGGTTTGGTGGGAGAGGACGGTGGACCCGGAGTTATCCTTGTAGACGAGCGATCGAGAGGTGAGGAGCGTCTATTGTGGGTAAGATGAACGTTTTGAAGTCCAGGAGCCTGGGTGAAGAGTGTGGGCTGCTTTTTCCCAGGTTAAAAGTATCTCTTCAGAATCTCAACTGGGGTAAGGTATTATCAGGTAAAGGTACTGAACAGAAGTGGATTGTGTTTAAGAGGATTTTAAAGGAACACTAAACCCACCTAAATCCGTTTTTTAAATTATATGCCATCCGTTTCTATTATTTACAGGGAGTTGAGAGTGCTTATTCCCACCTCCCTGTGAATAATAGTATGCTTGGGGGACACTGGAACTTACCTTACTCTCCACTCGCAAGCCGCTCCTGCACTGACAGCCGTTCTGTCCTGACTAAGCGCCCTATCTTAGGTGCATGCACGCCGATATAAAAGATAGGGTGCGTGATCGGGACAGAGCGGCTGTCAGTGCAGGAGCGGCCTGCGAGTAGAGCGACGATAAGGTAAGTTCCAGTGTCCCCCGAGCGTACTATTATTCACAGGGAAGTGGGAATAAGCGATCTCACCTCCCTGTGAACAATAGAAATGGATGGCATATACTTTAAAAAATGGATTTAGTGTTCCTTTAAGCCATTTCACATCTAAATTTATACCCTTTGGAAATAAATGTAAAAAAAAAAAATCTGCGCCCATGTGGCTGAATTCTGATGTAAAGAGGCAAATGGAAATTAAGAAAAAGGTATTTAAAACCTTTAAGTCAGAGGGAACAGAAAGGGCCTTTAGGGATTATAAAAACTGTAACAAGGAGTGTAAGAAAACAATCAAACTAGGTAAAATTAATAATGAAGTTAAGATAGCTGAACAAAGTATCACGAAGCCTAAACATTTTTTAAAGTATATTAATAGTAAGAAGACGAGGACTGAAAATGTGGCACCATTAATTAATGGGGATAAGTTAGTTATGGAGGATGGCGATAAAGGAAATGTCTTGAATATTTTTTTCCCTCTGTATACACTATAGAAGATTAGATAAGATCAGAAGTACAGATATCATAGATTAAAAATGGTATAAAAGATCCAAGTGCACTTTGGTTAACCAAGGATATGGTACAGAAAGAACTAAATAAGGTTAATATTAATAAATCTCCTGGACCGGATAAAATACATCCTCGGGTACTTAAGCTATGGCCCCACTACAACGCACTAAATCGCGCATGCAATCGTGAGCGTTATCGCACGCGATTGTTTGCGTTATTCTTGTGCGTTTTCAGTTTGCGCGTGCGTTTTGCGCTTGCGATTTTGCCGTTTTCCGTTATGGCAACGCATGCATTAACGCACCAAAAATGGTGAACGCATGCGTTACCAAAACGGAAACGGATGCGCAATCGCATGCACATGGGAAATCGCAGGGATTTTTGCGTTCCCGCGATTTCCATTATAACCAAATCGCATGCGCTTTCGCGAACACAAAACGCGTGCGCAAACGCTTAAAAAACGCATAAGTGGGGCCTAGCTAAGATCAGTTTTATCTAGGCCATGGTTTCTTATTTTTGCAGATTCCCTCATGTCCGGAGGTGTGCCTCTGGATTGGAAAAAAGCTGATGTTATTCCAATTTCCAAAAAGAGTAGTCGTTCAGAGCTGGGTAATTACAGGCCTGTAAGTTTAACTTCAGTGGTGGGGAAAATACTGGAAAGTTTAATAAGGGAACATGTTCTAGAGTCAAGGACTGACAATATAAGTAGTAACCAGCATGGATTTAAGAGGAATAGATCTTGTCAAACTAACTTGCTTGGCTTTTATGAGGAAGTAAGTAGAAATTTAGACTCTGGCATAGCAGTAGATGTAGTATACTTGGATTTTGCAAAGGCTTTTGATACAGTCCCCCATAGGCGACTAATGTATAAGCTAAGGTCTGTTGGTCTGGGGAGGTAGTTTGATGACTACATGGGCTGTGGGTTGTACTAGCAACAACATCAAAACCTACTTATTTACAGAATCTATTTCTCACATATACTAAATGTAACTTACTAGAGAGGATTCTTATAATGTATAGATGTTCTGGGGCGAAAAGCTTTTATGTTAGGTTTTTAAAAATGTAAGTGTAGTTCTACTTTAAAGGCTAGGTCCCATTATGTGCATTTCCCCCCTTTTTTTGTGTTCCCATAAACTATTATTAAAGTGCAACACACATGGACAAAAAGTCATGCACGTTTGCAAAAAAAAAAAATGGACCACATTGATTTGGAACGCAAATTATATAGTGGGAACTAATTCTCTCGATTTCCATGACATGAGTCTGATGCTTTTTCAGTTCCAATCACACATTAATGATGTCCTAATATTAGGATTGGTATTTTGGTCACAGTATCAATACAGACACAAATTATCCTGTGTGGTGAAGTAATATGTTTTTGCGATTTTTCCCATGCAGATATGGTTTATGATCCGCATTACAATTATAATGCTGAAAAATGATTGGGCACAGTAATGATGGCAGGCCAACTTTACTAAGAAAAGTAAGCCATTGTTCACATTAACCAAACAGCAGTATTGTAAAATTGATTGAAGAACGGAAGGTGAGGGATAGCTCCTTTACCTCTCTTTTTCAATTAATGCATTAAAGGAGCAGTTTGCCTTCTTAGTTTACTATTCCTTTAAAGGGTATGTCCACCCTTAGGGCAAGGCCACACTGAAACGCAAACGCAAATGCAATCGCATGCGATTTCATGTGCGATTTTGTTGCATTTGCGCTTGCGATTTCTTCAATTAGTATAGGAAATCGCATGCGATTGCGATTAAAAATGCAGAACGCAAAACGCAATCGCACCGAAAAACGCGTTTTTTTTGCGTTGCCGCGTTTTCAATTATTTTTTAAAAACGCAAGCGCAATCGCAAGCGCAAAAAAAACGCAGCAGTGTGGCCTAGCCCTTAAAACCATTTTTTCATATATGATTCCCCCTGTCCCCCCAGCCCCAACCGCTCTATTTTTATTCTTAGAAAGTTCCCCAAACTTTACTTACCTCCCCTCTTTCCTCCGCCGCGCTGCCGGCCCTCTGCTTACGAGAAACTGCAAGCAGAGGGGCAGGACCGGCAGTCGCGTCTGTGATTGGCTAAGCGGCAGCCAATCACGGACGCGGCTGCCGGGAGTTCATTGCGGCGGGGGAAAGAGAGAAGGTAAGTAAAGTTTGGGGCACTTTCTAAGAATAAAAATAGAGCGGTTGGGGCTGGGGGGACAGGGGGAATCATATATCTAAAGGGTTTAACACTAGGGGGAGGGAATCCTGAGAGGGAGGGGGAGGGAGGGGGAGAAGGGCTGCAGTACGCATGCCAAACTTCTCCCGAAGGCCAGGTAGGAGGCAGAGTCCTATATGGACTCTGCTATCCTCCTGGTGGGCAGTTTTTGGGACTTTGAGGGGGACTACAGGAGAACCATATGGAGCTGGGATGTGAGGTAAGGATTAAACTACACTACACAATGGGGCCAGTAGTGGGGGGATTATAGTTTTGGGGGTGGACATGCCCTTTAAAATACTGAAAATATGCATGTCAGGGGGAGGTGGATGGGTGCTGGTCTATCGGGAAGTGTGACTTAAATGACAATTATACTCACCTTTCCTTATTCCATAGCTGCATAGTACCCAGGATGAGGACCTAAATTGACAAGTCCTCACCTCTAGGTACTTTACCTAACAGCTGATATACTTACTTAAAGTTTCCCTCAGTGCTCTGGTCTGTTCCTCCCATCTGCCACTATCTTTGCAGAGCGTGTCTTCTCATTTATGTTGGTTTGAGGAAGGAACCACACTAGAAACGTCATAAATAAAATTTGTTTGGATTTAAGACTGGTGTGCCCAGCTACTATTCTTATGCATGCATGGACTGTTGGCTACAGCAGCTGGAGTACCTAGCACTTTATTGGATTATTTGCCTTTTTTGGTTAAGGTGTGCAGGGTCCTAACTCTCTACATTCCCATTAGCTACATCGTGGATGGTTGAAGAAGACCGGAAACTTAGTGTTAAGTTCAGCTGTTAGATAAAGTACCCAGGGGTGAGGACTTTGCATTTTAGCTCCGCACCATAGGTACTACTAATGGGAGATAGAAGGTTTTGTCCTTTCAACACTTCTAATTAAAAACAAGATTATTTTGTCTTCTTCACATCACCTTTGTCTTTAGAAATGTGGGTTGAAACAGGTCATTGTGAGACTGATCTAATCTAAGCATTTTTAAACTTAAAGAGTATGCCCACCTTAAAAATAAGTATTTTCTGTAGTGTTGGCATCTCCCTCCCAACCCTAATCGCATGCTTTAAATAATTGTAAAAAGTGCCAAGTAGTTGATATATTATATCTGACTTTCTTATTGTCACAGTAATCTTACACCAGTGACAGACAGCATAGTATCTGGTTCTTAACAATCATACACCCATAATAAAAATCTAATTAATGCCTGTTAACATCAAGATGAAAAAGTGAATCTCCAACAGGGAACTGGTTTGCACTAAATTATTGGGCAAAGTCTGCTTGCAACATCTATGAGAAACAGCTATGAGAACAGCTGTCCAAGGTGCTGGATAACAGCTACATCCATTCTTTATACACAGATAACAATTCCTTTTTAATGAAGAGTTCAGCAGCTGTCTGATATAATTCTAATCATAAAAAGTCCAGATCATCATAAGTGGATACATAAAACATTCAAGTATAAAGATACTTTTACACGGACTTGATACACTTGGACACTTTATCTGCACTGAAGACACTTTCTGATCCATTGGACATTTTATACTTGAATGTTTTATGTATCCATGATGATCTGGACTTTTTATGATTAGAATTGGACACTCTCTTTTTATAGACTGATACAACTGATTATTTTAGCTGTAATATGTGATTGTCTAGCTGCTTGATTGTTTTAATGTCATTTTTATCACTGCATATTTGCATGAATTAAGTAACACAGATCTATTTGGACACCCCCAGGAGGAGGAGTCCTAAGGGTATAAAGCACCATGTGTGGGTTATTTGCACGCTACCTAAGGAAGGGGCAAGTTGTTAATAAACTGATTTGTTTGGAATGCGACCCTCATCTTGTTTTCTGTAAGGATTTTTTTAAACTACCAAGTGGGGCCAGTAGTGGGATAAATTATAGTTTTGGATGAAAAATCCCCTGAATGTGTTTGGAAAAGAAAAGACTGAACAATAATATAAGCGCTACCTACATTGTAATATAAGGATATTATGCTGCCGAGGAGTTCCCTGACCACATAACAACATGAGTTTGTTACACTGACTGACTGAATTACTGTGCTGAAAAGGAGGAGCGAGCATTGACTGTGAGTCATAATTGACTCGGCTGCTTGCTCCTCCTTATTAGCACAGTAATTCAGTCAGTCAGTGTACAAAAACGGGCTTGTTATCTACATTACTAATACAGGGAGGAAGAGAGAAATGGGGAGGGGCAGTGGAATACAGGAAGTCACTCAGTGACATCATTGAGTGACTGTAATATAGATTCTCGTGACTGCACCTCCCCATTGAAATGCCAGAGCCTCATGTATTATAAAGATATAATTACTAACCAACACACATGGAGTATCTATTGTATTCAATTAGATCAACTGGATTTGAAGTTTAGTTCTTGAAGACATTTCGCTAGTCATCCGACTGGCTTTCTCAATTCAGAATGGAGAAACTTCTGAATTGAGAAAGCCAGTCGGATGACTAGCGAAACGTCTTCAAGAACTAAACTTCAAGTCCAGTTGATCTAATTGAATACAACAGAAGAATGAGTACCTTCACAAGCATAAAACACACAAGGAGCATTCCTTGTTCAGACACATTCAGTTTAAATCTTACACTCACTGATGAACTTAAAGTTAAAAGAAACATCTGAATTATTTTCATTTTGCAAGATTTTTATCCATCATATTCATTACTGAACATAAATTTGTGAACACATTAAGGAATTGCTACTGACAAGAAAAGTCACAATGGCTTTTCTAAAACAAACTTCAAACAGATGAAAATAAAAAATATATAAAGCTGCTAAAAAACCTTCCAGTACAATAGATGTGTGCTGATGTTCAGGAAGTGTTGCTCATCTAACAGGTGCATAATGGGTAAAAAAATGCAGTAACCCCCATTGCAAGGAAAGAAAAAAAAACATTTGGCTTGTAAAAGGCTCCTAAAAGGGAACCAAAACATTTCCTGCACTATAATAATGTGAAAATATAGGCAAGTTAAAAAGGCCCAGTGTGTTATTTATTATTATTATTGTGGATTTATATAGCGCTAATACCTTTCATAGCGCTTTACAATTACATGTATACATTCACATCAGGCCCTGCCCCGAAGAGCTTACAATCTAAGCACAATTATTTGACACAAACAACCTATCAGTATGTATTTATGATTGTCGGGAGAAACCAGAGTGCCCGGAGGAAACCCACGCAATCACAGGGAGAACATACAAACTCCTTGTAGATGCGCTCACCACTGAGCTGCCACCGTACTGCCCACATGACCCAAATTACACACATGACCAACAATGCAAATTGTACTAGAACATTTATACAATACATCGTTCGATTGTTCTGGTCTGACAAAAAAATTGTGGTAGATCCGATTGAGAACTGAAAGTTGGTTAATCGGCCATAAAAAGTCCAGCAACTGAACAATAAGCGAGAATAACAGTGAACATCTGTCAAATTAACCACTTTGTATATAGGCAGGTAAAAGTAAAAACGAAAGTAACAGCTGTCCTGCCATAGTGAAATATATATGAACAGTAAGGATGAAGTTTCATTTTTTTTAAACTCTGTAAAATTGATTCCCTCCAATATGCCAATCAATAAACTGCTCAATTAATATCAGGCAGGTAATAGATTGAAACGTGCTCTGGAAAGTGCCTCGATTGATTCTTGTATCGCTGAAACACTATATATAGGGCACTGACTATATAATTCCTTCAGTGAGGCAGAGGTGCAAAGTCTACAAAAATATATATACCTAAACAAATAAAGAGAAAGGGCAGACTGCAACACTCTATATAAATCTGCTAAAAATCCTTTAAAGGGCATGTCCACTCCCAAAACTATAATTTCCCCCATTACTGGCACCATTATGTGATGTGTAAAAATCCTTACCTCACATCCCTGCTCCAAATGGTACTCCTGTAACCCCCCCCCCCCCCCCCGAAGTCCCAAAAACTGGCCACCAGGAGGAAAGCAGAGTCCATATAGGACTCTGCCTCCTGTTTCTCCTCCAGGAGAATTTTGTCTGCAGCCATTCTCCCGCTCTCTCCCGTTTTGCAATCCCTCCCCCTACCATAAAACCCCTTTGCCATATAATAGCTATCCTTCCCCCAGCCCCAAACACTATAAAAGATTTTACAGGAACTCCCCGATCTTTACTTACCTTACCTCTCTCCCCCGGCGTTCTGTGCACCCGGCAGCCGCATCTGTGACTTTAGGGGAGTTTAGTGTCCCTTTAACCAACAGTCCTGTTCGCCCGATACAGACAAACAGGTGAACGGCTGCCCCACACAATCAGGTATTTCCGGCTGACCGACCAATACATCGGTCAGTCGGCTGGAAATGTCTGCTGGGGTGCACCCTGCCTTATTGACCATTTAAATCAAAAATTAATGTTGTAAAATAAGTCTTGACAAACCACCCAATCCAAGCAACATTTATCTATTGTGTGTGAGACACTTAAAATGGGACATTAAGGGCACGGCCACACTGCAACATGCATTTTTTTTATTGCGATTTAAAATGCGGAACGCAAATCGCAATCGCAACACACCAGAAAACACGCGTTTTCGGTGCATTGCCGCGTTTTCAATGATATGAAAAAAATAACAAGCGCAAACAAAGCGCAGCAGTGTGGCCTAGCCCTTAAAGTTGCTTTGAAGGAATTAACTAAAGGGCTTGTTTACTCTAGGTCCATTTCCAGACAAAATCGCATGCAGCAGGGTGTTTTCGGACGCTCTCTCGCATTTCTGCCCTGAAGCAGTCCTGTTTTTATACTGAGAATAGGGAAAACAGATGAAAAAACTTAACTGTGCCCTTTTGTTCTGTTTTTTCCTGTGTACAGTGTGAATGAAGCCACAAGCCTTTTTAAACAGACACATGTAACTTACACTTGACTGTGTTCTAGATATACCTACAGCTTTTCTTTAATACCAGTTAGTGCTCGCAATGGCATGTCAAATCTGCGGCCCTCCAGATGCTTGCAAACTACAACTCCCAGCATTCAAGTAGGGAATGCTGGTAGTTGTAGTTTGAAAAACATCTGGAGGGCCGTAGTTTGACATCCCCGAGTTAGAGGAAGACAACAACGGTAAAGAAATATCGGGAGGGGGTGAAGCAGCATGTGCCATAAAAACAGAATGAACAATACACTAAAGCAGTAATGTTGAACCATGGAACTACAGATGAAAACCAAGGCATGCTGGGAGTTGTAGTTTCCAACACATCTGAAGATATATATCACTCCACTAAAGCTTAAATCTATATCAAATCAATGTAGCTTGACAGTGGTGTTCTTTGTTGTGATAGGCCCATCCAGCAATCTTGATTCCCAGCAATCTGACCCCACAAAACACACACTGACAGAGCTGCCAAAAACCACGCCCCCTGGGAATATTTCCCTGTATCCAAGGGCAACGTTCTATTAATAAAGCGCGGGCAAGGTTCCATTAGGGGGTTCTGTTCTATTAATAGACAGCGTGTGACCTCCCATAACCCCGGTATCAGGTGGACATCATCCCCCCCCATCACCTCCAGCCAGCAGACCGCCCAGATTGACCGCTGCACTTACCGAAAAGAAGGTGGAGTAGAAGGAGAGGGAAAACTTGGTGCAATAATACGGCCAATAAGATTTCCAACCGTGACTCCCGGACATGGTTAGCGCCTCCCTGTCCCTCACATGGGCTCCCGGTTCATTATCGGACCTGCACTTCCGTATGGGAGACGGAGAATGTTAGGGGCGGGGCGATGGCTGTTAACCCTTTCCTCTCGGGAGCAGTCAGTAAGTGGCGATAATAAGACCATAGAGAATGTTGTGGGAAAGAGTTTATAATAATAATATTTCATTGGAAAATAAAATGATTAAATTCCTAAGATCAATTAATGTGCCACTTCCATGGGAGTCTACAATATCCTGTAACACCTGCACAGCCCGTTCATATCTTTACCACTTACCTTACAGCTCCATTCATATCTGTACCACTTACCGTACAGCTCCATTCATATCTTTACCACTTACCTTACAGCTCCATTCATATCTGTACCAGTTACCTTAGAGCCCCATTCATATCTATACACTTACCTTACAGCTCCATTCATTTCTGTACCACTTACCTTCAGCTCCATTCATATCTGTACCACTTACCTTACAGCCCCATTCATATCTGTCCATTACTTACAGCTCCATTCATTCTGTACCACTTACCTACAGCCCCATTCATATCTGTACCAGTTACCGTACAGCTCCATTCATATCTGTACCACTTACCTTACAGCTCCCATTCATATCTGTACCACTTACTTAACGCCCCCATTCATATGTACAAGTTACCGTACAGCTCCAATCAAATCTGTACAACTTACCTTACAGCTCCATTCATATCTTACCACTTACTTAACGCCCCATTCATATCTGTACAAGTTACCGTACAGCTCCAATCAATCTGTACCACTACTTACAGTTCCATTCATATCTTTACCACTTACCTTACAGCTCCATTCATATCTGTACCACTTACCGCACAGCCCCATTCATATCTGTACCAGTTACCTTACAGCCCCATTCATATCTGTACTAGTTACCGTACAGCTCCATTCATATCTGTACCAGTTACCGTACAGCCCCATTTATATCTGTACCAGTTACCCTACAACCCCATTCATATCTGTACCAGTTACCGTACAGCTCCATTCATATCTGTACCAGTTATCGTACAGCCCCATTTATATCTGTACCAGTTACCCTACAGCCCCTTTCATATCTGTACCAGTTACCGTACAGCTCCATTCATATCTGTACCACTTACCGTGCAGCCCCATTCATATCTGTACCAGTTGCCTTACAGCTACATTCATAGCTGTACCAGTTACCGTACAGCCCCATTCATATCTGTACCAGTTACCTTACATGTCCATTTATATCTGTATCAGTTACCTTACAACCCCATTCATATCTGTACCAGTTACCGTACAGCTCCATTCATATCTGTACAAGTTACCGTACAGCTCCATTCATATCTTTACCAGTTCCGTACAGCTCCATTCATATCTGTACCAGTTACCCTACAGCCCATTCATATCTGTACCAGTTACCTACACCATTATATCGTACACCTTACTTTACAGCTCCATTCATATCTGTACCACTTACATTACACCTCCATTATATCTGTACCAGTTACCTTTTTAACCACAATCATTTTCTGTACCAGTTACCTTACAGCTCCATTCATATCTGTACCAGTTACCGTACAGTCCCATTCATATCTGTACCAGTAACCGTACAGCCTATTCATATCTGTACCAGTTACCGTCAGCTCCATTCATATCTGTACCAGTTACGTACAGACCCATTCATATCTGTACCAGTTACCCTACAGCCCTATTCATATCTGTACCAGTTACCGTACAGCTCTATTATATCTGTACCAGTTACCGTACAGCCCCATTCATATCTGTACCATTTACTGTACAGCTCATTCATATCTGTACCAGTTACCCTACAGCTCCATTCATATCTGTACCACTTAGCGTACAGCCCATTCATATCTGTACCAGTGCCGTACAGCCTCATAATGTGTACAGTTGCCGTACAGCCTCATTCATATCTGTACCAGTTGCCGTACAGCCTCATTCATTCTTTACCAGTTACGTACAGCCTCATATATCTGTACCAATTACCGTAAGCCATTCATATCTGACCAGTTACCGACAGCCCATTCATACTGTACTAGTTACCCTACAGCCCCATTCATATCTGTACCACTTACCTTACAGCTCCATTCATGTCTGTACCACTTACATTACAGCTCCATTCATATCTGTACAGTTACCGTACATCCATTCATATCTGTACAGTTACCGTACAGCCCATTTATATCTGTACCAGTACCCTACAGCCCATTCATATTGTACCAGTTACCGTACAGCTCCATTGATATCTGTACCAGTACCTTACAGCCCCATTCATATCTGTACCAGTTACCCTACAGCTCCATTCATATCTGTACCAGCACCGTACAGCTCCCATTCATATCTGTACCACTTACCTTACAGCTCCATTATATTACACTTACATTACAGCTCCATTCATATCTGCCAGTACCGTAGCTCCATTCATATCTGTACCAGTTACCGTACAGCACATTTATATCTGTGCCAGTTACCCTACAGCCCCATTCATATCTGTACCAGGACCTTACACTCCATTCAATCTGTACAGTACCTTAACCCCATTCATATACTGTACCAGTTACCGTACAGCTCCATTCATATCTGTACAATTACCGTACAGCTCATTCATATCTGTACCAGTTACCGTACAGCTCCATTCATATCTGTACCAGTTACCTACAGCCCCATTCATATCTGTACCAGTTACGTACAGCTCCATTCATATCTGTACCACTTACACATATCCATTCATATCTGTACCAGTTACCTTACAGCTCCATTCATATCTGTACCAGTTACCCTACAGCCCATTCATATCTGTACCAGTTACCGTACAGCCCCCATTCATAACTGTACCAGTTACCGTACAGTCTATTCATATCTGTACCATTACCGTACAGCCCATTCAATCTGTACCATTTACCGTCAGCACCATTCATATCTGTACCAGTTACCCTACAGCCCATTCATATCTGTACCAGTTACCGTACAGCTCCATTCATATCTGTACAAGTTACCGTTACACTCCATTCATATCTGTACCAGTTACCATACAGCCCCATTCATATCTGTACCAGTTACCGTACAGCTCCATTCATATCTGTCCACTTACTTTACAGCTCCATTCATACTCTGTACCACTTACATTAACACTCCATTCATATCTGTACCAGTTACCTTTTAACACCCATTCATATCTGTACAGTACCTTTACAGCTCCATTCATATCTGTACCAGTTACCCTACAGTTCCATTCATATCTGTACCAGTTACCGTACAGCCCCATTCATATCTGTACCAGTACCCTACAGCCCCATTCATATCTGTAACAGTTAACCTACAGCTCCATTCATATCTGACCACTTACATTATATCTCATCATATTGTAGCTCAGTTACCACCCTTAACCACCCTACAAGCTGCTCATTCATATCTGTACCAGTTCCCTACAGCCCCATTCATATCTGTACCAGTTACGTACAGCCCCTATTCATAATCTGTAACAGTTACCAGTACAGCCCCATTCATATAAGTACCAGTTACACCCTACAACTAACGCTCCATTCAATCTGTATTTAGTTACCGTACAGCTCCATTCATACTGTACAAGTTACCGTACAGCTCCATTCATATCTGTACCATCTTACCGTACAGCCCCCATTTATATCTGTATCCAGTTACCTTACAGCTACTTCATAGCTGTACCAGTTACCGTACAGCCCCATTCATATCTGTACCAGTTACCTTACATCTCCATTCATATCTGTACCAGTTACCTTACACCCCCATTTGTCATATCTGTACCATTACCGTACAGCTCCATTCATTCTTTGGGCAAGTTCCGTATTCATCTCTCCAGTTCATATCTGTACAAGTTACCGTACAGCTCCATTCATATCTGTACCAGTTACCGTACAGCTCCATTCATATCTGTACCAGTTACCCTACAGCCCCATTTATATCTGTACCAGTTACTGTACATCTCCATTCATATCTGTACCACTTACATTACATCTCCATTCATATCTGTACCAGTTACCCTACAGCCCCATTCATATCTGTACCAGTTACCGTACAGCCCCATTCATAACTGTACCAGTTACCGTACAGGTCTATTCATATCTGTACCATTTACCGTACAGCCCCATTCATATCTGTACCAGTTACCGTACAGCCCCATTCATATCTGTACCAGTTACCGTACAGCCCCATTCATATCTGTACCATTTACCGTACAGCTCCATTCATATCTGTACCAGTTACCCTACAGCCCCATTCATATCTGTACCAGTTACTGTACAGCTCCATTCATATCTGTACAAGTTACCGTACAGCTCCATTCATATCTGTACCAGTTACCATACAGCCCCATTCATATCTGTACCAGTTACCGTACAGCTCCATTCATATCTGTACCACTTACTTTACAGCTCCATTCATATCTGTACCACTTACATTACACCTCCATTCATATCTGTACCAGTTACCTTTTTAACCCCATTCATATCTGTACCAGTTACCTTACAGCTCCATTCATATCTGTACCAGTTACCCTACAGCTCCATTCATATCTGTACCAGTTACCGTACAGCCCCATTCATATCTGTAAATATCCTGTACCAGTTACCGTACAGTTCTATTCATATCTGTACCATTTACCGTACAGCCCCATTCATATCTGTACCATTTACCGTACAGCTCCATTCATATCTGTACCAATTACCTACAGCCCATTCATATCTGTACCAGTTACCGTACAGCTCCATTCATATCTGTACAAGTTACCGTACAGCTCCTTCATATTTGTACCCAGTTACCGTACAGCCCATTCATATCTGTACCAGTTACCGTACAGCTCCATTCATATCTGTACCACTTACTTTACAGCTCCATTCATATCTGTACCACTTACATTAACACCTCCATTCATATCTGTACCAGTTACCTTTTTAACCAACCCCATTCATATCTGTACCAGTTACTCGTACAGTGCTCCCATTCATATCTGTACCAGTTACCGTACAGCCCCATTCATATCTGTAACCAGTTACCGTACAGCCCCATTCATATCTATCTTGAACC